>OZ018333.1:88235420-88875420 GCA_963969495.1 Ceratothoa steindachneri
CCTATTTAGGCTGGGATCATTTTTCACATTAGTGACTCAGGCATTGTTATTGGTGTGTTTCATTCCAAATTAAATGATATCGTGTTTTATCTTTCATTCATTTAGGCATGAAGACTCGCCCTCAGGAACAAGTATTAAACTGGAAGATTTGGGAACAAAAGACAAAGCATTATAGGATAAAATGAAAATAAACACATAAATCACTAATGTAACAAATTACCTACACTCACTTTTTATGTAAAGTTTGACATACACAAGCACACTTTCTTGAGGTTTTGAAATCTATGCTACCTATCCAGCCATGTGGGTCATAGATATACTCAAGCACAGGTTGATTTGCTAGATTTTGAAAATGGTAAGTGTGCGCGCCATGTGCTCCAAAATCTTTTTTTTTAACCAACAATACTCAACCCTTTAAATTTTCTTTGTTAAACATCAATTAATAAATACTAAAAGCAAGTGCCTAGAGTGTAATTTGAGTAAAGAATCATTTTTATATAAATACTATTTTGTAATTTTCAAAGACATAAATGTTTTTAATTCTAAAAATGATGCTCACTAATGGTATTTTTAGCTTCCTGAACTTAATATTAACGTAGTTATTCACTTTTCAAAAATATAATTTTCTTTTGCTAAATTTGAATCTTTTTGCATCATTTTTGCCCTCATTCCTTCAACTTTTGGCCTGACTAGTTCACCCAGAACTGGCTTTTTTTATATCAGGACACAATCTGTGCATGTGTCTTTTAGCAATTATCTAATAGTATTTTGCATTAGATTGCCTGACTAGTAGATGAATACCAGCCTTTTTAAAATCTTCAGCCGAATAGCAGATGCGTCTTTTGCTGATTATCCAAAGGCATTTTGTTTTAGATTGACGTATATTTTAGACAATTCGCAGCTTTATTTTTTTTAGTTTATATGATATAATGGCATGCTGTCGCTCTGCTAGGTTATCAGGATTAAAGGATCTGAAAGGGCAAAACCTCAGTGCAAATTTTCCATTAGTGCATTTAAGGGCATGTAGCTTTCTAATACCTTGCATTCAAACAAATGCTAGCCTCTTATAAAATATGTCTAATTACAGACCAGTAAGTTTGACATCAGTGGTAGGGAAAATGATGGAATCTATTATAGCAAGGAACATTAGAGATCACTTGGATAAGCATAAGTTGATAAAAGAATCACAGCATGGCTTTAGTAAGGGTAAATCCTGTCTCACTAATTTGCTGTCTTTTTATAATAAGGTGTATGAAGCAGCAGATAATGATGAAAACTATGATATTTTATACTTGGACTTTAGTAAGGCTTTTGATCGAGTGCCACACTTACGGCTTCTGAGCAAAGTTAAAGCACACAGGATCGATGGCAGTATATTTAGGTGGATTCAGTCATGGCTTGGTAACAGACAGCAAAGAGTTAGTATAGATGGAGTTAAATCTGAGTGGGGATGTGTTAGCAGTGGAGTTCCGCAAGGATCTGTTTTGGGTCCTTTGCTATTCTTAATTTATATTAATGATCTTGACATGGGTATAAGTAGTGACCTGAGTAAATTTGCTGATGATACTAAGCTAGGTAGGGCAATTAGGGCTGATTCTGATGCTGTTGTAATGCAAGAGGAATTGACCATTCTGTCCAATTGGGCGGAGAAATGGCAAATGAAGTTTAACATAGACAAATGTAGTGTACTTAGTATAGGTAGAAATAATCCATTGAATAGTTATAAATTAAATGGGAGAATTTTAGGGAGGACCGATTGTGAGAGGGACTTGGGTATTTTGGTAAGTTCAGACCTTCGTCCTAGAAAGCAATGCCTAAATGCTAAGAATAAAGCTAATAGGATATTGGGATTCATTAGGAGGAGTGTAAGCAATAAGAGTGCTGAAGTCATTCTAAAACTGTATCTGGCGCTAGTTAGGCCTCATCTAGACTATGCAGTACAATTTTGGTCACCATATTATAGGAAGGATATTGATTTGCTTGAGTCTGTGCAGAGAAGGATGACAAAGATGATTGGTGGGCTAAGGAACTTACCTTATGGTGAAAGGCTCAGAAAACTAAATCTACATACATTGGAAAGGAGAAGAGTCAGAGGGGAATTGATTGAAGTCTTCAAATGGGTAAAAGGATATAATAAAGGGGATCTGGGTAAGGTTCTTATACTTAGTGAACATGACAGGACACGTAGCAATGACTTTAAGCTTGATAAGTATAGGTTTAGGAAGGAGATTGGGAGGAATTGGTTTACAAATCGTGTGGTAGATGAATGGAATAGCCTCACTAGACATGTGATAGAAGCCTCCTCTCTGGGTAGTTTTAAGAATAGATTAGATAAATATATGGATGAAGCTGCTAGATGGGACTGATTTTTTTTCTTCTTTTTTTTTATGTACATATGTATATATTTGTCTAAGGAGTGGGGAGATTATATTTTGCGGTTGCATGAATGGACATAATCCTCTGGATGCATTTTATGTATATTGTAGATTAGATCTGACGAACTCCTGTAAGGGTGACAATGTTGATGACTTTTCTCTGGTAAGAAATCTTTTGTGTGTTGACTGGAACAGGAGCTGCCAAGTGTAGGCCATGAATGGTCTTTTGCAGTCTCCTTCTTTTCTTATGTTCTTATGTTCTTAACCGTTTTCTGCACAAAGCTTTGAATCAACTAGAGGCCCTAGACATTTACCAATCAATTTTTGTATTCAAATCTGATGGTAAGTGTTTGAATTAGGAATATTACAAGTTTTGTAAAGTTGAGAGGGACGGTGGAACGGCCAAAATTAAGTTGGGGGTATGCGGGGGAAGCGTAGAAATAGGCTAGAGTAGGCTGCGCTATCTTAAGTCTTAAATTACCAGGTTAGGGCTTGTTCTGGATCCTTTAAATGATGTTGATATTTTTCTTATGCAGTTTTATGTGTAGGTTTTAGACCTGAAACTCATTTTTGCTGAATATACATACTTTTACAATGAACATAACATGATTTCACAGATGATAAAAATCACAATGGCCAATCAAAGGTCATCCACATTGAAATAGGCAAATATGAATTGCAAAAAATGTCTACGTCCCTCCTTCAATTTTTCATGAAGTTAATTTCAACCTTTTGTTTCAGGATGCCCTGTAATGTGTAGAATTAGCTTGCTTTTGCTAGTATGCTTCCATTTTTTGGCTGCATATATTTCCAACTAGGCCCTCTCAGGTAATATATTATGCTTTGCATGGCTTTTTTTCTGTTTGTCTTGCGTGAAACTGATTAATATATATAACTTCTTGCTTCATTATGTGTTCTGCCAATAATTTAGTTTATACAATGATAAAAGTAAATTATTCTTCATTTTAGGGCAACCAACCAACCCGGAGAGCTGCCTGTATTACTGCCATGTAATGGGTGTGAGGGAGAGCAAAACGCTGGTCTGGTTGCCCAGTCCTCACAGATTCTTTGGCACCCTCATTCCCTGTAATTCCTACATGTCCAGGAACCCAGCAGAAGATAATCTTGATATCCGACTGGCATGGCAAAACCATGGCATCACAGATATCGCAAACCAAGGAATGCAGAGATTCCAATGCCATGAGAGCATTCAGGGCACTTTTTGAGATGCTATAAATTACAATCCAGTCTTGGAATCAGGCATATTGCATTATCTCCTGTACCAAGAGATGCATTGCAACCCACTCAGCCGTGCAGATGCAGGCTCTGATGACTTCAAACAAAGGGGATATGGTATGGAAATGGATCCCCCTCTTGGGACTTGGAGCCATCCATATACACTGGCATACATATACACTTTTGTTATGTTTTTCCAAGTATTTCAAAGTATATTGAATTTCAAAATTTCACGCATCTGTGTTCCCCCACATGTTGGCAGTCAATGTTCTCCCACACCGCCATTTTTTTCACAACAATGCCATGGTGGTCACTTCGTTTCACTCGATAACATGTCAATATGAATAAATATCGCAATGAAACTTAACTCAAAACAATCAGGCTATATTCACCGACAACAGATATCCGAAAAATCAAAACAGACTGTGATGTTAGAAACCTGTTGTTCACTGCAGATGGGTGCTGTGTTGGTGGTGAGTGGTAGCCGGCAATTTGAAATGGTCATCGTACCAGAGCATTCGGTCAGTATTCCCCGTCCTCACCCTACCCTCCAGGGTAGCATCCTGGACCAAACCAGGGGCCCCACAGGCCTAAGAGTTATACTCAACTCTCAAAGGAGTTTCCTAGCCCAAAACCCAAAGGGTTTAGGGTATGATGCATCTCTCGGTGGGATAGGCACCATTGAGATCAGTTACAGATACAATGAGTGAGTGGTATCTAACCAGCATCATCAAGTAGGCTCTCAATGGGGGGACATGTGGTGGGTAGAGTTCACCTGCCACAATATACACTGGGCGGCAGATGCATAAAACTCGCATCTGTAGTCAAGCTTCAAACAAACAGGGGATCAATAAAAAAAGTAAGGCTGTAGCCCTATCAGCGCCACAGGCACTGAACATCATAGAATAAAGAATATCTGAGGCGCGGGTACAAGAGACCCTAAGGCTGCACATATGAACCTCCTAAGTGAGGCTTCGGTAAAATACAAACCAAGGAAATGGTGAGAGTCCACCACTTCAAGGGGCACCCCATTGAGAAAAAAGTCTGGGTCAGAATGGAGCCATGAATAACGGCAGAAGTGCACCACCTTTTTCTTGGCCAAGGAAAATCAAAGCCTGTGCGCTTGGGCTTAGTGAGAGACACAGTTCAATACCATTGTAGTCAACACTCAAGAGTTGGCATCTGGGCCGCTCTAAAAGAGATCAAAAGTTCATCCACATAAAGCAGAACAACCGTACTCGTAGTCCTAGAGGAGCCAGGAGCAGAGGGTGTCTTTCTTAACATTGAGGCATAGGATGTCCCAGACAGCACATGGCACACCAGGATCAAGTCTTTAGCCTTGCAAAATGAGAGACGATCATGGGCCTAAATAGCCAGTATTTCCTTCTCAAGGAGATACGTACTATATTGCTTCAAAGTTGGGTGCGGCTCTCCGTAATTACCACACTTGGCCACACACAATTTTGACTTATTGTGTGCAGTCTTAGAGCATCTTACAAGATTTTGGGTATCCCCAACAGGAGCGATTAGTATGGCCAAAGTGGTGACATTAGTAACACTGTGGTGGAGCGAATGTAAGTGTGTGTAAAAAGGGCCATTCTCTCACCCCTTTTCTCAATACCTTCTCCCTCCCTCTGTAAGAATGTGTGTGTCGATGGGAATGGGTTTGTTTTTTTTGTTTGTTTGTTTTTTATTGATTAGCATGTTATTATAAGATGTTTTTTTTTTTCCAGGAGATAGTTCTTTGTTTAAATTAAGCTTTAACAAAGCGCCATATTCTAAAAAGGACTTAGTGTCATATATCTTTATATAGCAAACAAAATATTACTAGTGTTGTTAAGGAAAGAGGGCTTAGAATAGCCACGCAAGAGTGATAAGATCACTTCACTTCCATCAAGTGCAGAGGTGGCAATTGTTAGGAAGTCATAGGCATTTTGCTCACTCGAGTGGCAGATGGCAGGACGTCCCCCACCCTCTTTGTACCATGTCAGGCCTTTTCTTTTTTTTGTTTGTTAACTATATATTGACTGTTGTAGTCCGGATATTTTTTGGTTGCTTGTTTGATTTTTTTAATTGTTCTTAGGATCGATTAATAATATAAATAAGTATGACTTATTTATTTTTTTTTTATTTCATATATATAGGAAACTTTAGCTGTATTTTTTGTGAGTAGTAACAAGATCTCCAATATAATCAGCCCCTCTGCATTGTGTGAATATTTACTCCATATTTATGTAAATATTGTATTTATTTGTAAGTAAAGGGACTATATATACAATCCGTTTCATTCTCCTTTAATTTCTCACGTCCGGATCAGTGTAGGAAGTGGGTTGGATCGATTGTGGGTTAGTCTAGATTTTTGGCCTGCTACAACACCTTTGCAGCAGTGGCATGAATACCTTCATGTGGTAGCGATACCAACTGTCATGCACCAATGCAGGGAGGGCTTGTCACAGTGGAACATGACTGAAAAATACAACTTTATAGGTTAAATATAGGCGTAGAACAAAATTTTCAAAATATTTAAGATAGGAAAATGTTTCCCATAATTAGAAGCAATGTTTTCTATAAAATAGAAAACAGTGGTAATTGATTTTTCTAAAGACTGTAGGCAAATGAGAGTAAAAAAAAATTGGTGGAAGAACCGAGAATTATCAATCAATTATAAATAGGTAGGTTATTAATAATTTTTAAATTATATCAATAGAAAAATTCTTTTCAATTAAAATGATATATTATTTGATTTATAAAGAGGGATTTAAATATTTTATTTTAATTATTTTCGATAATGGTGTACAATCTCTGATTTTGTCCAGGCCAATTTTGAGAAAATTAGCTGGGTGACTACATAGGAACATAAGAAAAGAAGGAGACTGCAAAAGACCATTCATGGCCTACACTTGGCAGCTCCTGTAATGGGTTAATTTGTGGTGATTTTATATATTATCAACTCAGGATTTTCTTCCTGTTATCCAATAATGATTCACCTATTGTTCAAAAATATTTTCATTTATTAACTTGTTCCTGAGGGTGAGCAAAGTGTAGGACTATTGTATAGCAACCCAGGTATGGTTCGAAACCGGCTTCCAGTAACCAAATACATATACAAATAACCAGATACATATACAAATAACCAGATACATATATAAATAACCAAACACATATACAAATAACTAAATACATATATGAATAACTAAAAGCTTGCCTATCGTGGCATCATCTATACACCCCGCAAAAAAATTATTTAGTTGACACACTCTTTTTAAGTATTTTTAAATATCTTTTCCTTTTCCCAGAATTTTTTTTTCTTCTATCCTTCTTTAATTACTTAAACATTTTTAATTAATTTGGAAGTACTTTGCACTGTTCCTAGTTCAGTGATGACATTTTTATCACACAAAATTGAGGGGGTAGGGATGGAGCAGAACACATTTATTTTAGTCTTTTTTATACATCTTATTTTTCCACCAAAAATTTCCCTTCTATCTTACTTTATTAGTTAAACTTTTGTATAATTAAATCTGAACTACTTTGCCCCGCTCCAAATCAAATGAATACCTCTGAGTTTTTTTGCCCATTAATTAGTTTTACAATGGCTTCAGCCTGGTAGTAGGTAGTCCAAATCTAAATGTATTTAAGAGTAGGTTGGATCAGTTCATGGGGAGTGAAGGTTGTGATGGTTCCTAAGTTGTGTATATATTAATATTGTTTGTATATATCTATAGCTGCATGATTTAGTTCTTGACAAGCCTTGATTGGTGATACCCTTGTTTCTGGACGCAATCCTCTGGATGTAGTTTTCCTGGGAGTTTGGGTGCCTTAAAAAAGAGGCCGTTTGACTTGGATGACCTATGATGAGCCCTTGTGGCTTTTGTCATCTGTTATATTATATTGTGGGTGACTTTGATTTTGTCTTTCCCTGGTGATGGTGCTTTTTGTGGGTGGGTTTTGACGGAGGCGGATGACATTTGATAGGCCCTTGTGGCTTTTGTCATCCGTGAAATTATGTTATGTTATGTGCTTGTATGTCTGATATTTCTTGTAAAACTTGCCCGGTTAGTTCTCCCAACATGTTTAGTGAGATTTCTAATTAAGAAAAATGGTAACACTTCAGTTTAGGGGCACACGGTAGGTGGCGCTGTTTATAGGCTACAATTTTGGGCTTCATCATATGTCTTATGATGTCAGATGGTAGTGTCAGATGTGACCAATCACAGCATTATATTTTTTGGTATATGAGTATATACTGGGGGGCTGTGTTCCCCAGACCCCACCAATTGATTGAAACTCAGGATCTTCATAGGGTGGTCCCCCTGCAGTGATATCTCCCCCACAAGCAGTCCCCTTGAATTTACTGGCTTTTTTCCTATTTTTTGTTTTGATGCAAACGACAACAGCTTTTTACTGGCAGAAAAAAAACCTGGTAACTAATGACAAACAATACTGACTTACATAAAACGATTAATTATGAAACAATATGAAATTTCCAAATTTTAAACTTAAATGAGAACCTGCAAAAAATGTACCCCTACACGCTGATTGTGAGACTGTAGACAGCCCAAATTTGAATGTTTTCAAGTGCAGATTGGATGATTATATAGGGATGGAGGGTTAATTTCTTACTTTTTGGTATGGGGATATGTTTCTTGACTCATTCCTGTGGATGCAGTTTCTTTTTATTGTATATGTAGGCTTTAAATTATATATTGTAGATGCATGGTTGGACATAATCCTATGGATTGTTAAATTGTATATTGTAGATGCATGATCTGACAAAATCCTTTGGATGCATTATGTGGGTGGGATTTGATGGATACGGATAACCTTTGATAGGCCCTTGTGGCTTTTGTCATCCATGAAAGTATGTTATGTTATGTTTGAAATGGCACTGCTGTTGCTTACTGATTTTGTTTACATATATTTGATCGCAACAAAACCTTAAATTTTCTGAGAAATTTAAATTTGAACTGCATTTCAGGCATTTTATAGTTTTCTCAATTAGTTTATGTGCCTCTAAAAAATCCCAAAGTTTTTTGCAGTCATGCAAAATAAACCAAAATTTGAATAATGAAGCAGCAGCACTAGAGCATGAAGAAGCTATGAACAAAACCGAAACATTGCCCAGTGGGTGCTATTTATAGCTATGATGTTGCCATTAAAAAGCTATGATCGTTCGCAGTGAAACAAAAAATAGGAAAGAAACAATAAAAGACATCAAGAAACCTTAACTAACTTAGAAAAAAACTGTAAACGAGCAGAGGCGCAGATATTTAGCAAATAATACAGAATAAAGGTTACAACCCCCCCCCCACACACACACACACTGAAAATATATATATAACGCTGTGGTTGGTCAGATCTGAAGATACTGTTTGATGTCATAAGACATATATTGTAGCCCCAAATTTTAGCCTACTAACAGCGCCGCCTACTGTGCGCCCCTAATCTGAAGTATTACTGAGAAAATTAACTTACTTTTTTATTGGTCAAAATTAAACCCAACCAGGGAACTGGAAAAAAGACCACAATTCTTTTTGCCATTCCGCTTTAAACAGAACTTTTGTTCCTAAGTGCGGCTCGGAGTGGAAAAAATAACTCAGTTAATCTATTGGTTTTTGTTCGAACAGAATTACATACAAAAGAATTGCTAAAGAAAGTCCGGTAACGCCTAAAAATATTTGCAAATGGTTTAGTTTTGCATGCAAAGTTTGAATTCACTTTTATGAAAAATAAAAAAAATAAATGCATGCAAAAAAAATGCATGGGATATGTGGTAAAGTTTTGAATTGGATAAATAGATGGCTCAAAAACAGGAAACAGGGAGTTGTGCTGAATGGGGTGAGGTCACAGTGGATGGACATTATCAGTGATGTACCTCAAGGATCCATCCTAGGCACTTTATTACTCATAGTTTATATAAAGGATCTTAGGGAGGCTGTAAATAGCAAAGTGTCAATTTTACTGATAACACTAAATTGGCAGCTGTAGTCACAGAAGTTGAGGGCAGCTTTAAAGTGCAGTGACTTAAATAAGTTATTAGCTTGGGCTCAGAAGTGGCAAATGACTTTTAACCATAGAAAATGCAAAGTTCTTAACATGGGAAGGGATAATAGGGAATTTTGCTATAAAATGGATGGGCATTGGCTGAATTCAGTCGAGGATGAAAGGACTTAGGTGTAGTAGTAGATAGGTCACTGAAGTTTTCAAAGCAATGCATTGAGGCAAAAAAATAGACCAAATAGGGTGCTAGGATACAATGAGAGGAACGTTTGCTACAAGAGTAAAGAGGTTATCCTTGAACTCTATAACTCGTATGTTAGGCCATATTTAGAGTACTATATACAAGCATGGTCACCATATTTTAGACATCACATCAACCTGTTAAGAGTCAGTATAAAGGAGGGCAACAAAAATAATACCTTCCCTGAAGCACCTTGAATATGAAGATAGACTGAGGGTACTAAATATGTTCTCATTTGACAGACGATGTGTGAGGGGAGATATGATTGAGCTTTTTAAAATCTGCTCTGGAATGGATAAGTTGGATTTTAGCAAGTTATTTGAGGTGGATGGTAGTAATAGGACTAGGAGTCACCACTTAAAAATTAAAAAAACAGAGGTGCAGGTTGGATGTTAGGAAATATTTGTACACCAATAGAATGGTAGATTACTGGAATAGTTTGCCATCTGAGATCGTAGACAGTCCAAACTTGAATGTATTCAAATGCAGATTAGATGATTTTATGGGGATGGAGGGTTAACTTTGGGGGGTATTCTCTACTCATTCCTGTGGATGCAGTTTTTTATTATTGTATATTACAATGATAATGCTTTTTTTTTTTTGACACATTCCTGTGTATGGTTCGAATTATAAATTGTAGATGCGAACGTTGCAACAAGTAGCACGTGTTTCAAAGAGCTCTCGGAATATTTTGGTTATTTGTTATACTTTGGTGTGTGACATAGTAAACATAAATATTAAGTTATTAGATCGTATATTTGGTTAATATAACGAAGTTAAATTGTGGTTATTTTGTTTTGGTGAGAAAGGGACTTTTGTTTACTTCAGTGGCCATCTTGATTATCAGGTTTTAAACTTGCATGCACAAATTCTTGTTGTTCGTAAGTTTTTGTTTCTATTATTGTTCTTGTTTAAGTATGGCTGACTGTTTGGATGTAGAGAGTATGCCTTTTGAAAGTAGTGTGTATGTAGTGTGCGATGTCTGTGGTGTAGAGAGGAAAGTAAATATGTCTGAGGCCATGTATGTGCTTTGAGTGAGGAGGTGAGTCGATTAAGTGCGGAATGCTTGAGACTGAACGATTTAGTGTCTGAAGTGAGAAGAGATGCAAGTGTACGTTTGAAGAGTCAGATTGGGACCAGGAGGGAGGAAGTTAGGCCTAGAACAGGGACTGGAGAGAAAGCAGTAAGTGAAGTAAGTGATGATGAGTGGTGGGTGAAAGTGAACAGAATAGATAAGTTAGGACAGGTTAGGTATGTGAATGAGAGGGACATGGAACCTGTTAGGCTAACTAACAGATTTGATGCCCTCAGAGAGGAAGAATTTGAAAGAGATTTGTCTGGTGTGGCCGTGCCTGAAAGTAGAATAGGAGGTCAAGTGAGTGAGATCAGGAGGGAGGGTAATACTAGGCCTAGAGAGAATAGGAGAATGACTGAGGTGATTGTGATGGGTGACTCTCAGATTAGGTATTTAGATAGGAAGTTGAGTAAAAGTAAATGGAAGGGACTGAGAGTTTGTCTGTCTAACCTCTTTCTATTCAACATAGCTCCAGAAAAACTAAAAATGGGATCTCGATTGGTTTAGAATGTATGGGCAATTATGTGACACTAGGTATACCTACTAAAAGTATTATTGACCCAGAAATTATGGTGATATCACATACCTACGTAAGTCCTAACCATGGCATGGCCTATATACCTCTTATATAATCTTTTTGAATTAATAAATAATACATCACTGCCTATATTCACCTTATATACCTAGGTACATACATTACATAGGTAATCTTGCCAAATCAATGTAACATTAAAGCAGTCTTTAACTGCCTTTCATTAATCCTTAATAAATTAATGTATGTTTTTCAGATACCAATGTCATTTATGTCTTCAATATATAAATTAAAATAATTTCAAGATATCTTCTCAACTACCTACCTAATATTAATTGTGAGATTATCTGCAGATCCTAAAATAACTTACAGGTGTGTAATTTTATTATTTATTTTTGATAATTTTGAAATATCTAATGATTTTTATACAGCTACCTACCTACCAAATTTTAATTTTATGAAAAAGAGGAGAATGATTTATTACTTATTATGAATCTAAAATGAACATCCATTAATTAATAGTGACTTTTGATTGATCACATATTTTGACTATGCCAAGCTATTTCAAATGAGAGATGTCAATTTTCCCCCCAAATTGAATGTACCTAGAGAATATAGGTAGTTATACTCTCCAAAAAGAGGTATAGAAGAAAGATTAAATTAAGAGTGTAATATACCTATTCTCAGTAATGCATTATGATGAATAGAAAGAGGTAACTTTATACCCTTTAATTTATTTTAATTTTGAAAAGAATGATTCAGTAATAATATTTTTATGGCATATGTGTAGTTCAAGAAACAAAATTCTCTAATTCTATAATAAAAACAACAGACGATACCTTCCCAGCCAACACAGTGATAACATAACATAATTAGCTAACTTAATAGCTATTAGGGTTGAAGCGCTGGACTGAGAAAACATGAAAATAGTTAAAAATAAAGTTGATCATTGAATAAGTACCTATTCTTTTTGGTAACACTTCCGTTTTGGGGTGCACAATAGGTGGCGCTGTTTATAGGCTACAATATATGTCAAGTGAGGTATTGTCTGTTTTTTTTTATTATAGAATTAGAGAAACGTGAGGTAGGCCAGTTAGATGTTTCAGGTGAAGGTAGAGGGCCGGTGGAGGAGGTAGGATATGATAGTTCTAGGGATAGTGAAGTTTTAGCCCCCTTAGATTAGTTAGAAATAGGCAAAGTGAGGATGGGGGACAGTGGAGAGTGGTTAGGAAATGTGAACCTAGGGAGGCTTCTCCTGTTCTTTGTGAGAATAGGGTTGCCTCTGTTGAGGTGGTTAGCCAGGGGGAGAATAGGTGTGTGAGTCAGAGGGACACAGATCCTATTAGCTTGACTAATAGATTCAGTGCCCTAAGAGAGGATGTAACTGGAAGTGATATGACTGATGGGGGTGGGGGTGGAGTTCGAGTGACTGGTAGTTTGAATGAGAATAGGAGTGGGGATGGAGTTAGGTCTGTGGGGGTTAGGAATAGGAGTCTGACTGAAGTGCTTGTGATGGGTGATTCGCGAGTTAGATATTTAGATAGGAAGTTGAATGCAAGTAGATTGAATGGTTTGAGGGTGTGTTTGCCGGGTGCTGGAGTGAGAGATCTGTCTGATAGGTATGAGGAACTGGTGTCTGGCTGTGCAAGGGATGCGGTTGTGATTACACATGTAGGAGTGAATGATGTGAAGAAAGTGGGTGCATGTGAGTTACGTGAGAGGTACAAGAGGTTGATTGAAAAGGTGAAAGAAAGTAGAATGAAAGGTGTTGTGACAGGTGTGCTTCCAAGAATGGATGTTGGGGTAGAATGGATGTCTCGTGCAATTGGGCTGAATGATTATGTGAGGAGGATGTGTGAGATGGAAGGTGTCATGTTTGTGGATGTGTGGGATAGGTTTGTTGGAATGAAAGAAATGTATGCGATGGATGGACTGCATTTGAGTAGGAGGGGGGGGTAGATGTGTTGTGGGAGGAGTATGATCGTGTTATTAGGTCTTTGCGGGTGGGAAACTAGATACTAATAGTGGTCAGGGAATTATGAGAGGACATTATAGTACTGAAAGTAGAATGGACTTGGCAGATAACAGAAATAGGTTCCAAGGCGATAGAGGTGAGGTCATTCAGGTTTCAAGAGGTGCTTCAGGGATAGGGGGGTTAAATTGTTTCTATACAAATGCTCGTAGTCTTAGAAACAAGAAGGATGAGCTATTTAGTTATATTAGCAATGAGGATATAGATATATTATGTGTTACTGAATCATGAGTTAATGAAATTGAATTTAGTGACACTATAAGTGAATTTGATTTACCTGGCTATAATATGTACATTAGTCAAAGGACAGGTAGGATTGGTGGAGGAATAATTATCTATATAAAAAACAAGATTGTTTTAAGTTTAAATACTTCGATAAAGCAGGATGGAGTTGAGTCACTTTGGATAGATATTAGGTTCAGTAAAATAGAATGGTGCATTTGGCAGCTTTTTACAGGCCACCTGGGCAGACTGATGATATGGATGAATCTAATGATAAGAGAAATAAGTAAGGGATGTGAAACAGATGCAGTTATTATTGGGGACTTCAACTGGGAAAATACGATAGATAGGGATAGAACAAGTGGCAGGTTCAAAGAATGCTTTGAGGATAATTTTTTGAATCAATTTGTTAATGAGCCAACGAGGGCGGACAATATATTAGATTTAGTACTTTCTAAAAGTGATCATTTAGTTCAAGAATTGAGTGTTGGGGAAGCATTAGGAAATAGTGACCATCAGATAGTTTGTTTTAACTTGGGAATTGAGAAGGGTAAAATAACCGAGAATACTGTAAAAGTTCCAAATTTTCATAAGGGAGATTATGTAAAACTCCGAAGCTTGCTAAATTTGGTAGACTGGGATGTAGAATTCAGAGGTAAAACTGCTTATGGGATGTGGGATACTTTCAAGCATATAATAAATGTAGTCCAAGAACAATGTATCCCAATGAAGGCCATTAGGAACAAAAGTAGGAAACCATTATGGTGGAATCAGTAGATAGCTAGAAAAATTTCAGAGAAGAAAAGGGCATATAAAAAATTACAGGTAGAAAATAATATTCAAAATTTAAGTGACTATAGAATGGCTATGAATGAGTTAAATAAGATTATAAAGAAGAACAAAAGGGTGTCAGAAATTAAATTAGCTCAGGATAGCAACAAAGATCCTAGAAAGTTCTTTAGTTACTATATAATTAATAATAAGTCTGGCAGAGTTAAAATAGGGCCTATCAAATATGAAGGGGTTGTGAGAGAAAATGATGAGGAAATAGTTGAGGTACTAAATGGTCATTTTGCATCAGTATTTACAAAGGAGAAACTAAATAGTCTTATGTATAGTACTCATGGGTCAGGGAAAGAGGTGTTTACTACCATTAGTGTGGATTGGAGGACGATAAAAGGACTTATAGGTGAGTTAGATACTGCCAAGGCCTCCGGCCCGGATAATCTTCACTCTAGGATACTTAAAGAAGGGGTAGAAAGTATCTCAATAGCTCTGGAGAAGTAGTATACTAGGTCACCCGGAATATGGAGAAATACCTGATGATTGGAAGAGAGCGAATGTAGTCCCCATTTTTAAGAAGGGTAGTAAAGAGTATCCAAATAACTTTAGACTGGTTAACCTAACTCCTGTAGTCTGTAAAATTCTTTAGAAAATAGTTAAAAAAGGGATTTTGCCAACATCTAGAGAGGGAGGGGTTAATCAGCGATGCTCAGCATGGGTTTAGATCAGGTAGATCATGTTTGACTAATTTACTAGACTTTCTGGAGTTTGTAACAGATCAAGTAGATAAGGGAGAGAATGTAGATATAATTTACTTAGATTTTAGTAAAGCATTTGATAAGGTACCACATAGGAGACTAGTTCATAAATTAAAAATGATTGGGATATGTGGTGGTGTTTCAAATTGGATAGCTGAGTGGCTGAAAGACAGGAAGCAAAGGGTAGTGCTAAATGATATAAAGTCAGAGTGGAGGGATGTTATCAGTGGGGTTCCTCAGGGATCAGTTCTCGGTCCATTATTATTTGTCATCTATATAAACAATCTTGGGGAGGCAGTTAATAATAAAGTGTCAATTTTTGCGGATGATACCAAATTAGCAGCTGTAGTTAAAGATATTGATGATAATTTTAAAGTGCAGGGAGATATAAATACGTTGTTATCCCGGGCACATAAGTAGCAAATGACTTTCAACCTTGATAAGTGCAAAGTTATTAACATGGGAAAAGATAATAGAGAATTTAACTATGAAATGGATGGGCATTTGGTGAGCTCAGTAGAGGAGGAGAAAGATCTAGGAGTAGTAATAGATAAGTCATTAAGGTTTTCTAAGCAGTGTATTGAAACAAGAAATTGGGCAAATAGATTGCTGGGTTTCATTAAGAGAAATGTCAGTTACAAAAGTAAGGAGGTTATTCTTAAACTCTATAACTCTTATGTAAGGCCACATCTAGAGTACTGTATACAGGCATGGTCCTCACATTTTAGACACGATATTAACCTTCTCGAGTCAGTGCCACGGAGGGCAACAAAGATTATTCCTTCCCTGAGGCACCTTGAATATATAGATAGACTGAGGGTATTAAATATGTTCTTGTTCAAAAGGAGGTGTGTGAGAGGGGATATGATTGAGCTCTTTAAAAAATTTTCTAGGATAGATAAATTGGATGTTAGCAAGTTTTTTTAATTAGATGATGGAAATCGGACTAGAGTTCACCACTTGAAAATTAAAAAGCAAGGGTGTAGGTTGGATTTAAGAAAATAGTTTTTCACCAATAAAGTGGTAGACTTCTGGAACAAATTGCCACGGAGGGTAGTAGGTAGTCCAAATTTAAATGTATTTAAGAGTAGGTTGGATGAGTTTATAGGGAGGGAAGGTTGTCATGGTTCCTTAAGTTTTGTATATATTAATATTGTTTTTATATATATCTATAGCTGCATGATTTAGTTCTTGACAAGCCTTGATTGGTGATACCCTTGTTTCTGGATGCAATCCTCTGGATGTAGTTTTCCTGGGAGTTTGGGTGCCTTAAAAAAAGAGGCCGTTTGACTTGGATGACCTATGATGAGCCCTTGTGGCTTTTGTCATCTGTTATATTATATTGTGGGTGACTTTGATTTTGTCTTTCCCTAGTGATGGTGCTGTTTGTGGGTGGGTTTTGACAGATGTGGATGACCTTTGATAAGTCCTTGTGGCTTTTGTCATCTGTGAAATTATGTTATGTAATGTTATGTCTTATGATGTTAGACGGTAGCGTCATACGTGAACAATTACGGCGTTATATTTTTGTATACAAGTATATACTGGGGGGGCTGTGCCCCCTAGACCCCCCCAATTGATTGAAACTCAGTATCATCGCAGGGTGGTCCCCCCACAGTGATATCTCCCTCATGATTAGATTCAAGATGAAATGGAATGGTATTGATAGTAGCATGAACAATGTTAAAATTCCTGACTTTAGAAGAGCAAATTATAATGGGCTCAGGACTTACCTGGAGGCAGTTGTACAGAAACCAGGCAATGAAATCAATTCAGGAATAGATTCAATGATATCAGTTAGTGGAGACAATAATCACCAGGAGGAAGAGATTACAATTGAAGAGGAGTATGAAAGAATAATTGAGCAATTAATTACAGGTCAGATGATTAACATTCCATATAAGGAGATTAGGACTAAAAATAATGACCCAAAATGGATGACAGATAAAATTAAGCATTATATTGGCATTAAAAAGGGCATTTATAGGAAAATAAAAAATGGAGAGGATCACTTAAGGCAGAGATATAATGAACTAGCAAGAGATGTTAAAAAGTTAGTTAGAGTAGCAAGGAGAAATTATGAAATTAAAGTGGCAAAGGAAGATCCTAAAAGTTTTTATCAATTATACAAAACTAAGGTTAGAGATAAAATAGGCCCACTTATAGATTCCAATGGAGAATTAGTGAGTGATAGGGACTCAATGGCTGGAATGCTAAATGACTTTTTTCTCTCAGTATTTACACAGGAGGATACTCTAAATTTTCCTGAGGTGTCAATGATCTTTCGGGGTAATGATGAAGAGAAATTAAAGGATATATTGATCACAAAGGAGATAGTGACAAAGGAAATTGATAAAATCAAAAGTAGTAAAGCACCCGGTCCTGATGAGCTCTTTCCTAGAATTTTGAAAGAATGTAAGGATGTGTTAAGTGAGCCCCTAGCATGCATCTTTAGAAAATCATTGGAGAGTGGCATTGTGCCAGTGGTATGGAAGAAAGCCAATGTGATACCTATATTTAAGAAAGGGGATAAAACAAATATGTCTAATTACAGACCAGTAAGTTTGACATCAGTGGTAGGGAAAATGATGGAATCTATTATAGCAAGGAATATTAGAGATCACTTGGATAAGCATAAGTTGATAAAAGAATCACAGCATGGCTTTAGTAAGGGTAAATCCTGTCTGACTTATTTGCTGTCTTTTTATAGTAAGGTGTATGAAGCAGCAGATAATGATGAAAACTATGATATTTTATACTTGGACTTTAGTAAGGCTTTTGATCGAGTGCCACACTTACGGCTTCTGAGCAAAGTTAAAGCACATGGGATCAATGGCAGTATATTTAGGTGGATTCAGTCATGGCTTGGTAACAGACAGCAAAGAGTTAGTATAGATGGAGTTAAATCTGAGTGGGGGTGTGTTAGCAGTGGAGTTCCGCAAGGATCTGTTTTGGGTCCCTTGCTATTCTTAATTTATATTAATGATCTTGACATAGGTATAAGTAGTGACCTGAGTAAATTTGCTGATGATACTAAGCTAGGTAGGGCCATTAGGGCTGATTCTGATGCTGTTGTAATGCAGGAGGAATTGACCATTCTGTCCAATTGGGCCGAGAAATGGCAAATGAAGTTTAACATAGACAAATGTAGTGTACTTAGTATAGGTAGAAATAATCCATTAAATAGTTATAAATTAAATGGGAGAATTTTAGGGAGGACCGATTGTGAGAGGGATTTGGGTATTTTGGTAAGTTCAGACCTTCGTCCTAGAAAGCAATGCCTAAATGCTAAGAATAAAGCTAATAGGATATTGGGATTCATTAGGAGGAGTGTAAGCAATAAGAGTGCTGAAGTCATTCTAAAACTGTATCTGGCGCTAGTTAGGCCTTATCTAGACTATGCAGTACAATTTTGGTCACCATATTATAGGAAGGATATTGATTTGCTTGAGTCTGTGCAGAGAAGAATGACAAAGATGATTGGTGGGCTAAGGAACTTACCTTATGGTGAAAGGCTCAGAAAACTAAATCTACATACATTGGAAAGGAGAAGAGTCAGAGGGGAATTGATTGAAGTCTTCAAATGGGTAAAAGGATATAATAAAGGGGATCTGGGTAAGGTTCTTATACTTAGTGAACATGACAGGACACGTAGCAATGGGTTTAAGCTTGATAAGTATAGGTTTAGGAAGGAGATTGGAAGGAATTGATTTACAAACCGTGTGGTAGATGAATGGAATAGGCTCACTAGACATTTGATAGAAGCCTCCTCTCTGGGTAGTTTTAAGAAAGATTAGATAAATATATGAATGAAGCTGCTAGATGGGACTGATTTTTTTATGTACATATGTATATATTTTTCTAAGGAGTGGGGAGATTATTTTGCGGTTGCATGAATGGACATAATCCTCTGGATGCATTTTATGTATATTGTAGATTAGATCTGATGAACTCCTGTAAAGGGTGACAATGTTGATGACTTTTCTCTGGTAAGAAATCTTTTGTGTGTTGACTGGAACAGGAGCTGCCAAGTGTAGGCCATGAATGGTCTTTTGCAGTCTCCTTCTTTTCTTATGTTCTTATGAGCAGTCCCCTTGAATTTACTGGGTTTTCCTCCCCAACAGCTTTTTACTGGCAGAAAAACCTAACCTAATAACAAACCATTCTTACTTTTATAGGTTTCTTGATTAGTTTATGCACCTCTAGATAATCCTAAAAGTTTTCCGCGATTATATAAACTAAAGCTGAATTTGAATATCGAAGAAGCACATGGAGAGCACAAAAACACCATAATGAAACAAAAACATTTGCAAAACAGGTCGTATTTATAAGCTATGACATTGCCAGTAAGAAGCTGTTATCATTCGCAGCAAACAAAAAATACAAAAACAAAACAAAAAACAATAAAAAAACATCAAGAAACCTTACCTAACTTAGAAAAAACTATAAATGGTCAGAGGCGCAGATATTTAGTAAATAATACAGACTAAAAGTTCCAAATCCCTAAAACAGCAAAAAAATATAATGCCGTTGTTTGTCACATTTGAAGCTACTGTCTGACGTCATAAGACATATATTGTAGCCTACTAACAGTGCCACCTACCGTGCGCCCCGAATCTGAAGTATTACCCTCTTTTCTTGTGGTTTATCCACTTCTCTGCAAATTTATGAAGAGTCAAATCTTAAAAAGCTCTAATGGAAATGTTTGTTAGTTATAAACCAGTCTAGCAACCTACAGCCCTTTGCACCTAAACTTTGACCTATTTCCTACTAAGATATAATACTTGACAATTATTATAACATCACCTAATTTTTACGGATGACAAAAGCCTCAAGGGCCTATCAAAGGTCATCCGCATCTGTCAAAACCCACTCACAAAATGCATCCATAGGATTGTGTCAGATCACACATCTACAATATACAATTCGAACCATACACAAGAATGTGTCAAAAACAAAGAGCATCATCATCCAGACTCATCAAAATCTAAATCAATCGTAATATACAATAATAAAAAACTGCATCCACAGGAATGAGTCCAGACTTTTCCCCAAAGTTAACACTCCCTCCCCATAAAATGATCTAATCTGTGTTTGAAAACATTCAAGTTTGGACTGTCTACCGTCTCAGATGGCAAACTATTCCAATTATCTACCAATATTGGTGAAAAAATATTTTCTAACATCGAACCTGCATCTTTGTTTCTTAATTTTTATTTGGTGACCCCTAGTCCTATTACTACCTTCCACCTCAAATAACTTGCTAAAATCCAACTTATCCATTCCAGAGAAGATTTTAAAAAGCTCAATCATATCTCCCCTCACACATCTTCTGTCAAATGAGAACATATTTAGTACCCTCAGTCTATCTTCATAATCAAGGTGCTTCAGGAAAGGTATTATTTTTGTTGCCCCTAACCTGAAGTAACCCAGGTTGGATGTTAACAAATATTTTTTCACCAATAGAATGGTGGATTACTGGAATAGTTAGTGACATGAGACAGAGTCCAAACTTGAATGTTTTCAAGTGCTAACTTTGGGGGAGGAATCTAGACTCATTCCTGTAGATGCATTTTATTAGGTGAAACTTCAGAAGCCCTACACCATGTTTTTTTTTTAGTAAAAACTAGTAATGGTATTTTCAGGCTTGCTAATCATCATTTACAGCTTTGGTTATGTGGTGACCCCTAGTCCTATTACTACCTTCCACCTCAAATAACTTGCTAAAATCCAACTTATCCATTCCAGAGCAGATTTTAAAAAGCTCAATCATATCTCCCCTCACACATCTTCTGTCAAATGAGAACATATTTAGTACCCTCAGTCTATCTTCATAATCAAGGTGCTTCAGGAAAGGTATTATTTTTGTTGCCCCTAAACTGAAGTAACCCAGGTTGGATGTTAACAAATATTTTTTCACCAATAGAATGGTGGATTACTGGAATAGTTAGTGACATGAGACAGAGTCCAAACTTGAATGTTTTCAAGTGCTAACTTTGGGGGAGGAATCTAGACTCATTCCTGTAGATGCATTTTATTAGGTGAAACTTCAGAAGCCCTACACCATGTTTTTTTTTTAGTAAAAACTAGTAATGGTATTTTCAGGCTTGCTAATCATCATTTACAGCTTTGGTTATGTGGTGACCCCTAGTCCTATTACTACCTTCCACCTCAAATAACTTGCTAAAATCCAACTTATCCATTCCAGAGCAGATTTTAAAAAGCTCAATCATATCTCCCCTCACACATCTTCTGTCAAATGAGAACATATTTAGTACCCTCAGTCTATCTTCATAATCAAGGTGCTTCAGGAAAGGTATTATTTTTGTTGCCCCTAAACTGAAGTAACCCAGGTTGGATGTTAAATATTTTTTCACCAATAGAATGGTGGATTACTGGAATAGTTAGTGACATGAGACAGAGTCCAAACTTGAATGTTTTCAAGTGCTAACTTTGGGGGAGGAATCTAGACTCATTCCTGTAGATGCATTTTATTAGGTGAAACTTCAGAAGCCCTACACCATGTTTTTTTTTAGTAAAAACTAGTAATGGTATTTTCAGGCTTGCTAATCATCATTTACAGCTTTGGTTATTCACATAAAGCACTTATTTTTAAGATGCTAACAATCTGAGTATGACTCTATTTGCAGTGATACTATCTTAAAAATAACTGCTCTCTGGGTGTGTGTGTGTGCACCCTCCACACCCCCTGCAACCTAAAAACCTACCATCAGATTTGGATGCAATTTTCAATTGCTAAATTTTATTAGGCCTCTAGTTTGAATCAAAGCTCTGCGCAGAAAATAGTTTATAAATAAAAGGCTAGCACTTGTTAGAATGCGGATATTAGAATGCCACGTGGCCTTAAGCGCACTATCAGAAAATTTGCACTTATTTTTTTGTTCTTTCAAATCCTTTACTCCAGAACTAGCACAACCACCACACAGAATTATACCATATAAAAAAAAAGATGGCTGCAAATCGTTTGAAATATACATGCGCAGATTACCTGCAGATAAAAAAAAGCCTTGTATTGGTTAAATATCACCAACAAACTCATGTGCACATCGCCTCCAGATCTTAAAAAAAGCCACGTCTAGGTGAAATAGACCAAAAGTTGAATTTTTAGAATTAAAAACACTTATATCTTAGGAAATTACAAAATCTATTTTTGTTAAAACGAATCTTTAACTGTAAATTTAAAATTAAATTTTAGGCATTCACTTTGTGTTTATTAACTGATGTTTAACAAAGAAAATTGAAAGGATTGAGTGATGTTGATTAAAAAAAGGTGCAGCTCATGCCACACGCACTTGCCATTTTGAAAATCTAGCAAAGTGTATTCTTTAGTATATATACACCCAACATGACTGAAGAGATATCATCAATTTAAAAATTCAAAACGTTGAGAAGTGTGTTTGTTATACTCATGACAAACCTTTTGTAATAACCCTGCTTATACAGAATGGATTGATTTACAACAATAATAAGAAATAGTGCTATAAAAAGTAGATTTTCTTTTATTAAGATTAGTGTGGCAGATGATTTTGCTATTCTTTTAGTGTTTTTCAGCTATCCCACCGCCCATGCAGCGAGCTGTATTAAACACAGTCATTGACCAATCCTAAGCATTTTTTGTAATTGTTGAGAGTAAATGTGGAGGATTTTGCATATGATTTTTTTGATCATTTTTCTACTCTCTTCATTGTTTTGACTCAGTAATTAAAGACGCCAACTACTTTATGCTATTTCTACTAAAAATTAATATATTTTAAGTTCTTTCACAATCAAGCGCCTTTGCCCCATAGCCCACACCTAATTGTGGTTAGCTGCACCCATCTTCCCATAAGGGACATGGTGATTTGCTTTCCTGGCTGCCATGCCCGTCTGGCCCAGCTTATTCTCTTCTCTTTTCTTACACCCTGTCTTCTTACCCTGCTTATTCAATTTCCATACAATCTCTCCCACAACTTTCTCTAGTTGACCTCTAATTTCATAAGTAGATGCTGACCAGCTTCCTCTCACTCAATCATTCTGTATTGTGGCTGATGGGGAAGAGGTCAATGCCCCCTCAACCCTGAGCTCCAGTTTTGGGTGGTAGGTTTTTAACAACCTGCTTCATCTCTACCCTCACCTTCCTCATATCCTCTTTCTCCTTTCACTGTCTATTGATTTTATACTAAGCCTGAGGTAGGCCACTAGGTTGGAGGAGTAGCCTTGAATGGCAGCATGTGGTTTGCCAGCCCCTTGTTCACCCCTTGCATAGAGGGCTACAATGTGGGGTGAATAGCATATGTGTCATGCTAAAAATAGGGTCACCATACCAATATTTAAGAACATTAATACTTCCCCTCTACCATCACCAGAGCTACCTTTGAGAAGCTCCACCAAAAAAAAATGAAGTCTCCACCCCTGTGCTTTTGCAGGGAACCCTCCAAAACTCTGACTGGAGAGGAGGCTTACTCCTCTTCTATGCCTATGGTTGTAGAGGACTCACCCTCTTCTCTGGAGGGTGACTCTCTCTTTACAGTGACACTCTTCCCTTTACTTTTCAGGGGACTGCCAAGAAAGCCTGCCAGTTGCACATAAGTGACTGCTGCTAGTTGGAGTGGCCCAATAAGGCCACCCCCTTAGGTGGGTGAGGGATGACAGGGCCCATTGATCCATGCCCTAGAAAGTCCTTCTGGTGTTTATATCAAGCTGACATGTGGTCACTGTATGTGCCCCCCTCTCTTCCTGATGGATGTCAGTTTGCCTGCCAGGAATAGGACAAAGGTGACCTGTGATGTCCTGGTAGAGATGGTCACATAGAGGCCCCCACTGAGATGGCATGGTCCCAGAGGTAACCTAGCCCCAGACAGTAGGGTCTTTCATGGGGGTTGAACACAGGCTCAGTGCCAATTACCAGAACTAAGACAAAGAGTGTGCAGAGAGGAGCCTCGATTACATTGAACCCTTCATTCAGAGGTTACTTGGCATTTTTTAACCCATAAGCTTCAAACGCTTCCTTGATATTTGTCCACTTATGGCACCATGTTGGCTAAAGGAACATAATTCATCAGAAGAGAGCTCTAGCTCGTGCTACCTGTTCGAAGGTCAGTCTTCGACTGACCTTCGAACAGGTAGCACGTGTTTTATAGAGCTCTCAGTCTGTTGATCTATTTTTCAGATTTTTCTATAGTTTGTTTGTTTTTTTGTTTTTTTCTCACCACAATCAGCGAAAGCTAAGTTGCTCTTCTTTTTTTATTTCTTATTGCTACTTAAATTCTTTCTTTGTTTGAATAAGTGATGGAGTTTGGGGATGAAAGTGAGCATGAGTGTCGGAATGTATGCATTGGTTGTGGTGTATTAGGTGAGGGGTATACATGTGTTGTATGTGGGCTGCGTGAATGCATTGTAGATTTAGAGGGGATGAGAAGGCAGGATTTAGACAGGATATGTAGGCTGGAGGGGTTAGTTGCTGAGCTCAGGAGGGAACTTAGTGTTAGGCCTAGAGCTGGGAATAGGTTAGGTGGTGAGGTAGGCCAGTTAGATGTTTCAGGTGAAGGTAGAGGGCCAGTGGAGGAGGTAGGATGTGATAGTTCTAGTGATAATGAAGTTAGCCCCCTTAGATTAGTTAGAAATAGGCCTAGTGAGGATGGGGGACAGTGGAGAGTGGTTAGGAAACATGAAGCTAGGGAGGCTTCTCCTGTTCTTTGTGAGAATAGGGTTGCCTCTGTTGAGGTGGTTAGCCAGGGGGAGAATAGGTGTGTGAGTCAGAGGGACACAGATCCTATTAGCTTGACTAATAGATTCAGTGCCCTAAGAGAGGATGTAACTGGAAGTGATATGACTGATGGGGGTGGGGGTGGAGTTCGAGTGACTGGTAGTTTGAATGAGAATAGGAGTGGGGATGGAGTTAGGTCTGTGGGGGTTAGGAATAGGAGTCTGACTGAAGTGCTTGTGATGGGTGATTCGCGAGTTAGATATTTAGATAGGAAGTTGAATGCAAGTAGATTGAATGGTTTGAGGGTGTGTTTGCCGGGTGCTGGAGTGAGAGATCTGTCTGATAGGTATGAGGAACTGGTGTCTGGCTGTGCAAGGGATGCGGTTGTGATTACACATGTAGGAGTGAATGATGTGAAGAAAGTGGGTGCATGTGAGTTACGTGAGAGGTACAAGAGGTTGATTGAAAAGGTGAAAGAAAGTAGAATGAAAGGTGTTGTGACAGGTGTGCTTCCAAGAATGGATGTTGGGGTAGAATGGATGTCTCGTGCAATTGGGCTGAATGATTATGTGAGGAGGATGTGTGAGATGGAAGGTGTCATGTTTGTGGATGTGTGGGATAGGTTTGTTGGAATGAAAGAAATGTATGCGATGGATGGACTGCATTTGAGTAGGAGGGGGGTAGATGTGTTGTGGGAGGAGTATGATCGTGTTATTAGGTCTTTGCGGGCGGGAAACTAGATACTAATAGTGGTCAGGGAATTATGAGAGGACATTATAGTACTGAAAGTAGAATGGACTTGGCAGATAACAGAAATAGGTTCCAAGGCGATAGAGGTGAGGTCATTCAAGTTTCAAGAGGTGCTTCAGGGATAGGGGGGTTAAATTGTTTCTATACAAATGCTCGTAGTCTTAGAAACAAGAAGGATGAGCTATTTAGTTATATTAGCAATGAGGATATAGATATATTATGCGTTACTGAATCATGGGTTAATGAAATAGAATTTAGTGACACTATAAGTGAATTTGATTTTCAGGGCTATAATATGTACAAGAGTCAAAGGACAGGTAGGATTGGTGGAGGAATAATTATCTATATAAAAAACAACATTGTTTCAAGTTTAAATACTTCAATAAGGCAGGATGGAGTTGAGTCACTTTGGATAGATATTAGGTTCAGTAAAAATAGAATGGTGCATTTGGGAGCTTTTTACAGGCCACCTGGGCAGACTGATGATATAGATGAACTAATGATAAGGGAAATAAGTAAGGGATGTGAAACAGATGCAGTTATTATTGGGGACTTCAACTTAAACTCTGTGGACTGGGAAAATATGATAGGTAGGGATAGAACAAGTGGCAGGTTCATAGAATGCTTTGAGGATAATTTTTTGAATCAATTTGTTAACGATTCAACGAGGGGGGACAATATATTAGATTTAGTACTTTCTAACAGTGATCATTTAGTTCAAGAATTGACTGTTGGGGA
The DNA here is from genome assembly GCA_963969495.1 of Ceratothoa steindachneri. Lineage (NCBI taxonomy): Eukaryota > Metazoa > Arthropoda > Malacostraca > Isopoda > Cymothoidae > Ceratothoa > Ceratothoa steindachneri. The sequence continues at coordinate 88,261,869 of OZ018333.1, forward strand.
AGCATTGGGAAATAGTGTCCATCAGATAGTTCGTTTTAACTTGGGAATTGAGAAGGGTAAAATAACTGAGAATGCTGAAAAAGTTCCAAATTTTCATAAGGGAGATTATGTAAAACTTCGAAGCTTGCTAAATTTGGTAGACTGGGATATAGAATTCAGAGGTAAAAATGCTTATGGGATGTGGGATACTTTCAAGCATATAATAAATGTAGTCCAAGAACAATGTATCCCAATGAAGGCCATTAGGAACAAAAGTAGGAAACCATTATGGTGGAATCAGGAGATAGCTAGAAAAATTTCAGAGAAGAAAAGGGCATATAAAAAATTACAGGTAGAAAATAATATTCAAAATTTAAGTGATTATAGAATGGCTAGGAATGAGTTAAATAAGATTATAAAGAAGAACAAAAGGGTGTCAGAAATTAAATTAGCTCAGGATAGCAACAAAGATCCTAGAAAGTTCTTTAGTTACTATAAAATTAATAACAAGTGTGGCAGAGTTAAAATAGGACCTATCAAATATGAAGGGTTTGTGAGAGAAACTGATGAGGAAATAGTTGAGGTACTAAATGGTCATTTTGCATCAGTATTTACAAAAGAGAAACTAAATAGTCCTATGTATAGTACTCATAGGTCAGGAAAAGAGGTGTTTACTAACATTTGTGTGGATCGGAGGATGATAAAAGGACTAATAGGTGATTTAGATACTACCAAGGCCTCCGGCCCTGATAATATTCATTCTAGGATACTTAAAGAAGGGGTAGAAAGTATTTCAATAGCTCTGGACAAGTTATATACTAGGTCATTGGAATATGGAGAAATACCCGATGATTGGAAGAGAGCGAATGTAGTCCCCATTTTCAAGAAGGGTAGTAAAGAGGATCCAAATAACTTTAGACCGGTTAGCCTAACTCCTGTAGTCTGTAAAATTCTTGAGAAAATAGTTAAAAAAGGGATTTGCCAACATCTAGAGAGGGAGGGGTTAATCAGCGATGCTCAGCATGGGTTTAGATCAGGTAGATCATGTTTGACTAACTTACTAGACTTTCTGGAGTTTGTAACAGATCAAGTAGATAAGGGAGAGAATGTAGATATAATTTACTTAGATTTTAGTAAAGCATTTGATAAGGTACCACACAGGAGACTAGTTCATAAATTAAAAATGATTGGGATATGTGGGGGTGTTTCAAATTGGATAGCTGAGTGGCTGAAAGACAGGAAGCAAAGGGTAGTGCTAAATGGTGTAAAGTCAGAGTGGAGGGATGTTATCAGTGGGGTTCCTCAGGGATCAGTTCTCGGTCCATTATTATTTGTCATCTATATAAACGATCTTGGGGAGGCAGTTAATAATAAAGTGTCAATTTTTGCGGATGATACCAAATTAGCAGCTGTAGTTAAAGATATTGATGATAATTTTAAAGTGCAGGGGGACTTAAATAAATTGTTATCCTGGGCACATAAGTGGCAAATGACTTTCAACCTTGATAAGTGCAAAGTTATTAACATGGGAAAAGATAATAGAGAATTTAACTATGAAATGGATGGGCATTGGCTGAGCTCAGTAGAGGATGAGAAAGATCTAGGAGTAGTAATAGATAAGTCATTAAGGTTTTCTAAGCAGTGTATTGAAGCAAGAAATAGGGCAAATAGAGTGCTGGGTTTTATTAAGAGAAATGTCAGTTACAAAAGTAAGGAGGTTATTCTTAAACTCTATAACTCTTATGTTAGGCCACATCTAGAGTACTGTATACAGGCATGGTCCCCACATTTTAGACACGATATTAACCTTCTTGAGTCAGTGCAACGGAGGGCAACAAAGATTATTCCTTCCCTGAGGCACCTTGAATATGAAGATAGACTGAGGGTATTAAATATGTTCTCGTTCGAAAGGAGGTGTGTGAGAGGAGATATGATTGAGCTGTTTAAAATTTTTTCCGGGATAGATAAATTGGATGTTAGCAAGTTTTTTGAGTTAGATGATGGAAATCGGACTAGAGGTCACCACTTGAAAATTAAAAAGCAAGGGTGTAGGTTGGATTTAAGAAAATATTTTTTCACCAATAGAGTGGTAGACTTCTGGAACAAATTGCCGCAGAGGGTAGTAGGTAGTCCAAATCTAAATGTATTTAAGTGTAGGTTGGATGAGTTTATGGGAAGGGAAGGTTGTGATGGTTCCTAAGTTTTGTATATATTAATATTGTTTGTATATATCTATAGCTGCATGATTTAGTTCTTGACAAGCCTTGATTGGTGATACCCTTGTTTCTGGATGCAATCCTGTGGATGTAGTTTTCCTGGGAGTTTGGGTGCCTTGAAAAAGAGGCCGCTTGACTCGGATGACCTATGATGAGCCCTTGTGGCTTTTGTCATCCGTTATATTATATTGTGGGGGACTTTGATTTTGTCTTCCCCTGGTGATGGTGCTTTTTGTGGGTGGGTTTTGACGGAGGCGGATGACCTTTGATAGGCCCTTGTGGCTTTTGTCATCCGTGTAATTATGTTATGTTATGTTATGTTATGTTAGCTAGCATGATTGGTAGAAAGCCGAAGGTGATCAGTTTCTCAGATGGGAGCCTTCTGGCGAATGTGGCGAATCATTCCAAGGAGGCGATGATTAGTACCTGTCAGACACTTGATGCCACACTCTACCGTGAACTTGTGAAATAAGTGGTTTATGCGAGGGAACTCTTGGACTAATCCATAGATGACATCACCTTAGAGCTGGTTGACCATGGAGCAATCAAGGTTGAATGTGCGACGAGAAAACAGGGAGGGGCCTCACAACCCAACACTACAATCTTCGTCACATTCAACTGTGGCAAGATACCTGACTGTGTATGCTGCTTGGTATCGCTACTACCTGGAGACATTCATGCCACTGCTGTGGAGGTGCTACTACTGCTACCACTTTGGCGATACAAACAGCTGTTAAGCTGATAACTAAATCTCAAGCTTCAACTCCAGCTCCAACAGTTTTAAATTTACTAGATCCAGCTCCAACACTTTGAAATTTCTGGCTCCCACCTTTCTTTCATCTCACCATATATTAATGATTGATATAGTTTACTGAAATTGTACTTTACTCAGTGCTATTAATAGGCCATAGTAGATGGTTATTAATCTAAATTCTAATGATTATACCTCAGATTTGCTAATCTATTATTATTGATTAGAATATAATCAATAATAGCTAATTATTGATAATAATATAAAGTTTACAACATATATTTTTATTTATAACACAACTATCCTTTCTTAACTATAAGTCCAATCTTTAAGTGAAAATTATAAAGAAATGTATAAAAAAGTTTTATTTATACTTATTGGATTAGGTTTGTCTCCATCTTCATTGATGTGCTTTATATTTGCCTTTTTAATTCTGTCTAAATAATTGGAAAAATCTTCATTATCATTTGAAGAATCTGATTGGCTGCTTATAATTGGATTTTCTTATTCTTGGTCTTCTTGATTTTCTGATTTGAGCCCTCTCATGCGAATTGCTATTTCCTTAAGTGCTGTTTTACCTTTAGCCTTCTGATTATCATTTATTAGGACTCTGTTCATTGGGTACGCATAAACAGCAGCAAATAGGATTGTATTTTGTAAAATTAGTTCCTCATTAAGGAAATAGCAATTCGCATGAGAGGGCTCAAATCAGAAAATCAAGAAGACCAAGAATAAGAAAATCCAATTATAAGCAGCCAATCAGATTCTTCAAATGATAATGAAGATTTTTCCAATTAGTTCCTCTTCATTGAAGATACAATTCCATCTACAAGCAGTCCACCACTTTGACCAAGGCGATCTATTAATTCCTTGCCAACCAGCAACAATTCTCCAGGGGTTAAATCAAATCTACAACAAGACCTGTAATTCTGACATTTGCATTCAGTGAGTGAGACATCTTTATTAGCTAGGTCTTCAAGATGTTGTTTCAGCTCTATGAGATGCTTGATCATCATATAGGTGCTCCCCCAACATGTTTCTTGATCTAAAATGGCTCCTAACCCTGAATGTCTTTTCAAAATACCTAGTCAATTTTTGGTATTCTAGTTGCAGTGGCTACTTGTCTGATTCTGATAATCATAGTTGCTACAGGGTGTCCTTTTAAACCATCTTTTTTTGCTAACTGCGCAACGCTGATGATGGATGAAAGATAATTTAGAAGCTTCTTCAATTATATCATCTAAAAATTTGTCTTCAAGTGTTATTAAATCATCATTTGACATTTCATTAACTGTTGCTGAATTAATTTTTTCAATTGTACTTAACATATTTGAAGCATTGTCTGTGATAATACATATAACTTGTTCTTTCTTAATTTCAAAAACCTGCAAAACAGTTTCCATCAATTTTGAAAGATGCTCTCTTCTATCTTTAACTGCCAGTCACCACTTTTTTAAAGTCATTAATAAATTTGAAATTACATATCACAAAATAATTAACTATGTCAAGTATTGGTTAAATATCACCAACAAACTCATGTGCACATCGCCTCCAGATCTTAAAAAAAGCCACGTCTAGGTGAAATAGACCAAAAGTTGAATTTTTAGAATTAAAAACACTTATATCTTAGGAAATTACAAAATCTATTTTTGTTAAAACGAATCTTTAACTGTAAATTTAAAATTAAATTTTAGGCATTCACTTTGTGTTTATTAACTGATGTTTAACAAAGAAAATTGAAAGGATTGAGTGATGTTGATTAAAAAAAGGTGCAGCTCATGCCACACGCACTTGCCATTTTGAAAATCTAGCAAAGTGTATTCTTTAGTATATATACACCCAACATGACTGAAGAGATATCATCAATTTAAAAATTCAAAACGTTGAGAAGTGTGTTTGTTATACTCATGACAAACCTTTTGTAATAACCCTGCTTATACAGAATGGATTGATTTACAACAATAATAAGAAATAGTGCTATAAAAAGTAGATTTTCTTTTATTAAGATTAGTGTGGCAGATGATTTTGCTATTCTTTTAGTGTTTTTCAGCTATCCCACCGCCCATGCAGCGAGCTGTATTAAACACAGTCATTGACCAATCCTAAGCATTTTTTGTAATTGTTGAGAGTAAATGTGGAGGATTTTGCATATGATTTTTTTGATCATTTTTCTACTCTCTTCATTGTTTTGACTCAGTAATTAAAGACGCCAACTACTTTATGCTATTTCTACTAAAAATTAATATATTTTAAGTTCTTTCACAATCAAGCGCCTTTGCCCCATAGCCCACACCTAATTGTGGTTAGCTGCACCCATCTTCCCATAAGGGACATGGTGATTTGCTTTCCTGGCTGCCATGCCCGTCTGGCCCAGCTTATTCTCTTCTCTTTTCTTACACCCTGTCTTCTTACCCTGCTTATTCAATTTCCATACAATCTCTCCCACAACTTTCTCTAGTTGACCTCTAATTTCATAAGTAGATGCTGACCAGCTTCCTCTCACTCAATCATTCTGTATTGTGGCTGATGGGGAAGAGGTCAATGCCCCCTCAACCCTGAGCTCCAGTTTTGGGTGGTAGGTTTTTAACAACCTGCTTCATCTCTACCCTCACCTTCCTCATATCCTCATTCTCCTTTCACTGTCTATTGATTTTATACTAAGCCTGAGGTAGGCCACTAGGTTGGAGGAGTAGCCTTGAATGGCAGCATGTGGTTTGCCAGCCCCTTGTTCACCCCTTGCATAGAGGGCTACAATGTGGGGTGAATAGCATATGTGTCATGCTAAAAATAGGGTCACCATACCAATATTTAAGAACATTAATACTTCCCCTCTACCATCACCAGAGCTACCTTTGAGAAGCTCCACCAAAAAAAAATGAAGTCTCCACCCCTGTGCTTTTGCAGGGAACCCTCCAAAACTCTGACTGGAGAGGAGGCTTACTCCTCTTCTATGCCTATGGTTGTAGAGGACTCACCCTCTTCTCTGGAGGGTGACTCTCTCTTTACAGTGACACTCTTCCCTTTACTTTTCAGGGGACTGCCAAGAAAGCCTGCCAGTTGCACATAAGTGACTGCTGCTAGTTGGAGTGGCCCAATAAGGCCACCCCCTTAGGTGGGTGAGGGATGACAGGGCCCATTGATCCATGCCCTAGAAAGTCCTTCTGGTGTTTATATCAAGCTGACATGTGGTCACTGTATGTGCCCCCCTCTCTTCCTGATGGATGTCAGTTTGCCTGCCAGGAATAGGACAAAGGTGACCTGTGATGTCCTGGTAGAGATGGTCACATAGAGGCCCCCACTGAGATGGCATGGTCCCAGAGGTAACCTAGCCCCAGACAGTAGGGTCTTTCATGGGGGTTGAACACAGGCTCAGTGCCAATTACCAGAACTAAGACAAAGAGTGTGCAGAGAGGAGCCTCGATTACATTGAACCCTTCATTCAGAGGTTACTTGGCATTTTTTAACCCATAAGCTTCAAACGCTTCCTTGATATTTGTCCACTTATGGCACCATGTTGGCTAAAGGAACATAATTCATCAGAAGAGAGCTCTAGCTCGTGCTACCTGTTCGAAGGTCAGTCTTCGACTGACCTTCGAACAGGTAGCACGTGTTTTATAGAGCTCTCAGTCTGTTGATCTATTTTTCAGATTTTTCTATAGTTTGTTTGTTTTTTTGTTTTTTTCTCACCACAATCAGCGAAAGCTAAGTTGCTCTTCTTTTTTTATTTCTTATTGCTACTTAAATTCTTTCTTTGTTTGAATAAGTGATGGAGTTTGGGGATGAAAGTGAGCATGAGTGTCGGAATGTATGCATTGGTTGTGGTGTATTAGGTGAGGGGTATACATGTGTTGTATGTGGGCTGCGTGAATGCATTGTAGATTTAGAGGGGATGAGAAGGCAGGATTTAGACAGGATATGTAGGCTGGAGGGGTTAGTTGCTGAGCTCAGGAGGGAACTTAGTGTTAGGCCTAGAGCTGGGAATAGGTTAGGTGGTGAGGTAGGCCAGTTAGATGTTTCAGGTGAAGGTAGAGGGCCAGTGGAGGAGGTAGGATGTGATAGTTCTAGTGATAATGAAGTTAGCCCCCTTAGATTAGTTAGAAATAGGCCTAGTGAGGATGGGGGACAGTGGAGAGTGGTTAGGAAACATGAAGCTAGGGAGGCTTCTCCTGTTCTTTGTGAGAATAGGGTTGCCTCTGTTGAGGTGGTTAGCCAGGGGGAGAATAGGTGTGTGAGTCAGAGGGACACAGATCCTATTAGCTTGACTATTCGATTCAGTGCCCTAAGAGAGGATGTAACTGGAAGTGATATGACTGATGGGGGTGGGGGTGGAGTTCGAGTGACTGGTAGTTTGAATGAGAATAGGAGTGGGGATGGAGTTAGGTCTGTGGGGGTTAGGAATAGGAGTCTGACTGAAGTGCTTGTGATGGGTGATTCGCGAGTTAGATATTTAGATAGGAAGTTGAATGCAAGTAGATTGAATGGTTTGAGGGTGTGTTTGCCGGGTGCTGGAGTGAGAGATCTGTCTGATAGGTATGAGGAACTGGTGTCTGGCTGTGCAAGGGATGCGGTTGTGATTACACATGTAGGAGTGAATGATGTGAAGAAAGTGGGTGCATGTGAGTTACGTGAGAGGTACAAGAGGTTGATTGAAAAGGTGAAAGAAAGTAGAATGAAAGGTGTTGTGACAGGTGTGCTTCCAAGAATGGATGTTGGGGTAGAATGGATGTCTCGTGCAATTGGGCTGAATGATTATGTGAGGAGGATGTGTGAGATGGAAGGTGTCATGTTTGTGGATGTGTGGGATAGGTTTGTTGGAATGAAAGAAATGTATGCGATGGATGGACTGCATTTGAGTAGGAGGGGGGTAGATGTGTTGTGGGAGGAGTATGATCGTGTTATTAGGTCTTTGCGGGTGGGAAACTAGATACTAATAGTGGTCAGGGAATTATGAGAGGACATTATAGTACTGAAAGTAGAATGGACTTGGCAGATAACAGAAATAGGTTCCAAGGCGATAGAGGTGAGGTCATTCAAGTTTCAAGAGGTGCTTCAGGGATAGGGGGGTTAAATTGTTTCTATACAAATGCTCGTAGTCTTAGAAACAAGAAGGATGAGCTATTTAGTTATATTAGCAATGAGGATATAGATATATTATGCGTTACTGAATCATGGGTTAATGAAATAGAATTTAGTGACACTATAAGTGAATTTGATTTTCAGGGCTATAATATGTACAAGAGTCAAAGGACAGGTAGGATTGGTGGAGGAATAATTATCTATATAAAAAACAACATTGTTTCAAGTTTAAATACTTCAATAAGGCAGGATGGAGTTGAGTCACTTTGGATAGATATTAGGTTCAGTAAAAATAGAATGGTGCATTTGGGAGCTTTTTACAGGCCACCTGGGCAGACTGATGATATAGATGAACTAATGATAAGGGAAATAAGTAAGGGATGTGAAACAGATGCAGTTATTATTGGGGACTTCAACTTAAACTCTGTGGACTGGGAAAATATGATAGGTAGGGATAGAACAAGTGGCAGGTTCATAGAATGCTTTGAGGATAATTTTTTGAATCAATTTGTTAACGATTCAACGAGGGGGGACAATATATTAGATTTAGTACTTTCTAACAGTGATCATTTAGTTCAAGAATTGACTGTTGGGGAAGCATTGGGAAATAGTGTCCATCAGATAGTTCGTTTTAACTTGGGAATTGAGAAGGGTAAAATAACTGAGAATGCTGAAAAAGTTCCAAATTTTCATAAGGGAGATTATGTAAAACTTCGAAGCTTGCTAAATTTGGTAGACTGGGATATAGAATTCAGAGGTAAAAATGCTTATGGGATGTGGGATACTTTCAAGCATATAATAAATGTAGTCCAAGAACAATGTATCCCAATGAAGGCCATTAGGAACAAAAGTAGGAAACCATTATGGTGGAATCAGGAGATAGCTAGAAAAATTTCAGAGAAGAAAAGGGCATATAAAAAATTACAGGTAGAAAATAATATTCAAAATTTAAGTGATTATAGAATGGCTAGGAATGAGTTAAATAAGATTATAAAGAAGAACAAAAGGGTGTCAGAAATTAAATTAGCTCAGGATAGCAACAAAGATCCTAGAAAGTTCTTTAGTTACTATAAAATTAATAACAAGTGTGGCAGAGTTAAAATAGGACCTATCAAATATGAAGGGTTTGTGAGAGAAACTGATGAGGAAATAGTTGAGGTACTAAATGGTCATTTTGCATCAGTATTTACAAAAGAGAAACTAAATAGTCCTATGTATAGTACTCATAGGTCAGGAAAAGAGGTGTTTACTAACATTTGTGTGGATCGGAGGATGATAAAAGGACTAATAGGTGATTTAGATACTACCAAGGCCTCCGGCCCTGATAATATTCATTCTAGGATACTTAAAGAAGGGGTAGAAAGTATTTCAATAGCTCTGGACAAGTTATATACTAGGTCATTGGAATATGGAGAAATACCCGATGATTGGAAGAGAGCGAATGTAGTCCCCATTTTCAAGAAGGGTAGTAAAGAGGATCCAAATAACTTTAGACCGGTTAGCCTAACTCCTGTAGTCTGTAAAATTCTTGAGAAAATAGTTAAAAAAGGGATTTGCCAACATCTAGAGAGGGAGGGGTTAATCAGCGATGCTCAGCATGGGTTTAGATCAGGTAGATCATGTTTGACTAACTTACTAGACTTTCTGGAGTTTGTAACAGATCAAGTAGATAAGGGAGAGAATGTAGATATAATTTACTTAGATTTTAGTAAAGCATTTGATAAGGTACCACACAGGAGACTAGTTCATAAATTAAAAATGATTGGGATATGTGGGGGTGTTTCAAATTGGATAGCTGAGTGGCTGAAAGACAGGAAGCAAAGGGTAGTGCTAAATGGTGTAAAGTCAGAGTGGAGGGATGTTATCAGTGGGGTTCCTCAGGGATCAGTTCTCGGTCCATTATTATTTGTCATCTATATAAACGATCTTGGGGAGGCAGTTAATAATAAAGTGTCAATTTTTGCGGATGATACCAAATTAGCAGCTGTAGTTAAAGATATTGATGATAATTTTAAAGTGCAGGGGGACTTAAATAAATTGTTATCCTGGGCACATAAGTGGCAAATGACTTTCAACCTTGATAAGTGCAAAGTTATTAACATGGGAAAAGATAATAGAGAATTTAACTATGAAATGGATGGGCATTGGCTGAGCTCAGTAGAGGATGAGAAAGATCTAGGAGTAGTAATAGATAAGTCATTAAGGTTTTCTAAGCAGTGTATTGAAGCAAGAAATAGGGCAAATAGAGTGCTGGGTTTTATTAAGAGAAATGTCAGTTACAAAAGTAAGGAGGTTATTCTTAAACTCTATAACTCTTATGTTAGGCCACATCTAGAGTACTGTATACAGGCATGGTCCCCACATTTTAGACACGATATTAACCTTCTTGAGTCAGTGCAACGGAGGGCAACAAAGATTATTCCTTCCCTGAGGCACCTTGAATATGAAGATAGACTGAGGGTATTAAATATGTTCTCGTTCGAAAGGAGGTGTGTGAGAGGAGATATGATTGAGCTGTTTAAAATTTTTTCCGGGATAGATAAATTGGATGTTAGCAAGTTTTTTGAGTTAGATGATGGAAATCGGACTAGAGGTCACCACTTGAAAATTAAAAAGCAAGGGTGTAGGTTGGATTTAAGAAAATATTTTTTCACCAATAGAGTGGTAGACTTCTGGAACAAATTGCCGCAGAGGGTAGTAGGTAGTCCAAATCTAAATGTATTTAAGTGTAGGTTGGATGAGTTTATGGGAAGGGAAGGTTGTGATGGTTCCTAAGTTTTGTATATATTAATATTGTTTGTATATATCTATAGCTGCATGATTTAGTTCTTGACAAGCCTTGATTGGTGATACCCTTGTTTCTGGATGCAATCCTGTGGATGTAGTTTTCCTGGGAGTTTGGGTGCCTTGAAAAAGAGGCCGCTTGACTCGGATGACCTATGATGAGCCCTTGTGGCTTTTGTCATCCGTTATATTATATTGTGGGGGACTTTGATTTTGTCTTCCCCTGGTGATGGTGCTTTTTGTGGGTGGGTTTTGACGGAGGCGGATGACCTTTGATAGGCCCTTGTGGCTTTTGTCATCCGTGTAATTATGTTATGTTATGTTATGTTATGTTAGCTAGCATGATTGGTAGAAAGCCGAAGGTGATCAGTTTCTCAGATGGGAGCCTTCTGGCGAATGTGGCGAATCATTCCAAGGAGGCGATGATTAGTACCTGTCAGACACTTGATGCCACACTCTACCGTGAACTTGTGAAATAAGTGGTTTATGCGAGGGAACTCTTGGACTAATCCATAGATGACATCACCTTAGAGCTGGTTGACCATGGAGCAATCAAGGTTGAATGTGCGACGAGAAAACAGGGAGGGGCCTCACAACCCAACACTACAATCTTCGTCACATTCAACTGTGGCAAGATACCTGACTGTGTATGCTGCTTGGTATCGCTACTACCTGGAGACATTCATGCCACTGCTGTGGAGGTGCTACTACTGCTACCACTTTGGCGATACAAACAGCTGTTAAGCTGATAACTAAATCTCAAGCTTCAACTCCAGCTCCAACAGTTTTAAATTTACTAGATCCAGCTCCAACACTTTGAAATTTCTGGCTCCCACCTTTCTTTCATCTCACCATATATTAATGATTGATATAGTTTACTGAAATTGTACTTTACTCAGTGCTATTAATAGGCCATAGTAGATGGTTATTAATCTAAATTCTAATGATTATACCTCAGATTTGCTAATCTATTATTATTGATTAGAATATAATCAATAATAGCTAATTATTGATAATAATATAAAGTTTACAACATATATTTTTATTTATAACACAACTATCCTTTCTTAACTATAAGTCCAATCTTTAAGTGAAAATTATAAAGAAATGTATAAAAAAGTTTTATTTATACTTATTGGATTAGGTTTGTCTCCATCTTCATTGATGTGCTTTATATTTGCCTTTTTAATTCTGTCTAAATAATTGGAAAAATCTTCATTATCATTTGAAGAATCTGATTGGCTGCTTATAATTGGATTTTCTTATTCTTGGTCTTCTTGATTTTCTGATTTGAGCCCTCTCATGCGAATTGCTATTTCCTTAAGTGCTGTTTTACCTTTAGCCTTCTGATTATCATTTATTAGGACTCTGTTCATTGGGTACGCATAAACAGCAGCAAATAGGATTGTATTTTGTAAAATTAGTTCCTCATTAAGGAAATAGCAATTCGCATGAGAGGGCTCAAATCAGAAAATCAAGAAGACCAAGAATAAGAAAATCCAATTATAAGCAGCCAATCAGATTCTTCAAATGATAATGAAGATTTTTCCAATTAGTTCCTCTTCATTGAAGATACAATTCCATCTACAAGCAGTCCACCACTTTGACCAAGGCGATCTATTAATTCCTTGCCAACCAGCAACAATTCTCCAGGGGTTAAATCAAATCTACAACAAGACCTGTAATTCTGACATTTGCATTCAGTGAGTGAGACATCTTTATTAGCTAGGTCTTCAAGATGTTGTTTCAGCTCTATGAGATGCTTGATCATCATATAGGTGCTCCCCCAACATGTTTCTTGATCTAAAATGGCTCCTAACCCTGAATGTCTTTTCAAAATACCTAGTCAATTTTTGGTATTCTAGTTGCAGTGGCTACTTGTCTGATTCTGATAATCATAGTTGCTACAGGGTGTCCTTTTAAACCATCTTTTTTTGCTAACTGCGCAACGCTGATGATGGATGAAAGATAATTTAGAAGCTTCTTCAATTATATCATCTAAAAATTTGTCTTCAAGTGTTATTAAATCATCATTTGACATTTCATTAACTGTTGCTGAATTAATTTTTTCAATTGTACTTAACATATTTGAAGCATTGTCTGTGATAATACATATAACTTGTTCTTTCTTAATTTCAAAAACCTGCAAAACAGTTTCCATCAATTTTGAAAGATGCTCTCTTCTATCTTTAACTGCCAGTCACCACTTTTTTAAAGTCATTAATAAATTTGAAATTACATATCACAAAATAATTAACTATGTCAAGTATTGGTTAAATATCACCAACAAACTCATGTGCACATCGCCTCCAGATCTTAAAAAAAGCCACGTCTAGGTGAAATAGACCAAAAGTTGAATTTTTAGAATTAAAAACACTTATATCTTAGGAAATTACAAAATCTATTTTTGTTAAAACGAATCTTTAACTGTAAATTTAAAATTAAATTTTAGGCATTCACTTTGTGTTTATTAACTGATGTTTAACAAAGAAAATTGAAAGGATTGAGTGATGTTGATTAAAAAAAGGTGCAGCTCATGCCACACGCACTTGCCATTTTGAAAATCTAGCAAAGTGTATTCTTTAGTATATATACACCCAACATGACTGAAGAGATATCATCAATTTAAAAATTCAAAACGTTGAGAAGTGTGTTTGTTATACTCATGACAAACCTTTTGTAATAACCCTGCTTATACAGAATGGATTGATTTACAACAATAATAAGAAATAGTGCTATAAAAAGTAGATTTTCTTTTATTAAGATTAGTGTGGCAGATGATTTTGCTATTCTTTTAGTGTTTTTCAGCTATCCCACCGCCCATGCAGCGAGCTGTATTAAACACAGTCATTGACCAATCCTAAGCATTTTTTGTAATTGTTGAGAGTAAATGTGGAGGATTTTGCATATGATTTTTTTGATCATTTTTCTACTCTCTTCATTGTTTTGACTCAGTAATTAAAGACGCCAACTACTTTATGCTATTTCTACTAAAAATTAATATATTTTAAGTTCTTTCACAATCAAGCGCCTTTGCCCCATAGCCCACACCTAATTGTGGTTAGCTGCACCCATCTTCCCATAAGGGACATGGTGATTTGCTTTCCTGGCTGCCATGCCCGTCTGGCCCAGCTTATTCTCTTCTCTTTTCTTACACCCTGTCTTCTTACCCTGCTTATTCAATTTCCATACAATCTCTCCCACAACTTTCTCTAGTTGACCTCTAATTTCATAAGTAGATGCTGACCAGCTTCCTCTCACTCAATCATTCTGTATTGTGGCTGATGGGGAAGAGGTCAATGCCCCCTCAACCCTGAGCTCCAGTTTTGGGTGGTAGGTTTTTAACAACCTGCTTCATCTCTACCCTCACCTTCCTCATATCCTCATTCTCCTTTCACTGTCTATTGATTTTATACTAAGCCTGAGGTAGGCCACTAGGTTGGAGGAGTAGCCTTGAATGGCAGCATGTGGTTTGCCAGCCCCTTGTTCACCCCTTGCATAGAGGGCTACAATGTGGGGTGAATAGCATATGTGTCATGCTAAAAATAGGGTCACCATACCAATATTTAAGAACATTAATACTTCCCCTCTACCATCACCAGAGCTACCTTTGAGAAGCTCCACCAAAAAAAAATGAAGTCTCCACCCCTGTGCTTTTGCAGGGAACCCTCCAAAACTCTGACTGGAGAGGAGGCTTACTCCTCTTCTATGCCTATGGTTGTAGAGGACTCACCCTCTTCTCTGGAGGGTGACTCTCTCTTTACAGTGACACTCTTCCCTTTACTTTTCAGGGGACTGCCAAGAAAGCCTGCCAGTTGCACATAAGTGACTGCTGCTAGTTGGAGTGGCCCAATAAGGCCACCCCCTTAGGTGGGTGAGGGATGACAGGGCCCATTGATCCATGCCCTAGAAAGTCCTTCTGGTGTTTATATCAAGCTGACATGTGGTCACTGTATGTGCCCCCCTCTCTTCCTGATGGATGTCAGTTTGCCTGCCAGGAATAGGACAAAGGTGACCTGTGATGTCCTGGTAGAGATGGTCACATAGAGGCCCCCACTGAGATGGCATGGTCCCAGAGGTAACCTAGCCCCAGACAGTAGGGTCTTTCATGGGGGTTGAACACAGGCTCAGTGCCAATTACCAGAACTAAGACAAAGAGTGTGCAGAGAGGAGCCTCGATTACATTGAACCCTTCATTCAGAGGTTACTTGGCATTTTTTAACCCATAAGCTTCAAACGCTTCCTTGATATTTGTCCACTTATGGCACCATGTTGGCTAAAGGAACATAATTCATCAGAAGAGAGCTCTAGCTCGTGCTACCTGTTCGAAGGTCAGTCTTCGACTGACCTTCGAACAGGTAGCACGTGTTTTATAGAGCTCTCAGTCTGTTGATCTATTTTTCAGATTTTTCTATAGTTTGTTTGTTTTTTTGTTTTTTTCTCACCACAATCAGCGAAAGCTAAGTTGCTCTTCTTTTTTTATTTCTTATTGCTACTTAAATTCTTTCTTTGTTTGAATAAGTGATGGAGTTTGGGGATGAAAGTGAGCATGAGTGTCGGAATGTATGCATTGGTTGTGGTGTATTAGGTGAGGGGTATACATGTGTTGTATGTGGGCTGCGTGAATGCATTGTAGATTTAGAGGGGATGAGAAGGCAGGATTTAGACAGGATATGTAGGCTGGAGGGGTTAGTTGCTGAGCTCAGGAGGGAACTTAGTGTTAGGCCTAGAGCTGGGAATAGGTTAGGTGGTGAGGTAGGCCAGTTAGATGTTTCAGGTGAAGGTAGAGGGCCAGTGGAGGAGGTAGGATGTGATAGTTCTAGTGATAATGAAGTTAGCCCCCTTAGATTAGTTAGAAATAGGCCTAGTGAGGATGGGGGACAGTGGAGAGTGGTTAGGAAACATGAAGCTAGGGAGGCTTCTCCTGTTCTTTGTGAGAATAGGGTTGCCTCTGTTGAGGTGGTTAGCCAGGGGGAGAATAGGTGTGTGAGTCAGAGGGACACAGATCCTATTAGCTTGACTAATAGATTCAGTGCCCTAAGAGAGGATGTAACTGGAAGTGATATGACTGATGGGGGTGGGGGTGGAGTTCGAGTGACTGGTAGTTTGAATGAGAATAGGAGTGGGGATGGAGTTAGGTCTGTGGGGGTTAGGAATAGGAGTCTGACTGAAGTGCTTGTGATGGGTGATTCGCGAGTTAGATATTTAGATAGGAAGTTGAATGCAAGTAGATTGAATGGTTTGAGGGTGTGTTTGCCGGGTGCTGGAGTGAGAGATCTGTCTGATAGGTATGAGGAACTGGTGTCTGGCTGTGCAAGGGATGCGGTTGTGATTACACATGTAGGAGTGAATGATGTGAAGAAAGTGGGTGCATGTGAGTTACGTGAGAGGTACAAGAGGTTGATTGAAAAGGTGAAAGAAAGTAGAATGAAAGGTGTTGTGACAGGTGTGCTTCCAAGAATGGATGTTGGGGTAGAATGGATGTCTCGTGCAATTGGGCTGAATGATTATGTGAGGAGGATGTGTGAGATGGAAGGTGTCATGTTTGTGGATGTGTGGGATAGGTTTGTTGGAATGAAAGAAATGTATGCGATGGATGGACTGCATTTGAGTAGGAGGGGGGTAGATGTGTTGTGGGAGGAGTATGATCGTGTTATTAGGTCTTTGCGGGTGGGAAACTAGATACTAATAGTGGTCAGGGAATTATGAGAGGACATTATAGTACTGAAAGTAGAATGGACTTGGCAGATAACAGAAATAGGTTCCAAGGCGATAGAGGTGAGGTCATTCAAGTTTCAAGAGGTGCTTCAGGGATAGGGGGGTTAAATTGTTTCTATACAAATGCTCGTAGTCTTAGAAACAAGAAGGATGAGCTATTTAGTTATATTAGCAATGAGGATATAGATATATTATGCGTTACTGAATCATGGGTTAATGAAATAGAATTTAGTGACACTATAAGTGAATTTGATTTTCAGGGCTATAATATGTACAAGAGTCAAAGGACAGGTAGGATTGGTGGAGGAATAATTATCTATATAAAAAACAACATTGTTTCAAGTTTAAATACTTCAATAAGGCAGGATGGAGTTGAGTCACTTTGGATAGATATTAGGTTCAGTAAAAATAGAATGGTGCATTTGGGAGCTTTTTACAGGCCACCTGGGCAGACTGATGATATAGATGAACTAATGATAAGGGAAATAAGTAAGGGATGTGAAACAGATGCAGTTATTATTGGGGACTTCAACTTAAACTCTGTGGACTGGGAAAATATGATAGGTAGGGATAGAACAAGTGGCAGGTTCATAGAATGCTTTGAGGATAATTTTTTGAATCAATTTGTTAACGATTCAACGAGGGGGGACAATATATTAGATTTAGTACTTTCTAACAGTGATCATTTAGTTCAAGAATTGACTGTTGGGGAAGCATTGGGAAATAGTGTCCATCAGATAGTTCGTTTTAACTTGGGAATTGAGAAGGGTAAAATAACTGAGAATGCTGAAAAAGTTCCAAATTTTCATAAGGGAGATTATGTAAAACTTCGAAGCTTGCTAAATTTGGTAGACTGGGATATAGAATTCAGAGGTAAAAATGCTTATGGGATGTGGGATACTTTCAAGCATATAATAAATGTAGTCCAAGAACAATGTATCCCAATGAAGGCCATTAGGAACAAAAGTAGGAAACCATTATGGTGGAATCAGGAGATAGCTAGAAAAATTTCAGAGAAGAAAAGGGCATATAAAAAATTACAGGTAGAAAATAATATTCAAAATTTAAGTGATTATAGAATGGCTAGGAATGAGTTAAATAAGATTATAAAGAAGAACAAAAGGGTGTCAGAAATTAAATTAGCTCAGGATAGCAACAAAGATCCTAGAAAGTTCTTTAGTTACTATAAAATTAATAACAAGTGTGGCAGAGTTAAAATAGGACCTATCAAATATGAAGGGTTTGTGAGAGAAACTGATGAGGAAATAGTTGAGGTACTAAATGGTCATTTTGCATCAGTATTTACAAAAGAGAAACTAAATAGTCCTATGTATAGTACTCATAGGTCAGGAAAAGAGGTGTTTACTAACATTTGTGTGGATCGGAGGATGATAAAAGGACTAATAGGTGATTTAGATACTACCAAGGCCTCCGGCCCTGATAATATTCATTCTAGGATACTTAAAGAAGGGGTAGAAAGTATTTCAATAGCTCTGGACAAGTTATATACTAGGTCATTGGAATATGGAGAAATACCCGATGATTGGAAGAGAGCGAATGTAGTCCCCATTTTCAAGAAGGGTAGTAAAGAGGATCCAAATAACTTTAGACCGGTTAGCCTAACTCCTGTAGTCTGTAAAATTCTTGAGAAAATAGTTAAAAAAGGGATTTGCCAACATCTAGAGAGGGAGGGGTTAATCAGCGATGCTCAGCATGGGTTTAGATCAGGTAGATCATGTTTGACTAACTTACTAGACTTTCTGGAGTTTGTAACAGATCAAGTAGATAAGGGAGAGAATGTAGATATAATTTACTTAGATTTTAGTAAAGCATTTGATAAGGTACCACACAGGAGACTAGTTCATAAATTAAAAATGATTGGGATATGTGGGGGTGTTTCAAATTGGATAGCTGAGTGGCTGAAAGACAGGAAGCAAAGGGTAGTGCTAAATGGTGTAAAGTCAGAGTGGAGGGATGTTATCAGTGGGGTTCCTCAGGGATCAGTTCTCGGTCCATTATTATTTGTCATCTATATAAACGATCTTGGGGAGGCAGTTAATAATAAAGTGTCAATTTTTGCGGATGATACCAAATTAGCAGCTGTAGTTAAAGATATTGATGATAATTTTAAAGTGCAGGGGGACTTAAATAAATTGTTATCCTGGGCACATAAGTGGCAAATGACTTTCAACCTTGATAAGTGCAAAGTTATTAACATGGGAAAAGATAATAGAGAATTTAACTATGAAATGGATGGGCATTGGCTGAGCTCAGTAGAGGATGAGAAAGATCTAGGAGTAGTAATAGATAAGTCATTAAGGTTTTCTAAGCAGTGTATTGAAGCAAGAAATAGGGCAAATAGAGTGCTGGGTTTTATTAAGAGAAATGTCAGTTACAAAAGTAAGGAGGTTATTCTTAAACTCTATAACTCTTATGTTAGGCCACATCTAGAGTACTGTATACAGGCATGGTCCCCACATTTTAGACACGATATTAACCTTCTTGAGTCAGTGCAACGGAGGGCAACAAAGATTATTCCTTCCCTGAGGCACCTTGAATATGAAGATAGACTGAGGGTATTAAATATGTTCTCGTTCGAAAGGAGGTGTGTGAGAGGAGATATGATTGAGCTGTTTAAAATTTTTTCCGGGATAGATAAATTGGATGTTAGCAAGTTTTTTGAGTTAGATGATGGAAATCGGACTAGAGGTCACCACTTGAAAATTAAAAAGCAAGGGTGTAGGTTGGATTTAAGAAAATATTTTTTCACCAATAGAGTGGTAGACTTCTGGAACAAATTGCCGCAGAGGGTAGTAGGTAGTCCAAATCTAAATGTATTTAAGTGTAGGTTGGATGAGTTTATGGGAAGGGAAGGTTGTGATGGTTCCTAAGTTTTGTATATATTAATATTGTTTGTATATATCTATAGCTGCATGATTTAGTTCTTGACAAGCCTTGATTGGTGATACCCTTGTTTCTGGATGCAATCCTGTGGATGTAGTTTTCCTGGGAGTTTGGGTGCCTTGAAAAAGAGGCCGCTTGACTCGGATGACCTATGATGAGCCCTTGTGGCTTTTGTCATCCGTTATATTATATTGTGGGGGACTTTGATTTTGTCTTCCCCTGGTGATGGTGCTTTTTGTGGGTGGGTTTTGACGGAGGCGGATGACCTTTGATAGGCCCTTGTGGCTTTTGTCATCCGTGTAATTATGTTATGTTATGTTATGTTATGTTAGCTAGCATGATTGGTAGAAAGCCGAAGGTGATCAGTTTCTCAGATGGGAGCCTTCTGGCGAATGTGGCGAATCATTCCAAGGAGGCGATGATTAGTACCTGTCAGACACTTGATGCCACACTCTACCGTGAACTTGTGAAATAAGTGGTTTATGCGAGGGAACTCTTGGACTAATCCATAGATGACATCACCTTAGAGCTGGTTGACCATGGAGCAATCAAGGTTGAATGTGCGACGAGAAAACAGGGAGGGGCCTCACAACCCAACACTACAATCTTCGTCACATTCAACTGTGGCAAGATACCTGACTGTGTATGCTGCTTGGTATCGCTACTACCTGGAGACATTCATGCCACTGCTGTGGAGGTGCTACTACTGCTACCACTTTGGCGATACAAACAGCTGTTAAGCTGATAACTAAATCTCAAGCTTCAACTCCAGCTCCAACAGTTTTAAATTTACTAGATCCAGCTCCAACACTTTGAAATTTCTGGCTCCCACCTTTCTTTCATCTCACCATATATTAATGATTGATATAGTTTACTGAAATTGTACTTTACTCAGTGCTATTAATAGGCCATAGTAGATGGTTATTAATCTAAATTCTAATGATTATACCTCAGATTTGCTAATCTATTATTATTGATTAGAATATAATCAATAATAGCTAATTATTGATAATAATATAAAGTTTACAACATATATTTTTATTTATAACACAACTATCCTTTCTTAACTATAAGTCCAATCTTTAAGTGAAAATTATAAAGAAATGTATAAAAAAGTTTTATTTATACTTATTGGATTAGGTTTGTCTCCATCTTCATTGATGTGCTTTATATTTGCCTTTTTAATTCTGTCTAAATAATTGGAAAAATCTTCATTATCATTTGAAGAATCTGATTGGCTGCTTATAATTGGATTTTCTTATTCTTGGTCTTCTTGATTTTCTGATTTGAGCCCTCTCATGCGAATTGCTATTTCCTTAAGTGCTGTTTTACCTTTAGCCTTCTGATTATCATTTATTAGGACTCTGTTCATTGGGTACGCATAAACAGCAGCAAATAGGATTGTATTTTGTAAAATTAGTTCCTCATTAAGGAAATAGCAATTCGCATGAGAGGGCTCAAATCAGAAAATCAAGAAGACCAAGAATAAGAAAATCCAATTATAAGCAGCCAATCAGATTCTTCAAATGATAATGAAGATTTTTCCAATTAGTTCCTCTTCATTGAAGATACAATTCCATCTACAAGCAGTCCACCACTTTGACCAAGGCGATCTATTAATTCCTTGCCAACCAGCAACAATTCTCCAGGGGTTAAATCAAATCTACAACAAGACCTGTAATTCTGACATTTGCATTCAGTGAGTGAGACATCTTTATTAGCTAGGTCTTCAAGATGTTGTTTCAGCTCTATGAGATGCTTGATCATCATATAGGTGCTCCCCCAACATGTTTCTTGATCTAAAATGGCTCCTAACCCTGAATGTCTTTTCAAAATACCTAGTCAATTTTTGGTATTCTAGTTGCAGTGGCTACTTGTCTGATTCTGATAATCATAGTTGCTACAGGGTGTCCTTTTAAACCATCTTTTTTTGCTAACTGCGCAACGCTGATGATGGATGAAAGATAATTTAGAAGCTTCTTCAATTATATCATCTAAAAATTTGTCTTCAAGTGTTATTAAATCATCATTTGACATTTCATTAACTGTTGCTGAATTAATTTTTTCAATTGTACTTAACATATTTGAAGCATTGTCTGTGATAATACATATAACTTGTTCTTTCTTAATTTCAAAAACCTGCAAAACAGTTTCCATCAATTTTGAAAGATGCTCTCTTCTATCTTTAACTGCCAGTCACCACTTTTTTAAAGTCATTAATAAATTTGAAATTATATATCACAAAATAATTAACTATGTCAAGTACATCCATCCATTTTGGAGAACATAAAGTGCCCCTTAAGAGTTTTTCAAAGCTCTTCTTTTTTTTTTTACTTAGCTTCTTTAAGTATGATCTTCCTAATGTTATCTTCACCTAGAGATATTCCAAGTTTTGAGCCATTTCTCCATACCTAAGGATGCTGGTTTTGAGAGAAAAATTAGAGGTATACTGTTTTTTACCACCATTTCTATAATATGCTTCTTAAATTTATCAAAGGTTATTGTGACAATAAATTTGTTTGTTTGCTAAAACTTGTTATTGGTGAAAATTTTACAACAGGATGTTGCATATTTTCATTTAAGAAGTCACTTTAGTGTCTTTCTTGTTGACGATTTAATATCTTTGAATGAAATCTCTGTAGATGCCTTTTCAAATTTGATATCTTACCAGTCATAGTCAATCTTTTTGAATCAGCACTGGTAGTGTCGCTTGTAGTGATCAAGGAACTAATTTTGATTCCAAACAATTTTTAAGCAACATTAGCTAATCATCAACTTTCTTGCAATGGCAGATAAAATGTTTGCCATTATTCAAGACAATAATTGCTTAAACATGGAAGATCTTGCTTTTGTTTGAGATGTAGTAGCCATTTTAATGGTGTTCAAGAAAATAAATTATTCAAGCTAAGCAAAAAAAGTTTTGTAAGTTATAAATTAAAACATTAATTCTAGATTATTAGGTGAAAGAAAAAAACAAGTCCTTAATTTATTTGGGAAAATAATATGGTTTAATTTTAATAATTATGATATAATGAAAAGGATTTTTCAAACTGATTCATTTTTATTATTATTGATAAAGAGGACAATTTTTGCTGCACTTTTAGTGTATGAAGCTGGAGTTAGTACATTTTGAATGGCTCCAGCTCCAACTTTTCTAAATGATTTGGCTCCATCTCCAGCACAGAAAATTCCTTCAAGCTCCAACTCTGGCTCCACAGCCCTGGATACAAATCACTTGTACAGATTTGCAAAGTCTGGGTTACCCGAAATCTAAGTTGCTCCAAGGCTGTACATGATAAGTCCAAATCATGTGTGGCCAAGTGTGTCAATTGTGGAAAGCCGCACCCTGCTTCCTCAAAGCAAACTGGCGCATCTTCTTGAGAAAAACATTCCGGCCAATGATCACCTCTGATTTCATGAGGCAAAGGACTTGGTCCCAGTGCTGCCTGCGAGTCTTAAGCCTCAATGTTAAGAAAGACCCTATCTGATCCTGGCCCATCCAGGACTATTAGCATAGTCATTTTTGCCTTCATTCTGAAACCTTCTGAGGGCTCTACCCACCCTGGGTGCTCCCAAGGTAGAACTAGCAGTATAAAGGGTTCAGACCCAGCCCCGGTTAAAACCAGGGCTCTCCCTCCCCCCAATGTAGCTGTTTCCCATAAGGCAAATCAGTCATGCACCTCCACATTCATTAGACTCACGGGTGGCAACACTCATGTTGTGACTCCCGAAAGGAAGACATCACTAAAGAAGTTTCAGCTCATATGCCCCCACCTAGACTGGTGATTCGAAGGTGGTGTATCCTCCAAAGGAGGGATCCCCACCCTGCTTACCTAAGTTTCAAGACAGGGAGGATATGACTCACCTAGCGAGCTCAACCTACCCTGATAAGTCCTCAAAAGTGACAGTGCCTTCGGTGCATTGTGTTTGGACTACATCCATACATATAATCAGGCTCCAACTGTACTTTGTTATAATAATAATTTAAATAATAATAGTAATTAAAAGATTATCAGATAGTCAAGAAATAAGAGCTCAGAAATTCACACAAATGTACATTACCTCCCGAACCTAAAACTGCAGTATCTGATGAAGTCATTCCATTTTCCCAACCCCCTTCTTGCTGACCCATGCTCTCTGCTTCAGCTAATCCCTATGGCAACAACCAATCTTCCATCTTAAGTATCAAAATTCATTACCACTGACTAATTTCCTTGATTTATCTTTGTGATCTCTAGTTGCACAGCCTGATTATGGGTTGGGGGTAGTGTATGACCTCGATGGTAGTGATCACTTTCCCATTCAAATAACATTTTCTGGGTTGCTGCTGCCTGAGAGCCTGGCACATTGGTCTGCATTTCAGGGAATGACTGATCTCTCTTTCTCAGTTGAGGAGTTTAGGTTGATAGATGAGGCCGTTGAGTTCTCTGGCATCCTCATCATGTGGCCCTAACTACTATTCTCAAAAATGTCTAGCCATTTTTAATGTCAACCACTTCTGTGGTGGTCAGCTGAGTGTGAGAAAGCACTCAAACTGAAGCATTATATATACATGTGCTATAAGCGCCGCACAAATGATTTTACTGTTTGTAAATTTCATTGGGCTAGGTTCTGGTATGTTTTGAAACATGCCCGCTGCTCTTTCTGGTGGGTATACATGTCCTCTCTTAATGGGGAGACCCCACTAGCTGTGGGGAAGGGAGCTAAAAGGTTCTTGCAGGATCCCCCTTACCTCCTCCATGAGAATGGGACCATAATCATGGACCATGTGTCCGTGGCGATATCCTTCGGGACTGCATTCTCTACATTATATAGCTTGGATTCTGCTCCCCCATCATTCAATGCATGTTGTGATGTATAATCCTGCCAACTGGACTTTAGCACCAGAGGAAGAGAACCCTTAAATGACAGGTTACATTGAGTTGCCTTCCACTCTCATTTTGTGCGTGGACACCAGCCTGGGTCAAGAGGTTTTCCCGTATGGCCTTTGTTATATTTGTTCAACAGGATCTTGGTAGAGGGTATCCTCCCATACTCCTGGCGAATCGGTACTGTGATTGATTTTTGCAAACTAGGGAGAAATCACTCTACCCTGGCAAGTTTCTGCCCAATCTCTCTAACCTCCAGCAGTTGCAAGTTGATGGAGAATATTATATTGACTTTTCTTGACAGCAAAGGCCATCTGTCTTCTGCACATTCCACTCCACATTGGCTGCTCTGCTCAGACTGGAAACTCCCGTACGCAAGGCCTTCCTTTCTAGACAGCACAAGCTATAGTGTTTTTTAGTCTGGATAAGGCCTACGATACAGCATATCAATACACAATGGAGTCTCCATTTGAATATTTGTGAGATCATCAATTCTGCATATGGATGCAGCCAGCTCTCTCCAGCCTAATGTATCAGACTGGGAAATGTCCTCACTGGAAGATGTTTTACTTTGATGACATATTGATCTCTTTTGGCATGGCCCAGATGCCAACTTTGGAGCATCGACTCCAAAAGGCATTCAACCGTGTCTCTTGCTATCTTGAAGTGCACAGACTTCTGTTTTCCTTTACCAAGACTAAGGTGATGCACTTCTGCCTTTATCTACAGCTCCACCCTGACACAGACTTGTTTTTAAATATGTTTTGCCTAGAAGTAGGGGACTAGTACATTTCTTGGGAGGCTCTTTCTCAGTCTCAGGGCCTCTTATACCATGGATATTCTTAACTCTGTGATGCTCAGGGCCTGGTATGCTGATAGGGCTACCGTCTTACTTTTTTATTGATATTTGTTCTTTCGAAACTTAACTACGAATGCAAATTTTCTGCATCTGCAGCCGAGCGTGTATTGCTGAATGCAGACTTGATCTACCATACCTGCCTTTCCTGGGAGCCGGTGCCTTCCACACATCCCCCATTCATAGCCTACTTGTTGCTGAT
This sequence comes from Ceratothoa steindachneri, assembly GCA_963969495.1. Lineage (NCBI taxonomy): Eukaryota > Metazoa > Arthropoda > Malacostraca > Isopoda > Cymothoidae > Ceratothoa > Ceratothoa steindachneri. Next base: position 88,287,223 of record OZ018333.1, read on the forward strand.
GGGGAGATGCCACTTGCTCTGCATTGTGCATTATTCACCTGTATGTGCGAGCCATTCACCTCACTCAGGTCCCAACACTGCACCTGCAGTTGATCTTGACAGTGCCTATGCTGCCAAGAGATGAGAGTCATACCCTAAGTACCCTAAGCCCAAAGGGATTAGGGCTTAGTAACTCCTTCATTTATATTAATGGAGGGGTTTGAAGGTACTTTTTCCTTAAAGCTAAAAATACAGTGTATGTTGTAAAATTATTTAGTCTTTAATAAACTATTTAAACTGGAGCCTCAGTATGTACAATTACTTTGTTCCTGGAAGTAGGTCAAAAACTTAGAAATGACAAAACCAAAACATTATTTCCCATTTAAATACAAGTAGCCTAATTAGAAAAAAAAATTTATGCGCCCTAAATAGTTACTCTCACAATAAAAAAATATTAATATTTAAATGCAAATAAAAATTCTAGTGTTGATTTAAAATAATACAGTACCTCTAGGTTGTAGTTCCTGAAAAATCTTCCCAATTAATTAAGAATCTATATTAGTCAATGCTTTAATAACATCTGTTTATTAGCTTGTTTATTTTTCACTTTGCCACTAGAAGCTGTTATGACCTCATCATATCTTTTGCAACATCAGTCAATCATTGGCCTATTCATTCATTGCTATACATTTTTAATTCAATGGTTAATCTTGTGTTTGTTTGGCGATGTCTGGCCACCATAAAGTTATCGACATAAAAACACTAAATTTAACATATCAGAAAATTAACAAAAAGAATAGCAATTTTCAGATAGTACATCAGGCACAACTATACTCTGCACAAGACTGATGCCAATTGAATCAGCCATGTGTAAAAGCACCTAACACAAATTTGTGATCACCAGAAGATATTTTTTTGTTGAAAACCAAAAATGACAAATACTGACTGATATGTATAACAACTGAAGGTTACTGTAAATTTTCTCATTATGTTTTATGTTAATAGTTTAAGAATGCATTTTATAAATACTATAACAAAGATGTGACATTTAAAATTTTATTAGCTCATATTTACATTTTTGAAAAGTTAATAGCTCCACATCTACGATGGGCATGGTTTCCTGTCTCTTGTACTTGGGATGAGTTTGTGCACATTGACCTGTGGACTTATCAACTTTTGGGGGGATGCCAGCCTTCACCCCTTTATTTAACTATTGTTTTTTTGTTTTGTTTTTGTAGGTCGTACATTCCTGCGCTGGGGGGAGGCGGACCTTCCTCTCATGCTGGAGCTGGCTTCCTGCCTCTTGTCTTCTTCCTTTTTTTATTTTATTGTTTCATATTTCTTGCATGTTATTTTAAAGTAGCTTAGTACTAGGCAGTCATGAGTACAGCGACTTATGCCCAAGTAGGCAGTCACAGTCACCAGATGCCACGACCCCCTGAAAAAAATCCCACATCTCCAGAACCATAAGCTAAATGATACTATTTATCTTTTCTCATTCATGTCAATAAACATTAATTTTAATGTGGAATAACTCTAAATCCATCTCATCCCAACAATCACTTACCAGAAAACAGAAAAATACGTCCACCCATCCTCAAAATTAATCACAAGCCCAGTCCTACCAGTAGCAGCATAATGGCTTTGCTCTTCCCTCTCCAATTCACAACTTATTAAAACACATCCACTCTACCCTCTACTCACAGACACTTAAATAACCTCCCACCAAATGAGACTAAATGAGCCACCACTTAGAGAAATTACCACACATGGCAGAGAGAGCACTTATATTGCAACTAAGCTCCAGCCACACCTATTCTCCCAAAATACTATGATAATTAACTAATGACGCAATGAATTGAATTTTTTATGAGATTGATGCAACTTTGCTTTTATTTGTTATAGGATTTCTTCAAAGGTTACAAAATTGAAAGAAATAAAAATGGAAGTTATTGAATATCCACTTAATTTTCATCTAGATGATAAAAATGTAAGTATCTCAGGATTTTCTTATATGTATATATTAACATTCAACATCATTATTTTGTATCCATTTTAGTTAATATACTTTTATCTATCTAATGATTGACTTGTAAATCTTTACTTGTGTATAGTTACAGAAAATAAAGTCATTATTTTTTATATTAGGATATTTATAAAGAAACTGCCATCAAAGAAATGAAGGAAGAGCTGTCTGATTCCGATCATGGAAATGAAGTAAAATTGATCACAGGTCAAGAAGGAGCAGTCCTTGATGGTTCTAATGAATTGCTGTTAAAAGAATGCCCAGTCAAAGAGGTAGTTACAATGAGTTGCCTGTTATAATATTTAGCAATTTTTCCCATGGTAGCTTAATCTCTCTACAACCTATTATTGGTTAAAGAGAAATAAGTTGAGAGGGTTGAATTTTATCTAGTTCTTTATTGAAAGCCATTTCAAGAGAATTTTTGTTCTGATGCCTAGCTAGCTAAGTGGTCTAAGGCACTACTTCAACTGAGATAAAAGCGGTCCTTGATTCTCAGTGTTCTTGATTTGATCATTATCCCTGCATGAATATTTTGTAATAAGAAAAACATTTTCCATAAAAAAAAATCGTTTATCTATTTCTTTATGGTATGACTAATTCTATTTGATCTTTCTCTCTCATCCATCCTATAAGGGTCATGGTGATTTGCTTTCCTTCCCCAGTGCTGATGGGACTCTGTGCATCGTCCGGCCCCAGCTTATCCACTTCTCTCTTCTCCTGACACCCTGTCTTATCCTGCTTGCTCACTTTCCTTGACAACCCCTTTCAAAACTTTCTCTGGTTGCCCTCTAATTTCACAGGGTGATTGGCTGCCTAGCCACTGGGCCGGAGGAGTGGTCCCAAATGCTGGCAGCTGGCTTCACCAACCCTATGTTCACCCCTCACAGCTGGCTCCTGCATGGGGTGATTAGCATTTGAGTCCTGTGAAACATTCCCACATACTCGTGCTTTCTCAGGGGCCCCTCCTAACTTCTCTGACTCGAAAGGAGGACTCTTTCTCCCTCTCTCACACCCATAGGTGCCCTTGGGTAACTCCCTCTTTCCAGCAGCAGTCACCCTTTACTTTCACAGGGGACTGCAAAGAGAGTAGTCAGTCATCCTATAATTGACCACTTCCAGTGGATAAGGCTAAGCCACTTAGGCGAGCAAGGCATAACAGGGCCTGTAGGTCTGTGCTCCTTAATTTCCTGCTTGCAGGCATGATTAGTTTACAAGAGTTAGTGTACCTGTCCTCCTCTCTTCTATGCATGCTGGTTTGCTGTTATTGGACGATAAAAAAGGAACCTCAAATGGGATAGGTGATGTCTTGGGGGGGGGGGCACATGGACCCCCTTCCCCCTTTAGATAGCCATAGTCCTTGAGGTGACCCAGCCCCAGAAGGTAGTTTCTCCCATGCAGTCAATCAAGCCCTATGCAAGCTCCTCCTAAGACAGACATGTCTGCTGCTGCTTTCCTGAGTGACCAAGTCAAGATTGGCATCTCAGACCCCATTGATCCCCCACGTGTGGAGTCCTAGACAAACACCAAAATTGCAAGTTGCAGAGCGGAGCCTCGATTACGTTGGAACTGCTCATTCAGAGATAACCTGACATTTTTGAGCCAGCTGGCTATAAATGCATCCTGGTTATTCACTCCACTCATGGCAGCATGTTGTTCAAGGGCAACATGATCCATCAGATGAGAGCACTAGCTAGTGTTATTAGTAGAGAGCCAAAGGTGACTCATTTTTTGCACAGGAGCCTTCTGCTGAATGTGTAAAATCCCTTCAAGGTGACCATGATTAGTAGTACCCTTTAGACACTTGATGGCACCCCGGTAAGTGTTACGCCATGCACTACCTTGAACCTCATGAAAGGAGCAGTTTATGCGAGGCAACTCATAGACTAGACCATAGATGATAGCATGGAGTCACCCAAGGTCGCATGTGCGATGAGAAAACAGGGAGGGGCTTTGAGGCCCACTCCCTGGACTCTGTCTTGTTCAACTGTGACAAGCTCCCTGAGTAGTTGTGCACTGGTGTAGATCTACCGAGTGGTCATTCATTCTACTTCTTCTTCCATTGGAATCACTCCCTTATATGTGAAATGTCAGGGTTACCTAAAGTCTATGTAAGTTGCTCGAAAGCCAAACATGATAACTCCAAATTGTGTGTGGCCAAGTGTGTGAATTATGGATAGTGGCATCCCACTTCTTTGAAGCAATGCAGTGTATATCTCCCTACGAAGGAAATCATCTCCATTCAGGCCCAGGATAATCTCATTTCATGAGGCTAAGGACCTTGTCCTGGCATCCTAGCAATGATTGGGATCCTTTATGCTTCAATTTTAAGAAAGACACCCTCTTGTCCAGTTGTTTATGCGCCTTCTGAACCCTTTTGCATGTTCTACACACCTTGGCCGCTTCCATGGTACAGCTGGTGGCGCAAAGGGTTCATACACAACCATGGCTCCCCAGCATGACCGTTTTCCCTTTAGGCAAATTGTCTACTTGCCTCCACTAAGTTGTTAGACTCGCAGGAGGCAACATCCCTGAAGTTGGTCATGAGGCCATCTTCTGGTGTTGCTAAAGCTGCTTTCAAAAGGGGAACAGCACCAAAAGACTATGACCACACCCAAAGGAGATTCCCCCCCCCCCTACAAAGCTGCCCCATATGCCTAAGGTTTTGAGAAAAAAGGAGAAAAATATCCTCATGGTGAGTCCAACCTCCCCCAATATGTCCTTGAAGGCAAAGTTGGCAAAAACCCCCAAAGTTTGAAAAAGCCCAATAAAACCCTGGTTTTATTCTGGGGGTTTTCAAAAAAACAAACACTACAAGCATAAAAATAACATAGAAAAAGAATAGGCATCTCTATTTTTATAATATTAATGATTAATTAGTTTAATAATTATATTAAGGTAAGAACAGATCACTGATCGAGAATTTTGGGTACCCATGAGAGCCATAACCTGTAGAAGGAGTGATGAATTATGAGTCAGTATCAGAGAAATAATCTTAATTTGATACATATTTGTTGAAATTAGAAACATAAATATGCATTTTGAATAAAAAAATGATAAGTAGCATTCATTTCTTTAAAAAAATAAAGTGTAATTTTGAAAAAAAAAGTTTTTTAGGGTGGGTTTTTTTTTATTTGCTAACCCTGCTCGAAAGTGATGTACATTGTCTGGCAAACAGCCCCTGGACTCAGAAGTGGATGGCCATTCCTGTGGTAGTCTTGTATTTAAAAGAGGGAACCTGCATCTCCTCGAAGCTAAGCTTGGAAGGCATATTCCGTTAGTGGACATGGTGCAGACTCCTAGCTGAAGGGTAGGAGCTGCAGAGGCTCATCTCCTCAAATTTTCTTTTATCTGTCTTTTTCAAGAGACCATTCTGGGCAAGTGCCCCTTGCCTATGTATCCCTGGTATAAGGGTTTTGTGACCCCACAAGCATAGGGTGGAGACCAGGCAGGAGGATGCACCATGTACACCTGGCATGATGCCTACATTGTTCCCTTTGACTTAGAATCTCCTTTCAGGCAGTAGCTGTGCAGCTGCACCTGGATAGGAGGTATACTGTTATTTATGCCTACATTCCACTGTCAGCCATCTTTGATGCCGAGGACTTCCGCCGAGTTGTGGCAAAGTTACAGAGGCCCTTTCTTATGCTTGGGGATCTGAATGGTAGACACTCCTTCTAGGGAGACTACTCAATCAATCCCAGGGGTCAGGTCCTTGCTAACCTGATCGATGTGCTGGAGATAGGTATCCTAAATGTGGATGAGTTTACGCTTCACAGTCAGAGAACCAATTCACTTTGCTGTCTTGATCTATCTTTCTGCTCTCTGGATGCACAGCCAGATTTTGGGTGGGTGGTAGTCAATGATAGTGATCACTTTTGCATTCAAATATATTCTGGGCCACTGCTGACTGGGACAGGTCCCACCTGGGTGGTGCTTGGCCCAGGAGTTTTGTTTAGCATTTCAGGAAATGACAGATTTCTGATATGAGTTCTTCTCCGGCAACCTCTTCACCGTGGGATTAACTACTATTCCTAGAATGTCTGGTCATTTTGCATGCAAACCGCTTCTGTTGTGATTAGCTGACTGTGAAACTGCCTGCAAACAGAAGCTTTATGCCTATATAGAAACTCTCCACACGATTGGAGCAATAGGACAACTCCCAATCTTTATATCTGAATTTTGCAAGATCATCGATTCTGCATACAGGTTGGGGTAGTCCTCTCCGGGCCAATGGACCAGGAAAAGGGGGTCCCACACGGAAGTGTCACAATCTTTGCCCTGAGCATCAATGGCATCACCTCAGTGCTGCCAGAAGAGTTCTCCCTTATACTCTTCGTGGATGACCTTTCAATCTCTTTTTGGTGTGGACCAGATGTCAACTGAACAAGCATTGAACCATGTCTCTCACTATGGTGAAGAACCCAGGATTTGGTTTTCCATGGCCAAGACTAAGGTGGTGCACTGCTGCTGCCATCCATACTCTACCCTGACCCAGATTTATTTCTAAATGGGTTTCCACTAGAAGTGGTTGACTCTCACCTTTTCTTTGGTCTTGTATTTGACAGATGCCTCACCTGGGAGGCTCCTATTCGCAGCCTTAGGTGGTCTGTATCCATGCCATAGATATTCTTCTCTGCATGATGTTCAGTGCATGGGGCACTGATAGGGCTACTGCCTTGCTTTTTTATCGATCCTTTATTCATTTGAAGCTCAACTATGAATGAGAGTTTTATATATCCACAGCTGAGCGTGTATTGCAGAAGGTGGGTTCAATCCAACATACAAGCATTTGTCTGGCAACCTGTGCCTTCCGCACATCCCTCATTCAGAGCCTACTTGTTGCTTGTAAGATGCCACTCACTCTGCACAGTGTATAGTGTATTATCTGCCACTATGCACGAGCTTGGTGATTCCCGCAGTTGCTAAATATTCTCACTGTATCTGCAGCTCATCTCGACGGTACTTACGCCGCTGAGAGACACCTATCCCACCCTAAACGTTTGGGTTTAGGTTTAAATTCAGCGGGCCTCTGTTAGGCGCTGCGTGTGTCTGCATGGCCGAGCTGGTTGCAATACACAGCTAGGTAGGGAAGATAACATGATGTGCCCGGTTCAAAGACTGGATCTTGATTTATAGTGACTCACAAAGCACCCTGAGTGTTCTTGGGGCATTGGAATCTCCGCCCCCCCTGGTTCGCGACATCTGTGTTTACCTGGTTTAGGCAAGCCGGGCAGATTATCTTCTGCTAGGTTCCTGGACATGTAGGAATTGAGGGGAATGAGGCCATCAAAGAGTCTGCAAGGACTAGGTAAGCACACCAATGTTTCACTCTTCCTCACACGGATTTTCATGGTAGGAATACAGGCAGCCCTCTAGGCTACTTGGCAAAAAGGATCAGACGGTAAAGGGGAACTTAAAGTTGTGTGCCATTGCTCTGCAACTGTTCCCATGGACCTCCTCCCCAATGCCAAGACAGCCTCAGGATTTTTATTGTGGCTGAATAATTGAAAACACTCAGGGATGCACTGCCATCTGATGGAGAGCTCGCGCCTGGTCCTTATTGTGATGTCCTCATTTTCCCCCAGACTGTTCTACACATTCTTGTTGAATGTCCCAGTCTGGGTGATCACGCACATTACCTGTCCTGATGCCAGGATGAGCAGGGTCACTACACTTTGTCCCTTGCACTCAGTACTGGTTCGTGCATACAGACTTGCAGACTATACAACATTTTTTGAGGAGGCTGGCCTCCCTTTTATTTGGGTCTGTTGTAGGTCACATGTTCCTGTGCCTGGAGAAGCCTGGCATAGCCCCAACGCTGGAATGTGTTTCATTCTTGTTACTTTTTTTTTTAGCTTGTCTTGCATTTATTTTTTATTTTTTATCTTGTTTTTTAATCTAGCCTATCCCTAGGCTTTCTGCTAATTACAGCAACTTTTGCCATAGTTGGAAGTTGCCAGATGGGTTCTTTATTATTTTTTTTAATAACATTCATGAGATGTCTATAATATAGGTACATTTGCCGCATCTTTAATTCTATTTCTTGTTTGTCTATTGAGCTCTCTATTAATTTCTTACATAGTCCTTCCAGTTAACCTAGGGAAGCAAATCTTAAAAGCCTCTCTATTTGTAAGAATTTTTCTCCTCACATGTAGCTGAGTGGTCTAAGGCCTTGCTCTAACTAAGATAAAATCGATTCTTGCCTCCTCACTGTGTTTGGTTTGATCCTCATCCTTGCCCAGATTTTTGGGTGTATTAGCCTATCCTTAGGCTTTCTGCTAATTACAGCAACTTTTGCCATAATTGGAAGTTGCCAGATCGGTTCTTTATTATTTTTTTTTAATAACATTCATGATATATCTATAATATAGGTACATTTTCCGCATCTTTAATTCTATTTCTTGTTTGTCTATTGAGCTCTCCATTAATTTCTTACATAGTCTTTCCAATTAACCTAGGGAAGCAAATCTTAAAAGCCTCTCTATTTGTAAGAATTTTTCTCCTCACATGTAGCTGAGTGGTCTTAGGCATTGCTCTAACTAAGATAAAATCGATTCTTGCCTTCTCACTGTGTTTGGTTTGATCCTCATCCTTGCCCAGATTTTTGGTGTATTAGGAAAGAACATTTTTCTGTAGAAAAATGATTCTATTTATAATGTTTCTTTGCAGTTTGACACTGAGTGAGAAGGCATTAGTAGTTGGGATCATCTGCTAGATGTTTTTATTTGTTTTACCCCTTGGTCAGGTTGTCATTTCTTATTTATTCAATCTCCCATTATCACATTTAACACCACTATTTAGCTGTTACCATGCACACTTCAGCTAGTTTCATACACTAATCTTTACATTTTGATCCACCACTCATTCTTTTCACATGAAAATGATCATATCTCCAAAATAAGCCATTAATAATATGAATTTAAAATATGAAAAGATTACAAACTGTTTCCATAAGATAAACATCCATTTGTGACATGAATAATATTTGTCACATTGGTTATTACCTCGTATCCTGGTGTATTGTGTGAAATTTAATTTTATACTTCTTTACACAGGACTTTGAAGAGATTTCTTTGAAGGAAGAAATTAGTGAAGAATTCTTCCATACAGAGACAAGTTCTTTTCCTGATGTTGATGAACAATGTGCAAAATCTGTAAACTCTCTACCAAACACACCCAGTAAGTTGTTGCAACAAGACTCCATCAAAGAAAAGGTAATTACAATCTATATTATAGTGGCAAAAATTTCCTATTTTCATCTTTGTTTTTTAATGGTAAGTGATTTACCATTGATCTGCAATCATTTTATGAAACTCCAAAAGTGGGGTACCTAGTTGGTATAGACTGATACACTTGGCACAGATGCCAGATAAGGACTAAAATATGCTGCACTTGGTAACTGGAGGATCAGCAGTATGTCCTCCAGGCCTGAGTGAAAATAGAAAAGACCCCACTCACTTGATTTATTTGAACCCTTTGAAAAGGCATGAGGACACTGGTGCATTCCTTCCCTCTGTCTCTCTCAGCACATATTTCTCCTATGCCTATCCCCTAAATTCTTTGTTTACCCTCAAGAAGGTGGATGGTGTAGCTTGAGGATAAACCCTGAGCTACAACTGAAAGCTGAAGGAAAACAACCCTCCATTTCTGTTGTACCTGGAGGAGCAGTATATCCTCCCAGCTTAACTGTCTGCAAGGATTGAGCCAACTGCAGAAGGAACCTACCCTCTGGATCCAGGTCTGGGGAAGCTGGTGGGTTCCCCACTCTTTTTATGCACCCTTTGCATTACTATATTTGTTCCTTTATCCTTTTTATTGACAACTCTTCCATTGCCCTACTCTGTCTTTGTCATTTGCTCCCCCTTACACTCTGGGCATGGTGACCTTGACCTCTCTGAGGCTAGTCACCAAACCAGATCCACCATTTAGAACGCTGTAAACCTTCTGTGTATAAATCAGTTCAAATTTTACTGCCCTGTGTACATTCGCTTACAAATAGATCTGAATATAGGAATTTTGGGCCTGTGCTTAAATATCAAAAACTTGACCTGATTTGATAAAATGAGCAGGATTTTCGGATTCAGCTTGAAAAACTGGCCAAAAATCAGGTATTGTGCGTTAAACCTTGAAAAAAATCTCAGACCAGTGTCATTATATATTATAATTTTTTATTGTGATTAGTATTAATTATTATTTGTATAAGTTATTATTATTTTAGATTATTTATTATAAGTTTTATTTACTATTTCATTATTGCTATCCACTCAATCTTTTCTCCCCTCACTTTGCACCCGAATGAGTGTTTCCATGTATGCAGAGTTTGGTTCAGTAGCCATGGTGCTTTGGTAGACTGCATGCCCTCCTAGGATCACTTTAATAAATGATAGGTCATCACCGACCCTACTGTTTAGTTGACCCGCCTATCTCTATTTCTCTTTATTACATACCCTCCTACCTCGTTCCACACTTGCTCTCCTATCCACAGGGGTTCTGGCTGCCCAATGCACTTTTGTCCTTTTATGATCTTTGGTTGAGTGGCAGTGTATACAGGTAGGTCCCTATTTGCTACAAGGACCGAAAGCCCCCTGGCTAAGGTAAGAATTAGGTATGGGGTGTGCTGGACCGTCGACTCTGCTCACCTCCCTCCAATACACATATAAGGTGCCTAAGCTGGCACCATCCTTTATTGCTAAAGTTTCAGGCCAATTTTGCCTAAATGCTGGGCCGGGGTGGCAAAGTCCATCGATGCTGGACCAGGGTCGATTATGTGTAAATGATCACACAGAATTTCTGATCCTATAGAGATTTTTCTCTTAACCTCCTCACTCATGGAGAGGTCATAGTATCTACTTTCCATGAGGCCCCTCATTTCTCTTTTACTCTGATTATGGGAGGAGGATGAAAACTGAGGAACCCATTTGACCAGTGGAGGGACTCCCCTCTCTCATCTTTGGTCCTGCTGTCAGGTAGATCCGCCTTTGAAAAGGAGGTGGCTCCCTTTGCTTTTTCAGGGGCCTCTCCAACCATCTACTGGAGAGGAGGTTTAATCTTCCCCTAGGGCTCCTGGTGTTGGGGTTTCGCCCTCACCTCCTTCTGTGAAGTCGCCTATGGATGACTCCATCTTGCAATGAATTTCATTCTTCCCTATTCCATCACAGGGGAGTGCCAAGAGTGTAGGCAGACTCCCCAAATCGACCAGGAATGACTCGATAGAGCCAACCCCCTTAGGTGGGCAGATGAAAGTGGGGCGTTTGTGGCCATGTCCCCTCCACGAACTCCGGAACAACTGGGAGGAACTTTGGTGGCTTGTCTCATTTCATTTTCCCTTAGTTATCTTTTTGCCAGAGTTCATGCTGGGCGCATTCCTTCTTCCCCTCTCAGGATATAAGGTTTTGGAGCCCTGCTACCGTAGGATAGTGGCTGGGCAGCATGTTGGCATCTCCTGACCCAGCTAAAACACTTTGAAACTGATCTAGACCAGATATGATATTAATATTAGTAATAATGAAAATAATAATAGCACTGTCATTAATCATAATATAATTAAATATCAATAAAATGATTCAGTATCAGTACGTACAGTACATTATTTGTGTTACTTTTGTTTTTGACCCAGCTCCAAGTTGACAGAACAAGGCTCTCAGATGCTGTCCACATCTGAGAATCTTTAATGAAGAATCCTGATTTGCAGCAGGATCATCAAAGTATCAAGTATATTTTCAAGAAAGCCATGAGGCCTGTTCATTACTTTGCTTATATGACTGTTCCTCGTTACTTCGGTAAGAATTTTAATTCCACTAATTTAGTATTGCAGAAGTATTACATGCTAAATGCAATTTTTACATTTTGAAACTGAAAGTAGAATGTTGCGCTAATGCCTGAATGCCACAGTTTTAATTTGCTATATTTAAAATTCCAGGAGAAAATCTAGAGGTGGAAGCTGAAGAACAAGCTGACAATTCACTTAATGAAATCCATCCTGATTATGCAGTTGTATTGTATGAATTTCAGCTCAAAGATAGTCAAATTTCCCACCCAACATATTTTCTGAGTCAGTTAAATCCAGCCTTTCTTCAAACAAGTGGTGACATATGATGAATATGAAGCAGAACAAAAAACAAGTGGGAAGAAATTGCCAGATGGATTTTATTCATTTTTAGGATCCATACATTCATGTCCAGCTAGTTCAGCTGCAATAGAGAGGTTATTTTCCTCATTTGTACTTATATGGAATAGAATGAGAAACGAATGGCGAGTGAAAAAGATGAGAAACCTGTGAAAATCTACAAACACTTACAAGGAGAGGAAGTTACAGAATGGCAAATGGTGATGTCTGATAGTAAAAGTTAAGGGTTCTTTTTCTATTAACTGAAGTAAATTCTGTTTAGTTTTTTCCCTTTATATAATTATATAAGAAAAGTGTTTATTTAATAATATAAGAATTAAAAAGTTTGGCTGGATTAAAATTTAATATGATGTATCATTATCCTTTATATCAAAGTAAAAACTAGAACACGAGCAAATAAAACAAAGAACTTTCAATCAAAATTAAAAGAAAACCACTCTTTTATGCAATAAATATTTTAGCAAGATCTTTATGGATTTTACATTTTTTAATTTATTTACATATAAATCTTATTAAATAAGGTTCGACAAAATAATTGGAACAGTAGAAATTTAGCACTAATATTTCAATGAGACATGATATTTCCGAATATCCATCCAAATTTCATTGTGATTTTGTTTTTATTGTAGATACACAGTTTTATTTATTAACTTTGTATTTCTTTTTCAGTTTGTGGTATAGATGCTAAGATGCGTGACCTCACTGAGTTTTAAAAAGAGTAAAGTGTTGGAGCTCAAATTTCAGGATGTTCCGTCACTAGAGCAGCTAAACTCCTTGGTTTTACGAGAACTACCATATCAAGCCCCTAAAGTGACTGCAGAGTTGAATCAACATCTCACAAGCCCAGTTTCGATCAAAGCTTTTCACCATGAGCTCAATAAAGCCGGATATTATGGAAGAGCCGCCATCAAGAAACCTCTGCTTTTTCATCAAAACATTCAGAAAAGGCTGAACTGGTATAGAGATCCCATTGGGGTGGTCGACAGACCAATGGAAGCAAGTAATATTTCTCGATGAGTCCAGTTTTTCTCTTTTCCCAATTGCAGGGCGAGTTTGTGTGGACACAGCCCAAGGAAGCTTTTAATCCTGACTGCCTTCTTCCTACAGTGAATCACGGAGGAGGGTCAGTGATGGTTTTGGCAGCCATATCTTGGAATTCTCTCGGTCCATTCGTTGCCCTACATGGTAGGATCAACAGCAACGAATATCTGAATATTTTGGAAGATCAAGTCCATCCCATGGTCCAGACATTCCTGATGGTGAATGAGTGTTCCAAGATGACAATGCCCCAGTACATACTGCTCATGTGGTTAAGAATTGGTATGAAGAGAATAGGAATGAGCTACAACACATGGAGATGACCTAGCACCGGGGCATGATAATAATAGTGGATTACTCACCCTACTCGTAGTGGAACCGCCTATCTCTGCTTCTCTTTATTACATATCCGCCTACCACTTTCCAAACTTGTCCCTCTATCCACAGAGGTTCTGGTTGCCCGACGCACTTTCGCCCACTTCGCAACCTTGGTTGAGTTGAGTAGCACTGCATACCGTGAGGTCCCTACCTGCTGCGAGGGCCAAAAGCTCTCTGGCTAGGGCAAGTATTAGGTACAGGGTGTGCTGGGCAATCGATTCTACTGACCTCCCTCCCGTACACATATAAGGTGGCTAATCTGGCACCCTCTATTCTGGCGTGTCGGGCCATGTCCCCTGCAGTCCTGCAAATCCTACACGTGGAAATTGCGGGGGTCAACATCACTGCACCCTCTCTTCCCCAATGGAGGTCAGTTCGCCGGCCAGAAACATGACTACGACGCCACATACTGTGGCGGCGGGAAGGCAATTTCCCCTACAATAAATCCCGCCGCCCCAACAAGACCAACCCGGTGTTGGAGGAGAGGATACTGAGGGCCTACTTTGAAATTTATTCTATTAAACAAACCCCGAGGCTTTGCAAAATACAATATTCATCTTATAACCTAAACTCAAAATAATTACATATGTTTGTATACTAATCTAATATATATGGCCTTACAAATCGATGGGCCAACAACCACATGTATTACGTGAATATATATTGGGCCTTACAAATCTATATATTTTGCCCAACAAGAAAAATTAATAAATCAGTCTAATACCCAAAAGTACAGTCTATTAGATCCAGTACTGGGTGCAGCCTCAATTAAGGGTTCTGGAAGCGCAAGTCAGAAAAAGGGAAGGCGGGCCCCTGTTTTTCGGTAGAGCAGGCTCCTCAATGGTGTCCCGTCCTAAGGGACTGGGATACGTGAGTTGCCGCTACGGCGCGAAGCGTTCCGCACTCAGGGAACTGGTGAATTTCGACCACTTGGTCGGAGACAGAGGCGCTAATCCCAGTTACTGCGCTGGAGACTGGTTGTCGTCCAAGGCCCATTTTTTAAGACCACCGAGAATCAAATCTGGCTGCCGCTGCCTCATAAAGCCAGATCACGCTTGAGAGCCGGTACCCAGGAGCTGGAAATGAGAAGGCATTTTAAGTCTCCAAGACATTGCCACACTCAATCATCCCTGCTACTAATTCCTGCTCATCCATACTTTCACATAGGGTCACTTACCTATTTTTCTCTCACTGAACTCTTCCTCTTTTTATCTAACGATTAATTTTGATCTTAGACAAATCAAAAAATTCATTTTAGAATCTTTCATTTTTTTTAGCCTAAAAATCCGCCTGTAGAAATAGAGAGGGATAAATGGGGGGGGCACGATAGAAATCTATCGATCCCCCGACCCGGAGCGATTATGTCGCACCCGCTCTCCACAAACATTCTGAAAAGGAGGAAAGAGATTAGAGACAGGGGAGGGGAGGCAGACAATCTATCTACTACAATACTTCGGATGGGATCTATGATGCCTTGGGAATGATGGCCACATGGAGCTGAGACAGCCCCAGACTGCAGGATCTTCCTTGGGGTCGAACCTTAGCTTGGTACAAACATCGAATCTGAGTTTACCCCTGTGCAAGCTTCTCCTCAGAGAGCTCGAGCCTTGAAGGACTCAAAAGGGTGAAGAGGGACCTCCTCTCCCCAGCTGGTGTCCCTTTGACACTCAAGAACCTCTGTTTAGGAGAAGCATCCTCCTAGGCTGGTTCATCCAGCCTAGGGTCTCCTCCTGGCGCAGGAGAGATGCGGGTTCATTTCCCCAAAGAAAAGAAGTAAAAAGAGTACTAAAGGTTCCTGTCACTCCGCCGGGGCTCTGGAGACACGGTTCAGGTGCCGTTTTGGCAAGTGATCAGGCCAAGATCGCAAATGCGCTTAGCTGAACTGCGATTACGTCGGGGCCCCTCAGTGAGCGTCTAAATGGCGTTTTCCAGCCCGCTTGCTTCAAACGCTTACGCTTTACTGATGGCGTCATGTTGGCCAAGGGCAACATTTGCAAACCAACATAATCCATCAGAGTAGAGCATTAGTTATCTTGATTGGGGGAGGGGCGAAGGTGACCAGTTTCTCTGGGAGGGGAACCTTCTGGTGAATGCGCCGGATCCCTTTCGGGGGCCATAATGGCTTTCCGGTGAGTGTGACGCCGCACTCTAACATGAACTTAGTGAAAGGAGGAGTTTGCACGAAGGAACTCATGAATTACTCCATAGATATTAAAGCTCGCCGACCATGTTGCCGTCGAAGGTGTGATGACGGAGCCGCCGTCGGGGATCTCCACAATAAGAAAGGAGGTGCTCCACAACACCCTGCACTAGTTCAGGGGAGCCTCCAAACTTCTCAACGGAGAGGAGGCTTACTCCTCCCTCCCATGCCTAAAGGTGTAAGTGACTTCCCCTCACCCCCTTCTTTGGAGTCTTCCTTGAGTGACTCACTCTTAATAGCTGCAATCCCCCCTTTGCTTTCCAAAGAGACTGCCAAGGAAGCGCGAAGGCGGCTGAATATTGACCGCTCCCAGCTGGAGCGGCTCGATAGGGCAAACCCCTTTAGGGGTGTGATGGGTGATAGGGACCGTCGGCCTGTGCCCTCCAAAGTCTTGCTGGAGCACTTATTGAGCTTAAAGGGGGTCAGTTTACGTGCTCCCCGCTCTTGCCCAATGGATGCCGTTTCACCGGCCCAAGAAGATGAGACGAAAGGCTCCTCGAGTGAGATCCGTAATCTCTTGGGAGAGGCGGGGGGGTCTGATGGAGGCCGCACTTGAGATGGACTTGGTCCCTGTGGTGACCCAGCCCGAGATGGTAGGGCCTTCAATGGTGTCGAACCTGGGCTCAGTACCAAGCACTGAACCTGAGTCCGCCCCTGTGCAAGGTCCTCCTTAGACGCCCCGTAAGGGGCGCGGCGATTTGCCATCCTGGCCGCCGTGCTGACGGGATCCAGCACTCCGACCGGCCCCAGCTTAGCTTCTCTTCCTTCCTTCAGATAGCCTGTATTTCTCCCCTACTTCGTCGCTATTCATACCTCTCCCACAACTTTCTCTGGCCAGCCTCTAATTTCACAGTCTAATTTCACCGTCCCGGATCGGGGCTGAGAGGGAAGGGGACAACGTTTCCTAACCCCTGAGCTCCGGTTCGGGATGGGGGATTTTTAACAATCTGCTTCATCCCCACCCATACCTTTCCTCACATCCCTTTTCCTCTCCTCTTCACAATCTATCTTTTTACGCCGCGTCTAAGGTGGAGCCGCCATGCCGATAGACTGCCAGGCCACCAGGCGGGAGGGGGTGGTCCCAAGTGGCGGCGCCTGGCTCTGCCAGGCCTGTAAGCACCTCTTGCAGTGCGGGCAACTGCAAGAGGTGATGAGCGATTGCATCCCGTGAAACAAATATGGTCACGATGCCCAATGATGAGAAACACAAAAATCTCCCCTTAATTCTCCCTGTGTCACCAACGGAGCCGCCCTCGGGCAGCTCCACCGAAAAAATGGAGCCTCCCCCCTCCCCCTGTGCTTGCGCAGGCGACCCTACATATCTCTCAAACCGGAGAGGAGGCTTACTCCTCTTCTTCGCTTACGAGTGTAGGGGACTTCCCCTCACCCCCTTCTCCGGAGGTGATTTCGGGCACCTCCCTTTTTCCAGCGGCAGTCCCCTCTGTTCTTTCCAAGGGGACTGCCAAGAAAGCCAGCCGCTCCACATCGAAGCGGCTCGGTAGGGCAAACCCCCTTAGGGGGGAGAGGGAAGCCAAGCCCCTTCGGTCGCTTCCCTCAAAAGACCTGCTGGCAAGAATATTAAACCTTGCCGGGGTCAAGGCCTGTGCCTCCCCACACAAGACTAGTGACGATACTGCCAACGGGACCTCGGATGTCTTGGGGGGGGGGAGGGAAGACCAACTGGAGGCCCCACCTGAGATAGACATGGTCCTTGAGGAAACCCAGCCTCAGCCGGTAGGGCCTTCCATGGGGGAAAATCCGGGCTCGTTTCCAAGCACCGAACCCGAATCCGCCCCTATGCAAGGTACTCCTCAAACGGCTAGGGTTTCCAAACCAGTACAAGGAGGGGAGGGATCTTCTCCGACCGGTGCCCCCACGACTACCAAGACCTTCTCCATTTCGGAGAAGGACCTGGCTGAGGCCGGTACATATGGCCTGGGGGCTCCTTCCGGCGGAGGTGAGAAAGGGGTTCATTTCCCGCCCTCCTCTCCAAAAAAGAAAAAGACTATAAAGGCAAAAAAGACTCGGGGCTCCTCTCCATTCGCGGGAGCTACCGGGATAAATGGGTCTGCTGCCACTTTGGCAAGCGACCAAGCCAAGATCGGCACATTCCGGCTCCTCTGCCGCCCTGGTTGCGGAGCCCCTGACTAAGACCAAAAGTGCACAGGTCGGAGCCTCCATGATATCGGGGCCCTTCATTCAGAGGTTACCTTGCGTTTTCGAGCGCGCTGGCTTCAAACGCTTCCTCGTTATTCGATCCACTGATGGCACCATGTTGGCCAAGGGCAACATGATCCATCAGAGGAGAGGATTAGCTAGTGCAATTGGTAGAGAGCCGAAGGTGACCCGTTTCTCGGACGGGAGCCTTCCGGCGAATGCGGTGAATCCCGCTGAGGCGGCCAAGATAAGTGCTCTTCGGACACCTCATGGCACCCCGGTGAGTGTGACGCCGCACTCTACCATGAACTTTGTGAAAGGAGTAGTTTATGCAAGGGAACTCGTTGACTACTCCATTGAGGACATCACCTTATAGCTGGCCGACCATGGGGCGGTCAAGGTCGAACGTGTGATGAGAAAACAGGGAGGGGCCTCGAGACCCACCCCTACACTCTTCGTCACGTTCGACTGTGACATGCTCCCTGAGTCGGTGCGTGCTGCTTGGTACCACTACCGCGTGAAGGCATTCGTACCACTGCCGCGGCGGTGCTATTACTGTCACCGCTTTGGCTATACGAATCGATCTTGTAGACGTGCAAAGTCGGGGTCACCAGAAGTCTGTGTAAAATGCACAAGATAAGTCTAAATCATGTGTGGCCAAGTGTGTCAATTGCGGAGAGCCGCACCCCTCTTATTCGAAGCAATGTGGTGCATATCTCCTCGAGAAAGAAATCCTGGCTGTTCAGGCCCAGGATCGAATCTCATTCCGCGAGGCTAAGGACTTGGTCCTGGTGCGCCCGCCTCTGCCTGGGACGTCATATGCCTCAATAGTTAGAAAGGCACCCTATGCTCCTGGCCCATCCAGGCCAACGAGCACGGTTGTTTCCGCGCCCATTCGGAACCCTTCTGCGGGCTCTACTCAACCCGGGCGCTTTCCTGGTAAAGCTGGCGGCAAAAAGGGTTCATACCCAGCCCCGGCTAAAACCAGGGCTCCCCCCCTCTTCATCCAGCGTGACCGTTTCCCGCAAGGCGAAACGGTCGTTAGACTCACAGGGGGCAACACCCCTGAAGCTGGTCGGCAGGCCATCTTCCGGGGTTCCTAAAGCTGTCCCCCAAAGGAGGACAGCAACAAAGGAGCTTCAGCTCCTTCGCCCACGCCTAGAGGTGGTGCTAGTGGCTTGGAGACGGTGGTTCCTCGAAAAGAAGGCCCCCTGCCTCCGAAGCCGCAACGCCCGCCTAAGGTTTCGAGGCGGAGGGAGGAAAAGAATCGCATGGCGAGCCCAACCTTCCCCAATAAGTCCTCGAAGGCGACAGCGCTTCGTCCGGCCAACAGCGCCCAGAGTTCTGCCTCCGGGAAGCGTACGGCCATTCCCGTGAGGGTCTTCTGTTCGAGGAGGGCCCCCGCGTCTCCTCCGAGTTAGCCCTGGAGGGCATATTCCTTCAATGGAATTGCCATGGACTCCAGGCAAACTCGGAGGAGCTGCGGAGGCTCGTCTCGTCCCGTTCCCCGTTAGCTATCTTTTTGCAGGAGACCATGCTAGGCGCGTGCCCCCTGCCCTCTCTCACGGGGTATAAGGGCCTTGCGACCCCACCACCACGGGTTGGCCTAGCTGGAGGATGCGCGGTTTACACTCGGCATGATGTCTCCGTTCTTCCTTTCTCTTTAGATACCTCCTTTCAAGCCGTGTCTGTGCAGCTGCACCTGGATAGGAGGTATACTATCATTTCTGCGTACATTCCACCGTCAGCTGACTTCGACGCCGGGGACTTCCGCCGCGTCGTGGCACGGTTGCCGAGGCCCTTTCTCTTGCTTGGAGATCTGAACGGCAGGCATCCTCTCTGGGGAAATTACTCAATAAATCCCAGGGGACAAGTCCTTGCCGATCTAATCGAAGAGCTTGAGATAGGTGTCCTAAACGTGGATGAGTTTACGCATCACTGTCCGAGAACCGCTTCATTTTCTTGCCTTGATCTATCTTTGTGCTCTTGGGATGCACAGCATGATTTTGATTCGGGGGGTCGTCGATGACCTCCATGGTAGTGATCACTTTCCCATTCAAATATCTTTTTCAGGGAAACTGCCGCCTGAGAGCCCACATCGGTTGTGCTTGGCGCGGTGGCCTGCATTTCAGGAAATGACTGAATTCTCTATCTCAGTCGAGGAGTTTAGGTCGGTAGATGAGGCCGTTGAGTTCTTCTCGGGCAACCTCATCGCCGCGGGCCTGATTACTATTCCTAGAACGTCTGGCCGTTTTGCAAGCCGACCACTCCCATGGTGGTCGGCCGAGTGTGAGACGGCCTTTAAACAGAATCGTTATGCCTACATGCGCTATAAGCGCCGCCCGAACGATTTCACTGTCGCTGAATTTAGTCCGGCTAGGGATAGGTTGCGGTATATTTCGAAGCACGCCCGCCGCTTTTCTTGGCGGGCATACGCGTCTTCACTTAACGGGAAGACCCCTTTAGCAGAGGTGTGGAAGCGACTCAAAAGGATTCGGGGCAAGTTTTCAGCTTGGGGCGCTGATAGGGCTACTGCCCTACTTTTTTATCGATCCTTTGTTCGTTCGAAGCTCAACTACGGATGCGAGTTTTATGCATCCGCAGCCGAGCGTTTATTGCGGAAGGTGGATTCGATGCACCACACTGGCCTTCGCCTTGTGACCGGTGACTTCCGCACTTTCCCCATTGAGAGCCTGTTGGTCGATGCTGGGGAGATGCCACTCGCTCTGCGCCGCGTGCATTGCATCACTCGCCTGTACGTGCGAGCCCGGCACCTCCCTCAGTCACAACAGCTCTCACTGCATCCGCAGCTGATCTCGATGGTGCGTATGCCGCCGAGAGATGCCAGTCATACCCTAAGCCCTTTGGGTTTAGGGCCAGGAAATTCCTTCGAGAGCTAGATATAGCTCTCGGGCTGGTGGCGCCCCTGGTTCTGCCCAGGACGCCACCCTGGAGGGTACCACATTTTGCTATTTGTCGCCACGCCTCTGCTCCCAAAGCTTGTACGGCGCCGGGAGTATTGCGTTCGACCTTTCTGGAGCACACCTCGTGTCACGCTGGAACCGTGCCAGTGTATACAGATGGCTCCAAGTCCCAAGAGGGGGGTCAGCTTCCACGCTGTATGAGCTCTGCCAGGCGCTGCGTCTGTCTTCACGGGCGAGCTGGTGGCAATGCACCACTCGGTACGGGAGATTACGCGACGTGCCGGTTCGGAGACCGGATTGTGATATATAGCGACTCACAAAGCGCCCTGAGGGCTCTCGGGGAATTGGAATCTCCGCATCCCCTGGTCCGCGATATCCGTGACGCCACGGTTTTGGCGAGCCGGGCGGATGTCGAGATTATCTTCTGCTGGGTTCCTGGACATGTAGGAATTGCGGGAATGAGCGCGCTGATGAGGACGCCAAAGATTCCGCGAGGACTCTGTGACCGGACTAGCGTTTCGCTCTTCCTCACCCTGCCTACATGGCAGGAATACGGGCAGCTCTTCGGACTACTTGGCAAAGAAGATGGGAGACGGTCGAAGGGAACTTAAAGTTGCGTGCCATTGCACCGCGACTGTTCCCATAGACCTATTCCCCAATGCCGCGACGGCTTCAGGTCGCTTTCTCTCGTCTCCGAATCGGACACACTCATGTGACGCATCGCTATTTGATGGAGCGCTCGCCTGCTCCCTATTCCGACGACTGCGTCGTCCCCCAGACTGTTCGGCACATTCTTGTCGAATGTCTCAGTCTGGGTGATCTTCGCGCCCGTTACCTGTCCTGGTTTCGGGATGGGCGGGGTCGCTACCGCCTGTCCTTTGTACTCGGGACGAGTGCGTGCACATTGACTTGTTGACTTTTTGGGAGAGGCCGGCCTTCTCCCTATTATTTAAGCAGGGTTTGTTTGTTTTTTGTTTTTTACTTTTTTTTTCTTTTTTTTTGGGGGGGGGGTTCCCCTTTAGGTTGCACGCTCCTGCGCCGGGGGGGGACGTCCCCCCGACGCAGAGGCTTGCTTCCTTTCCCCCTTATTGGGGTTCTTCTCGCCTCTTTAATTTAATTTTAAAGTAGCCTAGAACTAGGCCAGTTTTAATACGGCGACTAATGCCCAAGTAGGCAGTCGCCAGATCAGCTCTTAAAAAAAAATCTTCTTTAGACGGCTCGGGCCCCCGAGGCCTTACAAGGAGAGGAGGGATCGCCTAAATTTCAGAGAAGGATCTTTTTTGAGCGTTGTCCATCTGACCTAGGGCTCTTGCCGCCGGAGGGGAGAAGCGGGTGCTTTCCCCACCCTCATCTCCTAAAAAAAAGGAAAACATAAAAAAACACCCTGAACTCCTCTCTGGGTACGGACGGGCCCGCCACCCTTTCAGTAAGCGACCAAGCCAAGATCGGCACGTCCGGCCGTTTGCTCCACCTGGTGCGGGGTCCCAGACCAAGACCAGAACTGCGCAGAGCAGAGCCTCGATTACATCAGGGCCCCTCATTTAAAGTCTACCGGGCGTTTTGGAGCCTGCTGGCTTCAAACAGTTCCTTGTTATTTCTTCCACTTATGGCAACATGATCCATCAGAAGAGATCTTTAGCTAGCCTGATTGGTGGACAGCCCAAGGAGACCTGTTTCTCGACTTCTTGCGAATGCATCGAATCCCTCCGAGGAGGCCATGATTAGTGCACTTCTGACATTATGGCACGCCTATGAGTGACGCCGCACTCCACCATGAAATTCGTGAAAAGGTAGTTTATGCAAGGAAACTTGTGGACTACTCCATAGATGACATTACGTTAAAGCTGGCCGACCATGGAGCGGTCAAGGTTGAGTGTGTAATGAGAAAACAGGGAGAGGCCTCGAGAGCCACCCCTACACTCTTCGTCACGTTTGATTATGACGACCTCCTTGAGCTTGTGCCTGCAGATTGGCATCAGTACAGCGTGAAGGCATTCGTGCTACTGCCGCGGAAGTTCTATTGCTGCCCCCGATTCGGCCTTATTAATCGCTTCTGTACTGTTGTAGACCCGCAAAGTCGGGGTTATCCGAAGTCTATGTAAGTTCTTCCAAGTTCAAATCGAAGCGATTGGTGCGTATCTCCATGAGAAGGAAATCCTGGCAGTTCAGGCCAAGGAAAGTATCTCATTTCGATAGGCTAAGTACTTGGTTCTGGCGTGTCCGGTGCTGCCTGCGACGTCCTATGCCTCAATGTTAAGAAGGACTCCCTCTGTTCCTAGCCTCTCCAGGCCTACTAGCACTGTCGTTTCTGCGCCCATTCGGAACCCTTCTACTCACCCCGGGCGCTCCCCTAGATAAGCTAGCGGCACAAAAGGTTCACCCCCAACCCCGGCTAAAACAGGGGCTGCTCCTCCGCATATCTGTTGCCCGTAAGGCGAAACGGCCGCGCGCCTCCCCAGAGTCGTTAGACTCGCAGGAGGAAACCCCCCTGAAGATGATCGTGAGGCCATCTTCCGGGGTTATTAAAGCCGAAAGGACAGCACTAAAGGAGCTTCAGTTCCTTCATCCACACTCAGTAGTAGGTTGGATTGCTCTAATAAGGTGGATCCTCCAAAAGAGGATCCCCCTGCCGCCGAAGCCGCCCCGCTCGCCAAGGTTTCGAGGCCAAGGAGGAAAAGACTCGCATGGCGAACCCAAACTCCACCGATAAATTTTCGACTGCGACAGCACATTGTCCGGCCAACAGCGCCCGGAGTTCTGCCTCTAGCAAACGTACGGCTATTCCCGTGAGGGTCTTCTCTTCCAAGAGGGCCCCGCATCTCCTCCGAGCTAGGCTTGGAGGGCATATTCCTTCAATGAAATTGCCAGGACTCCGGGCCAACTGGGAGCTGTAGATACTCGTCTCCTCCCGTTCCCTGTTAGTCATCTTTTTGCAGACCATGCTGGGCGCGTGCCCCCTGCCCACCCTGATGGGGTATAAGGGTTTTGCCACTCCACCACCACAGATGGAGGCTGGGCGTGAGGATGTGCGAATTACACCAAGCAGGATGTCCTCGTTCTTCTGTCGGCTTAGATAGCTCTTTTCAGGCAGTAGCTATACAGCTGCACCTAGATTGGAGGTATACTGTTATTCCAGCGTAACTTGCACCGTTATCCGACTTCGAGACTGGGGACTTCCGCCGAGGTCCTTTCTTGTACTCGGAGATCAGAACGGTAGACACCCCCTCTGGTGAGACTACTCGATTAATCGTAGGGGTCAGGTCCTTGCCTACCTGATCGACTAGCTGGAGATAGCTGTCCTAAAATTGGATGACTTTATACATCGCTTCGCGAGAACCGCTTCATTTTCCTGTCTCAATCTATCTTTATGATCTCCGGATGCTCTGCCTAATTTTGGGTGGTCGATGACCTCCATGGTAATGATGACTTTCCAATTCAAATATTTTCTGTGCGGTGCCGTCCGACAGTCCGCGCCGGTGGTGCTTGGTGTAAGTGCGATGATCGGCATTTTAGGAAATGACTGATTTCTCTGTCTCACTCGAGGAGTTGAGGTTGGTATATGAGGCCGTTGAGTTGTTCTCTGGTCGCCTCATCGCCGTGGGCCTAACTACTATTCCCAATCTTCATATCTGTATTTTTACGAGATCGTCCATTCCGCATGAGAGGGAGCGGGGGCCCTCTCCGGCCCAATGGAGTAGGAAGAGGGTGACCCGCAGGAAGTGGTTTCAGTGTCACACTCTTTGCCTTAAACATCAACGGCATCATTTCAGTGCTGCTGCAATATGTTCGCGCTACGCTCTACGTGAACGACTTTTCGATATCTTTTTGCGTTCCCCAGATGCCAACTCTGGATTGTCGACTCGACAGGCATTGAATCGTGTCTCTTGCTATGCTGAAGCGCACGGGCTTAGGTTTTCCTTGGCCAAGACTAAGGTGGTGCACTGATGCTGGAATCCGCTGCTCCACCCTAACCCAAACTTGTTTTAATAGGGGTCGCCCGGAAGTGGTAGACTCGCACCGTTTCCTCGGTCTTGTATTTGACCGACGCCTCAGCTGAAAGATTAATATTGGGCAGCCGCGCCATGGACGTTTATCGCCTGGAGCATGATAGTGCTACTGCCTTACTTTATCGATCCTCTGTTCGTTCGAAGCTCGACTACTGATGCGAGTTTTATGCATCCGCAGTCGAGCGTGTATTGAGGAATGTGGCCTCGATCCACCATTCTGGTCTTCGCCTGGAAAAGGTTGGCTTCCGCACTTCCCTCATTGAGAGCCTACTTGTCGATGCTGAAGAGATTCCACCAGCTCTGCGCCGTGCACAATGCACTGATCCCCTCTACACGCGAGTTTGGTGCCTCCCTCAGTTGAAGTCTCTGGATTGTCGACTGGACAGGCATTGAACCTTGTCACTTGCTATACTGAAGCACACGGGCTTATGTTTTCCTTGGCCAAGACTAAGGTGGTGCACTGATGCTGGAATCCGCTGCTCCACCCTGACCTAAACTTGTTTCTAATTGGGGTCGCCCAGAAGTGGTAGACTCGCACCGTTTCCTTGGTCTTGTATTTGACCGACGCCTCAGCTGGGAGGCTAGTATTGGGCAGCCTTAGGGTCTTTTGTACCCGCGCCATGGACGTTTAGCGCCTGGAGCATGATAGTGCTACTGCCTTACTTTTTTATCGATCCTCTGTTTGTTCCAAGCTCGACTACTGATGCGAGTTTTATGCATCCGCAGTCGAGCGTGTATTGCGGAATGTGGCCTCGATCCACCATTCCGGCCTTCGCCTGACAAAGAGTGGCTTCTGCACTTCCCTCATTGAGAGCCTACTTGTCGATGCTGAAGAGATTCCACTAGCTCTGCACCGTGCACGCGAGTTTGGCGCCTCCCTCAGTTGCCAACAGCTATCACTGCTTCCACAGCTGATTTTGACGGTGCCTATGACGCCGAGAAACGCCAATCATACCCTAAGGTGTTTGGGTTTAGTGCTTGAACACTCCTTTGGAGAGCTATGTATAGCTCTCGCGCCGGTGGCGCCCCTGGCTCTGCCCAGGACGCCATCCTGGAAGATACCACCTTTGACTATTTGACGCCACACCTCTGCTCCCAAAGCTTCCACAGCGCCGGGAGTATTGCATTAGGTCTTTTGAAGCACGCTCCGTTTCAGGCTGGAATTGTGCCAGTGTATATGGATGGGTTCAAGTCCCAAGAAGGGGTCGCTTTCCACGCCGTATCCCCTCTGTTTGAAGTCAGCGGTACTCTGCCAGGCGCTGCGTCTGTCTTCATGGCCGAGCTGGTTGCAATACACCGCTCGGTTCGGGAGATAACACGACGTGCCCTGTTCGGAGACCAGACTGTGATAGCGATACACAAAGTACCCTGAGTGCTCTCGGAAGCATTGGAATCTCCGCATCCCATGGTTCGCGATATCCGTGACGCCACGGTTTTGGCGAGCCGGGCGGATTTTGAGATTATCTTCTGCTGGGTTCCTGGACATGTAGGAATAAGCGCACCGAAGTGGGCGCCAAAGAGTCTGTGATTACTGGGTGATCAGACCAGCATTTTGCTCTTCCTCATGCCGATTACATGGTCGGAATACGGGCAGCTCTCCGGGCTGCTTAGCAAAGATGGGAGACAGTCCAGGGGAACTTAAAGTTGCGTGCCATTGCGTCGCAACTGTTCACATGGACCTACTACCCAATTCCGCGACAGCTTCAGTCTGCTTTCTGTCGTCTCCGAATTGGGCACACTCGCGGGACGCACTGCCATTTGAAGGAGCGCTCCTCTGCGCCATACTGTGAAGACTGCGTTGTCCTCCAGACTGTTCGACACATTCTTATTGAATGTCCCAGTCTGTGTGATCTTAGCGCACGTTTCCTGTCCCGGTATCAGGACGAGCGGGATCGTTACCGCTCTTCCCCTATACTCGGGATGGGTTCATGTACACTCACTTGGGGACTTTACGACTTTTGGGGGGAGGCTGACCTCCACTTTATTTGACCTTTGTTGTGTTTCTTTTTTTAGTTCCTGCCCTGGGAAGAGGCAGGCTATCCACCGCGCAGTGCATGCTTCCTTCTTGCTTTTTTAACAATTTTTATTATTGTCTAACTATTGTCCTTTTTGATCGTTATTTGTTATTTACATATTATTTGGTTTCTAATATTGCCTAGTAGTAGGCTGTTGTGTACGTCGACTTATGCCCAATTAGGCAGTCGGCAGATGGTCTACCACAAGAATACAAAACGATCTTTTGATGAGAAAACAGGGAGGAGACTCGAGACCCACCCCTACACTCTTCGTCACGTTCCACCGTGACAGGTTTCTTGAGTAGGTTCGTGTCAGTTTGTATCGCTGCTATGTGAAGGCATTCGTGCCATTGTGTAGATATGCTACTACCGCCAGCATTCTGGTCTTACGACTCACTCCAAGTTGCAATTCCCTCACCCGCGCTCTCTTATAGGTTAAACTCTATGGCCAAACCCGTAAGATAAAGAATGAGTAACCATATCTCGTGTTTGGATGTCCCTGTCGTGCCGTCTCTCCCATCAATATGTCCACCCTATTGGGCCTCACTTCCAACATATATAGAGGAATATGGCATTTTCAAAAAAGATCCGTTGACCCTGCTCTACACTGTTCTTTCTTTCTGAAACATGCTTCAGTGATCATGCCCTTGGTGGTGACTGCCAACAGAGATAGCGCTCTTGAATTAAAAAGATCCCATCCTCTTCATGCTCAATCCATACCGAAGGATCAAAGTCGAGTCGCAATTTGAGCGCACCAACGGTGTATCAGAGTCATCACTGCATCTAACTTTACCTAGGATATCCTCTATTTAACTTTTTAATTATCACATTCTTTTAAATTTCCGCGTTATTTTTACTTTTCACAATTTATTATTCATACTAATTCCAGAACTTTTTGAATCCCTTTGTTCTTTCGGCTCTTCTTATCCCTTTGTCTAAGAAATTTGTGGGTGTCTGATGCGGAATGCCTCAGGATATACTCGTAATATCACTTTATGTGGAGGTCATAATGAGGTGGGAGTCCTAAATAAATGAATTTGGGATGTATAGGATCCATACCCTTTCTTCCTATTGCAGAAATGCTCTCTTGTACACCAGAAAGATCGTGAATCATAGATTGTAAAATAACTAATTGTTTCCTTTTCAGATGAAATTTGGTTCATCCAGTAACCTTAAGGTTATTCCACAATTTAGTGGTATGATATCACCACCTCGAGCCATTTGCCCTAATCAGGCTGCAATAAAAGTTACTAAGAAAGATTCATATAATCACACTGGTGAGAAGCCGTTCAGATGCAACCTTTGTCCTTATCAGGCTGTAACGAAAAAAGATGTTGGAAGACATTCAAGGACTCATACCAGAGAGAAGCCTTTTAAATGCAACCTTTGTCCGTATCAGACAGCAAAAAAAGATCATCTTAAAAGACATTCATATACTCACACAGGTGACAAGCCTTTTAAATGCAGCCTTTGCCCTTATCAGGCTGCAAATAAACGAGATGTTAGAATACATGTAAGGCATCATACAGGAGAGAAACCTTTCAAATGCAATTTTTGCCCTTATCAGGCCTCAATGAAAGTTCATCTTAAAAGCCATTTATATACTCACACAGGTGAGAAGCCTTTCAAATGTGACCTTTGCTCCTATCAGGCGGCAAGGAAAGATTATCTT
Source organism: Ceratothoa steindachneri (assembly GCA_963969495.1). Classification (NCBI taxonomy): domain Eukaryota; kingdom Metazoa; phylum Arthropoda; class Malacostraca; order Isopoda; family Cymothoidae; genus Ceratothoa; species Ceratothoa steindachneri. The sequence goes on from OZ018333.1 coordinate 88,315,745, forward strand.
AAAAAACATTTATATATTCACACATGTGAGAAGCCTTTCAAATGCAATTTTTGCCCTTATCAGGCTGCAAAGAAAGTTGATCTTAAAAGCCATTCATATACTCACACAGGTGAGAAACCTTTCAAATGTGACCTTTGCTCCTATCAGGCAGCAAGGAAAGCTCATCTTAAAAGCCATTTATATAGTCACACAGGTGAGAAGCCTTTCAACTGCAGCCTGTGCCCTTATCAGGCTGCCCGGAAAGGAGATATTCAGAGGCATTCACTTACTCACAGGTGAGAAGTCCTTCAAATATAGTTTTGCCCTTATATGGCTGCAACGAAAGGAAAAGTTGGAAGGCATTCACTAACTCACAAGGGTTGAAGCATGTCAAATGCAGCCTTACCTTACCAATTTCCGAGGAAAGGTCAGCTTAAAAGCCACTTAAGTACTCACAAAGGCCATAGCCTTTCAAATGCAGTCTTTGTCCATATCAGGATCATAAAAAAGACAATCTTGTGGCACATTTAAGAACCTACACTGGTGATAAATAAACCTAAAAGTGAAGCAAAATGTTCATACGCTACAAGCGCCTCCTGAACTATTGCAGCATGGGTGAATTCATCGAGAGCTTCCGTATTGGTCAGCCTAGTGTGAGACGGCCCGCAAACAGAAGGATGCTGCCCGACTCCATTTTAGTTGACTTTTTGGTGATTTTCGCATTATCCAGGTGCGAGCAGGCGGGTGAAAAACAAGGGAATTTCTTTGCTAAATAGGTTTTGAAAAAAAGCCTCAGAGTTGACCAAAGAGGACAGTATGAGGGCTTCTCAGAACCTCGAATAGAAATATTAACTCTAAAACACAAAGGATGAAAAGAAGCGTCATTCAAACCACTTTCCCAAATGATGGTGCTGGTGCTCATCTTCGGCACTACCGGCATGAATGGTGATTTCCGTGGCATCCCTTCTTATTACCGTCATGACACATCGTTTGCCGCAGCAAAAATTCTGGTGCGTGGCTTTCCAAGCAAGCGGTCCCTATCTGGGTTTAGCCGCCTTTTTACGACACTCGCCAGAAAACGATATGAGTAGTCTTCGTGCACCACATGCAAGGAGAAGAAAAAATATCCTTAATAAACATCCTTATCAAACAACAAACCTGATGATAAAGTCCACGGGTTCCACTTTAAAAAATGACCTAATTTTCCTTCCTTTTTATCGTCTTGATCTCAAAATGGGAATTCAAGCCCACGCCATATCCTTTTAAGAAACTCATTCAGATTAGAGTTTTAAGGAAGACAAATTTCATCAAATCTGGATTATCTATCATGACTCTGGTAACCTATTATAGCCGGAATTATCGGTGTCGCTTTGCTTAATAGGGCTTATATGGGCCGGGGGGGGTAGATTTAGTGTCATCAAGATAGGCATCCCTCACTGCTCACGGTTTTTCCGGAGACTGACCGCGACAGTGCTCCTGCCTTGTAGCTCGAGAGGGAGCTCCGCGCGCTCATAAGAGAGGACTGTCAAGTGGAATTTTGCTATACCTCTCTACTTCCTCTTCCAGCTCTATTATGGTTCATTGTTATGGAATTCATGGAAGGGTGATGGGATGGGTGGAAGAGTGTCGGGCTGGGTGAAGGGAATGCAACTATAGAATAAGATAGAAATAAGTAAAATAATTGAAAAACATGAATAGATTAATAAGAACGTAAAGTACTTAAAAATAATAGTGCATAAAATATCGGTACTAATGTGAAATAATATAAATAGAATGTGGTAAACGTTAAAATTGTGAAATATTGGAAAAGGTAGAAATAAATAAAGTAATCGAAAACATGAATAGACTAATAAATGAACGTAGATTATGTAAAAATAATAGTGTATGAAATATAGGTATTAAAATAAATTGAATAAGCAAAAGGATATAAAGTAGTAATAAATATTATAAATTTAATGTTAAAGAAATGTAACAAAGAGAATAAAATAACGGTATTAATCGAAAGCGAAAGTAAATGAGTAATAAGAGATAATGGAGTGTAAAATAAAGTAATAATAATTAAATCACTCAAAAATTATAATTTTAAATGTATAAATAAGATATAACAAAATAAATAATATGTAACAATTCGATATGATAATTTGTTTATAACTGAAATATATATAATAATAACTATGTACATAGAATAAAAAGGATTGATGACCTCCACAGTTCCTGGAGTTTCGTTCTTCTCGATGACAACTTTGCCTTCTCTACTCTCCTCTTTTTGTGTGTATTCACCACTATTAATCTAAATTGTTTTGCTTGCATGTAATTTTTTTACTTATATGTAAAATACTCAATTCTGTAAATGCTGTTCTTATAATAATAAATAAATAATAGGGCGTGGTGAAGGCTTTGGTTGCCGGTGCTAGTCTGCTTTTCCCGTTTGTGTTCAGCATTATAAATTGTGCCCATTTTTCGGAATTTTTTTAAAGTGAATTTTGGTGAAGGTCGATTGGTTCGACCCGCTTATAGTAGTGGAAAACAAATTGGTAAAGTGAAAAGGCGCGATTTCGCTCGAAAAGTAGACCAATAGTTTTTCGATTCAAGAAAGTGAAGGATGGAATCTTCACACTTTTGTTAGATATAAAGACCGAAGCTCCATCAGGAATATACGCAAGCCCTAAGGAAGTTTAAGGTAAAGTGGAATACAAATACTTGAACTTTGGCCCCTCATTCTCTCGCACCTTTCCCCTTTATACTTAATTTCAAGCCAAATCCCGGTGAACTCGTACCTGTTTTCTTCGTCACTACACTATTAAGAGGCTCCTCTCCTATCCCATGCAAATATCTTAGGATAATATGCAAGTGAAATGAGAGAGACCCTCAGCATCACTCTCTGGGCCATCTGGAATGGCCCCAAACCGAATTGAGGTAAGGTCTTTGAAAAAGTTTTTGGTTCATTGAGCATAGCACTAGACAGACTTATAGATATACCCAACGGTTACTCGGCCATCTGTGCGAGGGAGGCCGTTGAATGCCTGAAATTAATCAACCTTAAATCTACAACACCGCAGCCTAATCTGTAGGCGTCTTGACTCGGGTTGGATGCCATTGGGTAGACGAAGTTCAAGCAGAGATAGAAAGGAACCAGCCATGGGCGAAGGTAGCAGAAGTAATTAAATTTAAAAAAATACACGTCTTTAAGGTTATTTTCGAAGATAGGCAATGGTACAGAAAGCAAAAGAAAATGGCCTGCTTCTCTTTAGCGTAAGATTCTGCCCGGAGCAGATGGAACGTGAAGAGTTTGTCGACCTACAAATGTGTTTCCGATGCTATAAGTACGACAAACACACCACGACCAACTGCCCGGACAAGTAATTTAGGTATACACTGTTCTATCTGCACCAGCCGCGACCATTTTTGGTGCGATTGCAAAAGCAGCACCCCAAAATGCCTTAACTGCGAGGGAAACCACCGGAATCTGTCTATGGCACTTCCAGTTAAAAAAACAAAAAATTCAAAAACAAACAAAAAGCGTGAGAACGAGGAGAATAAGGCCAACACGACTTATGCCAAAGTTGCTAAAGCCGCTATCGCTGAAAGTAATAACCAGCGAACATACATACACGTAGAAAATGAACGGTCTACAAAAATAATGTGTTGCGTCGATTATGCACACATTGCAAACATTACAAGTCCCGGTAACTTCGCCACGGAAGTCAACCGCATGCTGGTTAAAAACGGCTTACAAGAGATGTAGTTTCCCGAAAACCCGCCATCGGAAGAGGTTATGCACATAAGTGTAGTCCCTCAGGGTGAAAATTCATGTAATAAACTTCCCACGCCCCCAAAATACAGTCTAAATAGACAAATAAACCCACAGACACCAGCACAAGCGCCCGAAACATCCGACAATAAGACCACCCAAACAAAAACAAAAAAACGCACCCAACAAGAAAGCCGTGCGACCCAAGGAGGCCAGGTCTCCACGATCAAGGAAAACCTCAAAACACCGCCGCCCAAGGTCAACCTCCTCATCGCGAGGAAGAGAGCATCAGCTCAAATACCACGCGAGGGGATTCAACTTCAAAGTATTTGTCCCCAAAGGAGTTTGATTTCCGCGAAGTAGCTGAAGGTCTTAAGACCAGAAGGTACAAGTGGGAATGTACAGATGAGGTCCCCGAGGGGCAGATTGAGGATGCTCTCGCTCAAAACATGGTTAAACTGACACCGGACGGCTTCCACACGATCACGGACACAGAATATAGGAAAAAAAAACGGCAGGGAGCTCACCCTGCCCAGTACACCACACGGTGCTAAAGTAGAATGCCAATAAACGTCTGCTTTAATCCCACACACTAAAGAGCTAACACTACACAAAATGACAGACAGACTTACGATTATACATATGTTAATGGGTAGGACAGAAAAAGTTCCATTTACGGCAATATACAATTCGCCGACGATATCGCAAATTTGTACCGCCGCTTATGTTCACAGGGAATTTATGGCTAGGAAGATATCTAACATAAACTCTTTCGAAAGGACATGGAAGATATCAACCAATGCCCCAAAATTCAAAATAATTCCCACGTTTCGCAGAACCTTCAACGATATACGTGTAAATTGGGACCAAATCCCCTACTGCCTCCAAGGGACGGTTCTGGGGCTCAAAATCACCACCAGGGGCTACACGAGTCATATCGAGCGAACAGTCGCGAATAGCAAGAGAGATTTAACATGCCCCTCCTTCTTTCATCCCCCATTACGTTCTTCTACTGCCCTTGATTTCCTCGTCTTCCTTCACTTATCTAGTGGCTCTTGTAGATACCCGACGTCTGCTCGTCATATGGATTAACTCCGAATTGTTCTTTCATAGAGGTGGAAGAGACTGTGTATCTCCAACACCTTTGTATACCAAATGCCCAATGAGAAATCCATCGTTGGCGCCTTTTTTCCGTGCGTAGGAGAATTCGGGCAGCCTCTTAGGTTTCTAAAGAGAGTGTGGTGGATCCGTATCCATTCTCCAAGAAAACATACCGGACGTAACTGATTGTAGAGTTGCTGTAGTGCTGGGCCCTTGTAGGCCTCCATGGTGGAGAGTCCCGAGGGAGAATGCGTAGTTTTTTTTCTCTTTGCAATGCCTAGCCATAAACCAAAAACCGTCCCTTCTCGTAAGGGTTCTCGTGCCAAACGTTCCTTAGCTCCCATTTCAGCCTTCCCTCGCTTTATGGACCCCTATAACAACGAAGTAAACCCAGATTTAGATTATCCCCGCTTTTTTGTCATGAGTTCATCATCCGACACCCCACTTGCAAGGGTCGATGTGTTTGACGTCAATGAATCTTTTCAGTCACGCTGTGGTGAACCCCGCCGGATGTAGTCAAGAGGTAGTGGTGTTGTCGTAGTCGAGGTGTCATCCCACTCTCAACAGAGGCTTGTACGAAATCTATCTTTGATAGCTGAAATTCCAGTAACTGTCTCGCCCCATCCGCGTTCCTAATTTTGTCAAAGGTGTCGTCCGTTCAAACCAACTAAGGGACTACGACCTCACCCGCCTTCAGGGCAAGCTTAGTAGCCAACGTGTCATACACGTACACAGGGTGACTAAAACATTAGGCTCCACTAGAGTCCCAACCGCCACACTGATTTTAACATTCGAACGACAAGAACTGCCGCAGTATATTAAAGATGGGTACCTTCGTGTCTCGGAAAGTCCCTACATCGAAATACCCAGATGCTGCTTCAATTGCAATCAATTTGGACATGTTGGCCGTGCCTGTCGGCACCCTCACTCCTGCGTGAATTGTAGCTCTGACTACCATTACCATGTCCCCGAATGCACCAAAACACCTCGATGTGCCAACTGCAGAGGTACCCACAGTGTTGCGTCAAAACTCTGCTCTATATTTTTATATGAAAAGGAGGTGCTCGCTTTGCTTGACTCCCAACGTCTAGATATAAGAGAGGCCGCCAGCGTGCTCGAGCACAAGCCTAACCACTCGGTCGTCTCAACTCTGACGTTTTACGTGACGCTGGATGAAACCGACAATCACGCTCGAGTTCCGAGCAGCCTGAAGCACTTCATCCTAGATCTACTCGCAGCAGCAGAAACATTCAGGATATGCAGTCGAAGCATCGCTCTCACACCGAGTTAACCAATGTAGCTCCCCCTCTTCAACATCTCTAGCTGGGAGAGACGCGCAGGGTGAGACACTTGAAGACATCAGATGCTATCTGAAAGAATCCTAAACATCGGCCAGTGAAGGTTCATCCACCCGGCCCCGAAACCCAAAGTCCAGTGGTAAGAGGAAGGATTCCTCACCTGGGTCATCGACCACCAATAACGGGCAGCCTCTGGAGCTGACTCGGCTGAACCCCGAGAATCTTCAATAGACTCTTCCCTCTGGCTGAACATTCTATGCCCTTAAGTCCGTTCCACCCGTCACAGCACTTAGGCCCCATCCTGATCCAAACGATGGCAGATATCCACCCAGCTCCACACACCTCTTTCAGATCGCCTGTCCGTTCCACTCACCCTTCTACCCATGTTTCGATGGAAGCAGTTGATACCCCAATATCACCAATCGCGGCGGTTGGACCAACCCCTCAGATACTGAAAATACCCTCAACCCATGAATCTGGATCTACCGGTCGAAAATCCCTTCTCGATCTTCCTTTTCAGCCATGTTGTGAGCCCGAATTACAATCAAGGGCCTCGGTCGGTTCTTCTAGCTAACCTCACCCAGGATGTCGTGGAGTGCACCCAAAGGAGTGTCCAGCCCATTGGGAAGGCGGACGTACGCCAGTACGCCCGAGTCACTCCCCAAACAACCTTCTCGGAGTTTGTCAAAAATGGTGCCAATGCGACAACCAAGAAGCCGGGAAACGGAAGAGTATAGGGGGTCCTACATTAGGGGACTCCCTGAAAGTTCTTCTGTTCAATGCAAGGTCAACAGGAACAAGTTTCCTGAGCTCCGTGGCCTCGTAGCGACGGAAGAACCCGAAATGGTATCCATAACAGAATCGTTGATAAAAACCTCAAACCGAGACTTTGAAGGCGAATTCACGGTTCCTGGCTACAAACTCTTCTACAAAGATAGGCCAGACAGAGAGGGTGGCGGTGTAATGTTGTAGGTCAAGGATACAATCGAATCTACGAACTCCAACGTTATATCCGACGACGAGCTCCTAAGCGTTGACCTAAAGATCGGTCCTGTCAGATACAGGACCCCGCTGCTTTACAGACCCCCTTCCCAACCCGTTGAGAAGGACAGGGAACTGTACCAGCTGCTGGGTGAGCTGGTTCAAGGCAGAGTGTGCATCGTTATGGGCGATTTAAACAGCCAAGTTGATTGGGAAACCAGAGCAGCCTGTGGCGAGAACGCGCTACTCTTGGAGTTCGCCAACAACGAATTCCTCACTGAATTGGTCAGAGAACCGACGTGAGGAGACAATATCCTCGACTTAGTCTTCACCTCTGAGGATGATATCGTTGAGGATATCTCTGTAGGCGAAGAGCTCGGTGGCAGTGATCACCAGCTAGTTAGATTTAGTGTCAAGATCCCGAAGGTAAGGTCTGTTGCCAGTTAATCAAGGAAACTTGACTTGAGAAGAGCAGACTTTACAAGCCTTCTTGCTGGACTGACTGACGTGAGGCTAGAAGTGTGTGATCTGTTGAAGACTCGTGGAATAGTTTCAAAACCATCTTCATGAGTCTTCAATCGCGGTTCATCCCTCTGAAATGCCCCCGTCGGTCTTCTGTTCAACCAAAGTGGTTTAATCGAGAAATCGGCCAACTGCTTAGGGAGAAGAGAACTGTGTACCGCCAATCAAAGATCTCGGGTGACTCTGACGAATACCGGAGGCTAGCCAGGAGAGTGAAGTCCAGCATAAGGGTGGTTAAGCGGTCTGAGGAACTCTGAGTGGCAAGACTCTGTAAAGAGAATCCCAAGGAGTTCTTTGGATATGTAAACAGCCGTAACCCAATCCGTCGAACGATTGGCCCTTTGAGGAATCAGGAGGGGACATTAAAGCATTCAGATGCAGAAAATGCCAACCTCCTCAACAACTACTTCTCTTCAGTGTTTACTAAAGAGTATGGTCCCATCTCCCAGCCGACGGATTCCTACTCGGGGGAAAAGCTGGAGGATATGGACTTCACCGAAGGAGAAATAAAAAAGAAGATCAGTGACCTAATGACGAATAAGTCACCTGGCCCGGATGGGTTTCTACCTAAAGTGTTGAAAGAAGTGCGCGATCAAGTGTCGCGACACCTGAGCGCAATCTCCAACATGTCAATCCGGACCGAATGCGTTCCTAGAGACTGGCGTGAGGCGGAGGTGACTCCTATCTTCAAGAAAGGAGACCGTAACCAACTGTCGAACTACCGACCTATCAGTCTGACTTCGATAGTGGGTAAACTCATGGAAAGCATCATGGTGGACAAAATGACGTCGTATTTAGAGTAAAACCTGCTACTGATGAGTTCCCAGCACGGCTTCCGAAGGCAACGGTCAGGCCTGACGAACCTTGTGGAATTCTTCCACTTCGTTTTCAGTGAGCACGATCGGGACAAGGAGGTGGATGTGGTGTACTTAGACTTTCAGAAAGCCTTTGATAAAGTACCACACCACCCCCTTCTCCGGAAAGTGCGAGCGCTGGGCATAGACGGAAAGGTAGCCGGCTGGATCGAGAACTGGCTAAGTGGCAGACGGCAACGGGTGGTGGTTAATGGACAGTATTCTGAGTGGGTGCCCGTTACTAGCGGGGTGCTTCAAGGTTTTGTCCTGGGACCACTACTATTCATCATCTACGTCAACGACATAGGCGGTGCCATGGTTGCCAAGATTTCCAAATTTGCCGACGATACCAAGCTTGGTATGAACGTTGCAAAGGATGGAAATACTGCCCGCCTGCAGGAAGATCTTGGAAAGATTGGGGAGTGGTCGGACACGTGGCAAATGCCTTTTAACGTAAATAAATGCAAAGTGATGCATATCGGCCATAGAAACCCCCAATTTCAATATATCCTTAAGGGCACTGCTATCGAATCCACCGACACTGAGAAGGACTTGGGTGTAACAATCACTAATGACCTCAAGTTCTCGAAACAGTGCATTGAGGAGGAGAAAAAGGCCCAAAGGATGCTAGGCTATATTAAGCGCCAGTTTGGTTATCGGAACCAGGAGATTGTACTGTGCTTATACAACTCACTTCTCCGACCGCCCCTAGAGTATGCGATACAATTTTGGTGTCCTTCATTGCGAAAGGACATCGCGAGATTGGAACGCGGAGAAGCCAGGGCAACCAAGCTGATTCCCTCTATCCGACATAAAAGTTATGTGGATAGACTAAGGGAATTAGATCTGTTCTCACTGGAAACCCGTAGATTGCGTGTTCAGCTCATCAAAGTTTTTAAAATACTTCGAGGGTTCGACAATGTTGACTACCGGGATATTTTCACACTGAGTGAGAACAGAACGCGCAATCACGGCTTCAAACTTGAACTGAAGCGTTACAACCGCAATCTGTGTGGAAATTTTTTCACCTACAGTATCTGCGGTAAGTGGAACGCACTTCCAGTGAAAGTTGTCAACAGCGAATCTGTTGACCAGTTCAAGTCAAGACTAGACAAAGTCTTGAAAAGTGGCCGTTTAGGGACGCAAAACAATTGAGCAACCATGTGCCCGCTCGATTTCTAGTCCAAAGGTACCCTCCTTGAATGGACCGTAAGATCATCTAGGGTACCTTCTTTCCTTGTTGTTGTTGTTACTCCAAAACCCCTTTAAAAAAACAGTTACTGCTCCCTTTAGGATCCCTCCTCCTGCAAAAGCAAGCTCCTCAAAATCTGTTATCCGTCCCCCAAGCTCTTTGGGACGAACCTCAAATACAATATCGGCCACAAAAGAGAAAAAAAATGTCCACAGTGGTATCTAATCGTCACACATAATATCTTCCATTTTACAATGGAATTGTCAAGGAGTTTTTCCAAAGTGGGAAAAACTCAAAATTCTTTTGACGACTCTCCACCCCGATGTTATTTGTCTTCAGGAGAATAGACTGGGTATACGGCCCTTTCCGCCGGTACCCGGCTTTCTCACTTTCAACTTTATTGCTCCTACTGGAAGCTCCTCTCATGGGGGAGGGGTGTCAATCAAGGTATCTTCATCTCACAATGTATCTCCCATCCCCTTACATACTACCCTCCAAGCTGTTGCCGTGGTGTTTCTTACTAAGCTTTTTACCGTTTGCTCTATTTACCTACGTCCTTGTTTATCATTGTCAATACCCGACCTTTTAGATCTTATAGACATTTTGCCCTCCCCATTCTTATTACTAGGAGATTTTAACGCCCGTCACCCATACTGGGGTTTCATCACTCGAAATGCCAAAGGCAGTATTTTAGAGTTTCTTTTATTATCTGACTTTCTTTAGGTTTTAAACACTGGCGATTTTACCTGTTATCATGTCCAAATGGACTCTTTTAGCTGTGTTGACCTGTCTGTTTGTCCCACTGATTGCTTCACGGAATTTCGATGGTCAATTCTTTAAGATCTCCATGGGAGTGACCACTTCCCTATTGTCTTGTCGGCCCTTCAAGTTAGCCCTCATTCAACTATGCCCCTTAAATGGGACTTAGGTAACGCAGATTGGGAAGGTTTCCAAGAGGCGTCCTTTACAAGTCCATCCTTGGGGACCTTAAATGGAGTGGACGCAGCAGTAGAATACTTTACATCGACTATCTACAATGCAGCAACACACCCGATCCCATGGAGCCGAACCACCACGGGTTGCTCAACCGTGCCCTGGTGGACCTCGGCCTGTGCAGCAGCTGTCAAAAACTACAAGTTAGCCCATGCCCGATTCTGAAAGAACCCAACTTTGTGTAACAAGGTCGACCGAAACCGAGCTTGTGCGCTTCGCCAAAGAACCCTTCGTCAGGCTCGCCAAAATTCATGGCGCCGTTACGTTTCATCAATTTCCTCCATGACACCTACCGCTAAGATCTGGAAGAGGATTAATAATATCAGGGGCTGTTATGTCGATCATCATACCCCTACACTCAACTTATACGGTTCCTTGGAGAATAACAGCCTGGCAGTCAGCAATGCTTTTACTGACCATTTCCGAACGTCAGCAGTGTCAGCCGTTACGATAAGGCTGTTCAATCCTACAAATCAAAGGAAGAATCTCATTCTCTCAACTTCACAACAAAATCCTACCTTCCATATAATGCTCTATTCAGAATACATGAGCTGCGTAGTGCTTTCTCACTTTGCAGATCTACTTCCCCTGGCCTTAACGAGATCCATTTCGATATGATTCCGCACCTACATCCACACTCTATTATCTTCTTACTTGAATTGTACAAGTTATATGGGTGAAGGGTTTTTACCCCTCATCATGGCACAATGGGATCATCCTTCCCTTTGTCAAACCGGGCAGGGATGGGTTGGACGCAGATCACTACCACCCTATAGCTCTCACCAGCTGTTTGAGTAAGTTGCTGGAAAAAATGGTGTTGGAGCGCCTAAACTGGTTCCTAAAAACCAATCATCTTCTCTCTCCATTTCAATGTGGTTTCTGCAAAGGTCATAGTACCTTTGAACTACTAGTACGTTTCGAGGGATCGATCCAGAAAGCTTTCTCATTAAAGCACCGATGGCTGGACATATTTTCGATATTGAGAAAGCCTACGACACAACATAGAGATACGGCATCTTGAAGCAGCTATACGTCTGGGGGATGAGAGGCCTTTTACCGTCACTTATTCAGTTTTTTTAACATCTCAATGCTTCAAGGTACGTGTTGGAGACGCATACTCTGACCTGCAAGCCCAAGAGGAGGGAGTTCCTCAGGGGAGTGTTTTAAGTGTTTTATATTTTATAATTTCCATAAATGATATTTTTTCATCTCTCCCAGAGAGTGTATCGGCAACTCTGTTTGTCGATGATTTGGCACTATACTGTTCCTCACCTCTCCTTCCATCAGCACCACGTAAGAGGCACGGCGATTTTCCATCCTGGCCGCGGTGCTGACGAGACTCAGCATCCCGTCCGACCCCAGCTTAGCCTCTTCTTCTTCTTTCAGACAGCCTGTATTTCTCCCCTACTTCGTCGCTTTACATACAACCTCTCCAACAACTTTCTCTGGTCAGCCTCTAATTTCACAGGGTAGATGCTGACCTTCTTCTCAGCCAACCGTATCGTGTCGGGGGTGAGAGGGGAGAGGACAATGTTCCATAACCTTTGAGCTCCGGTTCGGGATGGTGAGTTTTTAACAACCTGTTTCATCCCCACCCATACCTTCCTCACATACCCTTTCCTTCTCACATCACCATCAATTTTCTTTTACGCCGTGTCCAAGGTGGAGCCGCCATACAGAGGGACTGCCAGGCCACCAGCCGGGAGGGGTGGCCTTAAATGGAGGCACCTGGCTCTGCCAGGCCTGTACGCACCCCTTACAGGGTGGGCTACTGCGAGGGGTGATGAGCGTATGCAACCCGTGAAAAATGCAGGGTCACCATGGCCAATGATGATAAAACAAATTTTCTCCCTTTAATTTCCCCCTGTCCATCATCGGAGCCACCCTCGGGCAGCTCCACAAATAAAATGGAGGTCCCCTCCGCCCTGTGCTAGCGCAGGGGACCCTCCAAATTTCTCTAACCGAAGAGAAGGCTTACTCCTCTCTTTCACCTACGGGTGTAGAGGATTTTCTCTCACCCCCTTGTCTGGAGATGCCTTCGGGTACCCCCCTCTTACAGCGGCAGTATCCCCTTTTCTTTCCAAGGGGACTGCCAGGAAAGCCAGCAGGCAACCCATAGCCGACCACTTCCCATTGAAGCGGCTCGGTAGGGAAAACCTACTTAGGGGGGGGGAGAGGGAAGCCAGTCCCCTTCGGTCGCTATCCCTCAAAAGACCTGCTGGCAAGAATACTGAATCTTGCCGGGGTCAAGGCCTGTGCCTCCTCACACGTGACTTGTGACAACGCTGCCAACGAGACCTGCGCTATCCTGGAGGAGGCAACTGGAGGCCATCCTGAGATAGACATGGTCCTTGAGGCAACCCAGCCTCAGACGGAAGGGCCTTCCATGGGAGCGAATCTGGGTCGGCGCTAAGCACCGAAACCGAATCCGACCCTATGCAAGGTCCTCCTCAAACGGCTATGGTTTCTGAGGCAGTACAAGGAGAGGAGGGATCTCCTCTCACCGGTGTCACTGCAACTGCCAGGAACTTCTCCATCTCGGAGAAGGACCTGGCTGAGTCCGGTCCATCTGGCCTTGGGGCTCCTGCTAGAGGAGGGAAGAAGCGGGTTCATTCCCTGCCTTCCTCTCCTAAAAAGAAAAAAAAATAGAAAAAAAACTAAGAAGACTCGGGGCTCCTCTCCACGGGGACGGATGGGTCTGCTAACACTTGGGTAAGCGACCAAGCCAAGATCAGCACATCCGGCACCTCTGCCTCCCTTCCACCCGGGTGTGGACCTTTCTGACTATGATTAAGACAAAAAGTGCGCAGGGAAGAGTCTCGATAACATCGGGGCCCCTTATTCAGAGGTTACCTGATGTTTTCGAACCGCTGATTTTGAGCGCTTCCTCGTTATTCTCTCTACTGATGGTAGCATGTTGGCCAAGGGCAACATGATGCATCAGAGGAGAGCATTAGTTAGTGTAATTGGTAGAGAGCCGAAGGTGACCCGTTTCTCGGACGGGAGCATTCTGTCGAATGTGGTGAATCCATCTGAGGTGGCTAAGATAAGTGCTCTTCGGACACTTGATGGCACCCCGGTGAGTGGGATGCCGCACTCTACCATGAACTTTTGAAAGGAGTAGTTTATGCGAGGGAACTCGTTGACTACTCCATAGAGGTGTAAATAGAGGAGAGTAGGAAAGAGGGCAAAGAAAAAAATAATAGCGTAGGCGAGTTGCGAACAGCTTCCCGCGTCGCTGGACCACTGTTAGCTAGCGGTGAATCCACTCTGCCATCCTGAGTCTAAAATAAGATTCATTCAAACGAATCTTTTAAGCTGCTCGTCTGCACTTCTCGTACGCTATAGAGGACATCACCTTAGAGCTGGCCGACCATAGGGCGGTCACGGTCGAAAGTGTGATGAGAAAACAGGAAGGGGCCACGAGACCCACCCCTACACTCTTCTTCACGTTCGACTGTGACAAGCTCCCTGAGTCAGTGCGTGCCGGTTGGTACACCTACTGCGTGAAGGCAATCGTGTCACTGCCGCGGAGGTGCTATTACTGTCACCGCTTCAGCCATACGAATCGCTCATGTAGACGTGCAAAGTATAGGTCACCCAAAGTATCTGTAAATTGCTCCAAGGCTGCAAACGATAATTCCAAATCGTGTGTGGCCAAGTGTGTCAATTACGGAGAGCCGCACCTCGCTTCTTCGAAGCAATGTGGTGCATATCTCCCTGAGAAAGAAATCCTGGCCGTTCAGGCCCAGGTTCGACTCTCATTCCGTGAGGCTAAGGACTTGGTACGGGCGCGCCCGGCTCTGCCTGGAACGTCTTACGCCTCAATGGCTAGAAAGACACCATCTGCTACTGACCCATCCAGGCCACGAGCACAGTTGTTTCCGCGCCCATTCGGATGCGTTCTGTGCGGTCTACTCAACCCGGGCGCTCCCTTGGTCAAGCTGACGGCAAAAAAGGGTTCACACCCAGCCCTGGCTAAAACCATGGCTCCCTCCCCATCACTTCCCCCAGCGTATCCGTTTCCCGTAAGGATAAAGAGCTATGCACCTCCACTGAGTCATTGCTCACAGGAGGAACCACCCCTGAAGTTGGTCGCCAGGCTATCTTCCGGGGTTCCTAAAGATGTCCCCCGAAAGGAGAACAGCAAAAAAGAAAATTTGGCTTCTTCGCCCAGGCCTAGTGGTGGGCTGAGTGGCTCGGAGACGGTGGATCGTCGAATATAGGGCCCCCCGCCTCCAAAGACGCAACGCCAGCCAAAGGTTTCGAGGCGGAGGGAGGAAAAGTCTCGCATAGAGAGCCCAACCTACCCAAATAAGTCCTCGAAGGCGACAGCGCCTTCAGCGCATTGTCCGGCCAACAGCGCCTGGGGTTCTTCCTCCGATAAGCGTACGGCAAATCCCGTGAGGGTCTTCTGTATGAAGAAGTCCCCTGCCTCTATTCCGAGCTAGGCCTGGAGGGCATATTCCTTCAATGGAATTGCCGTGGACTCCGTGCCAACTGGGAGGAGCTGCGGAGGCTCGTCTCATCCCGTTCCCCGTTAGCTATTTTTTTTGCATGAGACCATGCTAGGCGTGTGCCCCTTGCCCGCTCTCCCGGGGTATAAGGGTTTTGCGACCCCACCACCACGAGATGTGGGCCAGGATGGGGGATGCGTGGTTTACACCCGGCATTATGTCTCCGTTCTTCTTTTCACTTTAGATACCTCCTTTCAGGCAGTGTCTGTGCAGCTTCACCTGGATAGGAGGTATACTATCATTTCTGCGTACATTCCATCGTCAGCAGACTTCGACGCGGGGGACTTCCGCCGCGTCGTGGCAAAGTTGCCGAGGCCATTTCTCTTGCTTGGAGATCTGAACGGCATACATCCTCTCTGGGGGAATTACTCAATAAATCCCAGGGGACAAGCCCTTGCCGATCTGATCAAAGACCTTGAGATAGGTGCCTAAATGTGGATGAGTTTTCGCAACACTGCCCGGGAACCGCTTCTATTTTTGTGCTCTTCGGATGCACAGCTTGATTTTGATTATGGGGTGGTTGATGACCTCGATGGTATTGCTCACTTTGCTATTGAAATGTCATTTTCAGGGCAACTGCCGCCTGAGATCCCACCTTGGTGGTGCTTGGCACGGGCGAGGTTACCTGCATTTCAGGAAATGACTGAATTGTCTATATCAGTCGAGGAGTTTAGGTCGGTAGATGAGGACCTGGAGTTCTTCACCGGCAACCTCATTGCCGCGGGCATAGCTACTATTCCTACAAGGTGTGGCCGTTTTGCACGGCGACCACTCCCGTGGTGGTCAGCCGAGTGTGAGACGGCCCTCAAACAGAAGCGTTATGCCTACATGCGCTATGAGCGCCGCCCGAACGATTTCACTGTCGGTGAATTTCGTCGGGCTGGGCTAAGTTTCAGTATATTTCGATCACGCCCCCCGCTCTTCTTGGCGGGCATACGTGTCTTCACCTAACGGGAAGACCCCTCTTGCGGAGGTGTGCAAGCAAGTCAAAAGGATTGGGGGCAAGTTCTCGCAGGCCTCCCTCCCGTTCCCCAGGAGAATGGGACCGCAATCTCGAACCCAGCGTTCGTGTAGAATCCTACGCGCCCGCCCCCTCCGCATTCTCTAGCCAGAATGCTGCTCCGCCAGCATTCAATGCACGTTTTCATGTCGCGGAAGGCCGCCGGCTTGACTTTACCTCCAGAGGCGTAGAACCCTTCGACGACAGGTTTACTCTGAGTGAATTGCGTTCCGCTCTTGCCTCGTGCGTGGACACCGCCTATGGTCCGGACGATGTCTTGTACACATTGCTTCGACACCTGGGTGAGCGAGTCATAGCCTTTTTCTTAGATTTATTCAACAGGATCTGGGTGGAGGATCTCCTCCCAGGTTCCTGGCCAATCGCTACTGTGCTCGCCTTTCGCAAACCGGGGAGAGATCACTCTACTCCGGGTGGTTTCCGCCCAATCACTCTAACCTCTTGCGTGTGCAAGTTGATGGAATAATTGGTAAATGTTAGATTAGCATTTTTTCCTGGACAGCAGAGGCCATCCTTCTTCTGCACAGTGCGGCTTCCGAAAGTTCCACTCCACGTCGGATGCTTTGTTCCGACTGAGCATGAACAGCATCAAGTCAGTGCTGCCAGAAGATGGTCTCGCTACGCTTTACGTAGACGACCTTTCGATCTCTTTTGGCGCGGCCCAGATGCCAACCTTGGAGCGTCGACTCATACAGGCATTGAACCGCGTCTCTCGCTATGCCGAAGGGCACAGGTTTCGGTTTTCCTTGGTCAAAACTAAAGTGATGCACTTCTGCCGCCATCCACGGCTTAACCCAGACCCAGACTTGTTTCTTATTGGGGTACGCCTGAAAGTGGTTGAATCGCACCGTTTCCTTGGTCTTGTATTCGACCGACGCCTTAAATGGGAGGCTCATATTCGAAGCCTTAGGGTCTCTTGTACCCGCGCCATGGATATTTTTCGTTCCGCGACGTTCAGCGCGTGGGAGCTCTTATAGGGCTACTGCCTCACAATTTTTATCGATCCTTTGTTCGTCCGAAGCTCACTACGGATGCGAGTTGGGTAAAGTGAGAAAACGAGAATTTGAGGAATGAAGATTTGATTGAGGATTTGGAGTGTTTGGTGATGAAAAGTGAAGATTAAAGGAGTTTTGAGATGAAGATCGATATGCAAGGAGTTGAGAGTTGAGATTAAGTGGATTTACTGGTTTTAAATATGTGCAAGGCTGTAAACATTTTTACGGCTTGTGCGTCATATTTGTTATACCAGCACCACCGAGTTGGTAGAGAGGGAAAAGGAAACGTTATGCTATGGGAGACTACTTGGCGCAGTGTGTTGAGAAGCATAACGGTGGCTACAAGGCTGTGTACAGCGTTGTGTCTGTACCTTTGATGATACCAGCATAGGCCCTGATGGTGTGGAAGATGGTGATGCCTCGTTGGTTTCTCTTTCGTGAACCAGAGCGGGACCTGCGCCTTCGATCTCCAAACCCGTGTCCGTGCTCGCTCTGTGGTTCCCGCTACAGCTTTATCCGCTCAATGTTGGCTTCCATCCTCCGTATTGAAGCCTCAAGGTCTCTCGATAGGGAAGATTGAACCCTTGAACGCTCGGCCCCTTTCTTCAGAGTAGCTCGACGTGCCTCGAACCTGCGAAATTGAAGCATTGTTAAATTGGCCGTGAGTTTGGTCGTTGCCCCAATTCACATGAGGACTTTCATACAATTTATCTGCGTCTGCAGCAACCTCAACAATGCTCGTGGGGTTCGAGCTTAGGATTAATGGCCTGATTCCCTCGGGGACTCCTCTCATGAAAATTTCAGTGAGGAGAGGGCTAAAAAGTTCGATTTGAGCACCTTTTACCCTAATAAGGTCCTTCAGATGAGTTAAAAAAGAACTAGAACTATTATCTCCCATTTCCTGAGTATTCAGGAGCGCTCTCGGGTTGTCTATTTGGGACCTACCGTATTTATTGAGGAAAGCCTCCTTCAGGCGGTCTATAACACCAGCCTGTTCCCAGTTAATTAGCACTTTCCTGAACTGAATAAAGGTACTTATGGGCAACCGTTGGATTATTGCTGCTACTTTCTCCTCCTCGGTGATGTTCTGTGGTTTAAGGAGGAGGGACGACACTTCCAACCACGCAATTGGGTTTGCAGGATCATAAACGGAAGAGAGAGGTAGGCATGTGGCTGTCTATGCGCGGACGGTTGGTCATGATCAGGTTGGCCGCTAACTGATGTCCTTAGTTGGTGTGTTCGGTCCATCATAGTCACTGTTTTATGTATACTCGTGCTAATTGAATGAATGTGTTGACGTGAGTGTAGTTTCTGTGGCTGTGTGCACGTATAGTGTGTGTGGAAATTATTCACGAGTATGGGAATGTGAAATGAAAAATAATTGAGAAATAAAGGAAATTGTCCACTCGTTGAATATAGGGGATAGTATTAATTTAAAATGACGTGAATTATGATAATTGAACGAATAATGTCAAAGACAACACCTAATATAAAAAAAATGAACACTTGAGTCCATAATGCTCAAGCGAGGCTTTGGAAAAATTGACGCGTGGAGTTAGGAATTATTTTAACGTTTAAACTTATTTATTGATTGACGGGAGATTATTAAACTTTGGGCACCACTTTATAGTATATGCTTATTCATGGGATTTATTTTTCGTTAATAAATCAGGCTAAATAGCGTTCAGAAAACCATAACCATAAATTTGTTTGATCGAAGTTATCGCCTGATAGTTTTTAGGCCTAAGGCGAAAGCGAAGTTAATTTTGAAATAATGAACTGGGTTTTAAGAAAAACAATTATACAAATATAAATATATTCATAGAATCAACGAATGTACAATGAGATAAGCTGGATTAGGTATACAATGTAAGATATGGTAAAATATGATTTACAGTAACGAGATGTGAAGAGAAATGAAGTACGTGAAATAAATATGAATATGATGGAATAATATGATAACTATGATGGACTGTGAATTAGGGGCTGCAATATGAGAAGTAAATATAATTAGTACCTAGTCTCGTATGGTCGTTTGCAAAGAATTGTGAGAGAAAGTGGAATTAACTAAGTATCATTTGTTTGGAGGTAAATGACTAATTGTAGAAGGAATGATTACCGACCCTTATACGAAGAATGGCCAGAGTCGAATAGGAAAGAATAGTGTGCTATTTGGTCGAACTGAAAGCGCGTATTTGTTTGTTTGTGTGTGAAATTTTAAGAGATGATGTTTGAAACAGTAGTACGTTAAATGAATTAGCAAGTAAGATAATTGAATTAATTAATTATTAAGTTGTACATAAAATATGATTTAATTTACAAAAGTTAAGTAAAATAATGGAACGATTAAATTGACAAAGTTAAGTAAAATAATTGAACGATTAAATTGACAAGGTTAAGTAAAATAGTTGAACGATTAAATTGACAGATAAAGGATTGCATGATATGAATTTTACATAGTAATTGATGTATATATATATATATATATATATATATATATATATATATATATATTATTAGAGTTGGTGCTATAGCAATGCCTCTGGGCATCCCTATAATAAAAACCTCCTGGGAAACTTAAATATATATATATATATATATATATTATAGGGATGCCCAGAGGCATTGCTATAGCACCAACTCTAATAAAAAAATGTCCTGGCTAGTACAGTGGTTAGCATGCTTGCCCGGCAATCGCTGGGTCCGCGGTTTGAATCTCCGTCCGGATTCTTTCTAAGCTGACACTGTTTAGCAGGGAGGTTACCGCTGTGAATGGGCATCACGGTGGGGAGGTGGGGCTTCCCTGGCTGACGTACGCCAGAGAAGCTGCATAGTTTGATAGGAGGACTAAAACCAGACAACTTTACTTTACTTTCTTTAATTGCGGCAATCAGCACCGAACATTGCCAATGCCCTGCCCAATAAAAAAGACACTGATTACTGACAAGAAAAAGCACATGATTGATAAGAGAAACAAAAGGGCCAAAACCACATATGCGCAGGCGGCGAGAAAATCCGATTATTCACACTGACCAGAATAGAGATCAGATTTAATATTGTGCATTCTCCATCCCACCTTCGCCAGCATCATAAAGCCGGGCAGCTACGCAACCGAACTCAACAGAATGCTAGTCCACAACGGCCTTAAACCGATGTGGTTCCTGGAAAACCCGCCCTCTGGCGAGTTTTCCAGGCGCAAATTCGGAAAATGTCTAAAGCCCTACCAAGGACGCGCCCCGCCTCTCGAGAACCACGATTAAACAAACCAAAAAGGCAGAACAAACTGAGTCTCAAGAGGACGCAAGTCACACCCCCCGCAAGCAGTGAGCCTGTATCAGTGCAACCGTCAACGCCATATAAACCAAGCTACACAACCAAAGAACTATGTACGAAGATATACGGATCTCCATCAGCATCAATTTCGAAAGTATCTAACACGGATTATATCACCGACGGGATAATCCAAGGGAAATATAAATGAGATTTTGACGCTGATATGAAAGAAGAGGAATTACTCCAGGCAATAGACAAGGGCTAGTTAATATTCGCCCAGAATCCTGCCACAACCTAACTCAAGATCAATTCAAAAAGAAAATATTGGTAAGGGTGAGATCTCCAGCAAGAGAAAAAGGAGAAAAAGTAAACAACTTAATAAGAACTAAACATGGAGACCGACGTCAGATACATTAAAAACCTGAAAATAGTCTCCCTCAACGTTAATAGATGAAGGAACAAAGGCGATATATACAACGAGATTATAAGATCAGTATCCCCAGAGATGGTTTGAACATGGTCTGGACGGAGAGAGTGAACAGATAAAGATCTATAACTATGTAGTGCTAATGACAAGCCACTCAAGGGAAAGATATGACTGAGTTGCCATTGCGATTAGAGAAGGTATCGGATTCAAATAAATCAAAGATCTGGAGGAATCCTACTTAGCCATTAAGATTCAAATGACCTACGATGATATAATTGTGGCAGTGGGATACCAGCCACCAAAGACGTCCATACTTACTAATCCATAACTTGATCCGACTGTTTAGAAGAGAGGCATCAACCATTTTAATAGGAGATTTAAACACGATGCAGAGAAGCTGGATACACCACCGCGTTTAACGGTGCTGTGACTTTACTATGCCTATTAGTTAGCAGGGATATCGTACAAAGAGAAGGCCCCGACTTTGCTACATTTCACACAGGAAAGTCTTTAACTACACCTGATATAGTACTGACGAACCCCAACTTCTCTTTCAACCAAGTGCCAACTCCAGGTTAATATATCCCGCCCGATCATGTTAGCATGATAACAACCGTCTCAACATCTCTAATACAGGTAAAAATCCCAAGACGCAGATGTCTGGCCAAAGCAAACTGGGCCGCATACAAGGAGTATCTCACGAACATACAGATATATCAGATGGAAGGAGCCACACCCGAATATATCGAAAGACAGCTGAATCACATAATAACAAAGATCGTGGAAGCCGATCGCTTAGCTGTCCCCTGGACAGAATACAAAGTACTACCAGCTCCAAGGTGGGAAGCAAATATATAAAACAAAATGCACCAAATGGAAGCCCTCATAAACCAGATAAGTACTTATGGTAACACTGTACATCATTACAGAGAACTAAGAGATACAAGAATTGAAATCAAGCAACCCATCAGGGAGAAATTCGGAGAAAAGTGGAATAACATCATAGCTAAAGTTGATGCAGAGCAGAAAGGGACCCCAAGAAATTTTGGAGCCAATTGAAAATACTAAGAGGCCCCACACCTAAAAATAGAATAACAATCAAAGTTAACGGTAATGAAATCTCAGAAGATGGAGAAATTGAACGCTACTTCAGAGAGTATTGGAGAAACCGTTTTAGAATAAATGAGAAAAAAAACAGGAACTTCGATGAAGGACATGAAGGAACCGCCCTCGAAAGGATTAAGGAACTAGTAAGGAGCTCAGCCCGCACTATTTCGTTGATTGTACTCGTCTCGCACATGAGGAGGGGAGGCCCTTCATGCATGAGAAATATGAGGCTGCCCTTAAGGGCTTTAAACAAAAAGCTCCAGGAATAACCAGCATCACAAAGAAACATCTAATAAACGCTCACCGAAACATAAACGAGGCCCTATTGGAGATATTTAATGTCTGCCTTAATGTTGGTTATTTCCCAACCCAATTTAAAAAGGCCCAAATAATATTCTTGCTTAAACCGGAAAACCCCCAAAAGGATATAAGCAGTTATAGGCCTATTTTGATCTTGGAATTCTTTAGCAAACTCCTGGAAAAACTCCTTAATAACAGACTGAGAAACTACCTAGATTCCACAGATCTCTATAATAATCAACAACATTGGTTCAGAAGATAACTTGGCACCGAAACAGCACTCGCATTGATCACCGAACGAATTGCTATCGCCATGGCCAAAGACCACAACGTAGACATGGTGCTTCGCAGCGTGTGCTCAGCGTTTGATAAGGTATGACTTCTGGCACTTAAATTAAAAATAAAAGATCTCGGAATGGAACAAAATATAGCACTTATACTTGGAGACTACCTGGATGGCCGCCAGGCAATCTTAAAAATCAACGATAATGAAGGAGAGCCATTCGAACTGGAAACAGGGGTGCCACAAGGAGGATGCCTCAGTCCTACCCTGTATGCAATTTACACGTACGACCTGCTCCACCCTAATCAATAATCAGCACAATATATACAACTGGCAGACGACATAACACAGGTCACACCAGCAATTATCGTAACCCCAGAGATATATCAAATAGGACAAGAGGAGAAATTGAGAACATCAATAGATACGAGAGAGAGAACAATATAATAACAAACATCAACAAGTTTAGAATGATCCCGATGGGGGGAGGAAAACTGCACGACGTAAAACTGCAGATGTTCAAATACAAAGCGAACTCTACCCATACTCGGGAAATGGCAGAGTACTTGGCCTCGAATTAACATCATTCGGGTATGTTGCGCACTTTAAAGAAAAAATTAATGCGGCCAAGAGGACGCTAGAATCACTGTTTCGTTTCCGAATGCTATCACTGAGAAAGAAAAGGAAACTATATATGTTACTGGTGAGACCATTACTGCTGTATCCCGCTATTCACCTTCATGTCTCTAGCGAGACAATGATGAGGAAAGCTCAAGCGGTACAAAATAAAGCCACAAGATTTATGGCTAACGTTACACTTCAAAACCAGATCCCATCGATTATACTTCACGAAATTGTAGACATCGAACCAATTAATATGACTGCACAAACGCGCAAAAGATATTTAGCAAAAGAGTAACCAATACTTACCAGAAGAAGTGATCAGACAAATAAAACTCGAAGGTGAAGAATTACCTAATCTACATTTCAAACAAACCTTTAAAAGTAGCCAGCTGCAGACGCGGCAGATAATTTACCCGATTTATAGATAACAATGATGTTAATGAAGAAAAATAAAGAAAATAATACATAAAAACAATCATAAAAAAGATCCGTAGTGGACAATTAATTAATAATTATAAAGTTAAAAGTAATTTTAGTAATAAGATCCATAGTGGGACCCCCTGTTCCCTAAAAAATCCGTATAGAACAAAGTTTAAAAGATTCAATGTAGTAATATCAAATCTCAAATCCGTATATCAAATGTGACACCAACAATAAAAATTATGCAGCGAAAAGTTCGTTGAATTCACCAAAGATAATTTTCATTGAATAAAAAGGCTTGAAAGCTTGACTTAGTTTCTGAGAATCAATGTAGAGACATAATGAAGAAAAGAGGTAAAAAGACTGAGGTTACCAGACAACCTTGTACAAACTTTCTCACTCTATAAACACATTTTCCTCTCTTTACTTCTATCTACTTCATACACAATTTCCTCCCTTAGATCGTCGTTGATCGTTGAAGGCAAAGATAAAGCCAGTAAACAGAATAATTGCAAAAAAAAGCGAAGAGGGTCATAGAAGAGACATAGAATGAAGTAGGAATGGATTTAACCAACCAAATTGCCCAAAGAAAAGAATGAAGTTCACACAGATTATTCCTACGTTTCCCAAGGATAGTAGAAGGAGGAGAAGGGGGCGAAGAACAAATCTACAGCTAGAGAAAGAGAATAATACTCGACGACGACTAAGAGTAATTAAATAACCGAAGCATCACCAGAGAAGAGCATTTAGTCAATTATATTGGAAGTCAATTTTGCATAAAATAACCGCGAAGTGCTCGTTATTATATTTAATGAGCAGCTTCACTTTTGTTGTCTGCTAACTGTGAATTTCTCCTCAAAGTTGAAGTGGTCGTTATAATATTAGGGAATAATAATAGCGATGAAAAAATCCTAATTAGAATAATAACAATACTTATACTAATTTCAACAACAATAATAAAATTATTAATTTTATTATTATCATTGCCACCTACAGGACAGGCATAATGAGCTGCAGGGCCCGTAGCACAATGAACATCGGGGCCCCCACCCGTAAATGTATGTATATATATATATATATATATATATATATGGTATCTCACCCACACCCCTCCCTTTTCCTTTGCAGAGAGGGAAAAAACGGTGTCTTAGGAATTTAAAAAACTGCTAGTGTGGCTGGGAAGAGACAACTGAATCAAGGTCTGCTGACCAAAAAGTCGCGTGCTCTCACTTATCTGATTTATGACCTTACGACCTTCAAAACTGTCAATCATTCCAGGATTAACCTTGGGAGGACCTTGGTCATTTTATAATTCGAAAGAGAATGTAAAACGACATAAGAGTTTGAAATTTCGATAGAATCAGCCAAATAGTTATGATGTTATTGCCAAAAGAAAATAATTCATGGGCTAACCTCGGGAGGACTTTGGCAATTATGTAATTCGAAAGAGAATGTAAAAGAAAAGCTGCAAGTTTCGTTAGAATCAGCCGAATACTTACAATGTTATTACAAAAACAAAAAAAAAAAGCAAAACGTGGACCGACCAACCGACATAGTGAGATATAGAGTCGCTCACGACTAAAAAGAGGGTTTTATTTTGTACACTTTTTATTCCTTTAAAAGAACATCACCCTGTGCTACTATAACATAATGCCAGACTTATTAACTATGCAGTATGCTCCGGAAAATGAATAAATATTATGTCTCTGCCTTCTGTGCCTAAGGGCAAAAACCTAATTATTACCAAGTTTTTAAATCCCCGCAGGGTCCCCTGAAGCACGGGGCTCATAGCACATGCTACATGTGTAACTAGGTTAAACCGGCCCTGGACACCTGCATACACGAGTGAGATGTTAGCCGTAGTAAAAAAATCGCCCTTAGGTGATCAAACAAATTTTATCACGGCACCTGTCGGGTAAAGGAGGCAAGTCCTCCATCTTACTTCAAAAGTGTGAGTTGAGGGGTGTTTTCCTCGATTAATCTGTGCTGAAAGTTCAATTCATCTCTTGCCTACCATGTTTGATCATGAGCGATCAGACACCTGCGCTCACCAATGCTCAGAAGAGACCCTACATTCACACTTGGCATTGAATCAACGGGAATAAACAGCTGAAAATAAAGAGAGAGAGAGAGAGAGGGAGACAGAGATAGATAGATAGATAGATAGAAAGAGAGAGAGAGAGGGGGGTGCAGAGAGAGAGAACAACAGAAACAAGGACCAGCAAAGACCCTAAGATCCGCTCAAGGCCAGTCCGTTCACAGAAGATTTATCTACCACATTCTAAAGCTAGTGTATCATGCTTTTTTTACATCCTGTTTTTTTGTGTGTTTTTTTTTACTATTTCAACTCTACGGTACACACTTATCTACATGTGTACCTTTTGCATTTATATTTTTTACATGATTTTTTTAATATTTATATTCTACTGTACACACTTATCTACATGTGTATCATTTAACCTTTCCTTACATGCCTCTTCTAATTATTTAATTCTACGGCACACTTATCTACATGTGTACCCTTGACATGCAGGTTCAACTATCCCTCAAATCCACGAACACGCTTTTTCGAACGAGGGGGGAAGAAGGAGAGGATAGGACAGTACTCTCTTCTTAGTGATGAAAATAATATACTTTTAGGACAGACAGAAAAAGAAAAGGGGAATTCACATTCACTCCATGCATGGGGGCCTCGCTGGCATCTTTCTATTCATCATTTCATTTTAATCCTCAACTCCTTATAATATATGACGTTTTAATCTGTGCTCCTACTATCTTAAATTTACGCTATTGAAGTACTCATCAAGTCGGTTTTTGAACATATTAACTGATGTGCTTTCTACTGCACGGTTGAGAGACAGAGAAAGAGAGAGAGAGAGAAAAAAAGAGAGACAGAGAAAGAGAGAGAGAGAGAAAAAGAGGGAGAGAGAAAAAGAGAGAGATAAAGAGAAAGAGAAAGAGAGAGAGGGAAAGAGCTAGATGGAGTTACAAGGATAATAAGTAGCCAAGAAGACTTTACGGTCCATTCAGAGAGGGTACCTTTAAACTAGCAGTCGAGCAGGCAGAGTTATGCTCAACGCCTTACTTGCCCAAACGGCCACTTTTCAAGACTTTGTCCAGTCTTGAATTGAACTGATCAACAGAATTGCTGTTCACAACTTCCACCGAGAGTGCGTTCCAGCTACCACAGATGCTGTATGTGAAAAATTTACCACGCAGATCACACTGATAACGCTTCAGTTCAAGTTTTTAGCCCTGATTTCTCGTTCTACCTTCACAAAGTTGGAAAATATCCGTGTAGTCTACATTATTGAAGCCTCGTAGTATTTTAAACAATTTGATAAGCTGACCACGCAGTCTCCGGGTTTCCAACGAAAACAGATCACATTCCCTTAATCTATCATCGTAACTTTTGTGTCTGATAGAGGGAGTCAGTTTGGTTGCCCTGGCTTGCACACGTTCCAATCTCGCAATATCCTTTCAAAACGAAGGACTCCAAAATTGTACGTAATACTCCAGGTGTGGTCGGACAAGTGAGTTGTACAAACACAGTACAATCTCCTTTTTCCGATTTCGAAACTGGCGCTTCATGTAGCCTAGCATCCTTTTGGCCCTTTTCTCCGCCTCAATGCACTGTTTTGAGAACTTGAGGTCACTGGTGATAGTTACACCCAAGTCCTTTTCAGTGTCGATGGATTAAAAAGCAGTGCCCTTAAGGATATACTGAGATGGGCGGTTTCGGTGGCCGATATGCATCACTTTGCATTTGTTCACGTTAAATGGCATTTGCCACGTGTCCGACCACTCCCCAATCTTCCGAAGATCATCTTTGCGACGTTCATACCAAACTTGGTATCATCGGCAAATTTAGAAATCTTGGCAACCATTTCACCGTCCATGTCGTTGACGTAGATGATGAATAGTAGTGGTCCCAGGGCAGAACCTTGAGGAACACTGCTAGTAACGGGCCCCACCCATAAGCCTGTCCATTCAACATTACCCGTTGCCCTCTGCCATTTAGCCAGTTCTCTATCCAACTTGCTACATTTCCGTCTAAGCCCAGCGCACGCACTTTCCGAAGGAGGCTGCGGTGTGGTACCTTATCAAAGGCTTTCTGAAAGTCTAGGTAGACCACATCCACCGCCTTGTCCCGATCGTGCTCACTGAAAACGAAGTGGAAGAATTCCTCAAGATTCGTTAGGCATGACCGGTGCCTTCGGAACCCATGCTGGGAACTCCTCAACCGCAACTTGGGCTCTAAATATGACGTCATTTTGTCTACCAAGATGCTTTCCATGATTTTACCGACTATTGAGGTTATGCTAATAGGTCGGTAGTTCGACGACTGCCTAGGGTTTCTATTTTTGAAGATAATAGTAACCTCCGCTTCACGCCATTCTCTAGGAACGCATCCGGTCCGGATTGACATGTTGAAGATTGTGCTCAAATGTCGTGACACTTCATTGTGCACTTCGTTCAACACTTTAGGTGGAAACCCGTCCGGGTCAGGGGACTTATTCGTCTTTAGATCGGTGATTTTTTATCTATTTCTCCTTGAGTGAAGTCCATTTCCTTCAGCTTTTCACCCAAGTAGGAATCTGTGGGCTGGAGGATGGGACCACTTTCTTCAGTAAACACTGAAGAGAAGTAGTCATTCAGGAAGTTAGCATTTTCTGCATCTGAGTGCTTTAAAGCCTCCTCCTTATTCATTAAAGTGCCAATCATGCGCTGGATTGCCTTACGTCTGTTTACATAACCAAAAAACTCCTTGAAATTCTCCTTGCAAAGTCTCGCCACTCGGAGCTCCTCAGCACGCTGTGCCGCCCTTATGCTGGACTTCACTCTCCTAGCTAGCCTGCGGTACTCCTCAAAGTCTCCAGAAATCTTTGAGTGCCGGTACACCGTTCTTTTCTTCCTCCGCATTTGACCAATTTCTAGATTAAACCACTTTGTTTGAACAGAAGACCGACGGAGGCTTTTCAAAGGGATGAATCTTGATTGAAGACTCATGAACGTATTTTTGAATCTATTCCACGAATCTTCAACACCCTCGCACACTTCTAGCCTCGCATTAGTCATTGCAGCACGAAGACCTGCAAAGTCTGCTCTTCTCAAATCAAGTTTCCTCGATTTACCAGTCGCAGACTTTACCTTGGGGACCTTGACTATAAATCTGACAAGTCAGTGATCACTGCCATCGAGCTCTTCGCCTACCGAGAGATATTCAACGATATCATTCTCAGAGGTGAAAACCAAGTCGAGGGTATTATTGCCTCTCGTTGGTTCTCTCATCCATTGAGTCAGGAACTCGTTGTTTGTGAACTCCAGGAGCACTGCGTTCTCGCCATAGGGTTCTCTGATTTCTCAGTCAACTTGGGTATTCAAGTCACCCATGGCGATACACACTCTGTCTTGAACAAGTTTACCCAGCAGCCGTTACAGATCCCTGTCCTTTTCAACGAGTTGCGCAGGGGGTCTGTAAAGTACCAGGGTCCTGTATCTAGCAGGACCTATATCTAGGTCAACTCTTAGTACCTCGTGGTCGGATACAATGTTGCAGTTCGTCGATTTTTGTGTATCCTTGACATACAAAATCATACCGCCACTCTCTCTCCCTGGCCTATCTTTTTGGAAGAGTTGGTAACCGGGAATCGTGAATTCACCTTCAAAATCTCGGTTTGAGATTTTTACCCACGACTCTGTTATGGCTACCATTTCAGATCCTTCCGTCGCTACGAGGCCAGGAAGTTTAAGATACTTGTTCCTGATCGACCTAACATTAAAAAGAAGAACTTTCAGGGAGTCCCCGAATGTAGGACTCCTTACGCTCTTCCGTTACCCGTCTTATTTGTTTGCGAAGGAGCACTCCTCTTTGCGACATCTAAGAAGGTTGTTCTAGGAGTGACACGGGCGTACTGGCGTACATCCACCCTCACTCTGGGCCGCACACTCCTTTGGGTCCGCTCCACGACATCCTGTATCATGTTACAGAGTACAGCCTTTCCTTTAAAGGAAAGATGCCCTCCATACCTTTGGTAGAGATCGTTTCTAGGATAAAAAGTGCGGTAAGGGGACACAAAAAAGACCCCCTCCACCGTACACAAATCTGCCAGGCATCGGTTACAGGAGATGTTCCTCGAGTGAGATATCCTGGTTGGACCTCTTCTTGGGAGCATCCCGACGACTACACGTCTGCGGGTTTTGAACCTACAGTCGTCCACGGCTTCCATGACTGTGTGTATAATATTTGCTTCAGGACCTATCTTACCTCATTTGAGGCAGAGGTCGTTGCCACTTACCATCAGGGCAACGACTGAGTTCTCAGAAATCTGAGATTTCTCCGCCTCTACCCTGATTCGGTGGTTTCCCCGTCCTGGTAGGCATCTTACCTTTACACTGGTGCGAAGGCGGGCCGCTAACAGTGGTTGCAGACTCTGTGCTTGAGAGTCGTCAATAAGGTTGATTCTCGCACATTCGGCTGCAGGAAAAAGAGTTTTCCCTTTCGGAACCGACTTGTCCGTTTCCTCTTTAATCTCCATATTTTTCTTCTTCTTTCTTTTTTTCCTATCTTCCTCTGGTTTCACTTCTGTTTCTACTTTCTCTTCTTCCGTTTCTACTCTCTCTTCTTTATCTTTCCTTTCTTCCTCTTTCTCTTCTTCTTTCTGGCGAGTTGAATCAGTCCCGCATCAACTGACTCCAGCTCTAAGACATTGGAAGGCTGGCGTTGCACTGCCGATGCAGTGCTCGATTCTTGGGCGAGGGCCTCGTCGGCGGATCCACCCACGTCGTTGGGATCGCCACATCATGAACCGACTGGACCTCTAGTCTTGAGGAAAACTCGACGATCCTGTCCTCGAGAGATAAAGAGAGTAAGAGAGAAAGAGAAAGAAAAGAGAGAGAGAGAGAAAAAAAAATAATAAAGAACATGGATTCGGTAGACGACAGTCAACCGAGCAGTTAAGTGGACCTGACTCCACAGTCCATCCACCGAGTCATCACTGCGGATGTGGCTTAACTTTGATTCCGATTGGCCTTAGCGCTGATATGATGGGCGAGGGGGCGTTCCTACAGCGATAGAATGGCAGGATTATTTCAAGTGGACATTATTCTCTTATGGCACTACGTACATATGTACACATTAAATCTACATGAATGGAGATCCTGTGTATATGAGGGTGGTAAGATTAAAGAGGATGTGGCAATGATTTTGCTTTCGAGTGGCAAAATGGCAGAGACGTTCGTTTCTGGCCTATTTGGGGTCCTAAGGGAAATGGCAATAAATGGGACCTACAGAATAAGATAAAAAATGAGACCTAAGAAAAAGATAATAAATTGGATATACATAAAATTATAATAATTGTGACATATAGAAAAGACTAATAAATTGGACCTACAGAAATGATAATAAATTGGACATACCGAAAAGTATAATAAATTGGGCTTACAGAAAGGATAATCAATGGGACCTAAATAAAAGAATAATAAATGGCGCACATAGAAAGGAGAATACTTGGGACATACAGAAAAGGCTAATAAATGTGACCTCCAGAAAGTATAATGAATAAGAACTACAGAAAAGTATAATAAATGGGAACTACAGAAGAAGATAATGAATGATACCTACAGAAAAGGATATTAAATGGTTCCTAGAGAAGAGGATTATAAATGGGACCTACAGAAAAGGATAATAAATGGGACCTGCACATAAGGATAATAGATTGAACCTACAGTAAAGGATAATAAATGGAACCAACAGCAAAGGATAATCAATGGGACCTATAGAAAAGGATAATAAACTGGACGTACAGAGTGGAAAATAAATGGGACCTAAAGAAAAGAATAATAAATGAGACTACAGAAAAGGTTATTAAATAGAGCTAGAGAAAAGGATAATAAATAAGACCTACAGAAAATTCTAACAAATGAGAGCTAGAGAAAATAATCCTGGGTCACAACAGATAGTCTTTGTAAGTCGTCTAAGTTTATTTCGACTGATTTAGGACAATTTTGCACCGCTGAATCCGAAAAGGACATCCGTCGATTTTTTAAAATTCCGATCTTATAACTAAATCGATTTCATTTTTGTGACATTTTTGGTTTATTTCTATTAATATTTCTCATCCAAAATAGGTACTTAAGATCAAAAATATAGTTTTCCATCACAATTTATAATTAAATTCTACAAAAATTGGTTAGTGTGTATTGAATACTCGGTGCAGGTGTGGCAGCCAAGCTTTATCCTGGTCACCAAGTTCCATACCAAAATAAGCGAGCTTTATGCAACTTGTGACTGGATTCCTGTTAGGAACAACGGTGTATTCGCCGGAGATGTGGCAGAATACATGGAGCTAATTTTTGAAAGATCTTCTGGCCCAATCCACTTCATTCACTGTGCTCACCTACAGAATTCACCGTTTATTCATCAGTACATCAAAATATCTAAATATGCCTATATGAGACAGATGCCGCATTTGTCTTAAAATGCTTATTATAAATGTTAGGGAATAATAAACTTGTTAAGGAAGATAATTTAGACAAAATAATACATTAGGCCACTAGAAAGAATGGACAAAATAAATTAGGCCATTGCACAAAATGCGCGTAATGACACAAATATCCATACAGAAATGCAAAGATAAAAATATAACAAAACAATAATATATATTTTGCGGTTAATTTAGAGCTAGATACATGTTATCCCACGCCACCTTAATGACCTGTTTGGGTCAGGAACAGATGATGGCTGTTATCTCACGTGTAGCAGATATCTGCATTCGCACACCCATGACTTTACCGTCTTCAAAACTTCTGTTTTCTGGGTTTTAGAAGTAAAATGGTGGATGATATCGCCGTGTGATAGCTGCTTGCCAATCTACTGCTTAATGCTGATGAATGCAGGTCAGATGAGGCGATTCTGTCCCTTAGATGACCTCAAGTAGGTCTTAATGATCTCGATATTTAAAAAAAAGACCTCTCTGCTAAGGTCAGGATCAGAAGGAGAGTACAGACAATTCGCAAAGAAATCCAAAGGTTGCGATACATTCATTCAGCAGCTATGTGTGAATGTAGGAGAGAAGCTCAGTGTTGTCATGTTATCCGATGGCAGGTTAGGCAAGCTGCTCCTTTCAAGAGCCAGTTCCTTTCCATCAATATCTTTTCCATCTTTGGTGCTTAATGTGCTGCAGAACTCGTCGCATTGGTTGGAAAGTGCCTCACCATCCATTTAAAAATAAAAAGCATTCCATATTAAGCTCTCATTTAGCCAAGGTCTCAGACATTTCCTAGAATGATTCAACGGTGGTGTCCACAGCTTCATTAAGCAATTCAGTGTATGTGCACCAAGGATGCGCAGGAATTTATTTATTGTCCTTGCTTGGTCACCTTGTTCGTCCCCTTCATTTTGGCCACATTTTCCTACGACTGTCCTCTGCTGTCGCTAAAAGAAACATCTGCTCATCAAGCATGTTCAAAATGAAAGATGACCACCTAAACCTGTTATTTGGGAAGCCCCAAGAAATCCTAGAAAATGTTCCTTGATTTTCGATGCTTGTACTACTGGCTTAGGTCAGGAGTACAAACGAAAATGACTGAATAATATTTGGACCATTTAATCTCAGTAACCATTATGTTCAGCATTTTCCCATTAATTGGTGCAATCAGTTAATTTTTGATCACATTTCCAATATATCTGGAATGACGGAACTACTTACTTTCCACACGATCAATGTGCGGCTTTATGAAAGGGTCGAATTTGGTGAACAGCTCCACCTCTTTTAAGAGAGTTTCTCTTGTGTTGCTGATTTACTGTTTGCATACCCCCTCACGGCAAGATTTCTCTCATTTCTAGATTGTATGAAAGATATCAAACGAATCAAGGCATCTCTACAGCGCATCTTCCCATCCTCTAAAAGTGTCCTTTTGGCTTGTTCTCTGATTGTCGCTTGTGGATGCATTTCCAAATCCTTCCATGTTGTCGTGTAGTTTGTATGCTCTGGACTGCTTTCGATACTTCTCAGAAGTGTTGTGAGGTTTGTCCAGATAGAAAGTCACTCTGTCACACAATTTGTAGTCCTTTCTTGGGAAAAACTTGTAGAAAAACAGTAAAGGGCATTGTTTTTCTCGAGTTGTTAGGGCAACTCCTCTTTTATCTTTTCTCCATTCATTAATGTTTGTAAAGATAATGGTGTTGGAAGTTTCTACCATCTTCTCTTTTAGGAAATGTGAAATCTAGGATAACCTGACATGGTCCTCTACGTATTAGATCAGCCCTGACTGAATCTTATAGAATCGAGGGTCAATACCTATATCAATTGACTGACCAAAATCTGGGAGTGGTACTCATGAGTCCTTATGTGAAGATGTATCTGGTGTTTGTCGGTCAGTAGGCTGTGAAGATGGATTTGATACGTGCGAGTCTGCAAGCATAGAATATGGACCTGCTGCTCATCAGTCTGCAGGTGAGGATTGACTTGGTGCTTGTCGATTAGCAAATGGTCATGAGTTTTCTAGTGTAGTAGATGGACTTGGTGCTTTTCAGTAGATGGATATAATGGCTCTAGTATCCCCACACCAGCAGAGATGTTTGGCTCTTCGCGTACAAAGAACTTCCGTACTGCCCCAAAATAAATATATCTGCATTCATATTGCAATAGAACTGACATTCAGAATCTGGCAGCCTCTTTTTTTGAATAATTATCAGAGGTGGGCGCGATTCGAAAAAATTGAAGTGCGATAAGCGATTACTGATTCGCCGGCGTGTCAAGGCTGATTCAATTATCCGATTCGGGTGCCAAAAATCTAAGTCCGATTAGGGATTATTCGATTCGATTAAATTTTTTAAATGCGATTCGTTTTTTTTTAAAGTAATTCAATGTTTTTAAAGGATTTTCAATGTTTCTAAAGGAAATTTAATGTTTTTTTACCCTAAATAAGCCATTTCTAACTAATACAAAGAGAAACTAAGCTTTTAAGATCAAAATTAAACATTTTATTTTAATTAAAATATAGTATAACAAAAATTAAACTATACAGTACATATTACACAAAATACATAGTAATACTAATATATTCTCGCAGAAGAAAAAGATAGGGTCAACTAACAACTTTGTTCCATATATGCCTTATAATATTTAAAGTTTTCCACTTTACTCTACTCTACTCTAACCTAGTCCTTGTCTTCCTCCTCCACCTCGTGGGCCTTCTTGAGGAGGTGGAGGTTGCCCTTTATTAAGACGAGGCCCTCGAAGTTCGGTGCCACGAGGGCCGCCCTCTTAGGCCTGAGGATGTCCGACCCATAGCTGAACCCGCGCTCGACCGAGGCGGAGCTCGAGAGTGGCGTGTTATACTTGAGGAAGAGTGTTACCCAAGCATCACGGAACTCGACGGGAAGAGATTGGGCGAGATCACCGGGTTCCCCCTCAGCGGCTTCCTCGACCAGTTGTTGACCTCTTCCCTGACCTTCTCCTCGAGGCTCTCCTCTTGCTGCCCATCCTCCATGGTGAACAGGTAGTCCGTGCTGCTGGAGCCTAGCTGGGGTCTCTGCTGGGGGGCAGGGTCCGAGTGCTCGTCAGGCCGGACAAGGGCGAGAAAGTCCCTGATGATCTTGTCCCTCACCAGGTTGCAGTAGACCTCATTGTCCTGTCTCTTGCAGATGGCCCTGCCCGTGGTGAGCTCGTGGTGGGGGTGCAGCGCCGTAGCCATCAACAGGTCCATGTGCACAAAGAGGTGGCTGAACCTGCAGTAGAAGAAAGGTTTTAAAACAAATTTCAAAATATATCAGATTTGTTAATTGAAAAATTAAATTTCATTACACTAATTTTAGTTCATTTCAAATGAATCATTTGACCAGCAAGGATTATAATAATCATCATCATCATCATCATCACTAACTCTATAATTTAAAAACGGGATTTTTGGGAGTATTTAAATAATAATTTCATCTTAGTTTGGTTATGACTTAAGTATGTTTTAAATATTTAGCAAAAACAAAATTGTTTAGTTCAGAAAAAATAAGTATGATTATCCAATGCTTTTTTATAATGTTTTAAAAGAAAATTAATTATAATTGGCGAAGTTCAGAAAATTTATAAAAATTTAACCATGGCTGCTTTTTTTAGATTTTATATTTTAATCTTAGTAGCGAAGCGCAAGTTCTCCCCGTAGGGGGGGGGGGAGGAGTGGTGAAGCCATTGCCTGGTCATTTAATAATAATATAATATAAGAAAAAAAAGCCCTTATTAAGTTTTAACTCACTGCGATAAAATATAATAATAATATCATAATATGGCTAACCTGCCATCAAAGCCCTTTGTTCCACGCTGATGGAGGAGGTTGGCCACCAGTTCCTAGGCATGGACAATGCTGTCGTCCCGCGATAGCTGCTCTAGGGAGTCTTTGAGTACCTGGAGGTGGGGGAGAAGACACCCCTTGTATGCCTTCTCCTCGCCCTGGAGTACACCTAGGAAGGCGGTGAGGGGGACGGTCACCTTGAGTTACTCCGACCAGATCTGCACGCCGTCATGCATGATGTGCGGCAGGGCGTGAGGGTGCTGCCGATAAGAGATCTGGTTCAGCTTTTTCCTCTTGTCCAAGTCAAGCACCTCGGTCAGCAGGCACTTGTAGGCGTCGTGGCTAGAATTCCACCTGGTGACGCCAGGGGTAACAAGCTTCTTGCCCAGAGCGGATTTAATGCCATTGACAGTCACTGTCTTCCTGTTCTGGGCGTTTCACACGCTCTGAGCCTTGGTGGCCGGCTTGTTGAAGGCCGGCCTGGGCTGGGTGGTCCAGCCGTGCACGTTCTCCATATCCTTAAAGGACAGCAGGTTCACTGTGTGTGCTGCACAGCGGCGATGCTTAGGGAGCTGTACCACCTCTTCCTGCTGGTTCACCTCCTCCAGGATATCTGCGACCAGGATGGTGCTAATGTACACCACCTCTGAGTCCACCACGTCTTGTCCTTGTTGCTCGGCATCCCGCTCGATGTTGCGGTTAAAGGCGCTGATGTAGTTAGCGCCCTTGTCAGTGGTGGTGCTGACAACCTGAAAAGTAAAGTAATGTTTTAAAACAAAGTTTAATTTCATTTATCAGTGTGAACTTGAAGTATGATTCCAAAGTCAATACGATAATAGTCATCACTTCGTTATTTTTACAGACTCCCTCAGTTTTCCATTAAGTATTAACGACAAACATATATAACATATTTCACGCAGACTATAGCATCAAATTCATATAGTATTACAAAGAAAAATGAAGAAATTTGCTGGATACCTGGGCAAATACAAAGACAAATATGCAAAAATCTTTAGAGTTTACACACCTTTCTTTTGATGCCAAATTTGTCGTGCAGCTCGGAGATCACCTCTGTCAGGTAGGTCCCCGTCTGGCTCACGGTGATCTCCTTGATCCCTAGGATAGCCCAGTGCCTCTTGAAGGTGACCTTGTCCAGCCATGTCACCGTCAACCCCAAGAAGGCCCTGTTGTTTGCCGACCAGCTGTCTGTTGGCCGTGGTGGCGACGAACTCCTGTTTGGCGAGGAGATCCGTTAGGTCGGCCTTGGCCTAGTCCCCCTTTGCCCTGATGTCACGGGTGAGCTTCCGCCTGGAGGGGACCTTGAACTGTGGGAAGGCGTACGCCCACAGAGCCTTATTGTATTCATTGTCTGTCTCTGAAGCAGGCTTCATGCAGCCAATGAAGGACCTGAAGCAAAATTAGAAGTTTTAGAATAAATTTAAAATTAAAGGATTTTTTTATCCATCATATAATTTTTATATGAGTGTATGAGACGTTTAAATTGTTAAAACATGTTTAAGAAGTAAAAACAGAAAACTGTTAACAGTTTAAACCATCTATATTCAGTTTAATGAATTTATTAATATTATTCAATCATTCAGTGTCTAAACTGAGTTTGACAGTTTTAAAATTAAAATACTAAAAAATATAAAAATATATTGAGACTTTAACTTGAAAAATGAAAATTACTCACCTATAGTACAGGTCAAGGCACTTCTTCTGGGAGAACCTCTCCTTGAAGCTCTCCTCGATGCTGGTCTGCCTCCTGGTCGCGGTCGCGTTTGTTGGCGCTTTCGAGAGCTGCTTTGAGGTCGTGGACTTGACCAGGGTAGTAACTCTGGTAGTGTATCTAAAAAGTGAAAACAAAAATAAATTAAAATTAATATAGTAAAAACTAAAAATAAATGCCAAACTTTTAGCCTGTTTAGTCTTTGTCAAATAATTAATTATGAATCCTGGTAAAAAGAGTATTTAAATAAATTATTAAATAAAATGAATTTAAAGTCACCTTCAGGTTTGAAGTTGTTCCCTGCTAAATTTGGAGTGTCTTTGAGCACTTGGTGCGGGTAGCCTTGTTGTTGTCCACGACCTTGAAGAACAGGGCGATGTGCCTCCAACTGTTCTCCTGGCTGAGGCTGGAGCTATCTGTCTCCATTGTGGCTTTGCTCTCAGCAGACTCGTTCGAGTCCAGCGACATCCTGCTCTCGCTGCGCGAGAGCGCAAGGGTCAAGGTGTCCTCCACGCTTTCCATAATGTTGTCGTTGACCGCCACCGCCTGGTCGCTGTGCTGGGAGCCCAGGGACTTCTGGTTCGCGCCACTGGCGTTCCTGTTACTGGGCTGGGAAGTCAGAAGTCTCTCCATACTGGATGTAACGGACGCGTCTTCGTCCGCTATCAGAAGCGTGAATAAAACTCCGTCTTCGACAAGGCTACTTCTTTTGCACACGCTAAATTCTGTAGAAAATTCAGTATTTAGAAACAAAATTACGAAACGCACAAATAAATGCTAAGTTGAATGTACAACAATCAAGTGCGCACAAGTAAGAAGCCGGTGCGCACGAATACATGATAAAACTTGTATGAAATGGCTAATTCACGAACTTTAAGCTTGATTAATCGGTATTTTATTAAACAAATATTCTAGATATGGTCATAAGAATAGAAATACTGAATGCAAATATTAATGGTGCAACTTACTGCCGTTGGGGTCCACAAGAGCAGGAAAATGAAAACAGTTGGATTACTTCTAAGCGTTCGCAAGTGGTGGCAATGGAACAGCGCCGCAGCAACCTGCTCTCACGACGAATGGCACTAAACTGGTGCGGCGCGTCACTTAACCGATAAGAGACGTGTACGAGTAAGGTAAACCAAAACTAAACACGTATTATACCTACTTTATACTTGTAAATTATAACCTTTTTATTATATATGATTCAATAATTAATCATATTTTACGCATTATATTATCGAGAAAATACGAAAGTGTGAATAGAATAGAATAAAACCCAAAAATATTTACTTGAGAAAATATAGAAAAATTCATTAAAAAACTACCATTGCGAAAAACAAAGACGACGTCGACCTGGATTAATCACAAATCGCTTTAAATTTTCGGCAGTCCGATTGCGATTAACCGATTCGTTTGGCGGGGGTTAGTCCCAT
The DNA here is from genome assembly GCA_963969495.1 of Ceratothoa steindachneri. Lineage (NCBI taxonomy): Eukaryota > Metazoa > Arthropoda > Malacostraca > Isopoda > Cymothoidae > Ceratothoa > Ceratothoa steindachneri. Next base: position 88,354,830 of record OZ018333.1, read on the forward strand.
TCGAAAATGCGGTATCGGACTTCCCTTCCCTTTAAAGCATACACCTAATTTCGAAATTGTTAATTTGTGTAGCCTTACAGCCTGAACTTAAAACATATCATGCTTTATGCTGTAGATAGAGGGAAGTAGGAAAAGGGGCAAAGAAAAAATAATAGCGTAGGCGAGTTGCGAACAGCTTCCCGCGTCGCTGGACCACTGTTAGCCAGCGGCGAATCCACTCGGCCATCCTGAGTCTCAAAAGAGACTCATTCAAACGAAGCTTTTAAGCCGCTCGCCTGCACTTCTCATACGCTACAATGCCCACCGTTTACAGTTAATAAACGTAGGTAAAATTGCCACAAGTCTCTAAAAACACTATATTAGGTCCTTAAGGTTGTCACATGGCTCCAAGAACACCATGTTAAGTCTGTTAGCTTGCCACCTGTTCTCGGCAACACTAGCTTGCACAGCCACACTGGCTGACTAAAAGGAGAAATACAATGTCCATAAAATAGGCTACACTTGAAGAAATAATTTACCAAACTATTGAAATATATGAATAAAATAAAAGAAAAATAATGAAATCGAGTTGGGGTGATTGGGAAAAAATTCTGACGTGAAATGAACGACAAGAATTTCTTACTTTGGCTCTATAAGTGTTTTTCTTATTTTCTCGTTACCAGAATGAAGTGTACTTCCTTATCCACACCATGTTTACATCCTGCTTAGTCCTCACTGACTTAGGGCTGACATGTGTAAGACACAAAATTTAGGGAGATAATGGCAAAATCCATAAAAAATATCTGCATTTCACGGAGAGAAATATCTGCATAATGAAAATAAAATATATAATGCATAAATAAAATATTCGCTTCAGGATTTCAGTACATGTAACGATACTCAACACATCTAATTTATTAAATAGAAGCTGATAATGTGATGCAATGGTTTGGTATGAATATCTGAGCTCGACAATTAATTAGGTGCAGTTGAGATTTACAAGGGTAAACCAGTGCATGTTTGTAGTATATGGTTCCTAGAGTGACATAAGTGAAGCTGAGACGACCGGTGGTTAAGTATCGGTTGATGGTTGCAGAAGATATGAATTGATCAATAGGTGTGAGAAAAGGGGGAGAATAACTGGAGAATGGAACTATCCGATCGCATGATAGTACCGTATATGGTGTAATTGGTTGTTGCTTGGATGAGGTGTGAGGAAGGTAGATATAGATGGAGCCTCCGCAGTGATAGGTTACTGAACAGAAATTGAAGAGGCTGTGAGAATGTATAAAAGTAGGAGAAGCAGTGTGAACATGAAGATAGAGTAAGTGTGTGCAAATCTAAGGCAGGGAAGGTGTATGGTACAAGGGTTGTGTGTGTGTGGGAGAACTGCAAAGAGAAAGCTAAATGCTGACTGGTGGAGTGGCAATGAGAATCGCTCAATTGAGACCAAACTATGAGATATACTTGCAAATGCTTAATAGTGCACATGTTAATGTAAGGAAGATGAGGATGAAAGCATAAAATGAGGCGAAAAGAAAGGTAAAATGAATGAAGAATCTGAGTAAAAAAGAAGTAAGATGAGGATGGGATAGTAACCTGAATGAGGATCCGGTGGGAACAGAAAGGTGAATGAGAATCCGAATGGCACCGTGAAGTAGTTCTTAAGAGTGAGAAAGATGAGAAACCAAGAGAAGAAGAGGAGTGAGAACAATTAGGACAACAATGGTAGGGTACTTGTAAACAATGAGTTGAAATGTAGTTGGTGGGAAGACTTTGATGAGTTGTGATGCGAGCATGCAAGATGATGCAAATATAAAGATGATTGACTCCGTGGGCGTAAGTGAGGTGTTGTATCGGAGTATGGAAGGGCTAAGTATGCAAGAGGTGTTTAGAGCTGAGATAGAGCTCCAAAAATGGGTTGGTGGCTATAGTAGATAATATAGGGAGATGATAGAAGATGGTGAGGATTGTGTTATGAAATGGGCCTGATGGATAGGGTTGTAAGGCATTTGAAAGTGCTTGAGGACTGTAAGAGTCCATTGCTGTTGTATAAGAGTGAAGAGGAGAAAGGTGAATGCAAGCCATGCGGGGTGATATGTTTGTTGATTGATGTAGGTGAGATGTATGGAAAATTCTGATAGATTCTATAAGTAGGATAGTAAGGGGTGAACAAAGAGTGATTGAGATCAGGTAAGGTGTGTGTTAATCAAGTATTTTTACCCTGACATAGCTGGAAAAACAAGGTATAAGAGATGTATTCTGTGTGTTGGGTTCTTAACAAGATTTAGGCTCGTATAGATAGAGAAGTGTTATGGAAGGTGCTAAGAATGTATAGAGTGAATGGTAGACTATTTGATGGTGTGAAGAGTATTGCGGGTAGAAGTAAGGAGTGCGTTGGGATAGATAGCTAAAGTGATTAGTTTGACATCCTTGGGGGTGTAAGGGAATGTTGTGTGATGTTAGCATGGCTGTTTAATATCTTTAGGGATAGAGGACCCAGAGAAATGGTTGTGTGATTGATGAGGGATGGGTCCTGTCTATGTCGATATATATTTAGGATCTGGTGTGGGTGGGTGAGAGTGTAGGAGATTTAGTTGTAGCTTTCGACACGACGTATGGGAGGAGGGGGAGGTTAGAGTGAATGCAGAAAAGAGTAAAGTAATGATTGGGGTGAATATTGTGTGGGCTGTGATATCCGAGTCGGTGGTGTGACCCTTGAACAAGTGCCAAGTTTTAACTATCGAGGTTGTAAGTTTGAAACAGATGGCGACACAAGGTTTTAAATGGTAGCAAAGTTTCTGGGATGATAAAAGAGTGGTAAGGGTCGGATTGTGGAATGTGCTAGGAAGGTACATGAGAATATGCTGGTGCGTGTATTGGAGTGAGTCTATGGTGTGGAATAAGGAAACTTTTTCTGGCAAAGGTAATAGAAGATGTTATGATAGAAATACAGGCATTCTGGTCTTTTGGGGTGGTGCTGTACACGTTTTTTTTTAGATATAGCAAAGAAAAGGCTGTAAAATGCGACCAACTGGTGTATTTTTTAGGAATGGTGCGCTTTTATTTAATGTTTAAATTACTTTAATACCGAAAGAGAAATGTGTTGAAAATGCGAATAAATATAACAAATTTGAAAGTTGTCTTGATAAGGAATTGGCAGATTGAAATGAAAAACTGGCAGGGATTGGGTCTGTTAAAATCTACTTCGTTTGCCAATAATACAAAAGCTCAAGGGGAGAATGGAAAGAGTGGATAATAGAGAATTCTTTAAAAGAGGATAAGAAATCAAACTGCGATGATGTTTCTTCAGTTTGGCTGGAAGATGAAAGGGAGGAGAGGGAAATAGTTAATTTGTAATTTAAGGGGAAACGAAATTGATTAGAATTTAGATGAGAATCAAGGAATGGAATGTATGGGGATTCTAATGTTAAATTATTTTCGCCATTGAATGTATAATAGAAAATCAACGAAGGAAGATTTGTACTTTGAATTGCTGATTAGATATTATTATCCTGTGGGAAAGTACTCTTGATTAGTGAAAAGGATTAATGTTCTCCGGTGAATATCAAAGTCTGTAGAATTAGACCTCGGAATTACATCGCGATCAGGTTCATTTATATATAATATAAGAATAAAGCAGCGGTGGGGTATGATGTTAAAGAAACGTAGTACTATACAAAGGTTTTGGAGTATTGGACGGATTTGGAGGTGGGTAGAGAGTGGTTGAGACTGGCAAAGAGTTTTGACCAGAGAAAAAGATTTAGAGAGCCAAATTATGAAAGCTCATATATATCATTTACTTAGGGATAATTTAGTAAGAAGCCTTTGAGTAACAAGGGTTTTAATGACTAACTCTAAAAGTGCTAGTACTAGCACAAACACTAAGAAAGGTTAGCCAAAATCTTATATATATATATATATATATATATATATATATATATATATATATATATATATATATATATATATATATATATATATATATATATATATATATATATTATATATATATATATATATATAATTACATCATTCAACAACCAACCAACCTTACCTTAAAAAAACAAACAACAAATCAAATTCCTATCCTGAAGATGGATGATACGCCCAAAACGTTGTGCCATAAATAAATGACATGTACCTCAGCCTCCTATGTGTCCTTACATTCACATAGGAGGCTGAGGTACATGTGATTTATTTATGGAACAACGTTTCGGGCGTACCACCCATCTTCAGGTTCTAAAAAATAAATTAATCTAATACAGTTAAAGAATATTAAAAATATTAAAAATAATTAGGTTAAGACTATGTAGGTAAATCAAAAATTAGAAAATAACTCAGGAATTTAAAAGTCAAGAGAATCAAATTATCAATCTAATATAACACTATTGAAACGAAAAAAAACAAATGTAAATAATTACAATATAATATTGCTTACCGATAACTCAGGAATTTAAAAGGCAAGAGAATCAAATTATCAATCTAATATAACACTATTGACACGAAAAAAAAGAAGCAAAAACACAAAAGTAAAAAATTATAGTATAATATTACTTACCGATGGAGTTTAGGAGAAATCACAAAGTGAAGAAATTATAAAGGATGTGGCTTAAAGAAGGATAGGAATTTGATTGGTTGGTTGTTAAATAAGAGAAGGTTGGTTGGTTGTTGAATGAGGTAATTAAAATTAAGAAATAAGAAGGGGAACAGCGGTATTATCTATGTTGAGTGTAGGAGATTTTGTACGTACTAGTAGGGATTCCAAAATTCTTAGACTATATTCATTGTGGATGATGTTGATAACACTTCCATGTGATATTCCAAGTTCTCGCTTGATTTCTTCGACCTTCACCTGTCGATTATCGAAGATCATCCTCTGCACACGGGCCACATTGTCCTCGTTGGTCATGTGTGACGAGCGTCCTGGACGGGGATCATCTTCAAGAGACTCACGACCATGGCGGAACTTCCTATTCCAGCGAGCAATGGTTGCATAGGAAGGAGCGGTGTCGGTGTACACTGCAACCATGTGTTCATGGATCTCTTTTGCTTTCTTGCCTTCCTTGGTCAGAAATTTGATCACTGCGCGGTGCTCAACCTTCACCATTGTTGAAAAAATTGTGACTGACGATCTGCGATCAGCTACTGCTTCTTAAATAGACGGGGCAGGAGCGTGCGGCTGCAGGTCCTGACTTGTCATAACTTGTCCTAACAATCCCACAAACAGCCATCCCCCTTCCTCTGTTTTTCCCAACCGATTCGCAAAACCTATTGACCGCCCCTCGTGTATATATAAATATATATATATATATATATATATATATATATATATATATATATATATATATATATATATATATATATATATATATATATATATATATATATATATATATATTTGTTGTTAATAAAAAGTAAAATTTCATTAAAATGGTAGATAAATTTGTTTTCGGAGCAGGTCATTAAAAGGGGTAATGTCTGGCAACATGAAGAACCTAATTTCCTTGGAAACATTATAAGAGGTGGAAGGTTTATAGAGCCCGGAGAGAAATTTCCTTATACAGATTTCGACTAAGGATAATGGATAGTTTTATTAACAATTTACACCCTAATATTACTTTCACCCAAGAACACGAGATTGATAATAGTTTGCCATTTCTAGATATTAATGTATCCCGTACCCCATCTAGCATTCAAACTAGTTTCTTTAGAAAACCAACTTTCACAGGTCTGGGATTAAATTTCCTTAATTTTTGTAATATAAAATTGGATATATATATATATATATATATATATATATATATATATATATATATATATATATATATATATATATATATATATATATATATATATATATATATATATATATATATATATTGTTAAAGACCTTAGTATATTTCGCCCTGATCAATTTCCTTTCGCAACTTTATATTTTTCTTAGTCTATTTAGTCCATCTTGTAGATGGTAGATTACTTCCCATATGTTCATGTCTCCCTTTCTGAGGGTCTCATTTGTAATCCTCTTCTCTAGGAACCATTTAATATCCTTTTCTGTAGGTATCATTCATTATCTTCTTCTGTAGTTCCCATTTATTATACTTTTCTGTAGTTCTTATTCATTATACTTTCTGGAGGTCACATTTATTAGCCTTTTCTGTATGTCCCAAGTATTCTCCTTTCTATGTGCGCCATTTATTATTCTTTTATTTAGGTCCCATTGATTATCCTTTCTGTAAGCCCAATTTATTATACTTTTCGGTATGTCCAATTTATTATCATTTCTGTAGGTCCAATTTATTAGTCTTTTCTATATGTCACAATTATTATAATTTTATGTATATCCAATTTATTTTCCTTTTCTTAGGTCTCATTTTTTATCTTATTCTGTAGGTCCCATTTATTGCCATTTCCCTTAGGACCTCAAATAGGCCAGAAACGAACGTCTCTGCCATTTTGCCACTCGAAAGCAAAATCATTGCCACATCCTCTTTAATCTTACCACCCTCATATACACAGGATCTCCATTCATGTAGGTTTAATATGTACATATGTACACATGAAATAATGTCCACTTGAAATAATCCTGCCATTCTATCGATGTAGAATCGCCCCCTCACCCATCATATCAGCGCTAAGGCCAATCGGAAGCAAAGTTAAGCCACATCCGCAGTGATGAGTCGGTGGATGGACTGTGGAGTCAGGTCCACTTAACTGCTTGGTTGACTGTCGTCTACCGAATTTCTTTATTTATTTCTCTATATTTCTCTCTCTCTCTCTCTCTCTCTCTCTCTCTCTCTCTCTCTCTCTCTCTCTCTCTCTCTCTCTCTCTCTCTCTCTCTCTCTTCTCTCTCTTTCTCTCTCTCTCTCTGTTTATTCCCGTTGATTCAAAGCCCTGGATCGACTGGTGAATTACAGGCCAATCTCCCTTCTCGAGTTCGTGGGTAAAATATATGAAAAAATCCTAGCAAACTGGCTACAAGAACAACTAACCGAACTGGAAGCTCACAACCCTCTGCAGCACGGGTTTCCGAAAAGGGCGAGGAACGGAAATTGCCCTAAGGCAGAAAATAGCCCACTGCAAAGCAGAGGGGAAATACGTTGATGTGGTGCTGCGCGATGTACAAATGGCCTTCGATAAAGTTTGGCGGAGGGGTCTCCACTTCAAGACCCTGAACCTTCAGCTGAACTCACTCTTGGAAAGGGTCCTTTGTGACTATGTTTTGGAGAGAAAAGCTCAAATCTCCATCGACGGCTTTTCAGGACCCTAATTCGAACTCATGGCGGAAGTTCCACAAGGCAACTGTCTGATTCCGTTGCTGTACCTCGTGCACACAATAGACCTCACTGCTCCGGTGCGGGACAACACGATGTATCTGCAATTTTCAGATAACATCACACAAATTGTCCCCAGCCGGAGTTCAAGCAAGGGATACAGCTGTCGAAATAAACAACATTAATAGATATGAAAGGGAGTTGAAAATTAAAACCAACCGTCAAAAAATTCCAAATAATCTCAATGAACCGCTAGAAAATGGATGACGTCACCGGGAATGACGACCTATACCCGTACTTGAAAGAGAGTAACGTCCTGGGTTTACGGTTCACCAGGTCTGGGTACAAAACCCACATCAACACCAGAGTCTCCCTAGCCAAAAGGAAACTTCGGAAACTATACAGGTTCCGGAACCTTAACGCTCCAAATAAGAAGCCTTGGAGCTTCTTATTGGTACGCTCCGTCCTGGTGTACCCGGCAGTGATAACGCAGAGGGCAAGTTGTACTTTTCTCAGGACGATGCAGAGAGTACAAAATAAAGCTTCCCTGTTAATAGCTGGAGCTAGAAGAAGCGACCGTATTAGGCAAATAGACCTGCACGCAAGAGCAGGGCTTAAGCCAATTAATACGGAAGCTCAAAGGCTAGGGAGAAAGACTTGGGATAAGATAGAGGGAATTATTACACCCACACTCGACAACCTCACCATAGCAATCACACAGCAGAAGCGAAACAAAGTTGCAAGGACAGCATTATTCCCAAACTGAAGAAACTGCGCGGGAGAGGCAATAAACTCAATATCTAAATAATCAAGAACGAGAAATACGAACATAAAGACAGAAGAACAACCGAAACGAAATCCGAACAAAGAAGAGATAACGAATAAGACCATATAAGAGAAATAAATACAAGAAAAAACAATAAAAAAGGCAAAATACTTCTTTTTAAAATAAAACTAAACAAAAGAGGCGAAGAGCCCATCAATGGGGAAAAAACAACAGCAACAAAACAAGAAAACCAAACCAAACCAAACAAACTAATATAAAATAAATAAAAATAAATAAAAGTGGTGAAGAGCCCATTAAAAGAGAACGAAATAAAAGAGTACAAACTAATGTACGAATAAAATAAAAGATGAACAAAAGAAGCGAAGTGCCCACAAAAAGAAAGAGAAACAAAATAATAATAGACCAAAATGAAAACCAAAGAGGCAAAATGCCCACAAAAATAATATTAGGCTAATTAAAGTTAACAAAATAAAAACTTGAAAGGCTAGAAAGCTACGGCAGAGGAAAAAGTAAATTAAATTTATATATATATTTAAAAGGAAGATTCAAACTGGCTCTGCTGGTCTAAAATGCAAACAGTGGGAATACTAGAGAAAAGGAGAACATTGAAGCCATCACCAAAGAAAAGGCAGTACCACCTCAGATCCTGGCCCACAGGAGCGTGGTATGCCGGCAACTCGACCCATCGATCGGGCAACACTCAAGAGAGGAAATCAAGGAGGAAATCCAGCTTCCACAAACCTGGGCCAAGGTAGCTGAAGTGACCAAGTTTAAAAACAGGAGAGATAACACTGACTACACTCATGTGTTTAATGTAGTCTTTGCAGAAACCACTATGGCCCAAAAGGCAAAGGAACATGGTTTTCTTATGTTTAATGCTGAAGTAAGTAGAGACCAAATTGAGAAAGCAGAATTCGATCCAGTGCAATTCTGCTTTAGGTGCTACACAATGGAGCAGCACGCGAGGAAGGACTGTAAGGAGCCACAAGAAACGTGCACCAAATGCAGCGCAAATGGCCACAACTGGAGGACGAGTAAAAACAATTTCGAAAAGTGCGTCAACTGTGAGCAGGGACACAGGTCAATGGCCATGGCATCCCCTGTCAAAAAAGAATTGATAAAAATGAAGCACGAATTAAAGAAACCAGAGGAAACGCGTAGAGCCAATTCAACCTACGCTAAAGCAGCAAAGGTGTCCCTCTCAGAAGTTGACACGAAAAAGACCTACCTCAAGCTGCAGAACGAAAACTCAACCAAGATTCTGACGTACATTCTTCACGCACACGTCATGAATCTTACGCGCCCTTTAACGTTCGCTAAAGAGCTAAACCAAATACTCTCCAAAAACGGTATGGACCAAATATGGTTCCCGGACAACCCTCCCTCTGGTGATGTCCTGCATTTGCAGATGGTCCCAGACCAACAGACGAATGTACAAGACGACACCCTAAAAGACAACCCCACAATTGGAAATAAAACTAAGAAAAAGAAAAAAGAAGCAGTCGAAGTGAAAACTCCTGCCCCTAAAGAGAGACAAGTAGATAACGAAGAGATGGAAAATGCTGGGTCTGCTACTACTGTTTCCTCGAAGTTTCCAGACTCATCAGACTCAGAAGTTCCTCAAACAAAGAAGGCCATGGGGAAAAACAAAAGGTTGCGTGCAGATGACATCAATCTCACAATATACGCATGCGAACAGTTTCCCTTTCCCGAAGAGATGGAACCCAGAGAAATATTGCATTGGATTGAATAAAAAATTTTTAAATGGGAATACGACTTTGAAATCGACGCTGAAACGGTAGAACAAGCTCTGCTCTGCCAAAATGTGGCCCTACATCCAAACACTTGCGAGCAAATTTCTAACGCCGAGTTCAGGAAAAAGAGAAACGGGAGGAAGAACATATCCCAGAAACATTAAAAAGACAACATGGAAAGAGTAAGCAACATAGACGGCTGGGAGGGGAAAGCAACGGCATATGGAAACATATTCAGGGTGCTTGACCCTGACATCATTCTTATAACAGAGCACGGCATTGACACTACAGCTGGTCAAATTAAAATACCAAGCTACAGAGTGGTAATGAAAAATCATTCTCAGGAAAGGTTTGATGGTGCTGCAATAGCTAGCAAAGGGAACATTTTGTTCAAACATCTACTAGAACTAGACGAATCCTTCGTGGCGTTCGAACTCCACACATTGGTATGAAACTGTGATAGCGGCAGCCTATCAACCCCCTCGTCGAACCTATCTCCCAATAAATAACTTCTTCACACTGTTTGGGCACCTCAGAATAGCAATCTTAGGGGGCGATCTCAATGCCAGATGCTGTGCGGTGGGCTATGGTAGAACCAACGAAAGAGGCCGAAACTTGGAATTGATTATGGGAAAAAAAACATCCAAAAAATAAGGCCGGATTTTCTGACCTATATCTCGCTCCGATCCAGCTTTCAGTCTTTCTCCGCAAAAACTACACCTTAGCCAACTGGGAACGTTACAAGAGACGACTCAGTCAATACGCCCTAGCTGACCTAAGAGACGCAACCTTGAAGGAGATAGACGAAGAACTGGAGAGGATAACTATGTCCATACTAGAAGCGGACCGCGAGTGCGTACCCAAGACTGGGTGAAAAACACCTCTTCAGCCCAGATGGACAGAGGAGATGAGGGAGATCGCTCGTGATTACTAGGAAGTGTACGAAGAGATAAGACGGGATGGTCCTAATCGGGAAAAAAGCTCGCTTTTTCGGCGCCTAAGCACCGAGCTAAAAGAGGCTATCAATCTCCAACAAGAGGAAATATGGAATAGCCTGATAGCCAAAGTCAATAGCGAGCTGAACTCAGCTAAATTCTGGCGTCAAGTCAAGAATCTAAAAGGACTCACCGAAAGAACTAAGGCTCGAATAAAAAAGAACGGATATTATATAGAGGATCCGGCGGTTCTAGAACAGATTTAGGAATTATTGGAAAAAGGTCTTCAATATCACACCAGAAGACAATAAAGAGTTCGACCATGAATTCGAAGGCCAACTGATCAAAGATCTGAATCAGATTATACAACGCACGCACCCACAACATCAAGTAGACAAAGGCAGGAAGATGGCGGGCCATGGCCGTCCCATAACACCAGAGAAGGTCATGACCACTGTGAGAACCTTTGAACAAAGGGCACCAGGCTGGACGGGCATCACCAAAAACAACTTGGTAAATGCCCCACAGCAGATCATCCAGGGAATCACAAGTGTTTATAACGCTTCCCTGATGGTTTTAAGATTGCCGAAATAATCTTCATACCTAAGGGAGGTAAACCCCCTGATCAACTGGTCAATTCCAAGCCAATCGCCCTGCTGGAATTCATTGCGAAAGTCTACGAGAAGCTCCTGGCTGACAGGTTTCAATAACAACTAGCCGACCTAGGAGCTCACATTCCTCAGCAGCACGGGTTCCGTAGGAGACGAGGAACGGAGACTACCTTCGCCCTCCTAACGGAAAAAACACATGCAGCAAAGCTGAGCAAAAATGCGTAGATGTGGTGCTGCCGGGTGTAAAGAAGGACTTCGATAAGGTCTATCTGAGAGGGCTACAATACAAGATCCTCAACCTCCAGTAAATCCGATCTTGGAAAGGGTCCTTTGTGAATATGTCATGGAGAGGAGAGCCCAAATCACAATCGAGGGCTACAAAGAACCCGAATTCGAACTCGAGGTGGGAGTTCCACAAGGCAGCTGTCTGAGTCCGTTGCTGTACCTCGTATACACAATAGACCTCCCTGCTCCAGTGAAGGACGATTCGATGCATCTGCAATAAGCAGATGACATCACACGAATCGTTCCAAGTCCAATCAGGAACGATGGAGTTCAAGCAATAGTGACAGCTGCTCATATCGATAAAATCAATCGTTACCAAAAAGGGTGGAAAATAAAGACTAACCACCAGAAGTTCCTGATAATTCCGATGAACCGCCGAAATTAGACGACGTCCTCGTTTATGATGAAATTTATCTTCTATACTCTAACGAGGGAAAGGTCCTGGTCTTAGGTCTTTACAAATCAGGATATAAGGTCCACATAAACAACAGAGTCTTCCTAGCCAAAAAAGAGCTGAAGAAACTGTGCCGTTTCTGAAGCCTCAACGTGCCAAATAAGAGAAAACTATACACGGCCTCGGTACGCTCCGTCCTCGTGTACACGGTCGTGATCACGCAAATGGCAAGTTGTACCTCTCACAGGACGTTGCAGAGAGTACAGAATCAAGCCTCACTGCTTATAACTGGCACGAAAAGGATCAACCGTATTCGACAATCGGTTCTACACGATATAATTGGAATCAACCCGATCAATATGGAGATCCAGAGGCTACGAAGAAAGATATGGGACAAAGTAGAACAAGAAATACTCCCAACAATAAACAATAATCTATAAATACAGCAATTTAGACAACGCACAGTAGAAAGGACAGCGCCATTCCCCAGCGGAAGCAACTGTGCAAGAGAAAATATAAGACTCATCCAAGGAAAACAATACTTTCAATACACACATACTGCTCACTGAATTACACACCGCATAACAGATGTCTGCTTACCTTACGTGCTTGCCTCACAAGGACCACGAGGGAGTTACCCTCAACACCATGGCAATGGATATGGTCACACGAATCCCCCTAAAGGTAATCAATGGCCAGGCCAAACTGGAAAGAGGCAAAATTTTCGAAACTATCTTCGGAAAACTCAGCGTCGCAGTTATTCGCCTAATAGATACCTCAACCCGTTACTTGGCGACCTGCGGGGGGGGGGGAGGATATCGAGACGATTAGGAAGGAAGATGGCCTCGCACTTCAGGAGATAAACCTCCAGCTCGCAGTACCACCCCAAATCTCAGGCCCGCCATAGCGTAATTTGCCATCGACTTGATCCATCCTTAGGTGATCGCACGAAGGAGGAATTAGCAGAAGAGATAGAAGCAAATCAGAGCTGGGCGAAAGTTTCTGAAATAATTGAGCTCAGAAACCGAAGAGAGAACCAATAATACACTCATGTATTCAAGGTGATCTTCAAGTAGATGAAGATGGCCAAGAAGGCCAAATAAAAGGGTCCGTTACTATTCCACGCAAAGCTCAGTGGGGACCAGATCAAGCGTGAAGAATTCACCCCGGTCCATATGTGTTTCCGCTGCTATGGAGTAACACTCCATAAAAGATTGCTAAGAAGCAGATGATACATGCTCCAGGTGCAGTGAAAGTGGTCACGGGTGGAAAAACTGTGTTAACTGCGGGCAGGGCCACATAACACTAGCAATGGCTTGCCTCATGAAAAGAAACAATCAAAAGAAAACGAACTGCAAAAAAAGAAGAAAGAACAGAGGAGGAGGACAACTTCGTATACACAAGGAGCAAAAATTTCCCGCTACACAAAAGCTCCGACAAACCCTACATAAAACCTGAGAACGAGGAGTCAACGAAAATTCTTACCTGCATACTTTATGCGCACGTAAAAAATCTCACGAATCCAGGCACGTTCTCAAGTGAGCTCAACTTGATGCTCACGAAGAACAATCTGAGTGAGATGTGGTTGCCAGAGAACCCTCCTTTAGGAGATGTCCTACAATTACAATTCTCCCCAAAGGTGAATGAAGAGATAGTTGCAGCTCGCCCCCCCAACTCTACTGAAATAACGGACTCACACCACCAGGAGACCTGAACCCAGAATTGTAGTGAGAAAAGCGAGGGAAGAAAAATCGAGGAAAGCTGCCACGAAGGAACCCCAAAGAGGGGAACGTTAAACTACAACTGACGCAGACTCGGACAGCGACAAGAGAGAATAACACTAAAAGAACAAAAAGAAAGAAAAACAAGCATAGGTACGACGGTAGGGAACTAGGTCTGAAAATATACCCTTCTTACAAGACCCCCTTCCGTGAACAAATATCTCTCGCGGATATCACCAAAGCCATTAAGAACTAGAAACTCAAATGGACAATAACACAATCGGAAGAGGAAACTGAAGTTACGGCAGCACTCTACTACGGTAAAGTGAAACTCGACAACACTTCCTTATTTACGATCCCGGCCATGGAATACAAGAAGACAAAGAACGAAAAGGTCCAAAAGCACAAGGAATAAACAGCACACTCTAGAAGTAGACCCAAAACATAGAAAACATAAACAACACCTTAAAAGTTTTAACACTAAACACGAATATTCAAAAGGGCGGACCCCGACATTATCCTAATATCTGAACATGGTGTCAACACAAATAACACAGGGATGAAAATCCCGAACTACCACGTTCTGGCAAAGAACTCCTCGCAAGATAGATTCAACGGTGCTGCAATCGCCATAAGAAGGAACATCACCTTCAAAAGGCTACCAGAATTTGATGAGTCCTTCGTAGCAGTCGAAATCCCAACATTTGTTGGGGGACTCACAATTACAGCAGCATACCAACCACCACGCCGTCCATATTTGCCCATCAATAATCTACTAACCCGAACTGCCCACCGCAGGAATATATTCATAGGGGACGACCTCAATTATAGACTGGGAGACTCGGGCTATACCAGAACAAACGACAGGGGCAGAAACTTGCAGCTTGCCATTGACCTGGATAGGATTGAGAGAACCGGGCCAGAATTTCCGACCTACATCACTGAAAGATCAACGACAACCCCGGATATAATATTGACAAGCACCAGTTTCCCTTTCAATCTGGTCAGTAGGCCTGGCCCTGCGTTTCCAAGCGACCATATCTCCATCATGGCCACCATCTCCCTCGCACCTATTCTGCTTCCTATCCCACCAAGGAAAGGCTTTGTAAAAGCAAACTGGGAGCTGTACAAGCGAATCCTCAACAGCTTTGAACCAGCCGACCTAAGCGAAGCTATCCCGGAAGATATTGACGAATAAATAAACCACATAACACACCTGATCATGGAAGCGGACGAGAAACGCATTCCATACATCACGCATAAAAGCCCTCCGCAACCCAGGTGGACCGAAGAGATACGAGATATTTCCTCAGAACGAAGAGATCTATGAGGAAGTCAGGCAATTGGGCCCAAACAGAGATCGCACCAGAAGACTCCGACAACTCAGAGAGGAACTCAAAGCGCGATTAACGAACAACAACGGGCCATATGGGGCGGAATTATCGAGAGGCTGACACAGAGCAGAACTCCCCAAAATTCTGGAAGAATATAAAATAATTGAGAAGTATGCCCCCGAAGGATAAAATGAGGCTGGAAGAACATGGGGGAATCATAGAAGATCCAGAGAGACTTGAAAGAAGGTTCAGGAAGTACTGGCAATAAATATTCTCCATCACGCCTGAAGAGAATGAGGATTTCAACCTGGACTTCAAAAACCAAGTGATTGACGAACTCAATAATATAATCCACCGCACGCATACCAACCCGCACGTTTCCAAGGAGAGGAAAATGGAGGGCCATTGGCGACCGATCACTATTGGAGAGTTCCTGAGCACGCTCAAATCCTTCAAGCAGAGAGCTCCTGGCTGGAAAGGGATTACTAAAACGCATCTTTTAAATGCTCCCCCACGCCTGCTTCAGGGCATTACCAACGTAATGAATGCGGCCCTGAACACTGGTTACTTCCCTGATGGATACAAGGTGGCAAAATCATCTTTATCCCAAAGGGGAAAAAATTACCAGAACAGCCGATGGACTACAGGCCCATCTTCCTCTTGGAAATCATCGGCAAGATTCTAGGAAAGATCCTAGCCAACAGGCTTCAGAATTAAATTACAAGAAGGAGGCCTACAATACACAACAACATGGGTTCCGGAAGAAGCGCGGAACGGACACCGCACTCTTGATCCTAACCGAGAAAATCGCCAAGTGCCGAGCGGAAGGAAAGTAAATTAACGTCGTACTAAGGGACGTGCAAAAAGCCTTCGATAAGGTCTGGCTGAGGGGCCTTCAGCATAAGATCGTGAACTTCAGCTATATCGGATCATGGAACGAATCATCTGCGACTTCGTCATGGAACGGCGCACCCAGATCATGATAGAGGGTAAACAAGGACCAGAGTTCCTGCTCGATGCCGGAGTCCCACAGGGAAGTTCTATGAGCCCCCTCCTTTATCTAATTTATACAATAGATTTACCAACTCCGTTAAAGGAGCACTTATTATATCTCCATTTTGCGGATGATATAACCCAGGTGATCCCTGGTACATTCACGAATCATAAGGCTTAGGCTCTCGAAACTGCAAACGAAATTCGCAACGTAAATAAATACGAAAGAAAGCGGAAGATCCGCACGAATAGCCGAAAACTCAAGATCTTCGCCCTCGGCCGCAGAAAAACAGCGGATGTAACAATAGGGCATCTGATATTCCCCTATCACCATGAAGGAAGTGTTTTGGGGCTCCGCGTCACCTACACCGGATATAGCCACCACTTCATAACGCGGGAAAATCTGACGAAGTTATAACTCAGCAAACTTCACACATTTAGAAATATGAGCTCTAACAACATCAGAAAAATATCTCATTCATATTCAAGCAACACTCATATACCCCGCCTGCAAAGAGCCCAGAACAAAGCGACTGCTTATATAAACAAACGCAGAAGGAGAGATTAAATACCCCAGAGAGAACTTCACCGAAGAGCTGCCTTGCTACCAATCAACCTGGCGACCCTAAATCTGGCCAAAGGAACATGGGAAAGGATCCTGAATGAAACAGCACCTGAACTAAATGAGTGTTTAAGCATCCCAGCGAACAAAAGGGAGAAAATGGCCAGAACAAGGCGATTTCCCAGCTCGAGACAATGCTCAGAGGAACAGTTGGCACCGTTGTTCACATAGAGACCACACTAAACAAACAACTACACACATTATATATTAACAAATTCACTCACAAACATGAATGAATGTATTGAATGAAAGCAATATAAATGTATATATGTCAATATAGCTAGTAATTAAGAAAAAAATCTTAAATTAGTATAGAAAAATTAGATTACGTGATTAACTATATTATTACTTTTCAAAATTACTTTTCAAAATGTTATCTATTAAAATAAGTATAGTATTAAAGAGATATATATATAAAATTAATAAAAAAAACAGAATAAATAAAATAAAAAAGGCAGAGTAGAAAGAAACTGCACAAAATAAATAAACAAAAAAATTAAAAAAACAATAAATATAATAATCTTAAAAAAAAGTTAAAAATTTAGGAAAATTAAATAAGGTTTCAAAATAAGTATAAAAGAAAAGCTCTAAAGCGTTAAAAGAAATCTAAATAAATTAAAAACGTAGCCCTCACTACCAGGGCAAACCCTATAAACTCTCTTCATCCACAATCTATCATCTTATCTTCCACACCAATATTTTTTCTTAACTATTATTCATCAATCAATCAATTCTTCTCATTCAATCTGATTCAGACTCCACCATACTTCATCGGTAAAGGAGGAAAGAATACCTGAAGACACTCCGAAGATGATCGAATAGATCGAAAGCTCATCAATTTAAGCCTGATTTTTTCAAAACGCAGTTATTCAAAAGAGATGTGAACATAGGAAAAATGATAGACTAAAAAAGACAGCGAAGAATAGAAAGTTGCCAAAGGAAATTGATCAAGGCGAAATATACCATAGTCTTCAACGAAATTTGCATTCAAGAAAAACTGCTAACCATCTACACTAATATATATATATATATATATATATATATATATATATATATATATATATATATATATATATATATATATATATATATATATACATATATATATATATATATATATATATATATATATATATATATATATATATATATATATATGGTGTTAGGCCTAATTTTGACTCTTTTCATTAATGAAAAAAAACGCAATATCTAAGCTCAAATTAAATGTATTTTATTTTTTTGTTAAATTAACTAAATTATGGCTGGGAGATAACAGTTTACTCAAAGTAGCCGCACTCAACTTCCGCCTTAAGGTGGCTCCTGAACTTGGCGCATTCGTCCTCGCAGTTTCCTTGGGAAGATTTTCGAACACCTCATTGAATTTGGCCACCAGTTAAGCCTTGGGGTGGCAGGCAAAGGTGTTGATGTCTTTATCAACTGCGATTCACACATAGTAATATGTGAGATTGCAATCGGGGGATCTAGGAGGCCAGAAAGTAGAGCTGGTGAAGTCTTAGAAATTCGCCGACTACCACTTCTCACTCTTTCCGGAGGTATGGCTTCCAGCAGCAACATCTCCAGCCAGGATTGACCACACTATCCAGCAGCTCCACATGGCCTTCCAAATTGAGCCTAAGACGCTACTCAAACATGCGAGTCAACATGGCGTCACTTTTACTGAAGTCACCCAAAGACCATCACAGTTTGAGGGAACTTGGTCTTTATGATATGTGGAATGTCGCATGGATTATAGGCAAGCCAACTGCTGTTCTCTGTGTTACCTTACTGGTCCTGGCAGAAGTTGTTTTCATCTGAGAAGAACAAAATCGTCCCTGGCTCAACAGGATGGTTCAGCTTGTTTATGATTTTATTTGCCTTAGTCAAACGGTTCTCCTTGGCCTTGGCTGTCAGAATTCTTCCCTAACACCGCTTTTACGAGTGGTAGCGAAGGTCCTTATTCAGGACCATCTTTATGGTGGTGACTCTAACAACCATTTCTCTCGCCAAAGCCCGGCTTTACTGGTTCGGGTCTCCCTGCTCCTTGTCCTGCAGTTATCTGAAGAATTCCGTCGTTCGAACACAGTCATCACTCCTGCTGTATTCATTTCTGCCATACAGCTGTTTCGTAGTCTCCATTGCAGTTGCCAGATCACGTCTCACAGCCTTTACAGTGTTAATAGAGCAATGCGCACCGGTCATGTTTTCGGCATGTTGATACCTAGCGCGAATCATCATGATGTAGCTAACTCTTTTCAGTAAAGTTTTTCTCAACTAAAACTTTACTTTGTATGTTATCTAACGCAGTTTACTGTTCATAGATACATTAACATCTATTGCACTAGAAGTTAGGAAGGCAATTTTCGTAACAGCTTGAATTTTACGTTTGAGATGTTACAAGTTTCGGGATATCGATATAGTCTTGGACAAAAGTTCTGACATTATTTTATCACTATGAGTATATTTTAATTTTGGAATAAAAAAAAAATGGTGAAGTGCAGAACAAATAAATATGATTATCGAATGTTTTGGAATATTTTAAAACAAAAAGAATTGCAAATAATGAAGCTCAGAAAATTTATTAAATTTATGGCATGAATGTTTTTGTTGTTTTTTTCGTATATTCGAAAATTTTATCAATTGCTTTTTAAAGTTGATTTTCAATTTTAATCTTTAGCAGGAGGAAATAGGGACTAGCCCCTAAAAAAGGAGTAGAGCGAAATGAGATTATTAACGAAAAATTAGATGGGGAAGAGTCGTGAGGATTGTTTTTTTCCGTATTTTCAAAGAATTCCGATAAAAGTGTTTTTCTTTCCTTTAGGCCTGAAAATAAGCATCGATTTGAAGAAACCTGGACAAAGAATTTATTATTATAAGATTTGTACTGGATACCTTTGATTTTTTTTTTTACCAAAAGCTGTCATTAACAAACCTTTTGTTTCTCCAATCATTGTTAAAAAAACTGCCAAGAATAGTAATAATAATAATATAATAAGTATTTATAATGCGCCCTTCAGGGCTGTTAGCCTTCACAGAGCGCAGGTGGTGTAGCGAGTGTAGAGAAAGTTTACAGAGGAGAGAAGGCAATTCTGAAGAGACGAGTCTTCAGGAGATGTTTAAAAGTAGCAAGTGAGGGATAGGATTGGACTTCGGCAGGAAGAACATTCCAGAGTCTAAGAGCACAAACTGAGAAGGAACGGTCACCCATCGAGCAGAGAACAGAACGAGGAGTGTTCAGGATGGGGGCGAGGTTAGACCGGAGTGCTCGAGGAGTTTGATGACAGGAGAGTGCAGACGAGAGATAAGGATGAGCCTCGAGGTTTAGGGCCTTGTAGGTAATGAGAGGAATTGTATAGTGGGTACGGAAGCGAATAGGTAACCAGTGTAGCTCCTGTAACAGAGGCATCAAAGGAGAGAACCGGGGGCGGCGAAGGAGGAGCCGGGCAGCATAGTTTTGAACTAGTTATAGAGGGCGAAGTGACGAAGAGGGGAGATTCACTAGAAGAGAATTGCAGTAGTCTAAGTATGGGGTGGTGATGGCATGAATTGCAGTCTCAAGGCTTCGTCAATCAAAATGGGATCGAACACGTGAAAAGTTGCGGAGGAAACCGAGGGAAGACTTACAGATACGATGGATGTGCGGCTTAAACGAGAGTTGCTCGTCGAAAATAACACCAAGATTACTGACGGTAACAGAGAAGGCGAGATTGGTTTCCCCAAGGTTAAGGGAGGGAACGAGAGCCATAGATTTCTGCACCATCGAAGCGGTACCAACAAGGATAACTTCAGTTTTATCGTGGTTAAGTTTGACAAAGTTGGCAGGCAGCCATTCCTTTATGGAGGTGTAGGCTGAAAGGAGCTTAGTAATTGATTGAGTGAAGGACACAGGGGATGAGGAAAGGTATATCTGAGTATCATCAGCATATAGGTGGAAGGGCAGGCCCAAATCGCGAAGAAGGGAGCCAAGAGTAAGTAATTAGATGCGAAAGAGGAAGGGACCAAGGACTGAGCCCTGAAGCACCCCAAAATGAATGGGCGCGGGCTCGGAGGAGAGGTTATCGAGCGCGACCGACTGAGTGCGGGAGGAGAGGTATGAGTGGAACCAAGCAAGTACAGTGCCCGAGAGACCAAGAAAAGTCTGAAGACGATCAATGAAGACAGTGTGGTCGATGGTGTCAAAAGCAGAGGAGATGTCTAGGAGGGCTAGATTGGACATACAACCCCTATCGGCAGCTCTACGTAAACCGTCTGAAACATTAATAAGAGCGGTTTCAGGAGAGGGCTTCACTTTGAACCCCGATTGGTAAGTTTTATCGATATTGCAGTTAAAAATATGGTCATTAAGGCGAGAGAAAACCACGCTCTTGAGGATCTTAGAGAGGAATGGAAGCTGTGAGATAGGGCAATAGCTAGATGGTTCAGAGGGGTTAAGGTATGTTTTTTTAAGGATAGGACGAATTGAGGCATGTTTGAAAGAAGAGTGAACCACCCCTGAGGCAAGAGAAGTGTTAAAGAGATGAAGCATCAATGGGAGGACAGCAGGGAAAATTGGGTGGAGGAGCTTGGGTGGAAAGCCGTCCTTAGGTGATCCAGATTTGTTAGAGCGTGAGATCAAGCCAGTTACTTCCTCAGAGGACGTTAAGCGGCAATGGATTATGCTCGGGGAGAACAGCCTGTGCTTGTTCAGATGACTAGGGTAGTATGTCCACAATACATGGACAATGGTACAGTGGAAGAATGCCATCTTCACTGATGAATCATCTTCATTCTTTTTTTTCTTATTCAGGAGGAATTTATGTATGGAGGACGCGCAAAGAATCCTTTGATCCCAATTTCCTGACCCTAATTGTGAAGTATGGAGGCGATAGTGTACTACTCTAAGTGGCTACATCATGAAATTCCGTTGCTTATGTCATAACGCTGAAAAGTAACGTTACTTCTAAGGAGTTTTTGTAAATTCTTAGTGATCATATTTATCTAATGGTACGAACACTGGTTCCCGATTACGGCGCCATCTTCTAAAACTATACTATGACGATTCCCCCGGCTAAAATAGTTAAAAGTAACATAAATGGATGAGCTATGATGTAGAACAGTTAGATTTCTCCCCAGTCGCTAGATCTGTACATAATTGAACTTCTCTGGTTTGTTTAGGATCAGCAATTAAGGAGCCATTTCACTTGCCCATCATATTTGAGAGAGATGTAACAGATTCTGCTTCACGAATGGATTAAAACTCCCATACATACTATCTGAGGCTTCTATGTGTATATTCCTCAAAGTATTGAAGTTTTTTATCGCTGGCAAGGACGACTATCTCGGTATCAACAGGTGTTTCTATTATTTTTTTCCAACACATGTGGACATGCGAAGAACCCAGGTAGAGCAGAGAGCCAGCACACAAATGGTACTCGAATCTGGTCTTCGAATCAAGATTGGGTGCTTCATCACGAAGATACCAGCCACATCATTTCAAACGTTTTCCTGCATCACTAATCACGGCTCATACTGGCAACGGGAGTTAATAGTCACATCACAATATTATCCTACCATTATTCGGTTAAAAATATATACTTTACATTCCAATTTTATTTATTACAATGTATCGTCTGCACATTTGTATTCGGTCCGTCTTCTGTAAAGATCTCTCCTTAGAAAATTCTCTCTTCAAACTTATTTCACTCTGACAACATAAAAAGAGGACAAATGGATCGGAGCTCTTATGCTAACATTTGAGACAGGTGTGAATGGTGATTCGGTGTTCCTGTCTATCTTGATTAATCTCAGCAGCCTAAAAAATGGCCTAACAAACATTCCTTTCTTAAGTATCCATTCGTCTATTTATGAAGAGAAACACGATGTAGATAAATTATGAGAAATCAATATTTGTTTTGCAGTAAACCGGGAAATTAATAGGCTATATTTACCTTCAAAATAATGTAGCCAATAGCTAGCCCTATAAAAGCTGTTAGTTCGTGCACAACCCGCACTTTCCACTCGGATTCTGAAGCTGAACAACCTGACGAGAACTTTGTGTGGAAGCTAACTCAGATCGGTAAGCGTTTGTAGTATTATTGGTAAAGTACACTAGAAATTGCTTCACGCATTAACACATCACAATAAAATATAGATATGAAAATATAACAAATGAGTAATAGAAATAGCTATAAATGAACTAGGAATATAAGCTTTATTATATATTTGTAATTTAATGATGTAAGAAAGAGATCTTGGAGGATAAATAGGTGATCCACGAATGAGATGAATTAATATTTTTAACATACGAACTTAAGAATGAGATTAAGTATGAATTAGATTAAAACTTGAGTTAGAGACGAGCTAGGAATGAGTGAAATCTTGTTTACAGATTGAATCAGGATAATGAGATAATTCTTCGATTGATAATTAAAATAGGCTAATTTGGGTAAACCTGAGTTAATGAATAAATTCAACTTGATCTAAAGTGGTCTACAAAAGATACAAGAAATTAGTGTATTTACATTTTGTTATTACCATTTACAAATAGAAATTTTAATTTACACGATATGAAAAATTATTCTGATGTTAAGGGAAATTTGAGCCAGATAAGAAAGGGATTTTTTTGTTAGAATGCTATCAGAGGAGGATTCGAACCCTCGAACACGGGCTGGTAGAAAATCAGGTCATACTAAATTGGGTCGAATGCTTCTCCCATATGACGTAAAACACCGCCGATTCACCAGAGACAAGGGAAGACATACCTGCCAAGATAAAACCGAGGCTAATTATATCCCAATTTAAATGGGTGATCATTTACAGGTACCATGACTACTATGACGATTCTTTTGCTGCTGGGGTTAGCTGGGGCACTACTGGTAGTGAACGCGCAAACTCCTTACTGCAAGACCTGCAACCTCCACACAATGTGTCGGACCACAAAAAATGGAAGAACTTGTCATGGCAAAGACCTCCAAAGTAAGCCACCCAGCCGTGATGAGAAGATCGCCATCTTGCATTCCCACAACAGGCTGAGGAATAAGGTTGCCAAGGGTGATGAGACCCAGGGAAATGGCGGCTCCCAACCGAGCGCAGCAAATATGATGTTGATGGTAATATTATTTTAAAGAAATTGTTAATTAAACCACTTAAAATTACTTCAGGTTCAAGGACTTGGTTTTAAGGAATTTATTCTAGTAACGAGCATGGATCTTTGTTCTATCTCCCATTTCTTTTATAAGTTCTAAAGACTAACAACAAGTGTGGTCGGTAGTCAGAACTACCGATAGTTCAACCTATCCAGTAAAGAACAAATGGTCATTCCATCAACATAAAGCAGGTTGTATTATAGAAGTGGCTTTATTTATTTTCATTCAATGTTTCTTTTACAGAAGTGGGATAATGAATTGGCCAGGATTGCTCAAAGGGCCGCAGACCAGTGTGTGTACGACCACGACTGCGGCCTTTGCAGAGTACTCAAGAGAGGTACAAGTTTTACCCCACCTTCTCCTCTGCAGTAAATTCTTTTCAATAATCGGGCTTTAAATATCGAAGGATAATATAATTTTTGTTCTTTTGCAATCTCTATATTAGATGAAACTATGTAGGCCTAAACTGTGACTGAGAATTTCTTTCTCTCCATGAATAAGCAAATTCGACTCATTTTTTTACGGAGTTAATAACAGTGGTCAAAAATATTTCCCTTTCTCCTAAAAAATACTTATTCTAATCATTTCTGATTTGTATTTTTTTTTAATTTACGGTAAATTATCACGTATCATATTTTTATAAAGCCATTGTCATCTGATACTGTAGTGGTTATATGCATAAGTGTAGAATTGCAAGCTTTGTGCCTGATGGTGATTTCGTGCAAAAATTCAACATTCCCAGAATTGGCGGGTGAAAGCTTTCGAATGTTGCAAGTCCGTGACTGGCTGTGTCAGAGGTGCTGGAAAATATACTGAATCTCAAGAACGATGATTACTTAAAAAACATGTGATTACATTTACTAAAATTAAAAAACTAAGATGGATTTTTGTAGATGGAGAAAATAAGATCATATATTCCATTATAACTACAAAGTAAGACTACAGATATTGGATCTTTGCAATAACTTTAATAAGCTAATCTTTTCTTTTACTCTTTCACGCTAGATACGAAAGGTGTTGGCCAAAATATAGCCATACAATATAATTCTTACCAAAAAATGGCAGTTAATTGGACAGGAATGGTGGAATCCTTTTATCTCACAGAAGTCCATCTCATGTCGCCTCAATATGCTAGTAATTATGTGTAAGTCCTTTAGTTTTTTATTCCTTGAACCTTGCATTTTACCCCGTTTTATTCATCGCAAGTATAGCTTACACAACAGTAGTTAAATCAGTGAATTCGTAATACAGTCCAATTCTTATGAGAAAGAAAACAAGTAGTTACTATCAAACTATTTTGTAGTTGTAGAAGCTCTGGTAGAAATTTTAAACGAAATTAATCCTATACTTAGAATATGACTTGTAAAATGAATAATCATGAAAAACGCCATATATGAAATAGTTAATGCAAAATATGCGAGCGGATTGCGTTTTTTAAATCGCTTGAATTAATCTTCTTCACAGTCATCACAAACTACCACCAGTTCAAAGCTTGGACGGATTTCAGAGGAAAGTTTTCACTGATTTAATTCCTAATTGTCCAAGGCTGGACGGAATTCTTGGCTATTATTAGTGACTGTTTTTGGAATTTTCCAGCTTCGATTCTTCGTGGGCCCACTATAGTCAAATGGTGTGGTGGAATTCGAGGCTTGTGGGTTGCGGAGCTTCAAAGTACAAGGAAGGGACCTGGTACGCAACGCTGATCTTCTGTAACTATCGCACAGGTGCCAATCTCAACGGTGCCAAGGTTTATGAAGTGGGCCCTCCAGCGAGTAAGTGCCCCACTGGAACCCGAGCGTCTCATCCGCGTTACGGCGCGCTTTGCGGTAAGAATTTAGCTAATGAGAGTTGGTCACTAGGTCTTTAGATCTTCCTTGTCCGAGGTCTAGGTCTTCTCGTAGCAAATCCA
This sequence comes from Ceratothoa steindachneri, assembly GCA_963969495.1. NCBI lineage: Eukaryota > Metazoa > Arthropoda > Malacostraca > Isopoda > Cymothoidae > Ceratothoa > Ceratothoa steindachneri. The sequence continues at coordinate 88,380,553 of OZ018333.1, forward strand.
TGTTTCCAGAATGACGCCAATATTTAATTGTATTTTCTTCAATAGTGACCGAAGGCTCAAGAAATACACCCACATTCCACACGGATGGGCAACTGCTGGGAAAGCCTGGATACTTTGCTCTGCCCGGGAGATGCGAGAAAGCAGGATTCAGACTCCAGTAATGTTCACTCTACCCGGCCCCCATGACTAAGAAATAGTGTACTCGATGATCATATTTACACGAAACAATTGTTGAACTGTGTGATAGATTTCGGATTATGTTGTAGGCTAATAAAAGAGTATGCAATGAAGTATTTGTACACCTGAAGGAAGTATTGACGGAGTCTTGCGTGAAGATTGTTCAAAACGTGATAATAACAAGGAAAATTACCTCTTCCAAAGAATACGAGCGCATTATGCAACACGAATTTACCCAAAGGAAATTAATCAACACTGCCAATATGTGTAACTAAAGAGTATGTGTGTAACTCAGGAACCTTACGTAGTAGAACAATGCTGATTGAAGATTCGGAATCAGCATACTCGACTTAGTATGAATCCCAAGCTAATACCCAAGTAGCAAAATTATTGTTGACTAGTGTTATTAATCATCAATGCTGTGTAAGATAACCATTATTAATCATCAATGTCCTTTTCTCAGACTACTCAAAAGGAGGAAGACAGTTTAATCCCTGCCCCCATTTTTATCTTGGATCCGCCACTAGTCAGTAGTGATAACGAGGACAGACAGGAGAGAATAACGATGGGAAATATAAGAAAGGAAAATGACCGAGACAATAAACGTCACTCATCCTCCAAATGAGAGGTACGGGGGAATTGTCGGCACTGGCCCCTGGACACAGAAGATTTTGTCTATTGTATGTTGCATCCATGGCACTGCCTAGAGCCGCTACACTCACTCATCTAACCACACCTAATGTTGTTCCTTGGTCAGTAGAAAGTGGTCCGAAGGATTGGAAGGTTAGGAACTTTCTCAAAGGCCTCCCAATGATCTACAGAAATGACATAGGTCTGAAGTTCACATCTCCTGATTAGCCGGATTTTCAGGCTTCAGGATGAAAATCATCTTCAAAGTTTTTAGACCGTCAGGGAAATATCAGGGTAGGCTTCGAGTAGGCTTATCAGAGTGATTCGAAATCTTTCAGGTGCCTGATTGTGATTTGGTGAGGCCGGAGGAAGAGATGGCGCCAAAAATTCCGCGCTGGTCACGCTATTGCCCTCTCCTAGGTTCCCAGGGAGGCGAGGGAGGTTCGCGGGTCTGTATGGAATGATCCTCCCTCTCCATCTAATCGAGAACCTGGTCCTCTATTTTGCCTTTTAATTTTAAGAGCCTATATGGCGACTGCCTACTAGGGCGAAGGTCGCTGTACTCGCAGTACAGCCTACGACTAGGCTAGATGAAAAAACAACATAAATAACAAATAAAGATAAAATAGAACAAAGGCTAAGACCCAAACTAAAAAAAAAGAAACAACAAAGAAAAAACAAAACAAGATAAGGCAACAAGGAGGAAGCCCGCTCCGGCATCGTACGACCTAGAAAGAAGCTCAATAAATTGGAGTAGTCCAGTCTCGTCTAAAAAGCCGTATATTTCGCAGGTCTGTGTGCACGAACCAGTTGCGAGTACAGAGGACAAGCGGTAGCGATCCTGCTCACGTTACCCCAGAGTGGGACAATCAACAAGAATGTGCCGAACAGTCTGGGGAACGACGCAGTCGTCATAATAAGGCGCAAGTGAGCGCTCGATGAAATGCCAGTGAGCCCCATCGACAAGTAGGCTTTCAATGGGGGACGTGCAGAAGGCCCCGGCCGGCGTGGTGAATCGAGTCCACTTTTCGCAAAAGACGCTCGGGTTCGGATGCATAAAACTCGCATCCGTAGTCGAGTTTCGAAAGAACAAAGCAGCGATAAGGCGTATCCCTATCAGCGCCCCAGGCTCTGAACGTCACAGAATGAAGAATATAAATGGTGCGGGTACATGAGACGCTAAGACTGCGAATATGAGCCTCCCAGGTAAGGAAACGGTGCAAGTCCACCACTTCCAAGAGAACCCCATTTCAAAACCAGAAAGTGTTTTAAGCCAGTGGCTTAGAAACCACCAGGTAGTCTTTCAATGAGGATCCCACAAATGGGCACTCTCGGGATCTATGAAATCCTAAAAATGGGTACTTCGATGGGGTAATATGCCATGTAATAAGTTGTAAACCAATGCAAAAAAGAGAAATACTTATATCACAACTGTACATTTATTAGGAAAAGCATAAGGCAAACGAACTACTGCTTTTCCACGCGGTCACACACACACATATACACAAAGGAGCAGCTGCGGGACAGAAAGATTCCGATGCTTGATAATTAAGGAAGGCGATCAAATACAGAGTGATATATGCTTTGACCGGTTGATTTCTCGTGAAACTGTCAAACAAAATGTAAACTGTCGCATATTGATAGGAGGGCATCTGATGAGAAAAAGATGCTATTTTCTAAGATGAGACACGTCAAGGATGACATCTTCTGGATCAATTTCAAGGAGTTATCAGTAAGGCAGCAACAAATGAGACTCAGCTCGGACAACGCGGTGCATCTTGATATGAGCATGACGTCGTCGTCCTCGATCGGAATCAAACTCAGACTCTTTAAGGTAGTGGAGTGGTTACTAAGGAGGGTTTTAAAGTCTTCTGTATGGGAGTTGAACCAGCCCCGAACTTTTGAAAGAGTCGAGAAAAAGATATATCTTAATCGGGGGGATGATTCAGGTCGATGCAAGATAATTCCTTCAGCTCAGAGATAGCAGCGACTAATGCTTGTGTTGTTCCCCTTTCAAAATGAACACGTCGAAGAAGCGGAGCGCCCTTAATAATACAAATCATGTCCTCAATCTCTGAATAAATGTTGGAGGAAAATAGGGATTGTAATCGAGGTAGCACACTTTTGTGAGGGTCGAACAACGCGACGAATAATGTGGATGTAACTTAATGATCACCAAATGTTCCAAATTGCGACACTTCGCAAGGACCTTTTGGGTGAAGTGGCTACCCATTGTCCGGTTTTCCAGACGGACGTAACTGATCGAGTTCAAGACAGAAGAGCCTCGAATCAGGTCATTCCAGCGTTTGTTAACAAATTGATCATCATTAACTAAGAAGGAAGGTTCTAACAAGGAGAAGATTCCTTCCATGACCAAATCAGGGAGGTCTTCAATGGTCTTCAATGTAAACTGTTGTATATTGATAGGATTTGTCAGCCTGGTCTGAAAATGTGTACAGTTCGGTTAGGAACGCACACACCTCTGGTAACTCCGCCCAGCGGTCAACGAAAAGACGAACAATGCGTTTCTGATCATTAGCTCCACCACGCGCCTTGACAAGAAAAAGAAAGAGGTCACGCCCCCTTAAGAAAAGGAGTTATACCTAAATAAACAAACGAGGACATTATAGGCAGTCAGGAAGAGGAATTAAGTCATTCGGTCAGATAGATGACCTTTAGAAGAGGTAGCCCTATTATCATTACTAGCATCACGAGTCCGTTCCTCGTCATTAAGTCCTGTCGTTTTAGCCTCGGCTTCCCCCAACATCAGTAAACTTACATACGGCCGCATTAAACTCGATTTATTTCGATACGCCTAATAAGGTTGACCCTATTTAAGAATAAAAGTCTACTTATCGTCGCTTTGAGTCCTTTCCTTTAACCCTTAGGTAACCAAGGCACATTCTGGAAGGCAGCCTAGAATCAGAATCTACGTGAAACCTTTGGAGTCAGAGCAAACTCTCACCCATAGACAGATAACCTAAAGATGCGCAATAACACCAAGGACCTTTTCCCACGTCATACGGGTAACAATCGTGCTTTGCCCTCATAGGCTATTAGGAAGAAATGTAGGAAGCCGTTGTGGTGAAATCAGGAGATAGCTAAGAAACTCTCTGAGAAAAAGAGGGCTTACAGAGAGAAAGTACTTTTGACAGTTTAAATCATTATAGGGGGACCAGAAATAAGCTGAATAAAATTATTAAGAAGAGCAAAATGGCGGCATAAATTAATTTAGCTCACAATAATAATAAAGAGTTTAAGAAAATTCTTTAGCAATTATAGAATTACTAACAAGTCTAACTGATAAAATAGGGCCTATTAGATATGAAGGGGGTTTGAAAGAATCTGATGAGGAAATAGTGCAGGTTCTTAATGATCATTTTTCTTCAGCATTTACAGAAGAGAATCGAGATAGATTAATTGGTATGAATTCTAGGTCAAGGGAAATAGTGTTGAATACGTTAATGTGAACAGGAAAATAATTAAAAGGCTTATATTGGAGTCAAGTACTAGTAAGTAATCTGGCTCAGACAACATTCATTCTAGGTTACTCAAAGAAGGTGTAGATAGTATTGGAGTAGCTCTTGAGAATATATACGAGGGGCGGTCAATAAGTTTTGCAATTCGGATATAAGGGAACGAGATATGAGGAAAAGTGTTTTATTATTTTTCAATATTACTACCCTCGACTTCAATGCACTTGCGCCAATTGTCCCTGAGGCTTCGAATTCCCGACAACCAGAAATCTCCCGACTGCTGTTCAATCCACTCCTGGACGGCGAGCTGGACATCTTCATCGTCCCCAAACCGGCGTCCACGCAGTGCAGCCTTGAACTGGCGGAATAAGAAGTAGTCGCTAGGGGCAAGATCTGGACTTTAGGGGGGGATGGTTGAGCTCCTCGAATCCGCACTCGCGCAGGGATGCTTGTGCAACTCTGGCCTTGTGGACTTTGACGACGTTGAAGTCGATCATGGGGGTGAGGTTTCTAGGGACCCAACGGGCAGAGATCTTGGTCATGGCCAAATTATCGTGGATGCTGTTGATAACACTTCCATGTGACATTACAAGTTCTCGCTCGATTTCTTCGACCTTCACCCTTCGATTTTCGAGGATTATCTCCACACGGGCCACATTGTCCTCGTTGGTCACATCTGATAATCGTCCTGGGTGGGGGCATTCTTCAAGACACTCATGACCATGGGTGAACTCCCTATTTCAGCGAGCAATGGTTGCATAGGAAGGGGCGATGTCGGTGTACACTGCAACCATGCGTTCATGGATCTCTTTTGCATTCTTGCCTTCTTTGGTCAAAAATTTGATCACTGCGCGGTGCTCAACCTTCTCCATTGTTGAAAAATTTGTGACTGACGATCTGCGATCAGCTACTGCTTCTTAAATAGACGAGGCAGGAGCGTGCGGTTGCAGGTCCTGACTTGTCATGACTTGTCCTAACACCCCCACAAACAGCCTTTTCCCTACCGATTCGCCAAACTTATTGACCGCCCCTCGTATACTAGATCACTAGAGTTTCGAGAAATACCTAATGATTGGAAATTAGCGAATATAGTGCCAATTTTTAAAAAGGGAAGTAAAGAGAACCTAAATAACATTAGCCCGGTAAGCTTAACTTTTATCGTTTGTAAAATCCTTGCGAAGATAGCTAAGAAGGGGATTTCTAACCATCTAGGTATGGTAAGTTAATAAATGATGCTCAGCATGGTTTTAGAAAAGGTAGATCGTGTTTAACAAATTTACTGGATTTTATGGATTATGTAACTAAACAATTAGATAGGGGTGAGAAAGTTGATGTGATCTACTTAGATTTCAGCAAAGCTTTTGATAAGGTTCCACATAGAAGACTAGTTCATAAATTAAAAATGCATGGGACATGTGGTAAAGTTTTGAATTGGATAATTGAATGGCTGAAAGACATGAAACAGAGAGTTGTGCTGAATGGGGTGAGGTCACAGTGGAGCGACGTTATCAGCGCGGTACCTCAGGGATCCTTTCTAGGCCCTTTATTATTCATAGTTTATATAAATGATCTCGGGGAGGACGTAAATAGCAAAGTGTCAATTTTTGTTGATGGCACTAAATCGGCAAATGTAGTCAAAGAAGTTGAGGGTAGCTTTAAAGTGCAGAGTGACTTAAATAAGTTATTAGCTTGGGCTCAGTAGTGGCAGATGACATTTAACCTTAAAAAATGCAAAGTTCTTAACATGGGAAGGGATTTCAGGGAATTTAGCTATGAAATGAATGGGCATTGCCTGAATTCAGTTGAGGATGAGAAGGATTTAGGCGTATTAGTAGATAGGTCATTAAAGTTTTCAAGGCAGTATATTGAAGCAAAAAATAGAGGAAATAGGGTGCTAGGGGTGCTAGGATACATTAACAGGAATGTTAGCGACAAGACTAAAGAGGTTATCCTTAAACTCTATAATTCGTATGTCAGGCCACATTTAGAGTACTGTATATAAACATGGTCACCACTTTTTAGACATGACATCAACCTGCTAGAGTCAGTACAAAGGAAGACAACAAAAATAATACCTTCCCTGAAGCACCTTGAATATGAAGATAGACTGATGGTATTAAATATGTTCTCAGTTGAAAGAAGATGTCTGAGGGGACACATGATTGAGCTTTTTAAAATCTGTTCTGGTATGGATAAGTTGGATTTTAGCAAGTTATTAGGTTTAGAAGTTAGGACTATGGGTCACTACTTAAAAATTAAAAAACAGAGTTGCAGACTGGATGTTATAAAATAGAGTGGTAGATTACTGGAATAGTTTGCTATCTGAGCCGGTAGACAGTCTAAACTTGAATGTATTAAAACGCAGATTAGATGATTATATGGGGAGGGAGGGGGAGGGGGGGGGGGGTGAGTTATCGACTCATTCCTGTGGATGCAGTTTTTTATTATTGTATTTTATAGTTCATTTAGATTTTGACGAGTCTTGATGTTAACGTTTTTTTTATGCATTCCTGTAGATGGTTCTAATGGTAGATGCATGATCGGACACAATCCTATGGATGGATTTTGTAGGTTGGATTTGACAGATGCGGATGACCTTTGATAGGCCCTTGTGGCTTTTATCATCCGTGAAATTATGGTATTTGCACTGACCGGGGGCCGTGCACCTCCTCCGGGTACCAACTGTAACAGGTTACACAGGGTATTCCCCTGTGGGTTAGACTATCCCACCGGGTGTCAAGGTATAGCCAAGTGTACGAGAATATCCACACACAGGCTCTAAGGTAGGCCAAGCAAGGCGATAACTGTTATTGTTCTAGGAGTGCGATTTGAATAGATAGCGGCAGCTGCGTTTCCAAGGAATATAACAACCACAATGACAAAAATAGATTTTTAATACACATTAAATATAAGGCACAGCAATATATATATATATATATATATATATATATATATATATATATATATATATATATATATATATATATATATATATACATATATATGGACAGGAATAAGGCAGACTTAAGCTCCGAATACTAATTAGATAACCGTGGTTAGGGAAATGTTATAATGGAAGATTGAGGGTAATGAGTGATTTACTTTCCTTGAAACTAGAGGGTAAGGTGGGGCAAACTTAGGGAAGGTATTGATGACCTTGATTACTCACAGGTGGTAACCACAAAAACCAGTGGCGGGTGGGGCTGCTTTCTCGAACTCGTGTTTTGCAAGATGCAGGCCTCTTGTCCCAGGAGGTCACCGAACGAAATTCGAAGGGGGGGGATGACTTCTCCACACTCGGCTTGAGCGAGCTAACGGGCATCTTGTCCTTAAGAGGTCACCGAATGAACTTCGAAGGGGGTAGGGTAGATGACTTCTCCACACTCGGCTTGAGCGAGCTAAGGGGCATCTTCTCCTTAAAACCCCGTAAGGGGCGCGGCGATTTGCGAACCTGACCGCCGTGCTGACGGGATCCACCGCTCCGTTCGGCCCTAGCTTAGCCACTCTTCCTTCCTTGAGATTGCCTGTATTTCTCCCCTACTTCGTCGCTTTTCATACAACCTCTCACACAACTTTCAATGGTCAGCCTCTAATTTCACAGGGTAGATGCTGACCTTCTTTTCAAGCCAAACGTCCCGGATCGGGGCTGAGGGGGGAGGGGACAATGTTCCCTAACCCCTGAGCTCCAGATCGGGATGGGGTTTTTTAAACAATCTGCTTCATCCCCACCCATACCTTCCTCAAATCCCTTTTTCTCTCCTCTTCACATTCTATCCATTTTTACGCCGCGTCTAAGGTGGAGCCGCCATGCCGATGGACTGCCAGGCCACCAGGCGGGAGGGGTGGTCCCAAATGGCGGGGCCTGGCTCTGACAGGCCTGTAAGCACCTCTTGCAGTGCGGGCAACTGCGAGAGGTAATGAGCGGTTGTATCCCGTAATAAAAAGAGGGTCACCATGCCCAATGATGAGTCTAACCAAAAAAATCCTTTAACTCCCCCTGTAGAAACAACGGAGCCGCTCTCGGGCAGCTCCACAGAAAAAAATGGAGGTTCCACCTCTGTGCTTGCGCAGGGGACCCTCGATATCTCTTCAACCGAAGAGGAGGCTTACTCCTCTCCTACGCCTACGGGTGAAGGGGACTCCCCCTCACCCCCTTCTCTGGAGGTACTTTCGGGCACCTCCCTTCTTCCAGCTGCAGGCCCCTCTGTTCTTTCCAAGAGGACTGCCAAGAAAGCCAGCAGGCAGCCCATTGCCGACCACCCCTCCTGTAAGCGGCTCGGTAGGGCAAACCCCCTTAGGGGGGAGAGGGAAGCAAGGCCCCTTCGGTCTCTTCCCTCAAAAGACCTGCTGGCAAGAATATTAAACCTTGCTGGGGTCAAGGCCTGTGCCTCCCCACAAATGCTGGTGACGCTGCCAAGGGGACTTGCGATGTCCTGGGAGGGGCTTGCCAACTAGAAGCCCCTTCTGTGATGGACATGGTCCTTGAGGAAAACCAGCCTCAGACGGTAGGACCTTACATGAGGAGGAATCCAGGCTCGGCGCCAAGCACCGAACCCGAATCCGCCCCTATGCAAGGTCCTCCTCAAACTGCTGAAGGCTCCGAGGCAGTACAAGGAGGAGATGGATCTCCTCCAACCGGTGCCCCTGCGACCACCAGGACCGTCTCCATTTTGGAAAAGGACCTGGCAGAGGCCGGTCCATCTGGCCTAGGGACTCCTATTGGCGGAGTTGAGAAGCGGGTTTATTCCCTTCCCTCCTCTCCTAAAAAAGAAAAAGACGAAAAAGACAAAGACTAGGAAGACTCGGGGCTCCTCTCCACTCGCTGGGGCTACGGGGACGGATGGGTTTGCTGCCACTTTGGCAAGCGACCAACCCAAGATCAGCATATCCAGCCCCTCTGCCCCTCCGGTTGCGGAGCCACTGACTAAGACTAAAAGTGCACAGGGCTAAGCCTCGATGACATTTGGGCCCCTCATTCAGAGGTTACCTGGCGTTTTCGAGCCCGCTGGCTTCAAACGTTTCCTCGTCATTCGCTCCACTGATGGCACCATGTTGGCCATGGGCAACATGATCCATCAGAGGAGAGGATTAGCTAGGGGAATTGGTAGAGAGCCGAAGGTGACCCGTTTCTCGGACGGGAGCTTTCTGGCGAATGCAGCGAATCCCACCGAGGCGGCCAACATAAGTGCTCTTCGGACACTTCATGGCACCCCGGTGAGTGTGACGCCGCACTCTACCATGAACATTGTGAAAGGAGTAGTTTACGCGAGGGAACTCGTTGAATATTCCATTGAGGACATCACCCTAGAGCTGGCCGACTATGGGGCGGTCAAGGTCGAACGTGTGATGAGAAAACCGGGAGGGGCCTCGATACCCACCCCTACACTCTTCGTCACGTTCGCCTGTGACAAGCTCCCTGAGTCGGTGCGTGCAGGTTGGTACCACTCCTGCGTGAAGGCATTCGTGCCACTGCCGCGGCGGTACTATTACTGTCACCGCTTCGGCCAAAAGGAATTGTTCTTGTAGACGTGCAAAGTCGGGGTCACCCGAAGTTTGTGTAAATTGCTCCAAGGCCGCACACGATAAGTTCAAATGGTGTGTTGCCAAGTATTTCAATGCGGAGAGCCGCACCCCGCTTCTTCGAAGCAATGTGGTGCATATCTCCTCGAGAAAGAAATCCTGGCCGTTCAGCCCCAGGATCGACTTTCATTCCGCGAGGCTAAGGACTTGGTCCTGGCGCGCCTTCGGCTCTGCCTGGGACGTCATATGCCTCAATAGTTAGAAAGGCATCCTCTGCTCCTGGACCATCCAGGTTGTTTTCGCGCCCATTTGGAGCCCTTCTGCGGCCTCTACTCAACCCGGGCCCTCCCCTGGTAAAGCTGGCGGCAAAAAGGGTTCACACCCAGCCGCGGTTCAAACCAGGGCTCCCCCCTCTTTCCCTAGCGTGACCGTTTCCCGTAAGGCGAAACGGCAACGCGCCTCCACCGAGTCGTTAGGCTCACAGGAGGCAACACCCCTGAAGATGGTCGCTAGGCCATCTTCCGAGATTCCTAAAGCTGTCCGACAAAAGGAGGACAGCAACAAAAAAAGCTTTGGCTCCTTCGCCCACGCCCCGAGGTGGAGCGAGTGGCTCGAAGATGGTGGTTCCTATACAGAGGGCCCCCCGCCTTCGAAGCCGCAATGCCCGCCTAACGTTTCGAGGCGGATGGAGAAAAAGACTCGCATGGCGAGCTCAACCTCCCCCAATAAGTCCTCGAAGGCGACATCACCTTCAGTGCTTTGTCTGGCCAACAGTTCCCGGGGTTCTGCCCCCGGGAAGGGTAGGCCATTCCCGTGAGTTTTTTTAGTTCGAGGAGGGCCCCCGCGTCTCCTCCTAGCTAGGCCTGGAGGGCATATTCCTTCAATGGAATTGCCGTGAACTCCGGGCCAACTGGGATGAGCTCGGAGGCTCGTCTCGTCCCGTTCGCCGTTAGCTATCTTTTTGCAGGAGACCATGCTAGGCGCGTGCCCCCTGCCCTCCCTCCCGGGGTATAAGGATCTTGCGACCCCACCACCACGGGATGGACGGAAGGGGGGATGCGCGGTTTACACTCGGCATGATGTCTCCGTTCTTCCTTTCTCTTTAGATACATCTTTTGAGGCAGTGCCTGTGCAGCTGCACCTGGATAGGAGGTATACTATCATTTCTGCGTACATTCCACCGTCAGCTGACTTCGACGCGTGGGACTTCCGCCGCGTCGTGGCACAGTTGCTGAGTCCCTATCTCTTGCCCTGAGATCTGAAAGGCAGGCATCCTCTCTGGGGAGATTACTCCATAAATCCCAGGGGACAAGTTCTTGACGATCTGATCGCCGAACTTGAGATGGGTGTCCTAAACGTGGATGAGTTTACGCATCACTGTCCGAGAACCGCTTCATTTTCTTGCCTTGACCTATCTTTGTGCTTTTCGGATGCACAGCCTGATTTTGATTGGGGGGTGGTCGATGACCTCCATGGAAGTGATCACTTTCCCATTCAAATATCATTTTCAGGGCAACTGCCACCTCAGAGCCTACCTCGGTTGTGCATAGCGTGGGCGCGGTGGCCTGCATTTCAGGAAATGACTGAAATCTCTATCTCAGTCGAGGAGTTTAGGTCGGTAGATGAAGCCGTTGAGTTCTTCTCCGGCAACCTCATCGCCGTGGGCCTGACTACTATTCCTAGGATGTCTGGCCGTTTTGCACAGCAACCACTCCCATGCTGGTTGGCCGAGTGTGATACGGCCCTCAAACAGGAGCGTAATGCCTACATACGCTATAAGCACCGCCCGAATGATTTCACTATCGCTGAATTTCGTCGGGCTAGGGCTAGGTTCCGGTATATTTCGAAGGGCGCTAGCCGCTCTTCTTGGCGGGCATACGTGTCTTCACTTAACGGGAAGACCACTTTAGCTGAGGTGTGGAAGCGAGTCAAAAGGATTCGGGGCAAGTTCTCGCAGGACCTCCCTCCCGTTCTCCAGGAGAATGGGACCGCCATCTCGGACCCCTCGTCCGTGGCGGAATCCTTAGCGAACGCTTTTTCCGCAGTCTCTAGCCGGGATGCTGCTCCGCCAGCATTCAATGCACGTCGTGATGTCGTGGAAGGCCGCCGACTGGACTTTACCACCAAAGGCGGAGAACCCTTTAACGACAAGTTTACTGTGAGTGAGTTGCGTTCCGCTCTCGCTTCGTGCGCGGACACCACCCATGGTCCGGGCGATGTCCCGTACGCCATGCGTCGACACCTGGGTGAGCAAGGCATGGCCTTCCTGCTAGATTTGTTCAACATGATCTGGGTGGAGGGTCTTCTCCCAGACTCCTGGCGAATCGCTACTGTGCTCGCCTTTCGCAAACCAGGGAGAGATCACTCTACTCCAACTGGTTTCCGCCCAATCTCTCTAACCTCTTGCGTGTGCAAGTTGATGGAGAAATTGGTAAATGTTAGATTAGCCTTTTTCCTGGACAGCGGAGGCCATCTCTCTTCTGCACAGTGCGGCTTCCGCAAGTTCCACTCCACGTCGGATGCTCTGCTCCGACTGAAAAATGCCATCTGCGAGGCTTTCCCTTGTTGACAGCACTACGCCACGGCCTTTTTCGATCTGGAGAAGGCCTATGATACCACATGGCGATACGGCATCATGGAAACTTTCCACACGATGGGGGCGAGGGGACGCCTCCCAATGTTTATATCTGAATTTTTGCGAGATCGTCGATTCCGCGTACGGGTGGGGAAAGCCCTCTCCGGCCCAATCGAGCAGGAAGAGGGTGTCCCGCAGGGAAGTGTCCCCAGTGTCACACTCTTTGCCCTGAGCATCAACGGCATCACCTAGGTGCTGCCGAAAGATGTTCTCGCTACGCTCTACGTGGACGACCTTTCGATCTCTTTTGGTGCGGGCTAGATACCAACTCTGGAGCCTTGACTCCAACAGGCATTGAACCGCGTCTCTCGCTATGCCTGAGCGCACAGGTTTCGGTTTTCTTTGTCCAAGACTAAGGTGGTGCACTTCTGCCGCTATCCACGGATTCACCCCGACCCAGATTTTTTTTTCTTAATAGGGTACGCCTTGATGTGGTGGAATCGCACCGTTTCCTCGGTCTTGTATTCGACCGACGCCTCACCTGGGAGGCTCATATTCGCAGCCTTAGGCTCTCTTGTACCCGCGCCAGGGACATTCTCCGTTCCGTGACGTTCAGCGCTTGGGGCGCTGATAGGGCTACTCCCCTACTTTTTTATCGATCCTTTGTTCGTTCGAAGCTCGACTACGGATGCGAGTTTTATGCCTCCGCAGCCGAGCGTTTATTGCGGAAGGTGGATTCGATCCACCACACGGGCCTCCGCCTTGCGACCGGTGCCTTCCGCACTTCCCCCATTAAGAGCCTGTTGGTCGATGCTGTGGAGATGCCACTCGCTCTGTGCCCCATGCAGTGCATCACTCGACCGTACGCGCGAGCCCGGCGCCTCCATCAGTCGCGAACAGCTCTCACTGCATCCACAGCTGATCTCGATGGTGCCTATGCCGCCGAGAGACGCCAGTTATAACCTAAGCCCTTTCGGTTTAGGGCCAGGAAACTCCTTCGAGAGCTAGATATAGCTCTCAGGCCAGTGGCGCCTCTGGCTCTGCCCACGACGCCACCCTGGAGGGTACCACATTTGGCTCTTTGTCGCCACGCCTCTGCTCCCAAAGCTTGTACGGCGCCAGGAGTATTGCGTTCGACCTTTCTGGAGCGCACCTCGTGTCACGCTGGGACCGTGCCAGTGAATACGGATGGCTCCAAGTCCCAAGAGGGAGTCGGCTTCCACGCTGTATCCCCTCTGTTTGGAGTCAGTGGGGCTCTGCCGGGCGCTGCGTCTGTCTTCACGGCCGAGCTGGTGGCAATACACCACTCGGTACGGGAGATTACGCGACGTTCCCGGTTTGGAGACCGGATTGTGATTAAAACCGACTCACAAAGCGCCCTGACTGCTCTCGTGGAATTGGAATCTCCGCATCACCTGGTTCGCAATATCCGTGACGCCACGGTTTTGGCGACCCGGGCAGATATCGAGATTATCTTCTGCTGGGTTCCTGGACATTTAGGAATTGCAGGGAATGAGCGCGCCGATGAGGGCGCCAAAGAGTCCGCGAGGACTGTGCGACCGGACCAGCGTTTTGCTCTTCCTCACACCGACTACATGGCACGAATACGGGCAGTTCTTCGGACTGCACTGCAAAGAAGATGGGAGACGGTCGAAGGGAACTTAAAGTTGCGTGTCATTGCACCGCGACTGTTGCCATGGATCTATTCCCCAATGCCGCGACGGCTTAAAGTCGCTTTCTGTCGTCTCCGAATCGGACACACTCGTGTGACGCATCGCTATTTGATGGAGCGCTCGCTTGTGTCCTATGGCGATGACTGCGTCGTCCCCCAGACTGTTCGGCACATTCGTGTCGAATGTCCCAGTCTGGGTGATCTTCGCGCTCGTTACCTGTCCCGGTACCGGGATGGGCGGGGTCGCTACCGTCTGTCCCTTGTACTCGGGACGAGTGCGTGCACCATGACTGGTGGACTTAGTGACTTTTGTGGGGAGGCCGGCCTTCTCCCTTGTATTTAACTTGTTTTTTGTTATTGTTGTTTGTTTGGGGTTTTTTTGTAGGTCGCAGGCTCCTGCGCCGGGGGGGAGGGGGGCCTCCCCCCGACGCCGGAGCTTGCTCCCTGATTGTTATCTCCTTTTTATTGTTGTTTCTGTTAAATTTTTTACTTTAAAGTAGCCTAGAACTGCGCTGTTTGTTTGCGGCGACTTATGCCCAAGTGGGCAGTCGCCAGATAGCCCCTTGAAAAATAAAATTGTCCTTAAGAGGTCATCAGAAGAACTTCGGAGGATTGCTTCTCCAATCATTGATCCGAAGGCGGATGAGAAAGGCCAACCTTGCCTCACGAGTTCTTCTCCTTTAACCGAAGATACGGGTGTGATGTCTAGTTCTTCCGTGGCTTGCGACCGTCACTCTCAATTCTTGGGTGAGATCTCGTTGAATTGAACTCCTTTCGGGGAAGTCTCGTATGATCAAATCTCTCTGTAATCCTGGAGCGGGTGCATATATACCCGGAGTTCTTCAAAACAGGGAGAGATATTGAGACCTTCTCTAACCCTCGTTATGGGGCGTGACAACCCGACCGTCTCTTTGCGGTGAGGTGTCAAAGGCATGGATCAGCGGGCCGGACGGGCGACCAGCGGCGGGAGCCATAAAAGTGGTTCACGGCGAATCCTACAAAGTAATCTCTCGACCCGAGGGAGGGAGATGGGAATCGAAGATAGATGGCAGAGATGTAGCCTCAGTGTGAATTTCGCAAAGACCTGACGGCAAGTCAAAAAAGGGTGAGGTCGGAAGGGAGAAGGGGGAGTAACGGTTCGCTTTCTCTCCCGAAGTAATTATCTTAGGAGGTGGGGAAAATATCCATACTGTTTTTTACAGAACCTCTTTCAAAACCTCACAAGAAGACCCTCTGCCGGCACCCACTTCAATCGATCGAGGACAACCCGAGGGGAGGGGGGCAGGGAGGGAGGCCCAGGATCAGAAACCGTTAGAGCTATTTCTAGGATGGGGACAATTGGTACTTTCCGCCCTGCAACGGACAGAGGCAAATAGTCCCAAAATTAGAGATGTGCTGAGTACTCGGCATCAGCGTCTGCTAGAATCGGCCAAATCTGTGAGAATCGGCATCGGACTCGGCATCGGCAAAGTTTTGCCGATTCTTCGTCAAAATTTTAGCTTTTTATACAGTTTTGGTGGCTGAATTAGGCCAGACAACATACTTTGTGTTTCTAGTTACTACAACTTTATTAAGTAACACCTTTATTGTTTAATTCTGTTCAGATTATAGTATATGCTTTCAGGGATGCTTGAACGAAAGTAGCAAGCTACAGTGTAATAACTACTAAAAAGTTAAAAAAAAAATCAACCATATGATTTTTCTAATAAATGTGGTTTTGAATTTTAAGTCATATATAGCTGTGATAGAACGGGTTGAGGCCGCGTAATTTCAACCACTATATCACATGTTATTTAAAACCACGATGCTCCCCACGTGCATCTTCGCTTTGAAGCTGGGCGCCTTATCGCAGCCACCTGAGTCAATGTTTAAACAAGGAGGTTTATCATCCCCTCCCCATTCGCCCCATCCTCCGATCACGCCAGATTGAGTTAGGCTTATGGGCAGATAAGGCTTGTTCTCAGGCTCGGCTGTGCATTCCCTCGAAGCTCCCACTCCATTGTCCACCACGCCAAGGAGATGTCTCGACTATTTATATCGAAACTTTACCACTAAGATCAGATTAGAGATCCAGATTTTCTTCGCGAGACATCACTACGGTCCAGTCTCACCTTGTGCACCAAAGGGCCCTCGACCTCGAGATCCACCATCACTTGTCCAGAAGAAGGACAATATCCCTTGAGTGCTAAGGTTCGAGCCTTCGTGACGCCAAGTCCGCAAGGCTTCCCCCTCGTTGTTCAGGAAGAGAACAACGTTAGAACAGCCATTGTTCGTTCGAGCTTTTTGACAAGAAACGGTTCTCACCCCCCCCCCCTGTTGTTCAGAAGAGAACTACGTAGAACAGCCATTGTTCGTTTGAGCCCGTTCGCCAAGAAACGGTTCTCACCCTTTCCCTGTTGTTCAGAAAGAGAACAACATTAGAACAGCCATTGTTCTTGAGCACGTAGACAAGAGACGGTTCTCACCCCCCCTGTTGTTCAGAAGAGAACAACGTAGAACAGCCATTGTTCGTCAAGCCGTTCATCAAGAAACGGTTCTCATTCCCAAGACGCCACGTCAGGATCATTTAATTCCCCCCCTTCGGCTGGAACTCGCCAGCGGACCGAAATTCCATCACGTCGCCTTCTTCTGCACAACAAGTATAAATTACGTAAGCCGAACGTTACCTTTGAGTATTTAACCCTTTTGTCATTTCTATACTGTGCTTTAAATGGTTTAGCGAACCATCCCATCTCTGTAACTTTATATTTGTTTTACCTTTTTAAATCTTTTAATCCTCGGATTAGCTCGATTTCACACGACCCTTTCCATTCTCTGTTTATGTCAATATTTTCCGTTTTGTGTGTTGTTGATAGTTATTATTAATAAAACTATTTTATTAATGATAGCAATATTATTATCCTTGAGCTCAGTTCCACTTCTTAAGCATATCGAAGATACATAATATCGGCCAGCCAGACATCCACGCACTCTAAAGATAATTAAAGAAGTTCCCTCAACGAATAGTCATATATGGTATATCGTCGAGAGTCCATTCTACGACAATAGCGGTTCACCTACTCAGGGACGTTTTATGGTGTTCCTTATCCATGGACATTGTCCATTTACCATGATATACTGGCCCCGTGTCAAAATGTATAAATAATTTAAAAGAGATGAAAACAGTGGAACCGAATGGCTTCAATCCAAAACGAGATGAAGTACTAACTAATAAAAAGAAAAGTGTAAATATAATAACAAAATGTTTTAAAAAATTGAAGTAAAAAGTAAAAGAAAAGCATTGAGTTGAGAAAAAATAAAAACATAAATGCTAAAGAAAGGGAAAAAACCCACTAAAATAAAAGAGCTTTGGTCAATAGCCATATCAAATATCTCGTATATAAGAAATGTGGAAAAAAAATAATAATAAGAGGGGTCAAAAATTAAAATTTAAACAAATGGCGTTCGGGAGGTGCCGTTGGAAAGGTTATACTTCAACACTCAACTAAAGTATAAAAAGTAAACTAATACACCTAACATGCTTACACAAGCGTCTCTTCAGAGTGATTTTAAATCAGAATTCTTGTCAGTGAATATAAAAACCTTAGGTTTAGTAACGAAATAAGGATGTAAAAAGCAATATAGGTGCAGAAAAGTTTAGTGACCTTGAACAGCGTGTCTTTAAAAATTTAAAGGGTATGTGTGTCTTTATTTATCGAAAACATTGTTGCTGTTATTGCAATAGTTACATTATATATATATATATATATATATATATATATATATATATATATATATATATATATATATATATATAATGGACGCTACACCTGCAAATTGTTTTTGTGTGTGTAAGACTGACTTACCGGATGGCGCCCACGCTTAATCCCTCTCCTTTTCCCTCCCGGCTATACCCTAACTGTGGCACGAGAATGAAAGCGCGCATGAGAGGTGAGGTAATTAACAACAACCCTCACTTTTACCGTAATCGGGTCGAGCACTATGTTTGCAAAGCTAGCAGCGAAGAATCAAAACACTCACTCCCACAGAGAGGGAAGAAGCTGAAATTGTAACTTCCAGAAAGTGGCCATAGCCGTAAATACATCGGCGAAGAGACGCCTGTTTTAACCAAGAACAAAGTTAATCTCACTGCATAAGCATTATTGACAACCCGAGACACACAATTCGCTAATTAAAATGGGTACAGATGCTATTTTTTTTAATTTATGTAGTTTATGTTAGGGATTTGAAGAGGCCTAAATTTTCCCTCTAAAGTTGTTAGTATGAAAAACCAAGTCAGCGAAAAGTTTCCCCTCGAGCTAACGCCGAAGTAAAAACAAAAAGCCAGGCAATTCATTTGTCTTCAAATAAGGCTGAACTCTACATACACACTCCGCAGCAACGATCTCTCAACTTCCTTCCACGTTAATGGCTATATACTCGTATATAGAAAGGCCAAGCGAAAACTAGGAATTCAGACCGAGTTATCCCCAGAGAAACGTCCGGTGTCCCCATGTTCGTTATAACTCAGTTACGAGCCCGAAAAGATAGCCATTTTCGAAGCCGATCGTTCCCAAGAGTACCCAGAAGAGACTAGTAAAACGGAAAATTCTACAAAGTTCTACCGAGCAAGGAAGACAATTTCTCGCTCTCGACGAGGGAATTATTTAACCAGAAGAAAGATTCTTTAATCTAAAGGAATAGCTATCGGGAGCCGTAGATAAGTAAATCGACCGAAAACCTCAGAACTTCCATCTATGAACCCTCAACTCACCAACGCCTACCTTTTTTGGCTGGAGAGAATCTACGCTAGTCAGCTGGGATATGCCTACCATAGGCCCAAAACTGCACCGAGACGTGGGCGTCACACACAGCCAGCCAAGCCTTAAAAAAGCGGTAGCTCAAACATTTTTTTAGTATTTGGTGGAATCTATCCACAGTTCGCATTGTTGGAGGATTACTGAATTCGTTAAAATGAACGGTGGCCCAAAGTTATCTGGGTAGCCCGTTGTAATATTCCTATAGTAAGCCAGTGAATTGACAAATTTTTGAAGATTAACATTTGCGTATTTAAGGGAGTGTAAATTAATTATTTTATGAGTCAAGCCTTATATTAATTAACGAGTTAATTTTAAAAAATTGTTTTGATTGATTAGTTTGTTGTCAAATAAACTACTATTTTTGGTTAATGTTTCCATCTATCGCTTGAACGGAAGTTTTGGCAATATTAGTAGTCATACTTCGAGATTCTACCTTAGTTTGTGATATTAATCCCTTGAAGCGCTAATAACTGCCTTAATCGAGTACATACGAGGTGCAAGGCACCAGCTCTTAACCTCAGCATCGGTCCTAAAATATATATAAAACTACTACATAATAAATTGGTGTCAGGTTGTAGAGGTTTATAAACGACCCCCCCCCCAAAAAAAAAAAAAAATAGTTAATCGTTTTGCCCCTTGTTGAATGAGAACAAATTATTGCCAAATCGTTCAAGGATAGATAAACACAATAGCAAGATAAATTCAGGTTGGAATTTTTGTGTGTGGCTAATTGAAGGTATTTAACCCGTCAGGGGGTGAAAAAGGAATTTTGTTTTGGTGCTAATTGCTAACCTAGTTAATTTAAAGAGAGAGGTTAGGTTAGGTTAGGTTATTGTCGTGGTATGACATTATATTACATCAATACCATATTATATTTATGGGGAAGGGACCAATAACTTACAGGCGAACCGAAGAAGGGACGGAACACCACTAGTTTAGACGGGCCGAGTAGCGAGAGAGAGTGCAACGAGGTCAGGTAAATTATGGACAATGGCAAAGCTCAAGGTTATTTAAAGAGGCATGTAAAAAATATAATTTTTTTTACACGAAAATAATGAGAATTGATAGGTAAAATTACCTCAGAGAATTAACGGACAAAATCACATCAGTAAACGAAGGAGGGAATTGTAGTTATAAATCAGACTATGAAGTTAGAACTGAAGGTATTACAGGAGGAGACTATTCAAATGGGGGGGGGGGAGAATTAACTCAATTGGGTTACTGAAGGTGGGAGAGGGGTTGGCTTACGGATGTCTTCTGCACGTGAGGTGAGGCCGCTCGGAACTTCTGAGCGGGAACTTGAAGTGATGACGGTTCTCCAAAAACAGAGGGAAGGATGGGGTAACTTCTGGTCCAGAGGAGAGTATTTCAGCCACCCGAAATAAGGGGCGAACGAAGGAGGGCTTCGACAGGAGTTGATGAGAGAAGTCCGGAAAATCACTCGGTGGCGATCGTTAAGTGGAATTACCTCACTGGCTGGGGCTAATTCCAAATACACAAAATAGTTCAGCTGTCACTTTGCTTTGTTGTTAGCACCTGACTTGGAACTATGGGGAATCTTCTGTGGTCCGGGTGAGACTTCTCAACTGTGTCTCCTCATGGGAGACGTGCACTATTTATGCCCGAGGTTCTTCCCGAGGGGGGGGGGGGCGGATAAACAGCTCTACTCTCGAATGGCCTCGAATCTTCTTGCAGAGGCTATTCTGCCCATGTAAAAGTGAATCGTAGTGGATACGGTTCGAGGCTACCGCTTGTGGAAGGAGGGGGGTGGGAGGGTAGGCTTACCAATTTAGGCCTAACCGGGCCTTCTGCAGCGCATGGAAGTACCGTTCCGCTCAAGAGATTCCACGTGGGGTTCCCCCACAGTTAGGCAGAGCGTCAAATATTTAGTGGTGGTATAATTTCCGTTCGCTTAAGTAGGCCCCTTATCAATTAGTTGAAAATGTTACCGCGCCCGTAGGAAACATCCCCTTCGTCAGCGCCTTATGCGTTCCCCTCAGATCCACCAGAGCGACTGGTGAATTGAAAAATAGATATGAGATCACCCAGAAGAGTAAAATTCGAGTCTGGGGCGGTAAATGGTCATCCCTCGAAGCACTTTTACCTGGTCTAATGCCAAAAAATATTGATAGTAATTATTAAAAAGATTTCCTTGCTTATGAGAGAGACGAACGATGTTATGTTAAAACGTTAGTAACGCCATTATCGATTATCGATGGGAATAAAAGATTTTGCATTGCTCGGCCTATGCGCTCTTAATGACAGGCTTTTATCTTGCGAGGAGTCAAGCAAGACAGCGTGCACAATACTTGTTTCTGAGCCAATTTTGTTAAGAGATATAATCCTACATTTCTTCAGTGTTTCGATGACTTTGAGGTAACGGGAAAAAATAAATAAAACACTGTACTACAAATTACTATCTGTAATGCACGCTGTCGATAAAAACGGTGTATTTTTGTCATTATCGACACTTTAAAACGATGAAAAATTTACTTTCGTGAATACTTTTGTGTTCTCTACCTTTTGCAAAATGGATGATCGTTCCCTGTCAGGACTGTAGCCTTATTTCGCTGTGCATGATGCCATTTTCCGGTGTTTTAAGAAATCTACCATCCTGCAAAATCGTGTCGTTTATCAATTCCTTGATAAGGAAATTTACCCATATTCTGCTTAGTTTAGAGGTTATTTATTGATTTTTTACTTTACTTTATTTATTGGCCTTGCCTTTTCATATACGCCAATGGCCTGATATATTAAATATGAACAATATAGTGGGGAAGGGGGTTGCAGTTGGGGACAGCACTCCCTGTCTAAGAATTACAGCGAGTTAGTGACGGGTTTGCCAATAATGATTAATTTTGACTGGGTTAGGGTAGGCTAGTGGCCTTAGCTTAGAAATTCTGACCAGTAGGCCTAGCCATCGGTTAGCGACCAGTATAGCAGCGAAGGGGAAGGGCACTCCTTATTCAGGAGGGGGTGGTTTACAGGGCCGCAGCACCGTGTCAGATATTTGTTGAGCTTCTGACCGGTTCACCCGTGAAGGTTAGGTTGGGTGTGGTTAGGGCTAGGCTAGTGGCTGTAGTTTAGTAGACAGTATCTATATAGCTGTGGCCAGTGAAATTTCTTTATCAAACCGGATCACCAAAAGGTTGAAAAATAACCTTGATCACTTATCTTACTGGTTTGGCTAAAGGTCTTTGGTCATAGGCTAGCCTAGGTCTATGTGGAAATATTACGATCTATGAAGAGATTACCAGTAACCCAGGAGCGGTTACTTTCTTTTCCCTGCACCTTCAGGAAGGAGACACCATCCAGAAATTAAATACACATATCGAAGTATCCTGGGTCGTGTACTTTCAGAATATATATGGTCATGAGGGCTGTCTTCAAAATCGTAGGAGGAGTTCGTTAAGAAACAGACAAAGACAGACAGAAGCTACAACTTTTTTATAATATATATATATATATATATATATATATATATATATATATATATATATATATATATATATATATATATATATATATATATATATATATGAATTCATTGCGTTTGTGTGCATGTGTTAGTTTTCACATACACTCACACCCACACACTGTTCTTAGACATAGATGCAATCTAATATATTTGTACATTAATAATTCATATTATAATACATTTTTCAGGAAAAATTCTTTTGGGGGCCTCATTAAACAGTTAATTGTTTCTGTAATGGATCACAAAGGACAAACCAAGAGTGTTGTGTGGCGATTATTCGCTGTAAATGAAGATGACCAAACAAAAGTCACCTGTACAATATGTAACAAAATATTGTCACGAGGTAATAAGACTGAAAAAAAGTTCTTTTACTACCACCAATATGCACAGACATTTGAGGACCCAACATCATAAGCAGCTGGAGCAAGAGGAGGAATTACAGGGACAAGAGCAAGCTCAAACTGCACAAAAACGCACAATGAGTAATTAGATCACTACAAAGAAAAGGACCAAAGGTGATTGCAGGCCATCAACAGCAAGTAGTTCGCATTCAGAATTGCAAATAACATTAGAAGAAACCCTTGAGCTCAAGAAGATTTGGGACATAAACAGTGATCAATCCAAAACAATTCATATTGCTCTTGGTGAGATGATAGCACTTGACTCACAGCCATTTTCAGTTGTTGAAGATATTGGATTTACAAGACTTATGAAACTTCTGAAACCCAATTATTTACTGCCCTCCAGAAAATATTTTACTACCAATATTATTCCCAGTTTGCACATCAAAGTAATGACCAAATTCCAAAGCAGAATTAATGAAGCAAGCAACATGAGCTTCACCACAGACATCTGGACTAACAATGCTGATGCGTCATTTATCAGGTAATAATCAACAAGCTTCTAAGTTTCAAATTTTAATGGCCATCAAGATTGCTTACTCAAATAATGTACATAGTTGTTATTTAATAACTATGTTAAGTAATGTTAAATCATGAGTTATTTCAAGTTCAACAAATTAGGTTTTTAACTTATTTCATGCTTTTAATATTAGACAGTTTAGACTAAACTAAAAAGTAAAAATCTTTGACGGTATTTCTATTTCATTCTTTTCAGCTTACTGCCAAATTGCATCGATGAAAATTTCAACCAAGCATTAGTTGTTTTACGAGTGAATCCACTCCTAGATTCACATACTGCAACTAACATATGTGGCACTGTTCAAGATGTAGTCGATGATTACAAAATCCCCCTTACAAAGTCCACATGATCGTTCATGACAAGGCAGCAAATATGGGGAAGGGAATTTCAAGTACTGGCTTTAACAGTCTTAGCTGTTTTCTTCACACCAACCAATTGGTCATACATGATGCAATATTCGAACAGCGAATGATCGAGGACATAATTGCAAATTGCCGCCAAATAACAGGGCATTCTAATCACTCGTCGTTAGCATACACTAAGCTTGAAAAGCTTCAAACGCAGCATAATTGATCCAAACATAAGTTGATTCAAGATGTAACCACTCGTTGGAATAGTACAACCTCATGCTTGAACGAATATTCGAACAAAAAATTGCAATTGCTAACTACTGTGCAGCAGTCCCAAATTTGCCAGTATTTGATGCCAACAAATGGGCACTAATTGACAAATGCTCAAGCCTGCTCAATTTTTTTCATCTAACAACCCAAAGGTAATATGATATATATATATATATATATATATATATTTTGCTAAAAATTTACTAGCAATCAATATGCTTTCTTTTACGAAGAGATTCACTGGAAGATATTTTATCTCTTGAAAAGTTTTTTATTTTTACATATTTTTCTTTTTTTTATTTCCGGATAGTGGTAACGAAGGGGATACACCTTCATCTTCGGCCTGGTACGTGACCTGAAATTGGTAGTAAAGTAAGAATATGGAAATAAATAAAATAAAAAAAATCTCTGCAAAGGAAATAAAATATCGTCCACGGAAGTTGCAGTTTTCTCTTTAATATCAAGCAAATAGATAAATGGTGGGAGGAGTTCGTTAAAAACACAATTATAATTGACAGTTAAATTTTCAGTTGTTAATCTGTGACGGGTTAACTCTGTCAGATAATAACCGTTAATTATTTAATATATGATTTATAGTTTAATATTTTACCATGTAGCCAGTTAATAAATATTAAATAGGTAAAGTTCTTCAGCTTCTTTATCTACGGTACTGAACGCACATTTGTCTCAGATATTAATTATTTATTACTGCTTTTGTTCACAACCTACAAATTAAAAAAATATCAATGCAATTCTTTTAATTTATTTTTTCAGGCTGAGTTCCGAAGGACAGCCAATGCTTCAGAAATTATTCCACAAGTGAGTCTTGAAACATGCCATAACCAAAGCTATATCAGATTCAAGGTTCAGTGGATTGGGTAGCACGGTCAGCACAATCTCAAGATCAATGGACAGCAGATTTGCTAAGTATGAAGCAAACGAAGATCTAATAGCAGCGACCATGTTGGATCCAAGATATAAAAATAGTCTTTTCAAAAGTTCTGAAGAAGGTTCAAAGACCCATTTCATTTCAATCTAGAATTATTTGACTGACACTCATAAGAAAATGCATAATGATAAAGAGAATTATGAAGACTTTGAAGAGAATGTAAGCTCTGCCTCCAATGACATAGAACCTACAAATGAAAATCAAAACGAGGAAGCTGGAGCAAGTGCAATCTTTTTGACTTTGACTCATGTTTGAATGAGTTGATAGCATCAGCAGAGTCAAGTACCACCACAAATGTTGAAAAGGAAAACAGGAAGAAACTTCGCCGCCAATCTTCATCTTCACATGCTGTTAGAAATGAACTCGAGAAATACTGTTCACTACAATTGGAACCACGAGATACGGATCCACTACTTTGGTGGAAAGCAAACATAAATGCATTTCCTGGGCTTGGAAAAGTTGCCAATAAAATGCTTTCATCTCCACCTTCATCAATTGAGAGTGAGAGACTTTTTAGCATTGGTGGCAACATCTTCACGCCACATCGTAACCGTCTTACTCCAGAAAACTGGAGAAAAATTAATGTTATTAAATTTCAATTTATGTGTTTTTATTTTTGAGTACTAAATATTTTGTATTTTTTTCTGTAGCTAGTTGAAAAATGAATACTCAATATACTGTATTTATTTTTTTGTGGCAAGTTGAAAAATGAAAGTGTTCTACCTTGTAAGAAAGGAAGTGAATAACTAGAGTGCTAAACAAAATATCAATTCGTTTAGCAGTTTAGGTACGACAGTTCCTTTGTTATTACTTAGAATATTTTCATTTTTTAACTAGCACCAATCAAAAACCACAGAATGATTCTATTTGAAATCATATTTTTAACATTAAAAATGTTAAGTAAATACTAAATAATGATGATTGGAAACCTGGTTTTTCAATTTCGAAAAATCTAAACTGGATGTAGGCTTTAAGTTATGGAATTTGGATGAATCACAGAAATATATTTTTTGTTGCTGTTTGGTATATTGGCTATTCCTAATATGAAAGTAAATGACATAAATTCTGTAAAGATCCATATTCATTTTGTATCCTAAAACCTTCCATCAAAAGCTATAAAATTCCGTAAACTCAATGGCTCTTGAAAAGCAAAAAAACAAACAAAAAACAACTAAAAAATACCCCATTGCTTTGTCTATTGGCTTCCAAGTTCCAAGCTTCCAACAGCCTAACAGTTGAGTAATATAGTTATGGAAACTAATTATAAAGTATCTAATAAATTAAGCAATACACTAAAAACAAATATTAGGCAGAATCGGCATCGGCATCGGCATCGGTATCGGCAAGCAAGTATAAATAAGAATCGGCATCGGCAAAAGTTTTGGAATCGGCACAACTCTACTCAAAATATCATGGAATCTACTGGTTTGAGAGAGAGAGACCGATGTGTGGTACCAGGGACAACCAAAAGGTGGTTCCCTCAAAGGTCTTGGAAGTCAAGAGGAGTGTGTGGAAGCAGTGGTTCGTTGTCCTGTTTTAAGAGGAGCATCCACACAACACGGACCAATCTCTCGAGATAGAAAGAGCCAACCATCAACCACAACATACACTAAGGTTGCTTTCTGGAATGCAACCTTTTAATATATTTCATTTGGGGAGTACTTTTAGTACTCAATTTTGCTCCCTCCTTTTCTCTCTCCAAAAATATCGCTGAATTAAGCAAATAAAAATGGGCTCAAATATCTAAGAAATTCCCTTTCGACGATTGGATCTTTCTTTAATATTATTCACTTCCTTTTATTTGCATCGATTTAATTACTTCTCTTTTTGTTTGGTTGTTATGGTAGGGAGGGGGTAGGGTGACCTTCGATTGAGGGATATGTGTCCACGTTCGGGA
This sequence comes from Ceratothoa steindachneri, assembly GCA_963969495.1. Classification (NCBI taxonomy): domain Eukaryota; kingdom Metazoa; phylum Arthropoda; class Malacostraca; order Isopoda; family Cymothoidae; genus Ceratothoa; species Ceratothoa steindachneri. The sequence continues at coordinate 88,407,267 of OZ018333.1, forward strand.
TTAGGAATTGGGAGATGGGGGCGGAAAACACAAATGGGGAAATGGGAGGAATGATAGAGAAACGAAGAACCGGATTTTGTTGCAAATATGAAGAAAATTCAACGAGGGCATCCCCTCTCAAATGAGAGCCCATTTACTAGATGCCAAGGAACCACCCCCTCATACCCCGATTTTTGTTGATCAACTCGTATTATAGGCAAATCAAAAGCCTACCATTAGATTCTCAACTCAATAACGTTTTATGGTAGGCTTTTGATTTGCCTATAATGCAAGTTAATAAAAATCACCATTCCCGCCCCAATACTGACACACAGCCTGACACCAACCAATAATCCAAGCAACCCGAATACCAAAGTGGCCGCCGGTCTCTCCAGGAGGGTGGCATCAGACAATTCACGGGACGCCTCTCCGCCGCCTAGACGCCAATGTCCTAACCCTATTTTAGGAGGCAAATCGTCGCGAGGCGCCTTCAATATAATGAATCAAAGCTTTTAATCAGGAAAAGAAGTGAATTTCGGAGGTCGGGAAGATCGCAATCACCTTCAGGACCTCCGAAAACGTCATCAGAATGCATTTTATGGCCAGAAAATCATGGTCGGGAAATTTAGCCCGAATCGGGTTCGAAAAAGGGACAACAGCCAAGGAGGAGAATTAAGGGGTTATACACCCTCCTCCCTTCACCAATTTTCATTTAGCAGCGATTAAAAAGCAAAATAAACAAACAAACGAAGGCAAGATTTGTGAAAGATACAAAGCATGAATAGCTCAGAGAGGAGACTACTTGGGGCGTTCCTCAAAGCAATGAGGCTACCCAACTTTAGAATTGGGGTAGATGAGTGGCATTACTTGCTAACCCGAACACGACGCTGCACCTCAAGGGAGGTTGAATCAGCATGGGTGGGTACTGGGCAGCCAGCTTGCCCAGGCACGCGGGGGCAAGCAATGCGAATAGCATTGTTGGCCAATTTTCTTTCCCAAGGACTCGAATGGCTCTTACTGGTCTTAATTAGGGACAAAGGAATTTCCCGTACCTTGGAGATACCAACCTCACATCTCGAGTTGAGGTAGGTAGGGCTTGGCCTAATGGGGACATGTTAGGAACTTGTAACGGCATGGCGTTTGCTCGTCTCTCAAAACTTTCCCAATTAAGGAAATAATTTTGACTTGGATTCAAATCTAGCTTGACTCCCTCTTTTATCATTTAGATCTAAATGAAATGACTCATAATTACGGTACTCAGTCGTAGCAAGGGTATTTAGAAACTAAGTCAAGAGAAACACTAGTACAGGGACTGGATCTTGAGCATGGAACGAAGAGTGAATCCAAATGTTACGCAGTCGAAGGCAGCTGCAGATTCGCTTTATAAGAAACAGGCAATAAACCTTTAACTCAATAAACCCAATGAAACCTCTCATGGCTGGACAAATACGCCCCCTCAAATTGAAAGGGGCCTTAATATGAACTGAATTTGATTCCATTTAATTAAAATGCGAATATTATAATTAATTCTAAGCCTCCGACGAATCATTACCGTATTTTCTGAAGGACAGATTATGAATTTGTATCATTGATTTTTCCCGGGTTTTCTGTCGAATTTCGCGGGAAAATCAAATGTTTTACCTCCGCCGGCCATGCAATGAACTTCTCAAACTCGTTGGAAATGAAATAAAGAACATCAATTTATATCATATACATTTATAATTAGTGAAAAAAAAGGTTTCAATTTATTGTTTATACACGTTCTAGAAAAGGGTTCTATGCCCTGGTCCTGGGACTGCCGAGGAGACTCACTGCCATCAAATAAACCCCGGAAAACGCGATTTTAACAATTATTTCCCTCGATCTTTAAATATCGTGATGCAATGAAAGTCGTCAGGGAAAGAAAACCATTTTAAAGACTAAGAAAAGGTTTTACTCAAGCTTATGCCAGGACAGACAAAGGACAGAAGTTGGAAATAGGCCTTTCCACAAAATCCCTCTTCCTCTGCCCATCCCGGATTTAGAGGTGGCGCCCTCTCACATTCAAGTGGCGGCATCTTCCAACTACACATTCAAGGATGTCTTAGGAACACCGGGTATATTATCTATTCCTTCTAAAGCCTAGTGTTGGAGAACATTTGGAAAGTCAGAAAGAATTAATTCAATAATCAACAAGCAAAACTCAGTTGCCATTTCCAGACATAACGAATAAATGAATAAGAATCGAGAATTTTTGAAACAATTAGTTTTTTAGGTAGGCCAGAATTAGTGATGTCAAATGTTTTCTCAACTCTCTACTGTTGTTTCCTATGTTAATAAACATGGAGAAATTAGTGAACGATTTCTAAAATTTAATAACGTCAGCAATGATAGAAGAGCAGGAGTGGTTTCTGATTTACCTACAAGGCAATTGGGTCAAATGGGGTGTTTAAACAATGATGCTGCTGTAATGGGAAGCGAACTTAATGGAGCAGAAACAAAGATTAGAAAAACTGTACAAGAGGCTATTTTTCTTCCCAACCTGTTCGTGCAATTAAAGGGTGTAATATTTATTTTCAATATTAGGAAGTTTGTCGTCATTTTTCAGCATTTGAACTAAGCGAAATTTAATGTTTGATAAAGTTGTTGGAAAGTGTTTCCCTAAACTGACTCCAAAGCGGTGGAGTCATCTCGTCCGGTTGAAACAGTTAAGGAAAATAAAGAACCTCTAATAATAGACCTTTGAAAAAGCATTCTTCAAAATGCCAAGAAATGTGATGAAAAACAAAGAATGCCTATTTGTTTTGTTTGGGGCCGCAATAACGGATCTTTGTTGCTATAATAGGAAGCAGTGGCTTAAAATGTTCTTGTAATATTGGGTCGTTGGCTTTTCTTTCGCTCGATCCATTCGGGAGGGAGTTGGCCTCCCATTTGAAACCACATCTAATTTGCCTTCAAAATTAAACTTTCGAAAGTTTTTAAGCGATTCTTTGCCCTTTCTTAAAACGGAAAGGGGGATAAACAGACCCGCAATAACCTGCCCCCTCTCCTTGCTCGCGGGTGGGTTCCTCTTGCCTTTACCTGGAGGAGGGTGGGCTCCGGTATGGGCAGAAGTGTCTAGCCGCTAAACGGGGTCAAAACGTATTTTAACCTGTTCTACTTTCAATCCCCCTTTTCGTTTCATCTCAGCTCCAGTTCTCCGCCAATTTTCCTATATCCCACTCCCTACCTTCCCTTTTCTTCCTTTCCACTTCCCTTCCCTTTTGTGTGTCCATTTCATCGAATGAGATTCCTTTTCCCTTTGTTTGTTTTTTACCCTGGGATACTCGGCGATGGGCTGGATAGCATAAAAGAACGACATGCAACATGAATAAATACCTAATGTAATCAGATACCATTAATGAAATTCAATGATAACGAAACTAAATGGCAAACCGAGTGGTAGTTTGTTTAGTATTTTCAATAATTTTCGAAACCCGGCAATACACGCAGGCGCGGCGGACAGATTTTGGAAAGGTCTGAAGTATAATTTTGGCGCAAATGAGAAGTGGTCAATGTTAAGAAGATCCCCACAACGAAATTTAGGCTTTAAAATGTATCTTTCTGAACTTTGTAGCGCCTAACGACGCCTGGCAACCGCCTTTGAATGTGAACCTAATGCTGGGCTTTCGTATTGTGTATACTAAAAAGGGCCGCCATGACAGGACAAGACGCGAGCTCGTCCTGAGGTTCCCCGAGGGTTTGGAAAGGACCACCCCGGGTCGTTTGAGCTTCCAGCGTAGCGTCCGTTCCCCGCCGACATTCCGAACACTCGAGATATATCCGCCAGGGTAGGTCCGGTAGGTTGGTGCAAAATATCTGGAGGTAGCTTGTCCTTTCTGGCCCTGGGGAACCGGATGATGGTTATGGAAAGTATTAGGCTCTTCAGGTGAAATGCGGAAAGAGGCAAAGCCAGTTTGCCGGTCCCGGTCGCCACTGAGTGTTGGCCGGATGTGAAGGCCATTCCTGATAGGTTTGCGTCGCAGGAGACTTTGAAGGGCGAAGAGAGGAGAGAGCCGAATCAGAGGTGCCATTGGGAGTCAATTAGCGGATGGAGAACTAAGAATTGGCCGTCCCTAATGCAATGGTGCCTGTGTGCGTTGCACAATTGAACCCATAAAAAGGGTAGGCCCGGTATTGGGTCAAGAAAATTAAGTAGGCAACACAGGAAAAAGTTATATAGGGAAAAAACAGCTCTGCAGTTGTTTCTTTTTTCGGTATTTCAAAAGAATTCCAAAAGAAAATTCGTGCCTTTAGGCTTAGAAAATAAGAGGAATGCTTCGCTGGTAAATCTTCATTTTGTAGCCTACTGCCAAGGTAAGGATATCTGTTTCCATTTCAGCATCGAATTAAGCAGTTAGTTAGCTTTTCTATAGTATTAATTTCTTCTGAAATATATATTTTTCTTCTTTTTCTCTATCTTCTCCCAGTATAAAACTTCTAATGTCTTTTTGAAGGAGTTCTTAAGGAGAAACGGCACGGCCAGGGACTTCTGGTTTCCAGAGAAGCCCCCCCCCCCCATCAAGCGAAATGCTATGGAAGAGTCTCATAGTAACCACACCAACACAAATACAGAAGAGGAGCAAACTTTTTTTTTATTTTAGGAGCCCACCTGGCGACTGCTTCCTAAGTTGCCGTAATCATCCCACAAACTACTACTTGGTTTGTTATCCTGGGTAGACCGTGGGAGGTCCGTCTTGCAGTAATTCAGTCAATCCGAGTCACTGGCACTTTCGCAATTACAATCGCAGTCAATCAAGATAATACCAACCCAAACAAGGAGTAGGCTCGCCCGAATACACAATAGGCCCCTTTTCGAATTCATCTGAGGCCGAAGCGACCCGAGTTCTGCGCCTAAAAGAAAAAGAGTCAGAAATTCCGCTGTGTGGGGTTTCCTTCCTACTGCTAATCCCAATCGATCCTCTCGACCTCAAGCCGAGGGAGAGTATTATCTCCCCTGCGAACAATTAGAGTCAGCCTCAGGTCAGCGCCAGGTTGCCTTGTGGCCCTGTAACGAGATCGTTACTGTTAAGCAAGATCGGATCGGATCAGGAAGCAACCCTGATGACTGGTGATGTAGTATATTCAAGCACCACAACCTCACCACAACCTCACGAGCCTTGATGATTATGCTTTTCTTTTTTATTCATTCCTGCGGGTGGTTTTAATTGTATATTGTAGATGCATGATCTGACACAATCCTATGGATGATGCAGTTTGTGAGGGGATGGGGAAGGGGGGGCAGATGGATGCGGATGACCTTTGATAATCCCTTGTGGCTTTTGTCATCCATGAAATCATGTTCTGTTAAACCGTTCCCCCTGTGCCCGCTCCTTCTTTGATTATAACTCCCACGACTAACAAAGTAAGAGCAGGAGGGAGAAGTGGGGATCTTATGTTATTCATACAGGGGGAGGCTATATCAGGGGCACCAATTATTAAAGGCACAAGTCAGTTCCCCCAGCCCCCAATTATAATAGGCCTTACCATGAAGGAAATTATAATGAAAGCCTACGAAGTGACTTGTAAAGTTGATCGCTGCCAAGTAAGGTTCCAGCCTGACCCAGTTCAGCCCGAATCTAAATGCAACACCTGACCGAGACCCGAATTAAGTGTTCCAATGTCTTTGTGATGAGTGAAGTAGATCGATGACTGATCCAAGTGTTAGGTTGTAAATCTTATTCAGATGACCAGCCATTTCTGACTGAAAGTCAATAATTTACGTAAGTGGGTTAGTTTCAGACATATCTCAGAATAAGGAGGAGTATTACACTACTAAGATTGATTACTAACGTGAAGGAAAGAAATTGATGTAAATTTTTAAGTGAGAAGAATTTAGATGATTGCTTTAGGAAGAAGAAAGTTGAAGAGGGGCGAAGATAATAAGAGAGTTAATTCTGGATTAGACAATAAGAGTTAAGTTACTATGAGGGTAAAGAGAAATCGTGAAGATATTATATAGATAACTATAAGTTTAGGTAAAAATCCTTGCAGTGGCGGAAGCCCCATAAGAGATAGCTGTGCAATTGTGATAGAGAGTCGGCATCATGGACTGCTTTGAGAAGTTCAAATATGAGTGGTTGAAGGGTTTTGAGTGGGAGAAGTAGTGACAATAGGATTACTAAATAGAGTATGAAACAAAAGAAATCAAGGACAAAGGGGCAATAATATGCAACATAGTATTTAAGACCAGTGGGCAATTGAAGAAAAAGCCAACAGCTTGCGAATCCCCCAAAGTTCCAATATAAGCAGAAACAGTGACTAAAAGAATCAGCAGTGGGGTAATATTAGTGAGTGGACATGTAACTTAACAATGATAAAGGTGCAACATTTTTAAATGTTAAAAGACTCAAGAATTGTCCCCATGTCAATCTTTCTGATGCTTGAGATATTGCGATGAGTACACCTGCGAAGTAGAGAATTGCTGTAAAAAAAAACGAAAGAGGCAGGAGTTTGCGTTAAGAAATACTTTAATATTGCTTCAGAGGTAGCAAAATCGATGACACTAAAACAAATAAAAGAAACTGTTGAATTCCAAGCCAAATCAAATCTCAAAAAGGGTATTCAGAAGAAATAGCGAGAAGAATACCAAACCCTGACCCAAATAACGCTAACGAACTGGACTTTAATCCTCAACCCACAAACGCATAGAGCCCATTTAAACGGGTGGAACATTACTTTTTATAAACATTAATTTTGTCTAAGTTTACCAAAGAATGTACCTCCTTTTTGCTGCAGGATGTAAAGAAAACGTTACTTTTCACAGTTGATATTAAACTTCTACAACTTTGTAAACAAGTAACTGACGGAAGGAATGAGACCTATTTCGTTGTCTATACATTGCTGCATATGGAATTTCTTATAGTGAATGATGGTAAAAATGACATATAAAGACTTGTTCTAATGTGTGAATATTTTTATTTGAGGGAAAAATCACATTTTGTCACTTTTATTATCAGTTAAAATATGATGCTCATTTAAATGAGCTCTATGGAAGTCAGTCAGGGCACTGGAACCTAATGGAAATACTTGAATCAAAATACTTATTCACTCTTAATGCTTATGTTACTTTATTTAGATGATATCTGATATATTCTTATCCCCACGCGTCAGTATGTATATGAATATATATTTAGGATTCTAAAAGGATGTTTGTTACTAATGTATATTATAACTGGGTGTTTTCTCAATATTACAATGTATTCTCGGGTAAAACAACTGATCCTTTTTCTTGCTTTCTTTCTTATGAACATGTGTTTTCTCTTTCAGATGTCTAAGAGATGTTGAAGAGCCAGTCAGTTTCCTGTTTTCATTACCTAACGAAGAAAATGACATGGATCAAAATTGCTTTGGAGCCTCCAGAAAATGGGGAAGAATCTGATGTAGACGACGTTAGTGAGTATATAGCTGTTGTGGTGCAAGAAAATATCCGATTGCTGGGAGCAAGACTTTTGGCACAACCCTCCCATATAAATCTGACAAGGCAAAACAGTCACACTGAGCCTTCTTCTGCATTGGGAGCATCAATTTTTGAAGTTCAGAAAGAGTTTGGGTGTGATCATCATGTAGCAGACCTCGTCCCACCGAGGAGAAAGAAGCAAAACGCTCGGAGCCTGTTTATGTGTGGAAGAAATGCGAATTTCAGATTTGTGATGAACGTGATGCCCTAAACTTGAATGAAGTACATACATAAACCATCTATTGTAGAAAAATTAGCAGATAAAGAACTTACACCTGTGGACATTTTCAGATACTTTGGGGACAAATAATTGATTGAGGTGATCAAAACAGAGATAAACAGTTATCATCACGTTAAATTTGGGAAAGATTTATTATGTGCTACCCAAGAAGAACTGCATCAGGTACTCGGCATCTTCCTTATCTCAGGTTATAACCAAGCTTCAAACCGACGGCTGTATTGGGAAAAGCAGGTGGACACCTGAAATCTAGCTCTAACTCAGTGTGGAATAACAATAAACCGATTTTATGAGATCGTGTGAAGCCTGCACTTTGTGGACAACTGAAAGAAGCCTCAGATGATAAAGATTAGCACTCTTTTTAAACATTTCAACAAGCTCTTCATAGATATCGCTCAATCACTTCATATGACATGGGCCATTGATGAAGCAATGGAACCATATTATGGGCGACATGGATTCAAACAATTCATTAGAGGAAAGCCTGTGAGATTTAGCTACAAGTTTTGGTGTCTATGTTCTCATGAAGTACTGTTAATGAATTTCCGCTTGTATGAAGGAAAATACTCTGGGTTTGACGAAAGAATGCCTGTGGGTGAATCTGTTACCCATGCATTAGCTAAAGAAACAGTACCTAAGGGTAGCCGTGGATATGTTGACAACTTTTTATAACACTGCCTCTTCTCTAGTCTTTCCAAGAAGCTAATATTAGTTTGATAGGTACAATTCGTAAGGACAGTGTCAGGCATCAAGAAAAAAGGGAGAGGGGAGGCAGAGCTGTTTCAGGAAGAAGAAAAGACGATTGCTATTTGTGCATCGATTGACAACATTGATGTTAGGCTGGCAACAAATAGAAGTGACACTGCAACTCTTTCAATGAGCAAATGCAAACGGTAGTCAAAAAGGAAGAAAGGGGTGGTTGTAATCCCTGAGCTAAACATTATGAAGCTTTACAACAAAGGAATGGGATGGGTAGATATGTTTGATCAGTTTAGGGGAAAGTATAGAGTCTCATTTAGAAAGCAATTGTGGTCATTTCCTCTTTTCCTCTTTCTCCTGATTGGCTCAATTGTAAATGGGTTAGATTGCCTACAGAAAGATCCACAAAGTGTCACAACTAGAGTTTCTGAGGAAAATTTTCCATTTCTTGCTAAAACCATCAGGAAAACCTCGTAGACCTGTGCCACTAACTTCACCCGAGCATTTACGCTACGACAGAACGGATCATTATGTTGTGATGGGAGATACTCAACGGCGGTATGGTGTGTGTAAGAAGAATCTGCCACTGCACATTCAGTGCTTTGTTGAGTAACATACAAAGAAATAGGAATCTGTATTTTCAGTCAGCTGATGTAGAAGCCTATGACAAACCTCTTATTATTGCCTGCATATAATATACAGTCATAATTTATCAGTTTCATAAATTTATGCTTCAAAATATATAGGAGTAAGTTTTCCTGAAATTTTGTTTTAACTGGTATGAATCATATTATAGATGCCACTTTATATTTATGCGGCCGATTCTTGTAATAAATTCATTATCTATAGATTTTTTGTTAAAAATATTCTCTCTAAAACAAATCTAAATTAAATGAAATGGTTCAAAGCATAATTCTTTCATTTAATCCTGATCCATCAATAAATTTTATCCTATCAATGCACAGTGATGAAAATTGAGAGTTACACTAAGAGAGAGTGCTCCATAGAGCCCATTTAAATGGGTGTGCCATATTTTCTTATTGGAGGAGCAAAATATTTTTTAAAAAATACATGATTTTCAGAGGATTCAAATTCTTATACTATGGATGAGTCTTATTATGTTCTACCATATCAGCCCTGCACACACAATTTGTATTGGAAGAGATCAGAGGAATTATTAGGTTGAGTTGGGATTTTGTCTGTTAGTGTTTGCATATTCTTTGTTTATACATTGGAGTGTTATACATGGTAAAAGGGAGAATATTGTTATGGGTTGCAAGTCGAAGGTGGGGGATATAATTTTGATTATAATACATTGATTGCATTTGACTCTTATTTTTCTTGTAAATTTATATTAAATATTTTGTATATTACGTTGTGGTCATTAAGGGGATATTTCATTGCACATAATTTACTCTTCAATATTATGTTTAAAGAACTTTGTGGATGAAGAAGAGTTAGTAAAACAGAGTTAGTAAATAAGGTAAGGAATGTTAAGATTTGGTGAGTTTGAGGTTTAGTGATGTTTATTGAGTAGAATATGTTAGTTTGAAAGCGACTTTGGACTGATGTTAATTCGAGGACCTTCAGTTATTAGGCCGAGTTGACTCAAAGTAGACAGGGTTGCAATGTTTTTGAGGTTTTCTATCCAACCAGATATACTAGCTTTAATAGCGGTTAAGAGATCAATATAAATTAGAAGAGGGTTTAATGAGAGGTTTACAAGCGGGGGGTTGAGGCAAATGAGGAGGTAGATTCCGGTAGGAACTAAGGTGGAGGAGTGGACTAAAGCCCTAACAGATGTAGGAGCGGCTATGGCAGCAGGCAATCATGTTGCGAAAGGTATTCAAACACTTGTAGTTTTAACGGCTAAGATGATGAATGAGATAGTAAGAGCATTAAAGGGGGACAAGTGGAGTAAAGGAATTAATTAGTTTGAACTATTAGAGCAATAACGACTAAAAGAGCGGAATCTCCGATGCGATTGGAGAGGGCTGTAAGTATTCGAGCGGTTGTTTTGTTTTGGTAGTAGGTAGAATGAACGAGGCGAGGCCTATTTCGTCTCATCCTAATATGATAGCGACAACGTTGAGGGCGAAGATGAAAAGGAAAATAAGTGTAAATCGCTTGTTTAAGTATTCATTGGATATTATAGAGCTGGTTGTATAGTCAATCAGTGCGGAAGAGATAAGAAGTACAAATGAGGAGAACAAGGTAGATAGATATTGAATCAAGGATAATTGGGAATTCAAAGATGGCTCTGGAGGACTTGAAAAATTTGAATAAAATATAAAAAAAAATCTCTGATGTAATTAGAAGAAGACTAGTGACAAATAAGATAAGAGTTAATAAAAAAGGTTAAAGGAGTAATTATGTTATTAATAAGAGGTGGATGGAGAATCTTCTTTAGCTTAAAGAAAATATTATTTTTGTAAAATAAAGATTAGAAAAGGTGTGTTTTTTTTTAGGAAGGAAGGAGCCTATTATTTTAAAAAGAATGTGGTATTTTGGGTCTTTGTTGGGTTTGTGTTTTGTAGTACAAATTTTCACTGGAGTCTTGTTAGCGGTTCATTAAATTAATTATGTGAGACTTTTTTATTATTAAACTTATTTACATATAGAGCGAGAATTGTACTATGAGTCTTTCCACATAGGGCACGTTTGAGGAGTGGCGGTGAGATTGTTGTTGTTAATTGTGATGGTGGCAATGTTTTATCTTGAGGTCAAATATCTTTCTAAGGAGCAATTGTGATTACGAATTTATTATCAGTAGTTCCTTATTTTGGGGAAGATTTGGTTAGATGATTGTGGGGAGGGCTTCCTGTTAGAGGGGTGACTTTAGGCCAGTTTTTTTGTTTTTCATTTGTTATTTTAGACATAGTTGTAATTCATTTTGTATATTTACACGAGAGGGGTCACACAATCCTGTAGGGGTGAGAAGAGATTTAAGTAAGATTAATTTTGCAAATGTGTTGAGAACACCAGCACATCTTCAACCTGAGTGGCACTATTTATTCACTTGTCTATTTTACCATCTATTCCTAGAAGGTTAGGGGAAGTAGTGGCACTGTTAATAAGAATTCTAGTGTCTTGCGTTGTTCCTTTCATTTTTTATGAAGAAGAGGTGAAGAATAGGATTGTGTAGGGTATCGCATAGGATATTTGTGGTTGTTTTCTTTTTGTCAACGTGATTGGGGATTTGTCCTATTGAACCTCCTATATTATTGTAGCTCATGTAATGCGGTTTTATTTTTATATATATTTGTTTGTTTGGGGGGTTTTCTGAACGAATATGAATAAGTTAGCCTTAAGTTATATTAAAGTATCATTTTTCAAAGATGAAATTGTGGGAGTTAGGCCGAGGCCAAACTAGGAATTCTAATCTTGGGTTTACTATATTTCTCGTTATTTGGCAGATTAGTGGATTAAATTTAACCTTTAAAAATGTTATAAACAATAAGGTGGGGTTTAGGTGTGAGGCCTACTTTCGTTATCGAGGAGGAACAGGTACTTGGCAGATTAATCTGACAAATTTAGGATTTGAAGATGTTTTAAAAGGTAATTGTTTGTTTTTGACAAAGAGTTATAAGATATATGGTGATTTTGGCAGTATTGAGTAGTAATCTTAATTATTAGTTTATTATTGGGATTTAATTTTGTGACTTATGGTGAGCGTAGTTGTTGGCATACATTTAGTTATGTAAAGGTCCTAATAAAGTAAGGGCTGTTGCAACCTTCTCGAGATGCTATTAAGTTATTTACTAACGAGGTGATTATATGACGTCTTTCGATGTATCGAAGGGAGGATACGAGTTCGTATCAGGGTTTAATACAGAGTATAAGAGAGGGTGTTTGTTTTTTTTTTCTAGCGGAGTATGGTATGATTATTTTTTTAAGATTATTTAGCTTAATATTACAGATGTAGATTTAACGGGAGCATTGTTTGTGAAAATTGTTTTGATGGTGATACTAGTGATCTGGGTTTATGGAGTTCTTCCACAGATACGGTATGATAAGTTGACTGCACGCTCCCGGTCTATTCAAGAACCGGAATGGGCAAGACCACAGCCCTGTCTTCAGATCAACCGAAATGGCGAAGAAAACAGCAAAACAAGGACTGTTGCTTTCCACACAAAAATATATCCAGATCAAATCAAATGGGAAACATTTGTCTCTGTACAAATGTATTTTACGCCCTCGATCAAAGACTGCCCATACAAAGGAAAAGCATGATCCGAATGCGCAAGTCACGAACACAGATGGGATGAGTGCAGACGCACGGAAAAGTAGTGCCTGGAAGGTGATAATGCACATAAATCACTTGGTATTTTATGCCCAATAGAAGCAACTGATGCGCGAAAAGAAGATCGAAATAACCACGGAGAAAGAAGGCAGGAAAAATACTTCCTACGACGCAGCAACTGCAAATGGAAAAACGATGACACCCATTTCACAGACCACAATCGTGAATATTGATGGAAACATGCGTCCTGACCTTATTCTGTGCATAATTAATGCATGCACATATCGTCGACATAGTGAAACCAGGCTCATATGCAAAATAACTCAATACTATGTTGAAGAAAACAGACTTAAAAAAAATGTGGTTTCCGGAGAACCCAGCCTCAAGCGAAATCTACTATATAAACATGATCGCAAAAGAAGATTAAAAAAATATCGGAAATGTAAAACAAAAAAAAAAAAAACAGAATCTGAAGAAGAATCAACTGAAGACGACTCACGAAATCTCCGAAAAGCTAAAGAAAGAAAAACAAATATAAATATCGAGAAACTGAACACAAACATTTCCGGATCGATGCATCTCCAATCCCCCAAAACTACAAACAAAAAGAAATTGTAGACCGCCTCGTAAAAGGCAGATTCAAATAGGACTACAACGTGGATGCCGACGAAACTGAAGTACATAATGTACTAAAACAAGGAATGATTCATTTTATCTCCGAATCAGGCAACAACCTTTGAATCAGAGAATTTAAAAAGAAACTATCCAGACGCACCCGATCACCAGGCCGACCAGAAAAAAACAACAAAGGAAGAGAGCAGAAATAAAAAAGGAAACCAACACGAAAACGTACCAGCGTAAAATCAAAATATTCACGTTCAACGTAAAGGGGCAGAAAGATAAAAGACTGGTCTATTCGAACATTATAAGAAAAGAAGATCCATATATAGTTATTCTAACCGAACATGGAATAAACAGAGAAAGGGAAACTATAAAAATCCCAAACTACAGATTTTCTACCGCGAATTACACCCAGACAAGATATGACGGTGTAGCGATTGGTGTTAAAACTGGAATTCATTTCACTGAAATTAAAGACTAGAAGAGTCCTATATAGCCATAAAAATAAAAATGAATACAGGATATCTAGTCATAGCCGGGGCATACCAATCTCCAAGGCGCCCGTACCCTCCAATTCCCAATTTCTTTAAAATCTTCTGTCGACCAGCCCCAACCATATTGACAGGTGATCTCAATGTTAGATTTAGGGTGAGAGGTTTCACTACCCATACAAATGGAACAGAAAAAAACGTCCAGCTTCTAATACAAAGAAACCTGATAAATAAAGAAGGACCGGACTTCCCCACTTATTTAACGGACCGGGTGTCAACTACTACGGGCATTCATATTTACAAACCAAAATTTTAACTCAAATCACCATACCAAACCAGGACCCGCAACCCCTTCTGACCATCAAAGTATGATCACCACCATCTTAACTTCGCACATTCAAATTAAGTTACCGCGCACAAAAAAAAACAGTAGAATAGACTGGAACAGATACAAAGAATATTTAAGCACAAGAGAAACAAGACCATTAAACCACCAAGAAGCAGATGAAATAGAAAATCAGTGAGGCAGACAATCCATATACTCCAACAACAGATTACAGAACCTTACCTGCACCTTGATAGAACGAAGAGATCCAGGAAAAAATGGAAGAATTTCATAACTTAACCAATGAAATAATGGAGTTGGGAAACACAATGGAGAGATATCGGAGACTGACAGAAGTCAGAATGCAGATGGGTACGCTTATTAAAGAACATTTAAATATTGTCTGGAATACTCTAATTGAAAAAAGGGACATAGAAAAAGATCCCATGAAATTCTGGAAAGAATGCAAAAAAATATGTGGATCACAATTAAATGAAAAGATAAAATTAAAAATATAGAACCAGGAAGTGCAACGGAACGACGAGCTCCAGGAACACTTCCAAAGACATTGGAAAGAAATATTCACCACATCAATCGAAGAGAACCATATGATACTGATTACGAGGAAGAAATTATGCAAACCCTAGAAGCACAACACGATCACATAACACCATACAGACACATCGACGATGAGAGACGCAACCCATTGAGGGAAAGAATACCCTTCACGATGGTAGAATACCTAGCAGCAGTTAAGTCTTTTGAACAAAAAACACCACGTTTAAGCGGCATAACAAAGGCATACCTGACTAATGTTCCAGAAAACATACACTAATCGATAGTGAAGATCTTCAATGCCTGCCTAAACATTGGGTACTTTCCCCAAACATTTAAAACGGCAAAGATGATTTTCGTACCGAAGCCGGGTAAACTGAAACACCAAGTTGGAAGATACCATCCAATCACGCTACTCGAGTTCCTTGGCAAAGTCCTAGAAAAACTTCTTAATGAAAGGTTAATTAAACAACTTAATGATAATAACCTTTACAACCTTCAACAATATGGGTTCAGGAGCAAGCGAGGGACGGAGACCGCGATAGCAATTATAGCAGAAAAGATCGCCACAGTAACAGCGTGAGGCACCGCAATGGACATAATACCACGCGATGTTCCAAAATACATCTATATAAATAGTTATTCGATCTACTAATAATTCTACAAAGTTCAACTAATCAGGATTGAGATACATTTAATTGTCATACTTATGTTCATTTTTGAAATAACAGACCTTAGCGTTAACAAATTGACCAATCAGCTTTTAGACATAAGCACTGCAATAATTGTCCAATCAGCGTCACGATAGATTTAAAAGGTTAATAACCCGCTAGGAGATCCGACCCCAGAATTGTAGCGAGAAAAGCGAGGGAAGCTGCCTCTAACAAACCACAAAGAAGAGAACGTCAAACGACGACCGACGCTGGCTTGGACAGTGACAATACCCTTAGCGAACCCACAAGAGAGGAGAACATTAAAAGGAAAAACAGCAAGAACAATAAACACAGGTACGATGGTAGGGATCTTGGTCTGAAGGTTTACACTTCCTACAAGACCCCCTTCCCTGAACAATTATCTCTCACGGGAATCATAAAAAGCATCAAAAACCAAAGCCTAAAATGGACAATTACAGAATCAGAAGACGAAACTGAAGTTGCAGCAGCATTACTTTCCAATGACTCTCTTTTTTACGATTTTGCTCATGGAATATAAGAAGATGAAAAACGGAAAGGTACGCACGCACACTCTATAAGTAGACACGAAACATAGAGAACATAAACAATGCCTTGAACATTTTAACACTAAACACAAATAGATGGTTGGGGAAAGCGAATGAATATGGCAACATACTCAGAAGGGCGGACCCTGATATTATCCGAATATCTGAACACGGTGTCAACACTAATAACATTCGGATAAAAATCCCGAATTAGCACTTCTTGGCAAAGAACTCACACAGAACAGATTCGACGGGGCTGCAATCGCCATAAGAAGGAACATCACCTTCAAAAGACTCCCAGAACTTGATCAGTGCTTCGTAGCGGTCCCTAAACTTGTTGAGGGACTCACGATTGCAGCAGCATACCAGCCTCCTCGCCTTCGATATTTGCCCATCAGTAACCTTCTAACCTTAACTGCCCATCGCAGGAATGTATTCATAGGGGGCGGGCGACCTCAATGCTAGTCTGAGGGCCTAGGGCTACACCAGAACAAACTAAAGGGGAAGAAACCTGCAGCTTGTCATTGACCGGGATAGGCTCAAGAGAGCCGGGCCGGAATTTCCAACCTACATTACAGAAAGATCAGCGACAACCCTGGACATAATATTAACAAGTACCAAGTTTCCTTTCAATCTGGTCAGTATGCCTGGCCCTACGGTTCGATCGACCATATCTCCATCATGACCACCATCTCCCTCGCACCTATCATCCTTCTTATCCCACCCAGGAAGAGCTTTGCAAAAGCAAACTGGGAGCTGTACAAGCAAATGTCAAACAGCTTTGAACCAGCCGACCTAAGCGAAACTATCCTGGAAGACATAGACGAGAAAATAAACCGCAAACCACTCCTGATCATGGAGGCGGATGAAAAGTGTATCTCATAGATCACGCACAAAAGCCCTCCGCAACTCAGGTGGAGAGAGGAGATGCGAGCTATTGCCTCAGAACATAAAGAACAACATGGGTTCCGGAAGAAGCGTGGAACGGACAACGCACTCGCGCTCCTAACCAAGAAAATAGCCAAGTGCCGAGCGGATGGAAAGTACATTGACATCGTACTAAGGGACGTGTAAAAGGCCTTCGACAAGGGCTGGCTGAGGGGCATTCAACATAAGATCCTGAACCTTCAGTTAGATCCGATCCTGGAACGCATTATCAGCGACTTCTCGAGGGCGGAGTCCCGCAGGGAAATTGTCTGAGCCCCCTCCTTTATCAAAACTACACAATAGATTATATCTCCAGTTCGCGGACGATAGTACCCAGGTGATCCCTGGTACATACAGGAATCCCAGGGATCAGGATCACGAGACTGCAAATGAAATCAGCAACGTAAATGAGTACGAAAGAAAGTGGAAGATCCGCACGAATAGACTGAAATTGAAGCGGATGTGACAATAAGGGAGGTGATATTTCCATATCACCAAGAAGGTAGTGTTCCTGGGCTCAACATCACCTCCACCGCGTATAGCCATTACTTCATAATGCGGGAAATTCTGGCGAAGTTATAACTCAACAAACTTCACAGATTTAGGAATATGAGCTCTGACAACATCAGAAAGTTATATCTTATATATATTCGAGCAACGCTCATATACCCACCAGTGGTGGCCCAAACCCTAAGTATGACTCGCTTGAAGCGTCTGAAAAGAATACAGAAGAAGGCGTCTCTCTATATAAATAAACACAAAAGCGGAGATCAAATACCCCAAAGAGAACTCCACCGAAGAGCCACCTTGACACCAATCAACCTGGCGACCCAAAGTTTGGCTCAATGAGCTTGGGAGAGGATCCTGAATGAAACGGGACCCGAACTAGCGGAGGGTCTAAACATCCCAGCGGACAAAAGGAATAAAGTGACCAGAACTAGGCAATTTCCTAGCTCAAGACAATGCTCAGAGGAACAGTTGGCATCGTGGTTCACATAGAGACCACACTGATCAAACAAATACACACACTATATATTAACAAATACACTCATAAACATGAATGAAAGTGTTGAATGAAAGCTATATAAATGTATATATTTCATTATAACTAGTAATTAAGAAAAAAATATATATATATATATATATATATAGTATAGTAATAGATTACTTGATTAACTACATATAGTATTTTTCAAAATTTTAATCTCTCTTAAAATAAGTAGAATATTAAGAAGATAAGTATATATATATATATATATATATATATATATATATATATATATATATATATATATATATATATATATAAATTAATAGAATAATTTTAATAATTTAAACAAAAAATATATTTCCAAACTTTGAAAAAAAAAGCTGCAAAATAAGTATAAAAGAAAAGCTCGAATGCGTTAAAACACAAAATAAGATTCGCACGAAAATACAAGTTACAGGATTGAAGGTCATGGGCAAAAGAAAAAGAAATCCAAGTAAATGAAAAGCATAGCACGCACTACCAGGGCAAGCCCTACATACTCTCTTCTCCCGCAATCTATCATCTCATTTTCCACACCAATTTTTTTCTTAACTGTTAGTCATCAAATCAAAATTTCCGAGTAGAGTGGAAGAGAGAAGTGAGTAGTATTTTACCTTTTGATAGGTCGAATTCATCATGTCTGGTCGTGGCGAAGGAGGAAAGTTCAAGGGGAGGTTCTGAAAACTTCTCCAGCCAGACAAGTTAATTTACGTTCACGTGAGCAAGCAATCGATCTTAATCAAGGTAAGGTCGAGCTCTAGAAGAAGAAAGAGAGAGCTAATCAAGGGGCTTCATGGGGCCGGCCGCTCAAGAAACTAGACGGGTCCCTCTTCGTACCGTATGGAACCATACCGGATCGGCGGACGGTCCTGATTATAATCTAAAGAAAGATCAACGTTTCTATTCCACGCGCGCTTTTGCCATAACATGCAGGATATGGAGATGTTAGTTTCTGAAGAGGCCCCAAAACATCAACGTTGAACGAGATCCTCGTTCAACGAACAATCATTCTACGACGGCTTGCTCCCTTCTTTACGCAGAACTCCTGTGAAGAAATCAAGTCCGAGCCGTCCGACAAACAAAAATAGGCAAACATAACAAAAATAGAAAAATTCGGCAAGGCCAATAGTATAGTTAAGGTCGTACTCTCGAAGATTGAGATGGAGCGCCAACCAAAAAATGATGGATTATTAAGGTTCTACCTCAGGGTAGCCCCCGAACAAATTTAAACCGAGGAATATATCCCCATCGAGAGCTGCTTCAAATATTACGCGGTTGAGCAGCACCAAATCAAAGAATGCCCAGCGAAGGAGATGGTGTGTTCCAACTGCGCCGGATTCGAACACGAAAGCACGAAATGCATCAACTGCGGTGGGGAACACAAAGCCATGGTAATGAAATGTCCCCTCCTGAAAAAAAAAAAACGATTCAGGAAAAGAAAGAGAATCAGAAAAGAGGAAAGGGGGCAAAGGTAAAGTCCTACCTCGATGCAGCCACACCAAGGATCAGCACAGAAACCGCGAACAAAACTGGTCATGCCAAAGGAAAGGACTGAAATTATGGCTATGATAATGTTTACCCACCTAGTAAACCTGTCTCGCCCTGGCACGTTTGCAGACGAGCTAAATCAGCTTCGGCAAATGAACGGAGTGGAAAAGAAGCGATGGTTCCCGCCGAACCCTGCCTCTAACGATATATTTGGTTGAGGTATAAGTTCTTGCGGTTTTCTAAAATTTATTCATTACCATTAACAATTTTAGAAAAACTTCCTTTTTAATTGATAACAATATGCAATTTAATCAATAATGTATTCTCCGTTTTTATTTACGACTTCTTCCCAACGTTCAACTAGTTTTTCGATGCCTCTGCAATAAAAATCTCTGGATTTTGACTCGAATAATTCGTCTAACCAGGTTCTTAATTCTACATCAGTATTGAACGAAATGCCGCGCAAATTGTTGGAGAGCAATCGGAACAGATGTAAATCCGAATATAGAGGATGCGGTAGGATTTCCCAATTAAGCGTTTGGATGGCGTCTTATGTCACATTGGCAATGTGAGGACGAGCATTGTCGTATTGCAGAAGGACTCCATAACGTCGATGAGGTCGCTTTTCACGAATAGCTTCGGTGAGTCGATACATTTGTTGAACGTAGAGTTCTGCATTGACAATCTCGTTGTTCGCAAGGAGCTCATAAATAATGATGCCTTCACAATCCCACCACACACACAGCATCGTCTTTCGTGGATGAAGTCCTTGCTTTAATCGCGGAAGTGTTTTTTTTTATTGGGGCTAAGCCATTGTTTTCTATGGTTCATGTTGACATGAACACACCACTTTTCGTCGCCAGTGATGATGCGGTGAAGAAATCTGTCCTTATATCCACGAGTAGCCTTATGACGAGCAAGCAAACCTGCGGCAATCGTTGAGCGTTGAAGTTTGTTGCTTTCGCTCAAAGCGTGCAGAACCCATGCACCCAGTTTTTTAACTTTTCCCATCGAATGAAGGTGATTCACTACAGTTTTCTGATCACACGCCAATTGTAGAGCCAATTCTCTAGTCGATTAACGAGGATTTTCATGAAGAAGGTCGTTCAATCGATCTTCATCCAACTTAATGGGGCGACCAGAACGTTCTTCGTCATTAAGATTTTAATGACCGTTTTTGAAACGTGAAGACCACCATTGAGCTGTCCTTTCTGATAAAGCATTTTCTCCGTACACAGCACAAATATCGCGACGAACTTTGGCTGCGTTTGCATTGTTCCTGTCTCAATTGAAAATGAATAACAACAAGTGTCCAAAATGCGCCTTTCTTTCAACTTGACATTCCATTTTGAGGGTACAGAACAAAAATTAAATTAACACAACATTTAAATAAACCGCAATGACTTATTACTCAACTTCAAGACGTAGCCTAAGCAAAAGCCTAATAGTCTACGCTATTAAGAGACGTAGCCTAACCTTTGCATATTTTGCTCTCATTATTTATTATTTTTTCTTAATATGTGCACAAATCACGTTAACAAAACTTAAGTCAACACAACATTAAAAAAACCGCAAGAACTTATTCCTCAACCTAATACTTAAAATTCAGTTCACCGAAGAACAGCTCGAAGTAAAGAAAAAGGAAAGGGCAGAAAAAGAATCAACGGAAGGAGAAAAAAGTGACAAAAATGAAAACCTAAAGAAGAAAAAAAACAGAGGAAAAAGAAGGAAAAGGAAACCAAAAAAAGTGAAAATCCAACAACAGGAGAAGAGGACGAGGACGAAGAAATCCTAAAGTACCCAGGAGTTCCTTTCACAGAAAAGAAGGAAATACTGGAGATAGGGTACTTCTTTAACGCAGAAAAGTGTCCCTCAAGGTCTTTGGATAACCAGTAAACAGACCACCGAAAGGAAACATCCAAGAACTTACGGAAGGAATAAGAATGGGCAAATTTAAATGGACCCACGAGGGACCCTACTCACCGAAGGAACTATCAGGACTACTGGAGGAAGGCACATTCTACATTCGTGCATCCATACAGTGAACCTGAATGTTTTCAAGGTAATTAAGAATGGACAAAAGACCTCTCAGATAGCCAAATAAGTGAAGGATAAAAAGTGAATAATAAACAAAAAGTGAAAATATGATAAATGAATCAAACGATGGGAATAAATTAAAGTGAAAATGAATTATCAAAGTGAAATAATATAAATAGAATATATAATAAAAATAAAGTGTATAAAATATCGGTTCTAATATGAAATAATAGAAATAGAATGTGTTAAACGTTAAAACTGTGAAATTAAGTCAGTCAAGAATAATAATTTTTAGATGTCCAAATAAAATATCACTCAAAAGTTATTATTTTAAATATATAAATAAGAAATGAGATATAACAAAATAAATAATATGTAACAATTCGATATGATACTTTTTTATAACTGAAATATATATAATAACTGTAAATACAATAACAAAAGGATAGATGACCTCCACAGTTCCTGGAGTTTCGTTCTTCTTACTTCTCGATGACAACTTTCCCTTCTCGATTCTCCTTTTTTGTGTGTATATTCACCACTATTAATCTAAATTGTTTTGCTTATATGTAATTATATATGTAAAATACTCAATACTCTAAACTCTGTTCTTTTTAATAAATTTAAAATTTCAATTTCCGAACTTGACGGATTTACTCAGTCTGTACGCTTGCTCTCTCGCTGCGAACTGGTAGAGGCTATCTCAGGTAGAGGAGGAAAAATTTATGGTAGGAAATAAAAAATACGCCTTTCTCAAGAAAACTTCTAAGAAGAAATATATGCTCTCCTGGAACTGATTGGAGATTCCTCCTGTTCCCCTTGAACAAAATGCCCCCTCCTCCAAGGAGTAACTCTTCCTTATTCTCAATTCTTGGCTCTTTATTCATACTTTTTACCTCAAACATACTTCTCACTAGCACTACATAACTTGGTCACCGGCAAGGTCTGAGTTGTAGTTGGTAGTAAGGTATAGTGAAAACCTGCAGGAGACCCTCTTAGGGGATCAGAAAAGGGGGCCAATTCTCGGTCACGAGCCAGAACCCAACTGTGGATCGCTGTTAGGGCTAGGCCCAGATAGGTAGGGTTGACTAAGGAGAGTTCGGAAATTGGAAGGTAGGCAAGATATAACTAGGACAGGTAGAGGGGCTCCTCCCACTAGTGGAGACTGGATAAAGTCTCCACAGCTGAAGATCGACAGAAGAACCCCTCTCTTCGGAGAGGGGACGACTCCCAGGAAAGATGGACCAACCGTCTTCAAAAGGCTTCCCCTTAAACTCATACCCAACGGAAGGAAAAGATCGCCACAAGAAGTAGTGCAATGCATATTTACTGATCTGGAGATACCACTAATCAAATGCATTGACAAACCAGCTGGATTCACAATTATTTGCCCAGAAAATAAAAACGTAGAGCAGCTACTATCATCTGTTGAGAGCATTACGCTAAGGAAGTTGGATTTGGAAGCAAGAGTACCCCCACAAATCATAGCTAACAGAATTGTCATCTACCTAGGGATCGAGTCCTGAAGTTCTGCCTCTCCTGAAGTTCTTCAGGAAAGGCAGAAGAACTCTCCTGATAGCAGAGGTAGTCTAATTTAAAGACCACACTCACGTTTTCAAGGTCATTTGTGAATCTACCGAAATGACTTCAAGGATCATCAAACAGGGACTTCTCGCTTTCAACATGAGAATCCTATCCGCCTACATACAAAGATACGTCTTCATAAGCATACAGATATGCTTCAGATGATATGCGTTGGAGGAACATACGACTCAAAATTGCCCCCTAAAAGACCTAATCATCTGTTCTGAATGGGGAACTGAATGGCCATTCTTGGCGTTACCTCAACAACACAGATAAAAGAGGCATTACCTGCCTAGGGGGACACATATCTATGGTCATGATCTGTTCCAGAAGAAGATAAATTATCAAGAGAAAAGAATCAAAGTCAAACTTAAATAATGCTAACCTAAATAAAAACTCATATGCATTGTCGTGGAATGGGCAGACGATATATTTATATATACGTGGGTACTTTTGGGGGATTGGCTTAAGCGGATTGAAGACCGAGAGTGAACGGGAAGGAATCGTTTATTCTTACTTTACGGAGTCCTTTTAAACAATTATTTCAGAGTGCAAGTTGGCCAAATTAAAAGGTTGCTGGTACGCGTTGGGGTTGCAAAAAGAAAAACGATGACGAAAATAATACTTTACTAACAACAAAATGAGAACATATATATTTACATGGAAATTGGATTTAAATGGCATGGTCGCCCAGGGGGGGTTAAAGATCTGCACGCGATCAGGTAGGTTGATTAAGGGATTAAAAGGGTCAGCTACAGTTGGTGGTTTAAAGGGGGATTTGAACTGTGGCGTGCACACAAATAATGGAGCAGTTGGGATAGGCCAGATTTAAGATCAATCTGAAGGCAGCAACGGTTACGATTACCTTATGAGCTCGTTGCCAAAATGGGCCTAGTGGGGGTACGGTGAAACGACGGTAGAAGTTGATTATCTCAGCTTTAGTTCGAGGGAGCATCTGTCGTCTTCGAAGTGGGGAATCCTTGTCAGTCCTTGCTGAAGGACTACGGCAGAGTCCACGGATCGATTTAACCTTGACTTGAATCGAAATCGCGGCTGGAGGGGGGGGGGAGCGTCCTTTAGCTCGTTCGTCAGAGTAGGTGGAAGTTTGACAGTGCTACTATCGAAACTAGGTCGACGCGTTATATAGGTGCCTGGAGAGGAGGCGCCCGCAATCGTGATGAAAGTCAGCGACTCCTTCGAGGGAAGGGGGAATTTTGATAATGCTTGTTGGAATGTCCAACGGATTCCAATCTTTGTGCAGAGGCTCCCGCATGCTCGCGGCAAGGTGGCAGCGAGGGGAAAGGGGGAGATGACATTGGTCCCTAGGCAAATACAGCTTGGGCGAGTGATAACAGCGTCCGCCGCCTCCTTGCCTAGGTTCTCATGCTTTCACAAACAGCTCCATGAGGTGATCTCCAGACCTACGTGGGTATAAGAGGGCACGTGGCTGCCATTGGACCTCATTCTGCTCCACGCATCAATGACAAAAAGGGACCAACACGGACCGGCAACACAGATAAATTTGGATGGCACTCTCAACGTGAAAATACTTAATTGTATATTACATGCTCACGTGAGTTACGCAACAACAGTCATCAGCATATTACACGAAAAAGGGCTCGAACCGATGAAATTCCCTAAAAAAGTCGACTCACCGGCCATTTTCAAAATCAAAGTCACAGAAAAGACAAAACATAAGTTAATCGAAGAGGCGAAAGGAAACCAACAGGCAGCAAAAACAGAAGAGGATACAAACAGCGATGACTCAGAGACTGAAAATTCCCCCGACGAAACAGAGCAAGCGTGCACACTGGTTACTCGCAGGAAAGCCAAAAGATATAACAGATCTAAATCCGCATACAAAAGGGGTACACCACCCAGAGATGAATTACCTTCTGGTAATTCATCTCTGGGTGGTGGACAGCAGAAGGGGAAAAACGAAAGAAGAACCAGAAAAAGAAAAAAACACCGATAACCTAACAGATAGGACAAACCAAACGGAAAACGAATAAACGACGGAAATGCACAATTGGATTATGGATATTAAGAAATTAAAAATATTACAAATTAACGCATGCGGATGGAAAGTCAAGGGAATTATGTACGGAAACTTATTCAGAAAGATTCACCCAGATGTTATACTAATATCAGAACATGTAAGCAACACAGAAAACTAGAAACTAAAGATATGGAACTACAATGTGATTAACACAAATCCTACAGGAGAAACACCTGACGGAGCGGCAATAGCTGTCAAGCGAGGATTGTAATAAAAAACAATACAAGGATTGGAGGATGCATATTTAGCTATAGAAATTAAAATGGAATTAAGCAACATCATTGTCGCAACTGGATACCAGCCACCCAGGCGCCCCCAATTACCGGTACAAAACTTTGCTAAGCTGTTCAATTATAGGATACCGGTCATTTTAATCGGCGATTTAAACGCCCATTGAGGGGCTTCTTGGTACCAAAATATTAACAAAGTCAAAAGACAACTTAACACGCTTATCAATAGACGTATACTGCAAAGCCAGGACCCAATTTCCCTACATACTTACGAAGCGAACACGCAACTAACCAGACATCTGCCTTGGCTAACTTCAATCTGCCCTTTAACCATTTTATGGAACTAGTGGATGTTCCTTGCACTGACCACACTGCGATTCTAATGCGCATAAACAAGAATCCTATACAAATGCCTTCGAAGAAATGGAAGGCATACCATAGAGCGGATTAGGATAAGTACAAATAATTACTAAAGACGTACGTGCTCAGCTCACTCGGGAAAGCCATCACAGGGGAAATCGACGGGGAGTTGGATAGTATAAAGAAAAAATTAAAAGGGCAGAGAAGGGGGCTGTCCCCATTAACTCGTTCCAAACCATTAAACCATATAAGTGGACACCAAAACTGGTGTGTTTGGGCGAGGAGATCAGCCGTTAGGCAGAAAATATAAGAAGATTCGGAACATCAAGGGAAGCATACAACGCACTAAGGAGAGACAAAAGAACTAATATCATTAATTTATGAACAACAGCAAAAGAACTGGGATCAGCGCATCGAGAAAATAGATGTGGAAACATCACTAAGGGATTTTGGAAATATATCAACAGTTTAAAGATATGGGCAGCAAGGGATAAAATGAAAATTAAGGATGCAGGGAACGACATTTTAGAAAATGAGAAGAAATAGAGGCATTATTTATATAACACTGGAGAAATGTATTCAAAATTAGCGAAGAAGAGAACGAGGAATATGACATTGAATTCGAACATCAGATCGTGGACGAACTCAATGGGGAGATCGAAAAGACATGCCCCTTCCACTATGTCTAGAAAAGAAGAAACAACAACGACGGAATAGACGCAATCATTACATCTGGTGAATTAAAAGAAACGATAAAGAACTTCCGACAGAGAGCCCCAGGCATATCGGGACTCACCAGATTAAATTACCTTGAAGCACCCCCAAACATACTGGAGGGAGTGAGAAAGGTATTCAATGCATGCTTAAACACGGAATACTTTCCTGATGAACTGAAAGTGGCGAAGATGATATTCCTACCCAAGGCGGGAAAACCTCCAAGTCAAGTGGATAACTACCGGATTTCATCGGTAAAGTATTAGAAAAAATAATTAATAACAGACTGTCCAAATTCCTCAATGATAATCGCTGGAGAAACATCTGCCAATTTGACTTCTGGAAAAGCAAAGGCATGGAGATGGCCCTCGGAGTCATCCTTGAAAAAAATAGCGAAAGTTAGGAAAGAAAAAAATGAGCGTAGACATCATATGCCGGGACGTGTCCAAGGCATTCGACAAAGTATGGCAGATATGTATGCAACTCAAGATACTCAGATTAGGAATGAACAACGAGATCGAAAGGATTTTATGTGATTATGTAATGGATAGGCGTGCTTATGTGGAAATAGGACGATATCAGGGATAAATATTCAAGCTCGCTACAAATTTACCCCAAGGCGGATGTCTGAGTCCGTCTCTCTATTCAATCTACACAGTAGATATATCACCACCAAGAAATGAAAGCAGCTTGAACATCCAATTTGCCGACGACGTCACCTAAATCATAGTTTGCTCCTACAGGAACGGCCCAATGCAAGCTAGGATGACTGCAGAAGAGATATACGAAGAAAAATGGAAAATTAAAACCAACAAGGATAAATTTAAAATGGTACCCGTGTACAGGAGGAGCATCTCAGATGTATATGTAGAAAGACAGCGCTACAGGTACGACAAAGAATGTAAGCTGCTTGGTCTAACCATTACGAAATCAGGTTATAAAAAACACTTAACTAAGAGGGTAAATCGAGGGAAGAGCTGCCTGGCATTACTGTACAAGTTAGTTAACCTAAGCATGAAAAACTAGAGGAAAATCTATCATGCCATAGTACAGTCCGCGATTATTTGTCCAACCATTGCGATGTACATGATATCGATAAGTAACCTATTAAGACTCCAAAAAGTCCAGAACAAAGCTATATACTTAATAACAAACACTAGAAGAGGAGAAAGAAGAACACTACGAGACGTGCACGGGGAGGCAAAGATAAAGTCACTTAACAGAATAATTGCAAGGAGAGCAACGAGAGACTTAGAAAAAACACAGAATGAAGTAGGAGTTGGATTAACCAACTAAATTGCCCCCAAAGAAGGATGGAGATCACAGAGATTATTCCCAGGCTTCCCAATGATAGTAGAAGGAGGAGAAGAGGACGAAAAAGAAATCTACACCTAGAGAAAAAGAATAATACTCGACGACACTAAGAGTAATTAAATAACCGAAGCATCACCAGAGAATATCATATAGTCAAATTATAACTAGGATAGGAATATGAAAGATAGAGATAGAAACCAACACCAGTTTTTAGTAAGAATAATTACTAATAACGGTTTGAACGCCTCAAAATACCAACACTGCTTAGATATATTAAATATATATATATATATATATATATATATATATATATATATATATATATATATATATATATATATATATATATATATATATATATATATATATATATATATATATATAATAAAATATATAAATAAATAGAAAAAGAACACAGCAATGCGAGACACTCACGCAAATACAAATTTTCTAACTTTATCACGCTAGTTATATCTACCTAAAATAGATAGAGATAAGCCTGAACTCCTGGCAATCAGCATCTCTTTACAAACATCTTACTTCCTTCAGCCTTTAACATCTATTCTTGTTTACTATCACATTCGCACACGGGACTCGTATTAGAAACGTGGGACAGGGGTCACGATAAACTGCACAGTTATAGTTAGAGACAAGCGACACATCGTCGTTAGGATTCGACGTTAAGCTGTAGGTCCCATGACTAACTAAGTCCACTTTTATCTCCTACTATTTTCTCCACTGTCCTATCCTAAAACCTTCTTCTTCCTCTCTTTTTCTCTCTCACTCCTATCCGCCGTACTCACAGTGCTTGGAGCCTACCTTGCCTCTAGACAGTGTAACTATGGGGGTTCTATAAAGGAGTATCGAGCATCCCCCCTCCATCCTTGGCCGCTCCTTGAGCTGTTTGGTCGCACCTCTATTTTCATTTC
Organism: Ceratothoa steindachneri; assembly: GCA_963969495.1. Classification (NCBI taxonomy): domain Eukaryota; kingdom Metazoa; phylum Arthropoda; class Malacostraca; order Isopoda; family Cymothoidae; genus Ceratothoa; species Ceratothoa steindachneri. The sequence continues at coordinate 88,435,786 of OZ018333.1, forward strand.
ATTCATTCATTTCCGAATTTTTAAGCGCTCAATCAGAGCTCGGATCCAGCTACGATACCAAATGTGTATCCTCGGTAAATGAGGTAAAGGTTCGGGAACGTGACTTCAGTAGCGTGAACTCTCCCCTACGAGGTCTTACAAGGAGCATAACAGAAGCTCTAAGTAGCATCGACTCAACAATGTCGCTTTCTGTGACCCGCACGATTTGTGCTCCCAAAAAACTCCATCACATTGGCCCATTACCTCATTACCCGACACAGGAGGCAACGGTTTCGGAAAGCTCCTTCACCGACCGAGTACACTGGGATTTTCGTTCCTTTATTTACAAGAGAAAAATACTGCATACTGGGGAGTTTAACTTTCATTTTCAAAAGAGAGAATAGTACAATAGTCTATCTCCTCATTTACGAAAGAGAATAATACAAACCTGGAAGTTTGTCTTCCCATTTATAAGATTCAATGTGTGAACCGTTTAAATTTTTCATTCGAATATTTTACTTGTTCGACCCTCACAAGTTCTCCGTTCTTCTATTCGCTTCAGACAGCTCCTTTAAAGCAGTAGCTGTGCAACTGCCCCTGAAAGAAGGTATACCGGTAATTCGGCGTACGTTGTAGCATCAGCTGACTACGATCACGCCGTGGCATGGTTACCGAGGTCTTTTCTCTTGCAGGGAAAGTCTAACGGGTGACTACTCGATTAACCACAGGGGTCAGGTCCTCGCTGAGCTGATCGATGAGTTGGATAGGGTGTCATAAATGTGGATTAGTTTTCGCTTCATTTTCCTTGCTCGATCTATCTTTGTGCTCTCTGGATGCACAGCCTGGCGTAGTCGATGACCTCCATGGTAGTGATCACTTTCCTATTCAAATATAATTTTCTGGTCCGTTGCCACCTGAGCGCCCCCCCCCCCCACCCCCACCCCTAGAACGTCAGGCTGTGTTCAGCAGAATATGAGTAGAGGGCATCCTCCGAGACACATAACAAATCGCTATTGTGCTCGCTTTTCGCAAACAGAGGAAGGATCATTCTACCCTGGCAGGCTTCAACCCAATCTATTTAGCCTTCTGCGAGTGAAGGTTGATGAAGAAATTGGTAAATGCTAGATTTAGCATATATGGCATAATGCGGCTTCCGCGAATTCATCCCCACGTCGGGTATTCTGCTCGGACTGGAAAATACCGTCTGCGAGGCCTTCCTTCGTAGACTGCACTATGCCACGGTGTTTTCAATCTGGAGAAGGCCTATGATGCCGCATGGCGATACGGTATCATGTAGACTCTCCACACGATGGGAACCAGAGACGGCCTCCTAATCTTAATACCTGAATTTTTTGCGAGATCGTTGATTCTGCGTAAGGGTTGGGGGAGCCCTCTCCGGCCAAATAGATTAGGAAGAGTGAGTCCTGCGCAAAAGTGTCCTCAGTGGTACTCTTTGCTCTAAGCATTACCTCAGTGCTGCCGGAAGTTTTCTCGCTACGCTCTAGGTGGACGACCTTTCGATCTCTTTTGGCGCGGACCAGATGCCAACTCTGGAGCCTCGACTCAAACAGGCATTGAACCGCGTCTCTCGCTATGCCGAAGCGCACAGGATTTGTTTTTCTTTGGCCAAAACTAAGGCGATGCACTTCTGCCGCCATCCACGGCGGCACCCCGAGCCAGATTTGTTTCTTAATGGGGTGCGCCTTGAAGTGGTGGACTCGCACCGCTTCCTTAGTCTTGTATTTGACTGATGACTCACCTGGGAGGCTCATATTCACAGCCTTACAGTCTCTTTTACCCACGCCATGGATATTGTACGTTCCATGATGTTCAGCGCTTGGGGTGCTGGTAAGACTACTTCCTTACTTTTTTATTGATTCTTTGTTCGCTCGAAGCTCAAATACGGATGCGAGTTTTATGCATCCGCAGCCAAGCGTGTATTGCAGAGGGTGGACTCGATCCACCAACACTGGCCTTCGCTTAGCGACCGGTGCCTTCCACACTTCCCCCATTGAGACCCTACTTGTCGATATTAGGGAGATGCCACTCGCTTTGCGTCATACACAGTGAATAAGTCACCTGTACGCGAAAGACAGGGGCCAACAGCTCTCACTGCTTTTGGGGCTGATCTCAATGGTGTCTATGCTGCAAAGAGACGCCAGTCATACCCTAAGCCATTTGGGTTCATAGTCAGGAAAATCCTTCGTGAGTTAGCTATAGCTCTCGGGCCGGCGGCGTCGCTGGGTCTGCCCAGGACGCCATCCTGGAGGGTATCACCTTTACCATTAGTCGTCACTCCTTTGGCGCCAAAGCTTGTACAGCGCCGGGAGTATTGTGTTTGGCTTTTTTGGAACATACTTTGTGTCACCTGCCAGGCGATAGACACGGCAGAGATGGTTGCAATATACCGCTCGGTACGGGAGATTACGCGACGTGCCCGGTTCGGATACCGAATTATGATTTATAACTACTCACAAGGCGCCCTGAGTGCTCTCGGGGCATTGGAATCTCCCCCTCTCCTAATTCGCGATATTCCTGACGTTACGGTTTTGGAGAGCCGTTCGGATGTCGAGATTATCTTCTGCTGGGTTCCTGAATATGTAGGAATTGCAGGGAATGTGCGCGCTGATGAGGGCGCTAAAGATTCCAAGGGACTGGGCTACCAGAACAGCGTTTCGCTCTTCCTCACATCGATTACATAGCAGGAATACGGGAATCTCTCCTGGCTGCTTGGCAAAGAAGATGGGAGAGAGTCGAGGGGAACTTAAAGTTGTGTGCCATTGCGCCGCGCCTACCTATGGACGTACCCCACAATGCCGCGGCGGCTTCAGGTTGCTTTCTGTCGTCTCTGAATTGGACACACTAGTGGGGCGTACCTCCATTTTAAAGTGCGCCCTCCTGCAACGACTGCGTTGCCCCCCAGACTGTTCGTCACATTGTTGTTTAATGTCCTAGTGTGGATTATCTTAACGCAGGTTGCCTGTCCCGGTCTCTGGGCGAGCGGGGTCGCTACCACTTGCTCCTTGTACTCGGGACGAGTTCGTGTACACACACTGGACTTTACCACTTTTTGGAGAAGGCGGGCCAAGCCCTCGCGCTGGAGCAGGCCTTCTTCTTTCTCTTTTTTTGCTTTGTCTTCTTGTTGTTAATTTTTATTTTAGATCTTTTCATTTTTAGTGTTATTTGTTATTTACATTTGTAATTTGTTTCTTAATATAACCTAATAGTAGGCTCTGTCGTGTACGGTGACTTATGCCCAAGCAGGCAGTCGCTAGATGGGATCCCAAAATTAAACAAAAACAAACTGGCAGGCGCCCAATAGCTCACCGCTCTCGTTTGGAGCTCGGGATGACAAGACAGGTCAGCCCATGCCCCTTGATGTCCTGCGTGCGCGCGCGAGTAACCCCGCAAGGGGTTAGTATACTTGCCCCCCCCTCTACCAATGCAAAAAAAGTTCCTGAATGGGATCAGTGATGTCTTAAGGGACGGGGGGGCATGGAGGGCCCCCTGTGATAGACATGGTCCCTGAGGTGACGCATACCCAGATGGTAAGACCTTCTACGGGGTCAAACACGGGCTGGGTCCCAAGGATTTAACCCATGTCCACCCCTTTGCTGGGTCTTCCTCAGACGGCTTAAGCCTCCGAGGCTTTACGGGGAAAGGAAGAGTATCCTCCCCTGATTGGTGCCCCTGTGACCTTATCCATTTCGGAGAAGGATCTGGTTCGGGGCTTTTCTCCCTCCGGGGAGCCGCGAGGACGGACGGGTCTGCTGCCGTTTTAGCAAGCCACCAAGCTAAGATTGGCACATCCGGCATCGTTACTCTTCCTTGTGAGGAGTGCCAAACGAAGATCTGAACTGTGCAGAACAGAGCCTCATTTACTTCGTGGCCCGTCATTCAGAGGCTAACTGGCGCGCCCGCTTGATTCAAATGCGACTTTGATAAATGCTCCACTGTTGGCACCATGTTGGATATGGGCAACATGATCCATCAAAGGAGAACCTTAGCTACTATAAGTGGTAGAATGCCGAAGGTGACCCATTTCTCGGACGGGATCCTTTTGGCGAATGCATAGACTCCCTCCAAGGTGGCCATGATTAGTGCCCTTAGGACACTTGATGCACGCCTGTGAGTGTGACGCTGAAAACTACCATGAACTTCGTGAAAGGAGTAGTCTATGGTAGGGAACTCGTGGACTATCTATAGATGACATCACCTTAGAGCTGGACGACCATGGGACGGTCAGGGTCGAGCGTGTGATGAGAAAACTGGGTGGGGCTCGAGACTCACCCCTACAATCTTCGTCAAGTTCGCCTGTGGGAATTTCCCCGAGTCGGTGCCTGCCGGTTGGTATCGCTAACGCGTGAAGGCATTCTTGCGACTGCTGCGGAAGTACTACTTCTTTCACTGTTTCGGCAATGTTAATCGCTCGTGTAGACGTACAAAGTCGGGGTTACCTGAAGTCTGTGTAAGTTGGTTCAAGGCTGCACACGCTAAGTCAAAATCGTGTGTGGCCAAGTATGTCAATTGCTGAGAGACGCACTCCGCTTCTTTGAAGCAATGTGGTACATTCTATGCCTTAATAATAAGAAATACACCCTCTGCTTCTGGCCCCTCCAGGCTGCGAGCTCGTGAGTTTCCACGTACATTCGGAACCCTTCTGCGGGTTCTACTCACTACGGACGCTTCCCTGGTAAAACCGGCGGCACAAAGAGTTTACATTCAGCCCCGGCTAAAACCAGGGCTCCCCTCCCTTTCCTCCGCGTGAGAGACTCTTGAAAGGGGAAACCGTCGCGCACCTCAACCGAGTCACGGGAGGCAACGCCCTTGAAGTTGCTCGAGAGGCATCTTCAGGGGTTCCTAACACTGTCCCCCGAAAGAAATAATGCACTAAAAGAGTTTGGCTCCTTCGCCTACCCCGAGTGATGGGCTAGGTGGTTCGGAGACGGCGGATCCTTCAAAAAAGGGACCTCTGACTCCGAAGCCGCTTCGCTCGCCTAAGGTTTCGAGGTGGATGGAGGAAAAAGACATGGCGAGCCCAACCTCCCTGAATAAGTCCTCGGAGGCGATAGCGTCTTCAACACTTTGTCCGGTCAACAGCGCCCGGAATTCTGCCTCCGAGTAGCGTACGGCCATTTCCGTGATAGACTTCTCTTCGAGGATGGCCCCACATCTCATCCGGGCTAGGCCTGGAGGGCATATTCCTTCAATAGAATTAACCTCGGACTCCGGGCCAACTGGGAAGAGTTAGCCAGGCTCGACTCGTGCCGTTAGCTTTCTTTTTGCCGGAGACCATGCTGGGTGCGTGCCCGCTGCCCACTCTCCCGCGGTATAAGGGTTTTATGACTCCACCACCTCGGGATGTGGGCTGGGCAGGAGGATGCGCGATTTACACCTGGTATGGTGTCTCCGTTCTTCCCTATGCTTCAGATACCTCATATCAGGTAATAGCTGTGCAGCTGCACCTGGAAAAGAGGTATACTTTATTTCTGCGGACACCGTCAGCCGGCTAGGAAGAGCGGGGGCTTCCGGCACGTTGTGGCACGGTTGCTGAGGCCCTTTCTCTTGCTCGGAGATCTGAACGATAGACACCCTCGTGGAGAGATTACTCGATTAATCCCTGAGGTCAATTCCTTGCCGACCGAATCGTTGAGGTGGATAGGTTTACTAAATGTGGATGAGTTTACGCATCACTGCCAGAGAACCAATTAATTTCCCTGCATCGATCTATATATTTGCTCTCCGGATACACAGACTGATTTTTATTTTTTTTTCTTGGGGGCGGGGTCGATGACCTCCATGCTAGTGATCACTTTCCCATTTAAACATAATTTTCTGCGCCGCTGCCGCCCGAGAGCCCACCCCGGTGGTGCTTATCGTGGGCGCAGTGGTCCGCATTTCAGGAAATGACTAATTTCTCGGTCTCATTCGAGGAGTTTAGGTCGCTTTATGAGGATGTCGAGTTCTCCTACAACCTCATCGACGTGGGCCTGACTACTATTCATAGAACATCTGGCAATTTGCACGCTGACCAATCAGGTGGTGGTCAGCCGAGTGTGAGACGGCCATCAAACAGAAACTTTATGCCTAAATGCGCCATAAGCGCCCCCTGAACAATTTCACTGTGGTGAATTTCGTCTGGCTAGGGCGAGGTTTTGGTATATTTCGAAGCACGCTCGCCGCTCTTCTTAGCGGGCATAAGTGTCTTAACTTAACGGGAAGACTCCTCTAGCAGAGGTGTGGAAGCACGTCAAAAGGACTCGGGGGAAGTTCTCGTAGAACCACCCCTGCCTGAAAGTACAGGAGGGGGGGGGGCGGGGTAGCTTCGTTGATGCTCCAGGGGAGGTTAGAAGTGACGAGTATTTTTTTTTCATCATCGGGCATTGTGACCATAATAATAATGCGGGACGCAAACGCTCATCACCCATCGCAGTAGCCAACTCTGCGACGGGTGAACACGGAGCCGGAAGAACCAGCTGACGCCATTTAAAGCCACTCCTCCCGCCTAGTAACCTGGCAGCCCATCGGCATAGCGGATCCACCGTGGACACGGCGTAAAATAGATATATAGTGGAAGAAGAAAGAAACGGGATGTGCGAAAGCTGTTGGTGGAGATAAAGTAAGTTGTCAAAAACCCACTACACCAGATTGGAGCTCAGGAGTGAGGGGACGCTGTCCCCTCCCCCCCTCAGCCCCGATGCGGGATAGCTAGGTGAGAGGAAGCGGTACGGCATCTTCTCTGTGAAATTAGAGGCCAACTAGGGAAAGCTGGGGGAAGATTTTGTAGGGAGAGTGAGGAGGTAGGGTGAAAACGCAGGCTGTCAGAGAGAGAGAGAGGCTAAGCTGGAGCCGGAAAGGGCGCTGAGTCCCATTAGCATGGCAGCTAGGAAGGTATATCGCCGCGCCTCTTACGGAGACGATGGGGGCGAGGGGACGCCTCCCAATCTTTATATCTGAATTTTTGTGATAACGTTGATTCTGCATACGGGTGGGAGGTGCCCTCTACATCTCAATGTAGTGAAACAAGGGTTTCTCGGAGGAAAGTGTTCCCAATGTCACTCTTTTAGCCCTCAGCATAAGCAGTATCATCTCGTGCTACTGGCAGATGTTATAGCTACGCACTACGTGTACGACCTTTCGATCTCTTTTGGCACGGCTCAGATGACAACTCTGGAGCGTCTTTCCTTGGCTAAATGAGATGGTGGACTTCTGCCGCCATCCAAGGCTAGAGCCTGAGCCAGAAATGTTTCTAAATGGGGATCGCTTAAGTGGTGGTCTCACACCGTTTCCGTGCCCTTGTATTTGACCGACACCTCACCTGGCAGTCTCATATTCGCAGCCATAGTTTCTTTTGTACCCGCACCATATATATTCTTCGTCCGCGTTTAGGGCGTTGATAGGGCACCTGCCTTACTTTTTAATCGATCCTTTGTTCTTTCGAAGCTCAACTACGGATGTGAGTTTTATTCATCCGCATCCGAACCTACTTGTCGATGCTGGGGATATCCCCCTCACTCTGCGATGTGCATTATTGGCCTTTACTCGGGAGCCCGGCGACTCCCTCAGTCGCCAACAGTTCCCAATGGATCCGAAGCTAATATCGACGTAGCCTATGACTCAGAAAGACATCAGTCATACCCTAAGCCCTAAACATAGAAGGTGCCCACTTTGACTATTTATCGCCACGCCTCTGCTCGCAGAGATCTACAGCGCGGGGAGTACTGCGTTAGGCAATTTTGGAGCGCACTTGAAACGTGCCAATGTATACGGATGGTTCCAAGTCCCATGATGGTGGCGGTTTCTACGCAGTATGCCCTATATTTGAACTGAGCAGCACTTTGTCATGTGCTGAGTCCGTCTTCACAGTCGAGCTGGTTGCAATACACCGATCGATATGGCAGATCACTCGACCTGCCCGTTTAGGAGACTAGATTGTGATTTATAGCGACTCACAAAGCGCCCTGAGTGCTCTCGGGGTATTGGAATCTCCGCATCCCCTGGTTCACGATATCTGTGACGCCACTGTTATGACAAGCCTGGCAGATGTCGAGATTATCTTCGGCTGCGTTCCTGGACATGTAGGTATTGCAGTGAATGACGTGGCCAAAGAGTCAGCGAGGACCGTCATTTCTCTCTTCATCACACTGATTACACGGCAGGAATACAGGCAGCTCCACGGGATGCTTGGCAAAGAAGATGGGGGACGCACCCAGCAGAGTTGCCAAAAAATGAAGGACTCTTAGTGGCAGAATTGTGGTAACTTTAGAAAGATGGTGGCAATAGCTAGGGAGACGAAATTACTGGTGATGGCCATGACCGAGTTGAAGGCCTTGTGTCTCCACCAGCACCTCCAGAGCGTGTCGATGAGAGGAAGGAGGGAGTAGAAGCGCTCCTCATGGTTGTGATGGCTATTATTATTACAAAGCTGGGTACAGAAAAAGGGAAGTTGGAGGATAGTTGATTAGGCCGCTCAGCCGTTGCCAGAAGTTTCGCATGGGTGGAGTTAGAGCGGTTAAGGTTTAGGTGGACCCGGAGGTACTCGATATTGGAGGTTGGTGAAAAGATGGATTTTAGCGCTGTTCAGTTATAGGGAGCTGCAGAAGAAACATTTTAATGTGTCAAGCGGGCCAATCAAATCGCCTACCAGAAGCGCACTGTCTAGTTAAGTAAAGCCTGTATATTGTAGAGCTGGTCCAGTGGATAGGGATGCTTTCTAAACAGGTCTGCATCAAGAAGGGGGGCCCCGTAAAGATCATGGACTTGCTATCGAATTATCAGCACTTGTTCCCTTGTCCTCCAAACTGATATCCCGCCTTCAAATAAAAGGGCAAATGGTAGAAACCATTATTCGAGGCAATTTTTACTACCATGTTCCCCGGTCTTATATTCAGGAAGACCTTGGCAATCTTCGGTAGCTTGAAGAAAGCTGGGGTGATGTGGGAAGTAAGAGGGACATATTATTGACTACAGGCATGGACTAAGCTGGCTTGTGGAACCCGAAAAGAGTGTGCATACGGGTGACTCTACTCTTTTATTCACTTTCCCAATTTTAAATCTTGGAGGTGGCCACGTGGCTCTATTCCATTCTGCACCGAAATAAACACTGTCCGCATGAGCGATCTAATTGTCGGGGTGGTCTCAAACACAGGAGATATGGACTCGTAATTAAAATAAGGATGACATCTCTTGATAGCAGTTGGATCGAGTGCAAGGTATGACAAATAAAAAATAACACTAATAACAATCGGGAAACTAATTTTGAAAGGATTATGGAAAGGTTTATCATATGCATTTTATTTTCTGAAATTTAATATATTATGGCAAGTCACTTTAGTTATAAAGTGATTTGTGCAAAATAGGCATGAATGCAATAATATAAACTTTGACATATTTAATGAACAGCCGTTTATAACAAAATCTACAATGAAGACAACACAAAACCAAAGAAAATTTAATGTAGTAGGTCATCGACAATCTGGACCCCAGCTGAAAGCGAGTTCGCGTTGCGTGCCTAACTTCACCTAAGTTGTATGCGTCCAGTAGTGTTTAACTACCTCTCCAATTTAGGGTCCTATATTTCAGTATTCAAAATCCGGTGACGATGCCTTTGGGTGAACTACCGGCACCTTTCGACGTTGCGTACAAAGTATCAGGGAACCTTCATGAGGAACAAAGTGATAGATAGGTATAAAAAAATAATGTCTTCCGAATCGGATAAGTTCACTATAGGTGCTATCTACCATGTACAGTTATATTGAGCACCATGCCACGACGTGATGGGAGTCTCCCGCGTCGAACTCAATTGACAAGATTAATGCAGGCAGAAATTACAGCAGGTCTCTGTGGTACCGTTCAGGGTGGCGCCCTGGGCAGAACCACGGGCGACACCGATCCAAGAGCTACAGCAAGCTCTCGAAAGAGTTTCCTAGCTCTAAACTCAAAGACCTTAGGAAAGATTGCCGTCTCTCAGCAGCATAGATACCGTGAAGATCGGCTGCCAATGCCGTGAGAGCGTTGGCGACTGAGGGAGACGCCGGGTAATAGACACTGAGCTGCGGATGCATAAAACTTGCATCCGTAGTCAAGTAAGGCAGTAGCCCTATCAGCCCCTCAGGTGATGAACATAACGAGAACACAGGTTTATAGCGCGGGTACAAGAAACCCTAAGGCTGAAAATATGAGCCTGCCATTTCAGGAGTGGGGCAGAAAAGAAAACAAAGAAACGGTGCAGAAGACAGCTTAGCTTTTTTCTGGACAGCAGAGGCCCCCTAACATTTAATAACTTCTACATCAACTTGCACACGCAGGAGGTAAGAGAGATTGGGCGGAAACCAGCCGGGGTAGAGTGATATTTCCACGGTTTGCGAAAAGCGAGAAAGAAAAGGGCAACCGCCGAAAGATAAAACAGGAACAGAGACTAAGAAACAAGATAAAGAACAAAACAAAACAAGGTAGTAAAAAAAAAAACGAGGAAGCGCGCTCCGGCGTTGGGGGAAGGCCCACCTCCCGCTGCGCAGCAACATGCGACTTATGAAACAATGAGTGGCAACTGAAGGGAAGGAGGCCAGCCTCTTCCCCAAAGTAAAATATTTGCCAGGTCTGTGTACACGAACCTATCATAAGTACAAGGAACAAGTGGTAACGACACGGTCGTCCTTCCCGTTAATGAGACATGTAACACGCGTGAAGATAACCCAGTCTGGGACATTCAACAGGAATGGGCAAAAGGTCTGAGGGACAACACAGTCGTCGCAATAAGGTACAGGTGAGCGCACCATCAAATGGCGATGCATCCAATTCGGAGAAGACAGAAAGCAACAGGCCTCTAATGCACTGAGGGCGCCACAGAGCCAGCGGCATTCCCCATCATCGACAAGTAGGCTCTCAATGAAAGACGTGAAAAGGCAACGGTCGCCAGACGGGGAGCGGTGTGTTGTATTAAATCCACCTTCCGCAATATACGCTCGGCTGCGAATATATAAAACTCGCATTCGTAGTCAGGTTTTGAAAGAACAAATGTTCGATATACAAGTAAGGCGGGAGCCCTATCAGAACCACAGCTGCTGAACGGCAGAGAGCGAAAAATATCCATGACGCGGGTACAAGAAACCCTAGGCTGCGAATATGAGCCTCCCAAGAGGGCGGCAGTCAAATGCAAGATCAGGAAAACGGTGAGAATTCACCACTTCCAGGCTAACACCATTTAGAAACAAGTCACAGTCAAAGTGGAGCCGTGGATAGCGGCAGAAGTGAACTACCTTAGTCTTGGCCAAAGAAAACCGAAGCCTTCGCGCTTCGGCTTAGCGAGAGACGCGGTTCAATTCTTGTTGGAGTCGACGCTCCAGAGTTGGCATCTGGGCCGCGCCAAAAGAGATAGAAAGGTCGTCCACGTAAAGCGTAGCGAGAACATATTCCGGCAGCGCGGAGGTGATGCCGTTGATACTCAGGGCAAAGTGTGTGACACGAACGATTAAAATGTCCGAAGCGGTGATAGTAGTAGCACCTTCCTGGCAGTGGCACGAATGCCATCACGCGGTAGCAATACCAACCAGCATACACCAACTCAGGGAGCTTATCAACGTCAAACGTAACGTAGTTTCGGGGTGGGTCTCGAGGCCCATCCCTGTTTTCGCATCACACGTTTCACCTTGATCTCCCCATGCACGCTCCCCTCACCATGAGAAAGCCAGAGCCTCTCTGGAACCAATGCCTGAAAAAAGAAAACCTCCCAGAGAAGGAAAGTAAGAGAACGAGAGGAAAAGGGGGAAGGGGATATAGGGGTCAAGAGATCATGAATGCCATAACAATGACCATGAATAAAGGTAGAGAAGCGGATGGAGCCTCCTCTCTGCCGACAAGGTAGGAGCACTGTCGCGGTGAGCCTCTGGGCACACCGTGACCGAAGATGGGTGAGTACTCTTGACATTAAATATTCTACCCCTAACGGCTAATCTACCACCCCATATGCCTTATTAAGTAAAAGACACCGATAACTTTAATATAATACGGTTACCGAGTCATGATAGATAATCCGGATTTGATGAACTTTTGTCTTCCTTAAAGCACTAATCTGAATGAGTTTCATTAAAGGAAATGGCGTGGGATTAGATTGCCATTTTGAGATCAAGACGTTGACAGGAAAATTAAATTATGCCATAATTTCTAAAGTAGATGCCGTGGAGTGTATCTATCATCAGGTTTGTTGTTTGAAAGCGAGTTTACTAAGGTATATCTTTCTTCTCCTTGTATGTGGGGCACGAAGACTACCCGTATTGGCTTGCAGGAGTGTTGTAAGGGCGGATAAACCTAGATAGGATCCGCTTACTTGGGGGCTGCGCAGCAGCATTTTTGCTCCTGCCAGCGATATATTACGTAATGTCAGTAATGGGCAGGGATGCCACGGACATCACGATTCATTCCAGTTGTGGTGATGATGCACACCAGCACCATCTTTTGGGAAAGTGGTTTCAATGACATGCTTGTGAACGTCTTATCATCCTTTGTGTTTTAGGGTTAATATTTTTATTCCAAGTTCTTAGAGCTCTCATATTGTTCTCTTTGGTCAACTCTGCGACCAACACCAAGGAGTCAAATAAAATGGGAGTAGGGCAGCATCCTTCTGCTTGCGGGCTGTCTCACGCTCGGCTGACCAATACAGAAGCGCTTGATGAATTCATCCACGGTGCATTGTTCAAGCGACTCTTAGAGCGAATTAAAATTTTGCTCCTCTTTAAGGTTTATTTACCACTAGTGTGGGTTCTTAAATGTGCCACGAGTTTGTCCTTTCTGTGACCCTGATAAGAACAAAGGTTGCATTTGAAAGGCTTCTCACCTGTGTGAGTATATGAATGTTTTTTAAGAAGAACTTTCGTTGCAGCCTGATAAGAGCAAATATTGCATTTGAAAGGCTTCTCACCTGTGTGGGTATATAAATGGTTTTTAAGATGACCTTTCTTTGCCGCCTGATAGGAGCAAAGGCTGCATTTGAAAGGCTTCTCACTTGTGTGAGTATATAAATGGCTTTTAAGATCACCTTTCTTTGCAGCCTGATAAGAGCAAAGACTGCATTTAAAAGGCTTCTCATCTGTGTGAGTATATGAATGGTTTTTAAGATAAACTTTTGTTGCAGCCTGATAAGGGCAAAGGCTGCACTTGAAAGGTTTCTCACCTGTGTGATTATATAAATGTTTTTTAAGAGAACCTTTAGTTGCCGCCTGATAAGGGCAAAGGCTGCATTTGAAAGGCTTCTCTCCTGTATGGGTCCTTACATGTATTCTAACATGTCCTTTATTTGCAGCCTGATAAGGGCAAAGGCTGCATTTAAAAGGCTTCTCATCTGTGTGAGTATATGAATGACTTTTAAGAAGAACTTTCGTTGCAGCCTGATAAGTGCAAATGCTGCATTTAAAAGGTTTCTCTCCACTGTGAGTCATTGAATCTCTTTTAACATTTGTTTTTGTTACAGCTTGATAAGGGAAAAGGTTGCATCTGAACGGCTTCTCACCAGTGTGATTATATGAACGTTTCTTAGTAACTTTTATGGCAGCCTGATTAGGGTAAAGGGCTCGAGGTGATATTATACCACTAAATTGTGGACTAACCTTAAGGTTACTGGATGAACCCAATTTTATCTGAAAAGGAAACAATTAGTTATTTTAAAATCTCTCGTTCACAATCTTTCTGAGGGTACAATAGCATTGCTTCAATCGTGGGAAAGGGTATGGAGCCCACCCATTCATTCTTTAGGACTCCCAGCTTATTATGACCTCAACATAAAGTGATATTATACCCTGAGCATTCTGCATTAGACATCCACAAATTTCTTAGACAGAGGGATAAAAAGAGCCAAAAGAACGAAGGGAATCCAAAAGTTCTAGAATCAGTATCAATACTATAATTGTGAAAAGTAAATAATAACGCGGAATATTTCAAAGAATATGTGATAATTCAATAGTTAAATCCTAGGCAAAGTTAGCTGCGTTGGTGACTGATAAATCATTGCTGCGCTAAAATTGCGACTCGACTTTGACACTTCTGTATAGATTGCGCAAGAGATTTTTTTTTAATTCAAGAGCACTATCTCTGTTGGCGGTCACCGCCGAGGGCATGAACACTGAGAAATCTTTCAGGAAGATTTTTTTTATAGAGCCCATCTGGCAACTGCCCACTTGGGCATAAGTCGCCGGAAACACGACAGCCTAGAACTAAGCTACTTTAAAATAAAAAATATGAAAACACAACAATGATAAAAATGTGAAAAACTGAACAATTAGGAAGCAATCTCCGGAAGCGGGGGAAGGTACCCCTCACCCCGGTGCAGGAGCGTGCAACCTACAAAGAAAACAATAACAAACGAAAAAACAAAACAAAAGAAAATAGAACCTTCTTAAATAACGGGGAGAAGCCCGGCCTCCCTCCAAAAGTCAACAAGTCCACAAGTCAATGTGCACGAACTCGTCCCGAGTACAATGGACAGGCGGTAGTGACCCCGCCCATCCCAAAACCGGGACAGGTATCGTGCGCGAAGATCACTCAGACTGGGACATTCGATAAGAATGTGACGAACAGTCTGGGGGACGACGCAGTCGTCACAATCGGGGCGCTGGTGAGCGCTCCATCAGATAGCGATGCGTTACACGAGTGTGCCCGATTCGGAGATGAGAGAAAGCGACCTGAAGCCATCGCGGCATTGGGGAATAGGTCCATGGGAACAGTCGCAGCGCAATGGCACGCAACTTTAAGTTCCCTTCGACCGTCTCCCATCTTCTTTGCCAAGCAGTCCGAAGAGCTGCCCGTATTCCTGCCATGTAGTCGGTGTGAGGAAGAGCGAAACGCTAGTCTGGTCGCAGAGTCCTCGCGAACTCTTTAGCACCCTCATCGGCGCACTCATTCCTCGCAATTCCTACATGTCCAGGAAACCAGCAGAAGATAATCTCGACATTCGCCCGGCTCACCAAAACCGTGGCGTCACAGATATCGCGAACAAGGGGATGGGGAGATTCCAATGCCCCGAGAGCACTCAGGGCGCTTTGTGAGTCGCTATAGATCACAATCTGGTCTCCGAACCGGGCACGTCGCGTAATCGCTCGTACCGAGTGGTGTGTGTATTGCCACCAGTTCGGCCGTGAAGATAGACGTAGCGCCTGGCAGAGCCCCGCTGACTTCAAAGAGAGGGGATACGGCGTGGAAGCCGACCCCCTCTTCGGACTTGGAGCCATCCGTATACACTGACACGGTTCCAGCGTGACACGAGGTGTACTCCAAAAAGGTCGAACGCAATACTCCCGGTGCCGTACAAGCTTTGGGAGCAGAGGCGTGGCGACAAATAGCCAAATGTGGTACCCTCCAGGGTGGCGTCCTGGGCAGAAACAGGGGCGCCACCGGCCCGAGAACTATATCTAGCTCTTGAAGGAGTTTCTTGGCCCTAAACCCAAAGGGCTTAGGGTATGACTGGCGTCTATCACCGGCATAGGCACCGTCGAGTCAGCTGCGGATGCAGTGACAGCAGTTGGCGAATGAAGGAGGCGCCGGGCTCGCGCGTACATGCGAGTGATGCACTGCACGCGGAGCAGAGCGAGTGGCATCTCCCAACAGGCTCTCAATGGGGGAAGTGCGGAAGGCACAGGTCGCAAGGCGAAGGCCGGTGTGGTGGATCGAATCCACCTTCCGCAATAAACGCTCGGCTGCGGATGCATAAAACTCGCATCCGTAGTCGAGCTTCCAACGAACAAAGGATCTGTAAAAAAGTAAGGCAGTAGCCCCATCAGCACCCCAAGCGCTGAACGTCACGGAACGGAGAATATCCATGGCCCAGGTACAAGAGAGCCTAAGGCTGCGAATATGAGCCTCCCAGGTGAGGCGTCGGCCAAATACAAGACCAAGGAAATGGTGCGATTAAACCACTTCCAGGCGTACTATATTAAGAAATAAGTCTGGGTCTGGGTGGAGCCGTGGATGGCGGCAGAATTGCACCACCTTAGTCTTGGCCAAGGAAAACGGAAACCTGTGCGCTTCGGCATAGCGAGAGACGCGGTTCAATGCATGTTTGAGTCGACGCTCCAGAGTTGGCATTTGGGCCACGACAAAAGAGATCGAAAGGTCGTCCACGTAAAGCGTAGTGAGAACATCTTCCGGCAGTACCGAGGTGATGCCGTTGATGCTCAGGGCAAAGAGTGCGACACTGAGGACACTTCCCTGCGGGACACCCTCTTCCTGCTCCATTGGGCCGGAGAAGGCTCCCCCACCCGTACGCGGAATCGACGATCTCGCAAAAATTCAAATATAAACATTGGGAGGCTTACCCTCACCCCCATCGTGTGGAGAGTTTCCATGATACCATATCGCAATGCGGTATCGTAGGACTTCTCCAGATCGAAAAACACCGTGGAGTAGTGTTGTCTACGAAGGAAGGCCTCGCAGACGACATTTTCCAGTCGGAGCAGAGCATCCGATGTGGAGTGTAACTTGCAGAAGCCGCACTGTACAGAAAACAGATGGCCTCGGCTGTCCAGAAAAAAGGCTAATCTAACATTTACCAATTTCTCCATCAACTTACACACGCAAGAAGTTAGAGAGATTGGGCGGAAACCTGCCGGAGTAGAGTGATCTCTCCATAGTTTGCGAAAGGCAAGCATAGTAGCGATTCACCTGGAATCCAGGAGGAGACCCTCCACCCAGATCCTGTTGAACAAATCTAACAGAATGGCTATGCCTTGCTCACCCAGGTGTCTAAGCATGGCGAACGTGACATCGTCAGCCCATCGGAGGTGTCCGCGCACGAAGCAAGAGCGGAACGCAACTCACTAACAGTAAACCTGTCGTTGAATGGTTCTCAGCTTCCGGAGTTAAAGTCCAGCCGGCGGCCTTCCGCGACATCACGACGTGCATTGAATGCTGGCGGAGCAGCATCCCGGCTGGAGAATGCGGAAAAAGCGGTCGTGAAGGATCCCGCCACGGATGCGGGGTCCGGGATCGCGGTCCTATTGTCCTCGAAAACGGGAGGGGGTCTGGCGAGAACTTGCCCCGAATCCTTTTGACTCGCTTCCACACCTCTGCTAAAGGGGTCTTCCCGTTAAGTGAAGACACGTATGCCCGCCAAAAAGAGCGGCGGGCGTGCTTCGAAATATACCGGAACCTAGCCCTAGCCCAACGAAATTCAGCGACAGTGAAATCGTTCCGGCGGCACTTATAACGCATGTAGGCATAACGCTTCCGTTTGAGGGCCATCTCACACTCAGCTGACCACCACAGAAGTGGTCGATGTGCAAAGCGGCCAGACCTTTTATGAATAGTAGCTAGGCCGGCGGCGATGAGGTTGCGGAATAAGAACTCAACGGCTTTATCTACAGACCTCAACTCGTTGACTGAGAAAGAAAATTCATTCATTTCCTGAAATGCAGTCCACCAAGCCCGCGCCAAGCACCACCAGGGCGGGCTCTCGGGCGGCAGCGGCACAGAAAATATTTGAATGGGAAAGTAATCACTACCATGAAGGTCATCGACCTTCCAATCAATAGAGTAATCTCTCCAGAGAGGGGGCTACCGTTCAGATATTCGAGCGAGAGAAAGGGCCTTGGTAACCGTACCACGACGCGGCTGAAGTACCCCGCATCGAAACAGATGACGGTGGAATGTACGCGGAAATAACAGTATACCTCCTGTCAAGGTGCAGCTGTACAGCTACTACCTGAAAGGAGGTATTTTGAGCAAATAGAACGAGAGAGACATCATGCCCGGTATAAATCGCACATCCCACCGCCCGGACCCCTTCCCGTGGTGGTGGGGTCGCAAAACCCTTATAGCCTTGGGGGAGGGGGCATGCGCCTAGCATGGTCCCCTGCAAAAAGATAGCGAGCGGGGAACGGGAAGATACGAACCTCCACAGCTCCTCCCAGTTGGCCCGGGGACCGGGGCAATCACATTGAAGGAATATGCCGTGCAGGCATAGCTCGGAGGAGATGCGGGGGCCCTCTTCGAAGAGAAGACCATCACTGGAATGGCCGTACGCTTCCCGGAGGTAGAACTCGGGGCGCTGTTGGCCGGACAATGCGCTGTGGCCTTCGAGGGCTTATTAGGGAAGGTTGGGCTCGCCATGCGAATCTTTCCTTCCTTCCGCCTCGAAACTTAATGCCGGCGCACCGCACGCCTAAAAGGAGGCGGGGGGGGGGGGGCTCTTTTCGAGGCCCACCGTCTCTGTGCCACCCAGCCCACCACTGGGCGTAGGCGAAGGAGCAGAAGCTCCTTTGGGGCTGTCCTCCTTTCGAGGGGCAGCTTTAGGACCCGCGGAAGATGGCCTAGCGACCAACTTCAGGGGTGTTGCCTCCTGTGAGTCTAACGACTCGGTGGAGGCGTGTCTGTTTCTCTGTACGGAAAACGGTCATGCCGGGAAACGTGTGACGGAGCCCTGGTTTTAGCCGGGGCTGGGTGTCGACCCTTTATGCTGCTAGCTTTATCAGGGGTGCGCCCAGGGTGGGTAGAACCCGCCGAAAGGTTCCGAATGGGCGCGGAAACGACCGTACTCGTAGGATTAGAGCGGCCAGGAGCAGAGGGTGTCTTTTCGACATTGAGGCATAGGACGTTCCGGGCCGCGCCGGGCGCGCTAGGACCAAGTCCTTAGCCTCGCGAAATGAGAGACAATCCTGAGCTTGAACGGCCAGGATTTCCTTCTCAAGGAGATACGAACACATTGCTTCGAAGAACCGGGGTCCGACTCTCCGCAATTGACACACTTGGCCACACAAGAGTTGGACTTATCGATGTGGCCTTGGAGCAACTTAGACAGGTTTCGGGTAATCCCGACTTTGCACGTCGACAGGAGTGATTAGTATGGCCGAAGCGGTGGCCGTTATAGCACCTCCGCTGCAGTGGCACGAATGCCTTCAGGCGGGAGCAATACCAACCGGCATGCACCGACTCAGGGAGCTTGTCACAGTGAACGTGACTAAGAGTGTAGGGGTGGGTCTCGAAGCCCCTCCCTGTTTTCTCATCACACGTTCGACCTTGACTGCCCCATTGTCGGCCAGCTCTAAGGTGATGGCATCTATGGAGTAGTCCACTAGTTCTTTCGCATAAACTAGTCCTTTCATTAAGTTTATGGTAGAGTGCGGCGTCACACTCACAGGCGTGCCATCAAGTGTCCGAAGGGCGCTAATCATGGCCGCCTCGGAGGGATTCGACGCATTCGCCAAAAGGCTCGCGTCTGACAAACGGCTCACCTGCGGCTCTCTACCAATCACACTAGTTAAAGCTTTAGTCTGATGGATCATGTTGCCCTTAGCCAACATGCTGCCATCTGTGGAGTGAATAACCAGGAATCGTTAGAAGCCAGCGGGCTCGAAAACTCAGATTCGGTGCTTGGCACCGAGCCCAGGTTCGTCCCCATGGAAGGTCCTACCGTCTGAGGCTGGGTTGCCTCAGGGACCATGTTCATCTCGGGGGAAGGCCTCTATGTGGCTATCTGTCCCCAGGACATCACAGATCTTATTGGTCAGTGTGTCGTTTGTCAGGGAAGAGAGGATGGGGGCACGTATGGCGACCTCCTTTAAGCTCAATATGTGAGGTCACAGGTCTTTAGTGGGAAGAGGTCGACAGGGCCTATCTTCCCTCCACCCCTAAGGAGGTTGGCTCTATCGTGCCGCTCCCACCAAGACCGGTCGATTATAGGCCTCCTGCCTTTTTTGGCAGTCTCCTTAGAAAGTGGCAGCTCCAGAGAAGAGGGTGAGGGGGAGTCCCCTACACCCATAGGCAAAGGAGAGAAGTTAGCCTCCTCTACGACTGATGTGTTTTGGAGGGTCCCCTGTGAAAGCATAGGGCGGGGGACCTCATTGGAGTGCTGCTGCGATTTAGGACCACTCCTTTTTGCCCAGTGGCCAGGCAGCAGCCCTTCGGAATGGCGGGTCTACCTTGGATATGTAATAAATAGGAGCAGAGAGGAGCGGTTCCACAAACGATTAGGGTGAGTGATCGACAATTATTATCATGCCCTGGTGCTAGGTGATCTCAGGATGGCCTGCAGTCCACCATGGCTACTGGACCGAAGTCTGTCTACATGGAAACACCCCTCCTGGTAAAAATATACAGGGGTTGGACAAAATAATTGGAACGTGTTAAATTTAATGCAGATTTATTTAATACCAAGTTGGTGCTCCTTATGCCTTCTGAACAGCATCGATGCGTCTTGGAATTGAATCATACATTTTTCTCTTTTAGTCATGACGGTGCAGGGTGACGACTTCTAACTTGTCGCTCAAGACGCAACACAAAGCTCAATAAGCTTAAGTCTGGAGATTGTGGGGGGCACTCCATGTGCTGTAGCTCATTCCTATTCTCTTTATACCAATTCTTAACCAAATAAGAGCAACGATTGGACCAAGAGAATTCCAAGATATTGCTGCCCAAACCATTACTGACCCTCCTCCGTGATTCACTGTAGGAAGGCCGTCAGGAGTAAAAGCTTCCCCAGGCTGCCTCCAGGCATAAAATCGCCTTGCAGTGGGAAAGAGAGAAAAACTGGACTCATCAGAGAATATTACTTGCTTCCATTGGTCTGTCGACCATCCATTTTGATCTCTACACCAGTTCATTCATTTCTGAATGTTTTGATGAGAAAGCAGCGGGTTCTTGATGGCCACTCTTGCATGACCTCCGGTTGTATTGAGCTCACGGCGAACAGTTTTAATCGAAACTGGGCTCGTGAGATGTCGATTCAACACGCGTCGGTCTCTTTCAGGGAGCTTCGAAGTCCTACCGGAGTTACTCCGCTTGCTGGAGGTTTTGTCTTGCTTGAATTCTGGCATAGTCCTTGATATGATAGCTGTCGAAAACATCAGTTTAAGAAACTCTTGCAATTTAAGCTCCACCCCTTTCTCTTTTTAAAACTCAGTGAGGTCACGCATCTTAGCATCGATACCACAAACTGAAAAAGAAATACAAATAATCTTTAAAGTTTATTAATAAAATTATGTATCTACAATAAAAAACAACATACTCAGAATGAAATTTAGATGGATATTGCTAATATAATGGCTCATTGATATATTTGTGTTAAATTTCTACTGTTCCAATCATTTTGTCCAACCCCTGTGTATAGACCTTATTTAATAAAGAATGTAAAATCCATAAAGATGTTCCTAAAAAAGTTTATAACATCAAACAGCGGTTTTCTTTTAATCTTGATCGAAAGTACTTCATCCCATTTGCTTGTGTTCTAGTTTTTGCTTTGATATAAAGGATAATGATACATCACATTAAATTTTAATCCAGCCAAACTTTTTAAGTCTCATATTATTATATACACTTTTCCTATATAATTATATAAAGGAAAAAAAACTAAACAGAATTTACTTTAGTTAATACAAAAGGAAGCCTTAACTTTTACTATCAGACATCACCATTTGCCATTCTGTAACTTCCTCTCCTTTTAAGTGTTTGTAGATTTTCACAGGTTTCTCATCTTTTTCACTCCCCATCTGTTTCTTATTCTATTCCATATAAGTCCAAATGAGGAAAATAACCTCTCTATTGCAGCTCAACTACAAGGTCATGAATGTATGGACCCTAAAAACGAACAAAATGCATCTGGCAATTTGTTCTGCTTCATATTCATTATATGTCACCACTTGTTTGAAGAAAGGCTGGATTTAACTGATACAGAAAATTTGTTGGGTGGGAAAATTTTACTATCCTTAAGCTGAAATTCCTACAATCCAACTGCATAATTAGGATGGATTTCATGAGCCAATTCTCAGCTTGTTCTTCATCTTCCATCTCCAGATTTTCTCCTGGAATTTTAAATATACCAAATTAAAACTGTGGAATTCAGGTATTGGCAACATTCTACTTTCAGATTCAGAATGTGAAAATTGCATTTAGAATGTAATTCTTCTGCAATAATAAATTAGCGGAATTACAACTTCTTACCCAAGTAACGAGGATCAGTCATGTAAGCAAAGTAATGAACAGGTTTCATGGCTTTCTTGAACCTATCCTTGATACTTTGATGATCCTGCTGCAAATCAGGATTATTCATTAAAGATTCAGAGATGTGGACAGCATCTGCGAGCCTTGTTCTGTCAACTTGGAGCTGGGTCAAAAACAAAAGTAACACAAATTATGTACTGTACAAAATGGTACTGATTGATTTTATTGATATTTAATTATATTATGATTAATGACAGAGTTATTATTTTAAGTGTTATTATTTTCATTATTACTAAGATCAATATCATACCTTGTCTAGAGCAGTCCCAAAGTGTTTTAGCTGGGTCAGGAGATGCTGAACTTACTGATATTGTTGGCCCCCTAATTCTCCCAACCCCAATCCTATGGTAGCACGGTCCCAAAACCCTTATATCCAGGGAGGAGGGGCTAGAGGAAATGCGCCCAGGATGAACTCCAGCAAAAAGATATCTAAGGGAAAATGAAATGAGACGAGCCTCTGAAGCTCCTCCCAGCTGTTCCGGAGTTCGTGAAAGGGACACGGCCCAACACACCCTACTTTTATTTGCCCAACTACGGGGGTAGGCTCTATCAAGTCGCTCCTGGTTGATTTGAGGCCTATGCTAGTGTCAGTCCCGTGTGATGGATTAGGGAGGAATGTAATTCATTGAAAGATGGAGTCATCCATGGGCGACTTCAAAGGAAGGAGGTGAGGGTGAAACCTACACACCAGGAGCCCTAGGAGAAGATTAAACCTCCTCTCCAGTAGATGGTTGAAGAGGCCCCTGAAAAAGCAAAGGAAGCCACCTCCTTTTCAGAGACAGATCTACCTGAGAGCAGGATCAAAGATGCAAGAGGGTAGACCCTCCACTGGTCAAATGGACCCCTCGGTCTTTATCCTCCTCCCATAATCAGAGTAAAAAAGAAATAAGGGGCCTCATGGAAAGTAGACACTATGACCTCCCCATGAGTGAGGAGGCTAAGAGAAAAATCTCCGTAGGATCAAAAATTCTGTGTTATTATTTACACATAATTGCCTCTGGTCCAGCATTGATTGGCTTTGCCAACCCAGCCAAGCATTTAGGCAATATTGGCCTGAGACTAGTGCAATAAAGAAGGATGCCGGCATAGGCACCATGTGTATTGTAGGGAGGCGAGCAGAGTTGATGGTCCAGCACACCCATACCTAATACTTGCGTTATCCAAAGGGCTTTCGGCCCTCGTATACAGTGCCACTTAACTAAGGTTCATAAAAGGACAAAAGTGCATTGGGCAGCCAGAACCCCTGTGGATAGGAAAGCAAGTGTGTAACGGGGTAGGAAGGTATCGAATAAAGATACGTAGAGATGTTTTTTTTTTTTAAGAGCTCATCTGACGACTGCCTACTTGGGCATTAGTCGCCGTATTAAAACGCCTAGTTCTAGGCTACTTTAAAATAAAATTAAAGAGAAAAAAACAACAACACCCCAAAAAGGGGGAAAGGAAGCAAGCTGGTGCGTCGGGAAGAGGTCCCCGCGGCGCAGGAGCGTGCAACTAAAGAAAAAAAAAAGAACGCATGCAAAAAACAAAACAAAACCAAAAAAACAAACCTTGCTTAAATAATCGGGAGAAGGCCGGCCTCCCCCAAGAAGTCAACAAGTCCACAAGTCAATGTGCACGAATCTGTCCCGAGTACAAGGGACAGGCAGTAGCGACCCCGCCCATCCCGGTACCGGGACAGGTATCGTGCACGAAGATGACCCAGACTGGGACATTCGACAAGAATGTACCGAACAGTCTGGGAGACGACGCAGTCGTTGCAATAGGGCGCAGGCGAGCGCTCCATCAAATAGCGATGCGTCGCACGAGTGTGTCCGATTCGGAGACGACAGAAAGCAACCTGCAGCCGCCGCGGCATTGGGGGATAGGTCCATGGGAACAATCGCGGCGCAATGGCACGCAACTTTAAATTCCCTTCGACCGTCTCCCATCTTCTTTGCCAAGCAGTCCGAAGAGCTGCCCGTATTCCTGCCATGTAGTCGGTGTGAGGAAGAGCGAAACGCTGGTCCGGTCGCAGAGTCCTCTCGGACTCTTTGGCGCCCTCATCGGCGCGCTCATTCCCCGCAATTCCTACATGTCCAGGAACCCAGCAGAAGATAATCTTGACATCTGCCCGGCTCGTCAAAACCGTGGCGTCACGGATATCGCGAACCATGGGATGCGGAGATTCCAATGCCCCGAGAGCACTCAGGGCACTTTGTGAGTCGCTATAGATCACAATCGGGTTTCCGAACCGGGCACGTCGCGTAATCTCCCGTACCGAGTGGTGTATTGCCACCAGCTCGGCCGTGAAGACAGACGCAGCGCCTGGTAGAGCCCCGCTGACTTCAAACAGAGGGGATACGGTGTGGAAGCCGACCCCCTCTTGGGACTTGGAGCCATCCGTATACACTGGCACGGTTCAAGCGTGACACGATGTGTGCTCCAAAAAGGTCGAACGCAATACTCCCGGCGCAGTACAAGCTTTGGGAGCAGAGGCGTGGCGACAAATAGCCAAATTTTTGACCCTCCAGAGTGGCGTCCTGGGCAGAACCAGGGGCACCACCGGCCCGAGAGCTATATCTAACTCTCGAAGGAGTTGCCTTTTGGATTTAGACTATGACTGGCGTCTCTCGGCGGCATAGGCACCATCGAGATCAGCTGCGGATGCAGTAAGAGCTGTTGGCGACTGCGGGAGGCGCCGGGCTCGCGCGTACAGGCGAGTGATGCACTGCACGCGGCGCCGAGCGAGTGGCATCTCCCCAGCATCGACCAACAGGCTCTCAATGGGGAAAGTGCGGAAGGCACCGGTCGCAAGGCGAAGGCCGGTGTGGTGGATCGAATCCACCTTCCGCAATAAACGCTCGGCTGCGGATGCATAAGACTAGCATCCGTAGTCGAGCTTCGAGCGAACAAAGGATCGATAAAAAAGTAAGGCAGTAGCCCTATCAGCGCCCCAAGCGCTGAACGTCACGGAACGAAGAATGTCCATGGCGCGGGTACAAGAGACCCTAAAGCTGCGAATATGAGCCTCTCAGGTGAGGCGTCGGTCGAATACAAGACCAAGGAAACGGTGTGACTCAACCACATCCAGGCCCACCCCATTAAGAAACAAATCTGGGTCGGGGTGGAGCCGTGGATGGCGGCAGAAGTGTACCACCTTAGTCTTGGCCAAAGAAAACTGAAACCTGTGCGCTTCGGCATAGCGAGAGACGCGGTTCAATGCCTGTTGGAGTCGACGCTCTAGAGTTGGCATCTGGGCCGCGCCAAAAGAGATTGAAAGGTCGTCCACGTAGAGCGTAGCGAGAACATCTTCTGGCAGCACCGAGGTGATGCCGTTGATGCTCAGGGCAAAGAGTGTGACACTAAGGACACTTCCCTGCGGGACACCCTCTTTCTGCTCCTTTGGGCCAGAGAGGGCTCCCCCCCACCCGAACGCGGAATCGACGATCTCGCAAAAATTCAGATATAAACATTGAGGGACGTGCCCTCGCCCCCATCGTGTGGAGAATCTCCATAATACCGTATCGCCATGCGGTAGCATAGGCCTTTTCCAGATCGAAAAACACCGTGGTGTAGTGCTGTCTACGAAGGAAAGCCTCGCAGACGGCATTTTCCAGTCGGAGCAGAGCATCCGACGTGGTGGAACTTGCAGAAGCCGCACTGTGCGGAAGACAGATGGCCTCCGCTGTCCAGGAAAAAGGCTAATCTAACATTTACCAATTTCTCCATCAACTTGCACACGCAAGAGGTTAGAGAGATTGGGCAGAAACCGGTCGGAGTAGAGTGATCTCCCCCCGGTTTGCGAAAGGCGAGCACAGTAGCGATTCGCCAGGAGTCTGGGAGAAGACCTTCCACCCAGATCCTGTTGAACGAATCTAACAGTAAGCCTCCTCTCCGGTTAGAGATATATGGAGGGTCCCCTGAGCAAGCACAGGGGAGGGGGACTTCCATTTTTTTGCTGGAGCTGCCCAAGGGCGGCTCCGTCGATGTTATAGGGGAAGTTGGGGGTTGGGTTTTTTTTATACTAATCATTGGGCATGGTGACCCTCTTTTTAACCCAGGTGTCGAAGCATGGCGTACGGGACATCGCCCGGACCATGGGCGGTGTCCGCGCACGAAGGGAGAGCGGAACGCAACTCACTCACAGTAAACTTGTCGTTGAAGGGTTCTCCGCCTCTGGAGGTAAAGTCCAGCCGGCGGCCTTCCGTGACATCACCACGTGCATTGAATGCTGGCGGAGCAGCATCACGACTAGAAAATGCGGAAAAAGCGGTCGCTAAGGATTCCGCCACGGAGGCGGGGTCCGAGATTGCGGTCCCATTCTCCTGCAATACGGGAGGGGGGTCCTGCGAGAACTTGCCCCGAATCCTTTTGACTCGCTTCCACACCTCAGCTAAAGGGGTCTTCCCGTTAAGTGAAGACACGTATGCCCGCCAAGAAGAGCGGCGGGCGTGCTTCGAAATATACCGGAACCTAGCCCTAGCCCGACGAAATTCAGCGACAGTGAAATCGTTCGGGCGGCGCTTATAGCGCATGTAGGCATAACGCTTCTGTTTGAGGGTCGTCTCACACTCGGCGGACCACCATGGAAGTGATCGGCGTGAAAAACGGCCAGACGTCCTAGGAATAGTAGTCAGGCCCACGGCGATGAGGTTGCCGGAGAAGAACTCAACGGCCTCATCTACCGACCTAAACTCCTCGACTGAGATAGAGAATTCAGTCATTTCCTGAAATGCAGGCCACCGCGCCCGCGCCAAGCACCACCGAGGTGGTCTCTCAGGCGGCAGTTGCCCTGAAAATGATATTTGAATGGGAAAGTGATCACTACCATGGAGGTAGTAGCCACCCCCCAATCAAAATCAGGCTGTGCATCCGAAGAGCACAAAGATAGGTCAAGGCAAGAAAATGAAGCGGTTCTCGGACAGTGATGCGTAAACTCATCTACGTTTAGGACACCCATCTCAAGCTCTTCGATCAGATCGGGAAGGACTTGTCCCCTGGGATTTATGGAGTAATCTCCCCAGAGAGGATACCTGCCGTTCAGATCTCCAAGCAAGAGATAGGGCCTCGGCAACCGTGCCACGACGCGGCGGAAGTCCCCCGCGTCAAAGTCAGCTGACGGTGGAATGTACGCAGAAATGATAGTATACGTCCTATCCAGGTGCAGCTGCACAGCCACTGCCTGGAAGGGGCTATCTAAAGAGAAAGGAAGAACGGAGACATCATGCCGGGTGTAAAGCGCGAACCGCGGTGGTGGAGTCGCAAGACCCTTACATCCCGGGAGGGCGGGCAGGGGGCACGCGCCTAGCATAGTCTCCAGCAAAAAGATAGCTAACGGGGAACGGGACGAGACGAGCCTCCACAACTCCTCCCAGTTGGTCTGGAGTCCACTGCAATTCCATTGAAGGAATATGCCCTCCAGGCCTAGCTCAGAGGAGACGCGGGGGCCCTCCTCGAACTGAAGACCCTCACGGGAATGGCCGTATGCTTCCCGGGGGCAGAACCCCAGGCGCTGTTGGCCGGATAAAGCGCTGAAGGCGCTGTCGCCTTCGAGGACTTATTGGGGGAGGTTGGGCTCGAAATGCGAGTCTTTTCCTCCCTCCGCCTCGAAACCTTAGGCGGGCGCTGCGGCTTCGGAGGCGGGCGGGCCCTCTTTTCGAGGAACCACCGTCTCCGAGCCACTCGCCACACCTCGGGGCGTGGGCGAAGGAGCCGAAGC
Organism: Ceratothoa steindachneri; assembly: GCA_963969495.1. Taxonomy (NCBI): domain Eukaryota; kingdom Metazoa; phylum Arthropoda; class Malacostraca; order Isopoda; family Cymothoidae; genus Ceratothoa; species Ceratothoa steindachneri. The sequence goes on from OZ018333.1 coordinate 88,463,441, forward strand.
TCCTTTGTTGCTGTCCTCCTTTCGGGGAACAGCTTTAGGAACCCCGGAAGATGGCCTAGCGACCATCTTCAGGGGTGTTGCCTCCTGTGAGTCTAACGACTCGGTGGAGGCGCGTGGCCGTTTCGCCTTACGGGAAACGGTCACGCTGGGGGAAGAAGGGGGAGCCCTGGTTTTAGCCGGGGCTGGGTATGAACCCTTTTTGCCGCCAGCTTTACCAGGGGAGCGCCCGGGTTGGGTAGAGCCCGCAGAAGGGCTCCGAATGGGCGCGGAAACAACCGTGCTCGTTGGCCTGGATGGGCCAGAAGCAGAGAGTGCCTTTCTAACTATTGAGGCATATGACGTCCCAGGCAGAGCCGGGCGCGCCAGGACCAAGTCCTTAGCCTCGCGGAATGAGAGTCGATCCTGGGCCTGAACGGCCAGGATTTCTTTCTCAAGGAGATATGCACCACATTGCTTCGAAGAAGCAGGGTGCGGCTCTCCGCAATTGACACACTTGGCTACACACGATTTGGACTTATCGTGTGCGACCTTGGAGCAATTTACACAGACTTCGGGTGACCCCGACTTTGCACGTCTACATGAGCGATTCATATGGCCAAAGCGGTGACAGTAATAGCACCGCCGCGGCAGTGGCACGAATGCCTTCACGCGGTAGCGGTACCAACCGGCACGCACTGACTCAGGGAGCTTGTCACAGTCGAACGTGACGAAGAGTGTAGGGGTGGGTCTCGAGGCCCCTCCCTGTTATATCATCACACGTTCGACCTTGATTGCCCCATGGTCGGCCAGCTCTAGGGTGATGTCCTCAATGGAGTAGTCAACGAGTTCCCTCGCATAAACTACTCCTTTCACAAAGTTCATGGTAGAGTGCGGCGTCACACTCACCGGGAAGCCATGAAGTGACCGAAGAGCACTTATCTTGGCCGCCTCGGCGGGATTCGCCGCATTCGCCAGAAGGCTCCCGCCCGAGAAACGGGTCACCTTCGGCTCTCTACCAATTGCACTAGCTAATCCTCTCCTCTGATACATCATGTTGCCCTTGGACAACATGGTGCCATCAGTGGAGCGAATAACGAGGAAGCGTTTGAAGCCAGCGGGCTCGAAAACGCCAGGTAACCTCTGAATGAGGGGCCGCAATGTCATCGAGGCTCCACCCTGTGCACTTTTGTTCTTAGTCAGGGGCTCCTCAACCGGGAAGGCAGAGGGGGCGGATGCGCCGATCTTGGCTTGGTCGCTTGCCAGAGTGGCAGCAGACCAATCCGTCCACGCAGCCACCGCTAATGGAGAGGAGCCCCGAGTCTTTTTTGTCTTATTATTTTTTTTTTGAGAGGAGGGCGGGGAATGAACCCGCTTCTCACCTCCACCGGAAGAAGCCCCCAGGCCAGATGGACCGTCCTCAGCCAGGTCATTCTCCGAAATGGAGAAGGTCCTGGTAGTCGTGGGGGCACCGGTCGGAGGAGATCCCTCCCCTCCTTGTACTGCTTCGGAAACCACAGCCGTTTGAGGAGGACCTTGCATCGGGGCGGATTCGGGTTCGGTGCTTGGCACCGAGCTAGGCTTTTCCCCCATGGAAGGCCCTACCGTCTGAGGCTGGGTTTCCTCAAGGACCATGTCTATCTCAGGGGTGCCTCCAGTTGGCCATCCCCCAAGACATCGCAGGTCCCGTTGGCAGTATCATCACTAGTCTTCTTTGGGAAGGCATGGGCCTTGACCCCGGCAAGGTTCAATATTCTGGCCAGCAGGTCTTTTGAGGGAAGCGACCAAAGGGGCCTGTCTTCCCTCTACCCCCTAAGGGGGTTTGCCCTACCGAGCCGCTTCGATGTGGAGCGGCTGGCTAAGGGCTGCCTGCTGGCTTTTTTGGCAGTCCCCTTGGAAAGAACAGAGGGGAATGCCGCTGGTAAAAGGGAGGCGCCCGAAAGCAACTCTAGAGAAGGGGGTGAGGGGGAGTCCCCTACACCCGTAAGCGAAGGAGAGGAGTAAGCCTCCTCTCCGGTTAGAGATATATGGAGGGTCCCCTGAGCAAGCACAGGGGAGGGGGACTTCCATTTTTTTGCTGGAGCTGCCCAAGGGTGGCTCCATTGATGTTATAGGTGAAGTTGGGGGTTGTTTTTTTTTTTATACTTATCATTGGGCCTGGTGACCCTCTTTTTAACACGGGATGCAATCGCGCATCACCTCTCGCAGTAGCCCGCATTGCAAGAGGTGCTTACAAGCCCGGCAGAGCCAGGCGCCGCCACTTAAAACCACCCCTCCCGCCTGGTGGCCTGGCAGTCCATCGGCATGGCGGCTCCACCTTAGACACAGCGTAAAACAGATAGAATGTAAAGAGGAGAGGAAAAGGGATGTGATGAAGGTATGGGTGGGGATGAAGCAGGTTGTTAAAAACTAACCACACCAGACCGGAGCTCAGAGGCTAGGGAACATTGGCCCCTCCCCCCCGATCCAGGACGGTTGGCCGAGAAGGTCAGCATCTACCCTGTGAAATTAGAGGCTGATCAGAGAAAGTTGTTGTAGAGGTTGTATGAAAAGAGAGGAAACAAGTGTTTTGAAGGAAGGAAGAGAGGCTAAGCTGGGGCTGGACGGGGTGCTGAGTCCCGTCAGCATGGCGGCCAGGATGGCAAATCGCCGCGTCCCTTACAGGGCGTAGAGATAGGTGGGTCCACTAACCAGTAGGTTGGGTGATGATCACCTATTAGTATCATACCCTGGTAAAGTGATGCCAAGATGGCATGCAGTCCACCAAGGCACCATAGCTACTGAACCAAACTCTGTACAGGTGGAAACACTCATTCTGATGCAAAGTGATGGGAGAAAAGGTAGAGTGGAGAGCAATAATGATAATAATAAATAGCACTTATGGTAAATAATCTTAAATAATAATAAGTTATACTAATAATAATTAATACTAATCATAATAAAAAATTATAAAATATAATAATGACACTGGTCTGCGATTTTTTCAAGGTTTAAAACACAATACCTGATTTTAGGCATTTTTCATGCTGAATCCAAAAATCCTGCTATTTTGATCAAATCAGATCAAGTTTTTGATATTTAAGCACCTGCCAGATATTCCTAAATTCAGATCTATTTGTAAGCGAATGTACACAGAGTAGTAAAATTTGAACTGATTTATACACAGAAGGTTTACAGTGTTCTAAATGGTGGATCTGGTTTGGTGACTAGCCTCAGAGAGGTCAAAGTCACCATGCCCAGAGAGTAAGGGGAAGCAAATGACAAAGTCAAGGTAGGGAGATAGAAGAGGGGTCAATGAAAAGGGTAAAGGAACAAATATAGAAGTGGAAAGGGTGCATAAAGGCAATGGGAGAATCCACCAGCTTCCCAAAACCTGGATCCAGAATGTAGTTTCCTTCTGTAATTGGGTCAATCCTTGTAGGCAGTGGCGCTGGGAGGATATGCTGCTCCTCCAGGTACAATAGAAATGGAGGGGTTGTGTTTCTCCTCCAGCTTTCAGTTGTAGCTCAGGGTTTATCCTCAAGCTTCACCATCCACCTTCTTGAGGGTAGACAAAGAATTGAGGGAAGGGTCATAGAAGGAGAAATAGGATCAGAGAGGGACAAAGGAGGGAAATGCACCATTGTCCTCAGACCTCTTCAAAGGGTTCAAGTCAATCAAGTGAGTGGGGTCTTCCCTATTTGCACTCAGGCTTGGAGGACATACTGCTGATCCTCCAGGTACCAAGTGTAGCATATTTCAGTCCTTATCTGGCATCTGTGCCAAGTGTATGTCTATACCCCACTTTGGGAGCTTCTTAAAATGAGTGAGGATGGGTAGTAAATCACTTACCATTAAAAAACAAAGATGAAAATAGGAAAATTTACCATTATAATATAAAATGTAATTACCTTTTCTTGGATGAAGTCTTGCTGCAACAATTTACTAGAGGTGTTTGGTAGAGAGTTTACAGATTTTGTACTCAATCCATCAACATCAGGATAAGAACTCGTCTCTGTATGAAAGAATTCTTCACTAATTTCTTCCTTCAATGAAATCTCTCCAAAGTCCTGCTTAAAGAAGTACAAAATTAAATTCCACAAAATGCAACCAGGATACGAGGTAATAACCACTGTGACCAATATTATTCATGTCACTAATGGATGTTGATCTTATGGAACTATAGATATGATCATTTTCATGTGAAAAGAATGAGTGATCCATCAGATTGTAAAGATTAGTGGGTGCAACTATCAGAAGTGTGCATGTTGCTAATGGCTAAATAGCAGTGTTAAAAGTAATGAGGGGAGATTGAATGAATAAGGAATGCCAAATGTACATTCAAATAGAAACAAGTTGTCATAACCAATGTTAATTTGAGGAACTGGATGACATCTTTGGTTAAATGGCAGAAAATCCAAATAGTTATAGTGTCTGGTGGTGTAGATGAATTGTTTGTATGGAGTGGTGAGAGGGTTCTTCTGATCTCCAAATATAATGTTTGATAGTGCTTTGATGACATTAATTTTCTTTTTGGCCTTGTTTGTAATGATTGCTGTGTGGGTTTTGAATGGCATGTGGGTGTCTAGTGTGAGTGCTAAGAGGGTGGGGTTTTTGTTGTGCATTTAGTCTGATTTTGGGGTGTTTTTTGATTCATGGTAGTGTAGGGTAAAAAGCATTACTGTTGATTTGTTTGCTGAGGCAATCAAGCAGATTTGTGCCAGTGTGTCGGTATGGGTGTTGATTAATGAGTGGATGTGTGCGCTATTGATTTTTTTTAGGGATTTGTCTGTGTTGAGAGGAAGCTAATGTTTGAGTAGTGTCCAGATGGCATTCATTCTAGGTTACTTAAAGAAGGTATGGAAGACATAGGCATAGCTCTGGAGAAAATATATACTAGATCACTACATTTTTGGAGAAGTGCCAGATAAATGAAAAATAGCAAATGTAGTGGCCATTTTGAAGAAGGAAAGAAGAACTAAATAACTTTAGGCCAGTATGTTTGCGAGTTTGTAAGCGTATGAGCAACAATGCTCACAACATAAATTTAGAACAGGTAAATCATGTTTAACAAACATGGGCTGAACTCAGTTGAGGCTGAAAGGAAATTTAAAAGTTGTAATAGACGAGTCAGTGAGGCTTTTAAATAGTGTTTGAAGAAAATATAAAGTAAATGTTACAAATATAAAGATGTTATCCTTAAACTTTATAACTTGTATGCTAGCGACATTTAGTGTATTGTATAGAGGCATAGTTCCCACATTTTAGACATATCAACCTGCTAGTTAGTGCAAAAGAGGGCAACAAAGTTATTACCTTTTCTGAGGCACTTTGCCTCTGTAGACTGAGGCTATTTGATATGTTCTCAATTGAAAGGTGTTCAAGAGGGACCAGGGACAAGTAGTAGGAACCCCACTCATATAACTGGGAGGTACTGTCTACAGAGCACTACATGAAAAGGACACTCAAGTAAGCATAAGGCTATAAACTCTACTATTATTATTATTTATTACTAAGACAGGGCACTCTTGAGTGATAGCATTGGTATGAAGAAAATATTTAATAATGTTTGCCATTATACAATAAATTCAACAAAAAACTAAAAATAACAAAGATTACCTTTTCTTGGTGGAGGTCTCGTTGCAAAAACTCAGTGGTATTGTTTGGTAGAGTGTTTTCAGATTTTTCACACAGTACATCAAAAGTAACAGGAGAACTCATCTCTCTATGAAAGAATTCTTCACTAACTTCTTCCTTCAATGAAATCTCTTCAAAGTCCTGCTTGAAGAAGGACAAAATTTAATTCCTTTACAGAGCATCCAGAAATCACTGTTGTGTTCTTTTTCATACATTTATATTCATGTTTTTAATGGCTTACTTTGGAGAATATATATGTTCACTTCCAGGTGAAAATAATGAGCGATAGATCAAAGTTTAAAGATTGGTGTGTGAAACTAGCTGAAGTGTGGTGTTAAATGTGATAATGGGAGATTGAATAAATATGAAATGACAACCTAATCAAGGGGTAAAACAGATAAAAAGATCTAGCAGATGACCCCAGCTACAAATGCCTTATCACTCAGTGTCATAATGCAAAGAAACAAGATAAATAGAATAATTTTTCTACTGAAAAATTTTATTTCCTAATACATTAAAAAGTCTGGGCAGGGATGAGGATTAAACCAAACACACTGCGGAAGCAAGCACTTATTTGATCTTAGTTAAAGCAATTTTTGAAAAAAATTTAAGAGCTCATCTGGAAACTGCCTACTTGGGTATTAGACGCTGTATTCAACACTGCCTAGAGAAATGCCTTAGACCACTCAGCTACATTTGAGGAGAAAAATTCTTACAAATAGAGAAGATTAAATTTTAAGACTTGCTTCCCCAGGTTAATTGGAAGGACTATGAGAGAAATTAATGGGAAGCTCAATAAACAAACAAGAAATAAAGTTAAAGATGCGGCAAATGTACCTACATTATATATATCTTATGAATGTGATGTAAAAAAAAATTTAAGAACCCATCTGGAAACTTCCAACTAGGGTAAAAGTCGGCGTAATTAGCAGAAAGCCTAAGACTAGATTAGATTAAAAAGATAAAAGAACAAAGGCATTTCAAGCTAAAAAAAAAAAAAAAAAAAAAGTAATGAGAATGAAACACACTCCAGCATTGGGGGTATGCCAGACTTCCCCGGGAACAGAAACATGCAACCTACAACAAACCCTCAAATAAAAGGGAGGCCAACCTCTTCAAAAAAGTGATAGTATGCAAGTCCTGAGGTCAAAGGACAGAGTGTAGTAACCATGCTCATCTTGGCATCACCAATACTGGGACATTCAACAAGAATGCATAAAACAGTCTGGGGGACAATGAGGACATCACAATAAGGAGCAGGCGAGCGCTCCATCAGATGGTAGTGCATCTTCTGAGTGTTTTCAATTATTAGACCACAATAAACATCCTGAACTTGACTTAGCATTGGGCAGGAGGTCCATGGAAACAGTCACAGGGCAATGGCACATAGCTTTAAGTTCCCCTTTACTGTCTGATCTTCTTTGCCAAGCAGCCTAGAGGGCTGTGTGTATTCCTACCTTGAAAATTGGTGTGAGGAAGAGTGAAAGATTAGTCTGGTCACCTAGTCCTCGCAGACTCTTTGATGGCCTCATTGCCCTCAATTCCTACATGTCCAAGAATTCAGCAGAAGATAATCTTGAAATCCGCCCAGCTTGACAAACCGTGGAAACGCGGATATTGCAATCTAGGGGGTGTGGAGATTCTAATGCCCCAAGAACACTCAGGGCACTTTGTGAGTCACTATAAATCACAATCCAGTCTCTGAAACCGGACACATCGCATTATCTCCCGTACCGAGCGGTGCATTGCAACTAGCTCAACCATGAAGACAGATGTAGCGCCTGATTTTAATCCTAAACACAAATGTTTAAGGTGAGACTGGTGTCTCTCAGCAGCGTAAGTACCGTTGAGATGAGCTGTGGATGCAGTGAGATTTTTTAGTGACAGAGGGAGTCACCAGGCTTGCGCATACAGGCAAATAATACAATATACACTGCGCAGAGCGGGTGGCATCTTCGAAGAAACAACAAGTAGGCCCTGAATGAGAGGCATGGGTTGCCAGGCAAATCGAGTCCACCTTCACCAATACAGGCTCGACTGTGGATGCATAAAACTAACATATGTAGTTGAGCTTCGAACGAACAAAGGATCAATAAAAAAGTAATGCAGTTGCCCTATCAGTGCCCCATGCACTGAACATCACCCAGAGAAGAATATCTATGGCACAGATACAATACCCTCTAAGGCTGCGAATAGGAGCTTCTCAGGTGAGGCATCTGTCAAATACAAGACCAAGAAAAAGGTGAGAGTACACCACTTCTAGTCGAAACCCATTTAGAAACAGGTCTGGGTCAAGGTGGAGCCATGGATGGCAGCAGAAGTGGTCCACCTTATTCTTGGCCAAGGAAAACCAAAGCCTATGTGTTTTTCGAAATAGCGAGAGACACTGTTCAATTCTTGTTCGAGTTGACATCTGGGCAGTCTCAGGCTCAGCTAACTACCACAGAAGTGGTCAGCATGTAAAGTGATCAGACATTGTAGTAGTTTGGTTGTCCGCCTCCCCTCCCCTATGTCTAATCTCTTCCTTCTTTTGCAGAATGTGTGTGTGTATGTGGATCGTGTGATAACCGTCTTTGCTTTGTGTGGGGCGACTCGATGGATCCCTATTGTGCTCCCCCATTCATCTCCTGTTTTCTTTTTAGGCGGATTCTTTCAGCATAACTATAACGTATTAGGTAAAAGTTTGAAAGTAAAGTTTGGGACTGAGGAAGGAAGAGACGCCTAGATGGAGGCTAGGTGAGTGAAGATTGTGTGAGAGTGGATATGGTTGAATGTGTTACGAGTAAAGATGTTTGAGTGTGGCAGTGAATAGGTGACTGAATGTGACTTCTCTTTTCCAGTTCTGTGGTACCGATTGTCACTGACATCTGGCTTTCGGAAATGGCTGAAGCCAATCCTGACGCTCGCAAGTGCGCCTATCTTCGATTTTCTAAGGTGTGGACCTTGTCCAGCACCTTCCAGTCTCCAGGGAGTGGTTGAAGCAGCGTCCAACCGACTGTGACCCAGCAGTTGGGACTAACAAGCGTCCCAGCTACCAAAATCCTGGGCTTTGACAAGTCCTGGACCCCAAAGAATCCCGCAGAAAGTGAGCCATCTCCCACTTTCTCCCACTCATCTCACTTTATTAGATAGTTAAGGGTGCACCCGTCTGTCGCGATATTTTGATTGTACAATACGTTTGTGTGGCCAAGATCTTGTGTAAAGCCGTTTTGTAAATATATACGTGTGGTGGTTGGCCAGAGTATTGTGAGGCCAACTGTATATATATATATATATATATATATATATATATATATATATATATATATATATATATATATATATATATATATATATATATATATATATATATATATATATATATAGGTAATGTATTTTGGTTTAGGTTGAGGGTTGTTTATATTTCGGGTTGATTATTTTGGATTGTATTATTTTGCTAGAATTACGGTTTCTAAATTAAATTTAGGAAATACTCTTTCTCCTCAATACCCTCTCCCTGAACCACCGAGCGGACCTTGTTAGGGCGGTGGGAGTTTTTAGCTGGGGTCTCGTGAACCCGCCGCCACATATTTTTGGCGCGCGAATAGGGACTTCCCGGTGGTTTGAGGAAGAAGAGGAGTGAGAGCCTGTGTCTTTTGTCCCTAATGGAGGAGGAACAGATTGGGACCATGGAGTTGGAGATGAGAAGACTAAATGAGTTAGTGCGGCAGAAGGACAGAGAAAATGCGCATTTGAGAGAAGAGAATGATAGTTTGAAAAGGAAAATGAGGGAGATGGAAGTGAGAATGGAAGAGAGGATTAAAGACAGTGAGGTGCGAATGGAGGAAAGATTGATGCGAATGCTGAATGAGAAAATGGGAGAATCAGGTGCAATTGGTGGGGGTGTGGCCTCGACTCCACTTGGAATTGACATGACTGATAAAAAGGGATTGACAGGCGTAAACGAATCCCGGCAAATGACTAGGCACCGAATAAAGAAGACCCCAAAGACTAGATGCCCAGAACAACAGGAAAGGACCCGACTGGCTAGTATTGACTCCTTGTATTTCAGTTTCAATGAAGGCATGAGTGAAAGTGGGAGAGAAGTGAGTGATAGTGAAAGTGATGCTGAGGTTCATCGGAGTATACTGATCAGAGAAGTGCCAAAGTTAAGTAAGTTTAGAGTGGAAGGAGCAAAAGATGTGTGTTTTTGAAAGAGTATGAAAATTATTGTAAGGAAAAATTTGGAGAGAATAATAGGTTTTGGGTAAAAGAGTTGTGCGAGTTTCTGGATGGGTGTATGAAGGATTTTTACTGGACGATTATGAGTGTGGGTGAGCCTAAGTGGGAGGTTATGAAAGAGAGAATAATAGAGCACTGTAAGAGGATAAAGACAAGTGTGAAATATAAGAAAACAAATGGGTTTGAGGAAGCGAGAATGGGGAAGAATGAGGATGTGAATTCTTATGCGCATCGCTTAGAGTCCTTGGCACGAATGAGATTTGGAGATGACGGAATAAATGGGAATAAGGAGCTGATGAAGAAGTTTTTAAATACGGTTCCGAATGAAGTGAGTATGTGACATATAAGAGGAAAGAGAAGATGAAATGGGCTGGTGAAAGATTGCTATGGAAGGATGTACTGGAGATGTTAGAGGACTGTGAATTTGAGGATTATGGAAGGAAGGAGGCCTCGATTCACACTGTGTGCAATTCAAGTAGAAGTAAGTTGCCCCATTTACGGTTGTATCAGGACGCATTGATAGAGAACCCGATCGAAGTGATGTTGAGATTTTTTGAAAATTATTACAACAGGCAGAATGAACAACAGAGTGTGTATGTTGGCTGAGAACCGAGAGGGAGTAAAAGTAGGAGTGAGAGTCTGAATGGTTGGTGTAGGGTTCAGAATGGTCGGAATAGTGGTCTCACGAATGGTAGGAATGACAGTAGATCTAGAGTAAATGAGCCTAGGTGTTTGAGGCGCAAGAAAGTTGGGCATATGAGGGCTGACTGTCGCTGATCACAAGGAAGTTGCTTTGGCTGTGGACAAATGGGGCGCATGATAAAAGATTGTAGTCGTGTGAGGGAAAGAGTGTGTTATGGATGTGGAAGAATGGGCCACTTGGTACGAGATTGCAGGGAAGGTGGTCAAGTAAATATGAGTGGACCTGGAGTGTGTGGTAATTGTGGGCAGATACGGCATTATGCCAGGAAGTGTGCTAGTCCAAGAGCTACCTATGGTAAATGTGGAATGGTAGGTCATGCAACAAGGTTGTGTAGGACTGGTGAAAGATGCATGAATGAAAGAATGGATGGGAATGATGCAAGTAATCAAGAGGATACGACTCAGGGAAACTAAGGAATGAGAGGGTTCCTTCTGGGGAATTTTCTAGAGTGCAGGTGATGAATGTGAGAGAAGGATTGTCAAATCATGGAGTGAATTGAGGTCACTGTTGAAAGACAAGTTTACTATGAGTGTTGTGTCTGAATGTGTGTACAGTATGTATGGAATGAAAGCATTTTCTAAGATGGATCTGGTACATGGATACTACCAGATGCCTGTGGCTGAAGAGAGTAGGCATATTACGGCGTTCTCTACCTCAAAGCGCCATTATCAGTTCAGAAACCTGAGCTTTGGGTTGGCGAATGCCCCAGCTGCTTTTCAGCATGCTATGAATGTAGAGTTATGTGGTTTTCCGTGTAAGAATGTACAAGTGTTTTTGGATGATATTTTGATGATGAGTGAGAACATGGAAGAACATATGACCTTGGTGAATGATGTTTTAAGAAAGTTGGAAGAGGTTGGTGTGAAAGTGAAGTTGTCTAAATGCGTATGGTTTGCTAGTGAAGTTGAGTTTTTAGGACATAAGGTGAGTGCGGTTGGATTGCGTGAATCAAAGAAGTTCGTGGGAAAGGTTAAGAATTTCCCTAAGCCTACCACAGTGACAGAGTTGCGTGGATTTCTTGGTTTAGTTGAGTTTGGAAGAAAGTTTATGAAAGATTGTTCAAGTGTAATGAAACCGTTGAGTGTATGGACTGGGAAAAAGAAGAGTACTGTGATTAAGTGGAATAACTCTATGAATGCAGCGTTTGAAAAGTTAAAAGCGGAAATTGAAAAAGATGTGGAACTTGCGTATCCAGCATATGGAACAAATGCAAGAATGCTTGAAGTGTATATGGATGCAAGTGGTCATTTGATGGGTGGATGTTTGATGAAAGAACAAGTTGTGAATGGGGTTGAAAGAAAGCGAGTAATTGCGTATGTTTCCAAGGCGTTTAGTGTGGCAGAGCGTGCATATTCAACGATTGAAAGAGAGCTGGCTGCATTAAGATTCTGTCTCAAGTCGTTACAACCATTTTTGTATGGAGTACGGTTTGTAGTGAGAACAGGTCACCAGCCACTAGTGTATTTGCAGCGTATGAGGTTAGTTGATAGTAGGCTTGCAAGGACGATAGAGGATTTGAGTGATTTTGATTTTGTGGTTGAGTATTTGCCAGGTGAAAGGAATGTGATTGCTGATTTTTTGATGTCACGTTTGCCATGTAGTTTGAATGAGAGCAAGAGTGTAAGCATAAATCCTGAGTATTTGCCAGCAGGTGTAGTTGTTGGAAGAAAATGTAAAGGTGGAGGTGATTCTATGTTTGAAAGTGTGTTATATGGTTTACAAGATTTGATGAAAGATGGATTGCTTGAAAAGGTGCCAGAAAGTGTGAATGCATTACGAAAGGTCGTTATGGAAAAAGCATGTAAAAGACCAGAGCAATTGGGAATGGAAAATTCAAGTAGGTTAAGAAAAGAGTTGAGAAGTATGTGTATGCCAGGAGTGATGATGTTTCAGGAAGTATTAGCGATAGTGAGTAAGCTGTTTGGTGTGAGAATATATGTGCATTATGGTGTGGAGAAGCCAGTGATGTATCGTGGTAAAGGTGTAGACCGAGTGAATGGGCGTGAGTTGCATCTGCAATGTTTGAGTGGTGTGCATTATAATTGGCTGATTGAGAAGAAGAATTATGTAAGAAGAGAGATTGACTACGTTTGTGAAGGAATTGTTCCTGTTAGTGAAGATGAAGGTTTGGATGCTGCAGAAGTGTTTGTGGAACAGATCGAAGTGTTGAATATAATGTGTGAACATGGACTTTTATAGAGAGTGCAAGTTACCTTGACTATGAATGGGAAGAGCTATTGTGGAATGATTGACACAGGTGCGCAAATTTCCTTGGTGAATGCAAAAGTTGTGTGTGATGTTGACAATATGAGTTGGAATGTTTCTAGAAAAGGTGTGACAGTTTCGATAAGTGGACTCGGAAGTGGACGTATTATGGCATGGGAGGAAGTGAGTTTGTCTGTAAGCATGGGGAAGTTGAATGATATATTGCATGAATTTGTTGTGCTAAGTGAGAATGAGTTACCTTATTGTTTTCTGTTTGGGATTGATTTTCTGCGTAAGAATAGGATTTCAGTGGATGTATGTAATGAATGTTTAGTGAAAGATGGTGTAACAGTTGGGAAGTTGCAGAGTGAGCTTGTAGGCTCAACTGGATTTGTAGGAGTGGCAGGTGTCGATTTGAGTGAAGAGCTGTTGACTGCTGAAGATATAGAGAGCATGCAAGAGTCATGTCCGATGGTGCGTGAATTGAAAGATAGCGTGATGACCAGTGTTCCTGTGAATGAATGGAGTTGCATATTAAGAGAGTTTAGAAGGTTTGCTGGAAAGTTTGTAGTGTGCAAGGGTTTAGTGTATTTTGTGCAATGTATAGATGACGAGGATGTATATATTCCGGTGTTTTCCGTGTGTGGCATGATTGGAATGGTGAAGATTGTGCATGATAGGTTTGGACATATGGGTAGGAATAAATTGTGGGAATGTATGAAAGGATGTATATTTAGTCCCTTTTTGAGAAAGATTTGCGTGGATGTAGCGACTATGTGTGAAGTGTACCAGAAGAGAAAGTATCAGAGAGTGTATGTTGCCCCACCTGTATTAAAGTTGAGTGTGAATGAACCATTTGAAATGGTAGCGATGAATTGCGTGTTTTTTCCGAGGACTGCAAGAGGGTATGTAGGGATGATTGTGATGAGCAAATTTGCGTATGCTGCACCTGTGACAAATAAATCTTCATTGACTGTTGCTAGAGAAGTGAGTGAGAGAATGTTGCCCATGTGGATGTGTAAGCCTGTGCGAATGTTGAGTGACAATGGACCTGAGTTTGTGGGACGTGCTTTTGAGGAGATGTTGAGTGAATGGGGAATAGATCATGTGCGAATGACGCCGTATATGCCTAGTGCGAATGGTTTGGCTGAAAGAATGATAAGAACTTTGAGTGAGATGTTATGATTGATGGTGAAAGATGGGAAAGAATGGGATGAATGTTTGGGAAGAGTGCTTTGGGTGTATAACATGACAGTGCATAAGGCGATTGGAATGTCACCATGTAACTATTTGATGAACTTTGAACGAATGATTAGGCCACATATGGAACTTAGTGAGAAGGATCGTGAGTTGTGGAGAAAAGGGAATGAAAGGTTTGAGAGTTTTTCTGTGGGTGATAAAGTACTAAAGGAGATTGAGACAAAAGGTAGACTGAATGTGGATAAGTTGAAAGAGAAGTTTGAAGGTCCGTTTGTAGTAAGAAAGGTTTGGTCGAATGGGGTAAGTTATGTGATAGTTTGTGAAAGAGAGGATGGAAGTTTGGATGAACGTAGAGCGCATCAAGGTCAGTTGCAAAAGTAGCGTGAACCTCCTCAATATTTGGTGCAACATCCGGTGAATGAATATGCACAAGAATGGAAGACTGTGAAATGATGGATGATATAGCTAGTGCTTTAGAGGGAAAGCAGCTAGTGTTAGTTGAACATGGAAGGGGGAAACGTAAGAGTAAACGGTTGAGAAAGGATGAATGGATGGAACAGTTTGGTGAGAGTGATGTGAGAGAGTTTTCTGGGTTTGTGCAAGATCGAGATGGAGTATATGATAGAACGTACAGTATTTGTAAGTTTCCGTTGAATGAGTCTGAGTCTATGCTAGAGAGTATAAATGGGATAAGTGCGCAATTGGAACAAGATTCGATAAATGCTATGAAAGAATGGGAAGGTTTGATGGATGTAGTAGAGAGGTTAGTTGAGGATTTGAGTGGGATTGGTCAGGGAATGTCGGATGTGTGTGTGGATGAAGTACATAGAGAAGGGGCCATGGACAGACATGAGGAGACATTACGACAGATGACAGAGACAGTTGATGGACCTATGAGTAGGAGGAGAGGCAGAGTGAAAGAGTATGACTGAGTGATGAAGAAAGCAGGGTGAATGAATGAAGATGGGGATTGAGACATGGTGAGGTGAGGCGAATTTAGCTGGGAGGGATGTAGTAGTTTGGTTGTCTGCCTCCCCTCCCCTATGTCGAATCTCTTTCTTCTTTTGCAGAATGTGTGTGTGTGTGTGGATCGTGTGATCACCGTCTTTGCTTTGTGTGGGGGGACTCGATGGATCTCTACTGTGCTCCCCCATTCATCTCCTGTTTTCTTTTTAGGCGGATTCTTTCAGCATATATTTTTCTTTAGAAAGTATAGGTAAAAGTTTGGAAGTAAAGTTTGTGACTGAGGAAGGAAGAGCCGCCTAGACGGAAGATAGGTGAGTGAAGATTGTCTGAGAGTGGATATGGTTGAATGTGTTACGAGTAAAGATGTTTGAGTGTGGCAGTGAATAGGTGACTGAATGTGCCTTCTCTTTTCCAGTTCTGTGGTACCGATTGTCGCCGACATCTGGCTTTCGGAGACAGCTGAAGCCAATCCTGATGCTAGCAAGTGCGCCTATCTTCGATTTTCTAAGGTGTGGACCTTGTCCAGCACCTTCCAGTCTCCAGGAAGTGGTTGAACCAGCGTCCAACCGACTGTGACCCAGCAGTTGGGACCAACAAGCGTCCCAGCTACCCAAAATCCTGGGCTTTGACAAGTCCTGGACCCCTAAGAATCCCGCAGAAAGTGAGCCATCTCCCACTTTCTCCAACTCATCTCACTTTATTAGATAGTTAAGGGTGCACCCGTCTGTCGCGATATTTTGATTGTACTATACGTTTGTGTGGCCAAGATCTTGTGTAAGGGCGTTTTGTAAATATATACGTGTGGTGGATGGCCAGAGTATTGTGAGGCCAACTGTATATATATAGGTAATGTATTTTGGTTTAGGTTGAGGTTTGTTTATATTTTGGGTATTATTTTGGATTGTATTATTTTGCTAGAATTACAGTTTCTAAATTAAATTTAGAAAATACTCTCTCTCCTCAATGCCCTCTCCCTGAACCACCGAGCGGACCTTGTCAGGGCGGCGGGAATTTTTGGCTGGGGTCTTGCAAATCCGCTGCCACGACATTCTAGGAATAGTAGTTAAGCCCACAACGGAGAGGTTGCCAGAGAAGAACTCAACAGCCTCATCCAGCTCCCTAAACTCCTAAACTAAGACATTTAGAGAAATCAGTCATTTCCTGAAATGCTGACCAAAATGCAAGCACCAAGCACCACCCAGGTAATAACCCAGAAAATATTTGAATTGGAAAGTGATCACTACCATGGAAGTTATTGACTAATGTCCACCCAAAATCTGGCTGTGTATCCAGAGAGCAGAGAGATAGATCAAGACAGAAAAATGAAGCGATTCTCTCATGGTGAAGTGTAAACTCATCCACATTTAGGATACCTATCTCCAGCTCATCGATCAGGTCAACAAGGACATGGCCCCTGGGATTGATTGAGTAGTCTCCCCAGAAGGAGTGTCTACCGTTCAGATCCCCTGAGCATGAGAATGGGCCTCTGTAACTTTGCCATAACTCAGCAGAAGTCCCCTGCATCAAAGATAGCTGACAGTGGAATGTACGCAGAAATAACAGTATACCTCCTATCCAGGTGCAGCTGCACAGCTACTGCCTGAAAGGAGGTTCTAAATCAAAGAGAAAAATGGAGACATCATGCTGGGTGTAGATGGCACATCCTCCTGTCCAGCCTCCACCCTGTGGTTGTGTGGTCACAAACCCTTATACTGGGGGAACGTAGGCAAGGGGCATGCGCCCAGAATGGTCTCCCACAAAAAGATAGATTAAAGAAAATAGAGGTAGATGAGCCTCTGCAGCAACTACCATTTGGCCCAGAGTCCACAACAAGTACATTGAAGGAATATGCCCTCCAGGCCTAGCTTCAAGAAGATGCAGAGGCCTTCTTCGAAGAGAAGACCCTCATAGGAATGGCAGTCCACTTCTGAGTTCAGGGGCTGTTTGCTAGACAATGCATTGTCACCTTTGAGGACAAATTGCGGGAGGTTGGGCTCACCATGAGAATCCTTTCCTAATCTTACCTTAAAACCTTAGGCAGATGGGGCAGCTTTGTATGTGGGGGAGTCTTTCCTTTGGAGGATCCACCATCTTTGAGTCATGCAGGCTAGCATGGGTGTGGGCGTAGGAGCCCCGAAGCTCCTTTGGCGCTATTCTGGTTTTGGAATCAGCTTTAGGAACACGGCCTCACGACCAACTTAAGGGGAGTTGCCTCCTGAGAGTTTAACGCCTCAGTGGAGGTCATTAGCCAATTTGCCTTACACGAAATGATCACACTGTGGTGAGCGAATGTGATTGTGTTTGTAGGGCATTCTCCCACCCTCTTTCTAGCAGACCTCTCCCTCCCTCTATAAGAATGTATGTGTGAATGGGTAGGTTTATATATATATATATATATTATTTATTATGGATTTCATGTTTTATTTTAAATTTTTTCTCTTGCCAGAAGCCTCTCTATTATTCTATCATGTTGGGCCTGGGAGCAACTTACACAGACTTTTCTAACCCGACTTTGCACATCTAAGGGAGTAATTCAGATGGAAGAAGAATTGGCAGTAGTACCACCTCTGCGGAAGTGGAATGAATGAATTCACACAGGAAACATCCACCAGCACACAACAACTCAGGGAGCATGCTTTCTCAACATACGTTCAACCTTGGGTCACTCCTATCTGTAATCAATGGTCTAGTCCATTAGTTCCCTCACATAAACTATTCCTTTCGTGAATTTCAGGGTAGAGTGTGGGGTATCACACTCACCAGGGTGCCATCAAGTGTCCAAAGGGCACTAGTAATCATGGCCACCTTGGAGTGATTTTACATATTCGCCGGGAGGATCCTGTGCAAAAAACAGGGTACCTTCGGCTCTCTACTAATAACACTAGCTAGTGCTCTCATCTGATGGATCATGTTGCCCTTGGCCAACATGCTGCCATGAGTGGAGTGAATAACCAGAATGCATTTATAGCCAGCTGGCTCAAAAATGTCAGGTTATCTCTGAATGAGCAGCCCCAATGTAATCAGGGCTCTGCTCTGAAACTTACAATTTTGGTGTTTGTCTAGGACTTCCCACCTGCGGGAGCACTGGGGTTGGATGTGCTAATCTTAACTTGATCATTTACTGAAATGGCAGCAGATACGTGTCTTAGGAGGAGCTTGCATAAGGGCGGAGTCGGGTTCTGTGCTTGGCACTGAGCTCAGGTTTGACCCCATGTAAGATCCTACCCTCTGGGGCTGGGTCACATCCGGGACTATGGCTATCTAAGGGGGGAGGGGGGCGGCAGGTACGCTGACCCTTGTAAACTTGTCATGCCTGAAAGCAGGACATTAGGGAGCACACGCCAATGGGCCCTGTTATGCCTTGGTCCCCTAAGCGGGTTAGCCCGATCCACCGAAACTGGTCAATTATAGGCCGACTGACTGCTCTCTTTGCATTTACCTGTGAAAGTAAAGGGTGACTGCTGCTGCTGGAAAGAGGGAGTCACCTAAGGGCACCTAATGGGTGTGAAGTAGGGGAGTGAGTCTTCCTCTCCAGTCAGAGAAGTTAAGAGGGGCCCTTGAGAAAGCACAGGGACAGGAGCTACTTTGAATGGCTATGAAAATGGTAGTGGGGAAGGTATAGGGTATTTAATTGAAAAATCTCATCATTGGGCATGGTGACCCTATTGTTTTCACAGGACTCAAACACTAATCACCCCATGCAGTTGCCCACTCTGTGAGGGATGAATACAGGGTTGACAAAGCCAGCTGCCAGCATTAGGACCACTCCTCTCAACCAATGGCACAGCAGCCAATCACCTTGTGAAATTAGAGGCTGCACAAAAAGTTGTGGGAGGGGTTGTAAGGAAAGTGAGGAAGCAGGATAAGACAGTGTGTCAGAAAGAGGGAGGAGAGGTTAAGCTGAGGCCGGATGATGCGTGAAGATCCATCAGCACTAGGGCAGAAAAGCAATTCCCTGTGACCCTTACGTGATGGATGAGAGAGAATGATGAAATAGAGTCATACCATAAATTAATAGATAAATGAGTTTTTCCTAGGAAACCTTTTCCTTATTACAAAATATTCAGGGATAATGATCGAACCAAGAACACTGAGAAGCAAGCACCACTTTTATTTCAGTTAAAGCAGTGCCTTAGACCACTTAGCTAGCTAGCATCTGCTCAAAAATTCTCATGAAATGACTTTCAATAAAGAACTAGATAAAATTCAACCCTCAACTTATTTCTCTTTAACCAATAATAGGTTATAGAGAGATTAAGCTACCAAGGGAACATTGTTAACTATTATAACAGGCAACTCATTGTAACTACCTCTTTGACTGGGCATTCTTTTAACAGCAATTCATTAGAATCTTCAACAACTGCTCGTTCTTGACCTTTGACCAATTTTACTTCATTTCCATGATCTGAATCAGACAGCTCTTCCTTCATTTCTTTGATGGCAGTTTCTTTATAAATATCCTAATATGAAAAAAAGTTAATTTACTTTCTGTAACTATGCACAAGTAATGATTTACACGTTAATCATTAGATAGGTAAAAGTATATTAACTAAAATGCATACAAAATAATGACGTTGAATGCTAATATATATATATATATATATATATATATATATATATATATATATATATATATATATATATATATATATAAGAAAATCTTGAGAATGCTTACATTTTTATCATCTAGATGAAAATTAAGAGGAAATTCAATATCTTCCTTTTTGATTTCTTCCATTTTTGTAACCTCTGAAGAAATCCTATAACAAATAAAAGCAAAGTTGCTTCAATCTCATCAAAAATTCAATTCATTGCCTCATTAGTTAATTAACATAACTGTATTTTTGGAGGATAGTTGAGTGGCTAGAGCTTAGTTGTGCTATAAATACTCTCTCTGGCATGTATGGCAATTTCTCTGAATGGTAGCTGATTTAGTCTTGTTTGGTGTAAGGTTGTTTAAATGTCTGTGAGTAGAGGGTAGAGTGGATGTGTTTTAATAGTTGTGAATAGAAGAGGGAAGAGAAAAGCAATTTCGCTGCTACTGGTATGACTGGGATTGAGATTAATTTTAAGGATGGGTGGAGGTAGTTTTCTTGTAAGGATGAGATTGATTTAGTCATTCTACATTAAAATTAATGAATGCTTATTGACATGAATAAGAAAAGATAAATAGTACCTATTAGCTTAATTGGTTCCAGAGATGTGGAGCTATTAACTTTTCAAAAAGATAACTATGTGTTAATAAACTTTTAAATGTCACATCTCAGTTATAATATTTATAAAACTCATTCCTAAACTATTAATATGAAACATAATCACACAATTTACAGTAACTTTCAGTTTTTATACATAGTCAGAATTTGTCACTTTTGGTTTTCAAAAAAAAAATATCTTCTGGTCATCACAAATTTGTGTAAGGTGTTTTTACACATGGTTGATTCAATTAGCATCAGTCTTGTGCAAAATATAGTTTTGCCCGATGTAGTATCTGAAAATTGCTATTCTTTTTGTTAATTTTCTGATATTGTTAAATTTAGTTTTTTCATGGTAATAACTTTGGAGTGCCAAGGCATCACCAAACAAATACAAGATCAACCATTGAATTAAAAATGTATAGCAATGAATGACTGATGTTGCAAAAGATACAGTGAGGTCATAACAGCCTCTGAGGCAAAGTAAAAATAAACAGGCTAATAAAGCAGACATTATTAAAGCATTGACTAATATAGATTTTTAATTTATTGGGAGGATTTTTCAGGAATTACAACCTAAATGTACTGCATTAAAATATTAATATTTTTTTTAAATTGTGAGGGTAACTATTTAGGCCCCTCAAAAAAATTATTTCTAATTAAGCTACTTGTATTTAAATGGGTAATGTTTGGGTTCTGTCATTTCTAAGTTTTTGACCTACTCCCAGGAACCAAATAATGCTTCAAACTGACGGTCCAGTTTAAATAATATATTAAAGACTAAATAATTTTATAGCATACACTGCATTTTTAGCTTTAAGGAGAAAGTGTCTTCACACCTCTCGATTAATATAAATGAAGGAGTTCCCAAGTCATAAACCCAAAGGGCTTAGGGTATGACTCTCATTTCTTGGCAGCATAGGCACTGTCAAGATCAACTGCGGATTGAGTGAGAGTTGTTGGCACCTGAGTGAGGTGCAGGGCTTGCACATACAGATGAATAATACACAGTGCACAGGGCAGAGCAAGTAGCATCTCCCCATCATCGACAAGTAGGCTATAAATGGGGATGTGCGGAAGGCACCGGTTGGCAGGCAAAGGCAGCTGTGGTGGATCGAGTCCACCTTCCACAGTACACACTGGGCTGCAGATGTATAACACTCAAATCCATAGTTGAGCTTCGAAAGAACAAAGGATCAATAAAAAAGTAAGGCAGTAGCGCTATCAGCACCCCAGGCAATGAACGTCACAGACTGAAGAATATCCATGGTACATGAGGCCCTGAGGCTGAGAATGAGCCTCTCAGGAAATGGTACTAGTCCACTACTTCCAGGCAAACCATATTTAGAAACAAGTCTGTGTAGGGTGGAGCTGTAGATGATGGGATAAGTGTACCACCTTAGTCTTGGTAAAGGAAAACAGAAGCCTGGCACTTCAGAATAACAAGAGAGCCAGTTCAATGCCTTTCTGAGACAACGCTCCAGAGTTGGCATCTGGGCCATGCCAAAAAGAGATCAAAAGGTCATCAAAGTAGAACATCTTCAGCAGCACTGAGGGAATGCTGTTATTTCTAAGGGCAAAGAGTGAGACAGTGAAGACACTTACATGTGGAAAACCCTCTTCCTGATGCCGGAGAAGGCTCGCTGCATCTGTATGCTGAATTCATGATTAAACAAAAAATCAGAATGAGACTTAATCATGTAGAGTCTCCATGATACCATATTGACATGATGTATCATAGGCCTTCTCCAGCATAAATAACAGTGGCTTGTGCTGTTTACAAAGGAAGGACTTGCAAAAGGCATTTTCCAGTCTGAGCAGAGCAGCCAACGTAAAGTGGAACTTGCAGTTCAAGCCACACTGTGCAGAAGAGAGATGGTCTCCACTGTCCAGAAAGTCTAATATAAAATTTACCAATTTCTGCATTCTGCATCAACTTGCAACTACAGGAGGCTAGAGAGATTGGGCAGAAACCGACCGAGGTATAGTGATTTCTCTGCCCAGTTTGTGAAAAGCAAGCACAGTAGTGATTCACCAGGAGTATTGGAGGATACCTTCTACCAAGATCCTATTGAATAAATATAACAGAAAGGCCATGCCTCACTAACCCAGGTGTCAAAGCATGGTGTACGGAACATCCTCCGGACCAGGGCCAGTGTCCATGCATGAAGTGAGAGTTTAAGGCAACTCAATGTAACCTGTCATTGAAGGGTTCTCTGCCTCTGGAGGTAAAGCCCAGTCGGAAAGCTTTTGTATAATCACAATACGCATTGAATAATGGGAGAGCGGAATCCCAGCTATATAATGCGGAGAATACAGTCATGAAAAATTCAACCATGGAGACAGGGTCCAAGATTGTGGTCCCATTTTTCTGGAGAATATGCAGGGGTCCTGCAAGAACTTGCCCCAAATCCTTTTAACTCCTTTCCACACAGTTAGTGGGGTCTCCCTATTAAGAGAAGACATGTATACCTACCAGAAAGAGTGGCGGGCATGTTTCAAAACATACCAGAACCTAGCCCAATGAAATTCAGCAACAAATCATTTGTGTGGCATTATAGCACATGTATACATAACGCTTCAGTTTAAGTGCATTCTCACACTCAGCTGACCACCACAGAAGCGGTTGACATTAAAAATGGCTAGACATTTCTGGGAATAGTAGTCAGGGCCACGTTGATGAGGATGCTGGAGAAATGAACAGCCTCATCTACTGACCTAAAACCCTCAAATGAGAAAGAGAGATCAGTCATTTTCTGAAATGCAGACCACCGTCTAGGCTCTCAGGTAGCAGCGACCCCAATCCAAAATCAGGCTGTGCAACTAGAGAGCACAAAGATAGATAGAGACAAATGAAGTGGTTCTTGGGCAGTGATGCATAAACTCATCCCCATTCAGGACACCTATCTCTAGCTCATTGATATCAGGTCTGAAAAGACCTGATCCCTGGGATTTCTTGAGTAATCACCCCAGAGGGGGTGGTCTCCTGTTCAAGAGAATGTGCTTCAGCAACTGTGCCATGATGCAGCGGAAATCCCCTATGTTGAATTCTACTAATGCTGCAATATACCTAGAAATAACATTATACCACCTCTCCAGGTGTAGCTGCACAGCTATTGCCTGAAACTAGGTGTCTAAAATGAAGTGAAGAACAGGGACATCATGCTGGGTGTAAGTGGTGCATCCTCCTGCCCATCCCCATCTCATGGTGGTGGGATCACAAAACCTTTATACCCCAAGAGGGTGGGAAGGGGGCATGCACCCAGCATGGTCTCCTGCAAAAAGATGATGGAAATGTCATTGCAGCCATTTTGGGGGGGGGGGCTAATTATATTGGTAGTATGGGAAGTAGCATGGTATAGATCGTTCTGCCAACAACTTCTAAAATTTGTAGATATAGTATTTTTTTAATATTTTTTGTATATATCCAATGCAGCTATGGCATGCACATGTGCATGTCAATGTGAGTGCCACATAGGAAATTGGCCACAACACTCATTTTTATGACATGAATTTGCTCAAATCATTTTTTAGGTTATATTTGTTATGCATACCAAATTGAAGAAAGGAGCTGGTAACTCTGGAAGACATCAATGGCATAGTTTTTTTGAAATGGAAGGATACCCGAGATGTCAGAAGGATCACCACCAAGCATACACCTGATTTTGTTGATGTAGAGGATGTAGAAGAGGCAAAAGAAGGAGATGTAGATGAACAAGGACCAGCTAGAAGAAGGAGTAAGAGAAGATGAATGCAGAAGAAGCCACTGCCAATCATGGCATATAATAAATGAAAAGTTGGCAATGCTATCTCTGATCAAATGAAATCCTATGAGACTTGACTGAGAAAAGGGATAAAATGGTATAGGAAGTTGGCGATCAAAATACTATTTGGAATTTGTATAGTAAATAGCCACACTATTCAAATAACAGGTATTTGCCTTCACTGGCAAGCAAATGTGGTTGCCACAGCTAAAATTGAAAGTTACTTTGCACTCATGTGGCATGCAGATATGCATGCCATGGCTGCAACAGAAACAGCCTGGCATGCATATGCGCATGCCATGGCAATCAAAGTGCTAAAGAAAAAAGGAGATGAGCCTCCACAGTTCCTCCTACCTAGACTAGAATCCCCAGCAATTCCAATGAAAGAATATGATCTCCAGGCCTATCTCAGAGATGCGGGGGCCCTATTCAAGAGGAAAGAAACTAGCGGAAATGTCCATACACTTCCCAGAGGCAGAACTCCGGGCACTGTTAGCAGGAAAATGGTTACAGCTGGTAACATCATCTGTTAGAAGTGGAGAATCTACAATGCTCAGAACATTGTCTGATTCAACTGGTGAGGAAGATTACGCCTGTTTATGGTTGGGAAATTATCTTATATGACTGGAGGAGACACGAAGCTTGGAATGTCATCTAATACCAGTGGAGATGAAATTGTTCCACATTTGAGCTGGTAACGACTTCTCTCATAATCGGAAAAGGCACAATGCTTGATGGAGGAGGGTATCAGTCACTTGAAGATATGAATCGGTTATTTTGAATTACAGGGGACAGAAGGACGTAAAGAGACAATTTCAAAGTGGTGGATTTATGTCTGAGACACTCGTCTCTCACAAGAAGTTTCAGAATCTTTTTATATGTTCATTTCAAGTGGGTGTGGTTATATATAATAATGGTCCAGTTAGATTTTGGATTTAGTTACTAATTTATTTTTTTTACTTTTACAATTAAGTCAATGGCTATATAGACCATTGAACACAGTGAGATGTGTTTTTTTAAAATAACTATCCAGTTAACTTTATTATAAGCTTAATAAGGTAGAAATTTCTGACAAATGAGCCAATCTTTCAGAGGATACTTTTACCTTAGTATTAATCAATACAGTACTATATAATTCAAGGTGATTAGAGGTGGAGCCGGACAACATTTACTGAAGAATATCTTTTGCAAAAAATTTGAACCCACAGGAAATTAGTGGGTGGTAATAAAGAATTTTGCTACTTAAGAGGGATGATGCTTGTTGTTGCCATAGGGGTTAGCTGAAGCAGGGAGGCTGAGTCAGCAAGAAAGGGGTTAGGAAAATGGAATTACTTCATCAAATACTGCAGTTTTAGCTTCAGAATGTAATGTACATTTGTGTGAATTTCTGAGCTGTTATTTCTTGTCTATCTGATAATCTTTTAATTACTATTATTATTATTATCATAACAAAGAACACCACCTTAGAGTCACCCAGCCTAGCACTAGATGTGGGTATATAAGTTGAAACTTTAGCGATGTCTTCCTTTCGGGAGGCAGCTTTAGAAACTGGGAAGATGGAATCAACAAAATTCAAGAGTGTTGCCTCCTGTGAGTCTAATGATGGTGGAGGTACATGGCTCTTATTTTAAGGAGAATTAAAATTAAGTCAAATATGTCATTATTAAAACTAAAAAATATTAATTTTTATTGGAGTAAAAGTATATTAATATAAATCAAAAAGTTTTGTTAAAGTTAACATAAAATAAATATTTTAAACTCATCGAATAAGCATAAATAAAACTTTTTTATACATTTCTTTATAATTTTCACTTAAATATTGGACTTTTAGCTATTATTGATTATATTCCAAACAAGAATAGGAGATTAGCAAATTTAACGGAGCCAGTAAATTTAGAACTGTTGGAGCTGGAGCTTGAGATTTAAATATCAGCTTGATAGCTCTGTTTGTATCATTAAGGTGGTGGCAGTAGTAGCACCTTGAAAACAGTGGTATGAATGCCTTCAGCTGGTAGAGATACCAACCAGCATGCACAGATTCAGGGAGCTTACCAGAGTTGAATGTGGCAAAGATTGTAGGGTTGGGTTTTGAGGCCCTTCCCTGTTTTCTCATCACACATTCAACCTTGACCAGCTCTAAGGTGATGTCATCTATGGATTAGTCCAAGAGTTCCCTTCCATAAACTACTCCTTAACCAAAGTTCACGGTAGAATGTGGTATCACACGCAACAGTGTGCACCAATCATGGCCCCCTTGGAGGGACTTGTGCATTCGCCAGAAGACTACCATCTGAGAAACTGGTCACATACAGCTTTCTACCAATCTCTTCTGATGTTACCTTAGTCAAGATGCTCCCATCAGTGGAGCAAATATCAAGTAAGAGTTTGAAGCTTATGGGCTCAAAAATGCCAGGTAACCGCTGAATTAGGGGCCCCAAAGTAATCAAAGCTCTGCTCTGCACCCTTTTTGTCTTAGTGTGGTGCTTGGAACCGAGCCTGTGTTCAACCCTATGGAAGATCCTACTGTCTGGGGCTGAGTTACCTCTGAGACCATGTCCATCTCATTGGGAGCCTCCATGTGGCCATGCCTCCCCCCCCCCCTCTTTAAGACATCACAGGTCCCCTTCAAGGTACCTTTTGTCCTATTCTGGGCTGGTAAACTGCCCTCGATTGGGAAAGAGAGGGGGGCACACACATTGAGCCCCTGTAAGCTTGATATACAGGCCAGAATGACTTTGTGGGGCATGATCCGATGGGCCCTGTGATCCCTCACCCACTCAAGGGGGGTTGGCCTTATCGAGCCACTCTGACCAGGAGCAGTCAATTATGTGCCACTGGCAGGCTTTCTTGGCAGTCCCCTGGGAGTGTAAAGGGAAGAATACATGTAAAGAGGGAGTCACCCTCCAGAGAAGAGGACAAGGGGGAGTTCCCTTTACTCATAGGCATAGAAGAAGAGTAAGCCTTCTCTTGGTCCGAGTTTTGTAGGATCCCTGTGAAAACACAGGTGTGGAGGCCTTTTTGAGTTGAGCTGCCCGAAGGTAGCTCCAGCAATAGTAGAGGGGAGGTATTAAAGTTTTTATATATGGGTATGGTGATGCTATTTTTAGCATGACACATATGCTATTCACCCCATGTTGTAGCCTACTTTATGAGGGGTTAACAAGGGGCTAGCAAAACCAGATGCTGCCATTCAAGACTACTCCTCTAACCAAGTGGCCTGGCGGCTTACCTTAGGCTCAGTATAAAATCAATAGACAGTGAAAGGAGAAAGAGGATGTGAGGAGGGTGAGGGTGGAAATGAGGCAAATTGTTAAATCCTACCACCCGAAACCGGAGCTTAGGGTTGAGGAGGCATTGTCCTCTTCCCCCCATTCACAATCCAGGATGGTTGAGAGAGGAAGCTGGTAAGCATCTACTTGTGAAATTAGAGGTCGACCAGAGAAAGTTGTGGGAGAGATTTATGGAAAGTTAGCAAGCAGGGTAAGAAGACAGGGTGTCAGAAAGAAGAAGAGACTAAGCTGGGCTAGACGTGGCACTGAATCCAGTTGGGTATGGCAGTCAGAAATTGCTAGGCCCCTTATGGGATGGGGGTGCAGCTCACCACAATTAGGTGTGGGGTATGGGGCAAAAACCCTTCATTGCAAAAGAACTTAAAATATAAATTTTTTGGTAAAATGGCATAAAGTAGTCGGCGCTATCATTGTCTTAAATTACTGACTCAAAACAATGAAGTGAGGTAATAATTAGCTAGAAAAATAACAAAAACATTGTATGCAAAATCCTCTGCCGCTACTCTTAACAATTATAATAAGAAAATAGCAAAAAGATTTACTATTTTTTTTTGTTACTTTTTTACAAACTATTTTGATGGTACTATTTCTAATTATTGTTATAAAACAATCCATTCAGTATAGGCTGGTTTATTATGAAAGGTTTGACATAGCTACAACAAACACATCTTCTCAAAGTTTTGAGTTTTGAAATTGATACTAAAGAATACGCTTATTTGCTATATTTTCAAAATGGCAAGGTGCATGTGCAGTGAGCTCTGCCTTTTTTTTAACCAATATAATTCAATCCTTTCAATTTTCTTTGTTAAACAGTTAATAAACATTTAAATTGAATGCCTAAAATATAATTTGAAATTTACAGTTAAATATTTTGGTAAAGATTAGTTTTAACAAATACGATTTTATAATTTTTAAAGACATAAATGTTTTTAACTCTCAAAATGATGCTCATTGATATTATTTTTAGCTTCCAGAACCGAATACTAATGTATTTATCAACTTTATGAAAAATATTGTTATTTTGATAAACTTGAATCTCTCTGCATCACTTTTGGCCTATTTGCTTAGGCCTGGCTTTTATTTTTATAGATGTTTGGAATGGGTTTTATGGGAATAAAGCATTGTATGCATAGGATGGACTCCATCTAAGCTTAGCTGGGCTTGATGTGCTGTGGCAGGAGCTAGATAGTGTTATTGGGTCTTTAGAGGCAGGAAACTAGTTACTGATAGTGGTCAAGGAAATATAAGAGTACAGGTTGGGGC
Organism: Ceratothoa steindachneri; assembly: GCA_963969495.1. Taxonomy (NCBI): domain Eukaryota; kingdom Metazoa; phylum Arthropoda; class Malacostraca; order Isopoda; family Cymothoidae; genus Ceratothoa; species Ceratothoa steindachneri. The sequence continues at coordinate 88,491,837 of OZ018333.1, forward strand.
AAGGAAAGGAAAAAGATGCAGAGGAGATAGAGTGGAAAGTATGCATTCTAAAAGAGGTGCTTCAGGGATAGAAGGGCTGAATTGTCTTTATACCAATGCTCGTAGTCTTAGAAATAAGCAACACGAGTTAGTTAGTCATATTATTGATGAAGATATAAATATATGTGTAATAGAATCATGGGTTAATGAAAATAAATTTAATGACAACATGACTGAATTTGAACTACAGGGTTATTATATGTACATTAGTCAAAGGAGAGATAAGACTGGTTGTGGGTTGATTATTTATATCAGAAATAGCATTTCTTCAAATCTAAATAATTTTATTAAGAAAGAAGTTGAGTTACTGTGGATAGATATTAGGGTGAGTAAAAATAGGATAATACACTTGGGAGCCTTTTACAGACCACCTGAACAGAGTGTCTGTATTGATGAGCAAATGATCAGGAAAATAAGAAAGGATATGAAGTAGATAGTTATTCTTGGTGACTTTAATTTAAATTCTGTGGAGTGGGAATATATGATAGGAAGGGATAGAGCAAGTTGTAAGTTTATAGAATGCTTTGGGGATCATTTTTTGACTCAATTTGTTAATAAGCCAACAAGGGGTGCCAATATATTAATCTGGTTCTTTCAAATGATGATCAATTGGTTCAAGAATTGACTGTCGAGGAAGTATTGGGAAATAATGATCAGACAGTTCATTTTAACTTGGGAATAGTGAAAGGTAGAACATCCACAAACTGCACAAAAACTCCAAATTTCTATTAGGGAGATTACGATAAATTATGAAAGTTGCTAAATCAGATTAGGTGGGATATAGAATTCAGGGGGAAGAATACTTATGAGATGTGGGACACTTTTAAGACTATACTAAACATAGTCCAAGAGCTGTCTATTCCAATGAAGGCTATTAGGAGGAAATGTATGAAGCCGTTGTGGCGGAATCAGGAGATAGCTAGTAAAATTTCTGAGTAGAAAAGGGCATAAAGTTACATAAAAAGTACTTTTGACAATCTAAATCATTATAGGTGGACGATAAATAAGCTAAATAAGATTATTAAGAGCAAAAGGGCAGCATAAATTAATTTAGCTCAAAATAATAATAATAAAGATCCAAGAAACTTCTTTAGCTATTATAGAATTAATAACAAATCGAACAGTGATAAAATAGGGCCTATTAAATATCGAGGGGTTTTGAAAGCATCTGATGAGGAAATGGTAGAGGTCCTTAATGATCATTTTGCTTCAGTATTCACAGAAGAAAAACCAGTTAGACTAATTGATGTTAATTCTAGGTCAAGGGAAGTTGTGTTGATTTCTATTAATGTGAACAAGGAAATAATTAAAGGGCTTATATTCGAGTTAAATACTAGGAAGTCATCTGGCCCAGACAACATTCATTCTTGGTTACTCAAAGAAGATGTAGATAGTGTTGCAGTATCTCGCTCTTGAGAAGATATATACTAGATCACTAGAGTTTGGAGAAATATCTAATAATTTGAAATTAGCGAATGTAGTGTCAATTTTTAAAAAGTGAAGTAAAGAGGACCCAAATAACTTTAGGCCGGTAAGCTTAACTTCTATCGTTTGTAAAATTTGTAAGAAAATAGTTAAGAAGGGGATTTCTGACCATGTAATGTGTGGTAGGTTAATAAATGATGCTCAGTATGAGTTTTGAAGAGGTAGATTGTGTTTAACAAATGTACTGGATTTTATGGATTATGTTAGTAAACAGTTATATAAGGGAGAGAATGTTGATGTAATTTACTTAGATTTTAGCAAAGCTTTTGAGATGGTTCCACATAGGAGACTAGTTTACAAATTAAAAATGCATGTGATATGTGGTAAAGTTTTGAATTGGATAACTGAATGGCTGAAAGACAGGAAACAGAGAGTTGTGCTGAATGGGGTGAGGTCACAGTGGGGGGGAAACTGTATCAGTGGCATACGTTAGGGATCTGTTTGAGGCCCTTTATTATTCATAGATTATATAAATGATCTTGGGGAGACTGTAAATAGCAAAGTGACAATTTTTGCTGGTAACAGTAAATTGGCAGCTGGAAGGGATAACAGGGAATTTAGCTATGAAATGAATGGGCATTGGATGAATTCGGTTGAGGATGAGAAGGACTTAGGTGTAGTAGTAGATAACATAACATAACATAATTTCACGGATGACAAAAGCCACAAGGGCCTATCAAAGGTCATCCGTATCCATCAAATCCACCCACATAAAGCATCCATAGGATTTTGTCAGATCATGCATCTACAATATACAATTTAACAATCCATAGGAATGTCCAACCATGCATCTACAATATATAATTTAAAGGATCCATAGGAGTCTGTCAAAAACAAAATCAAAGTCCCCCAAAATATACAATAAAAAGAAACTGCATCCACAGGAATAAGTCAAGAAACATATCCACATACCAAAAAGTAAGAAATTAACCCTCCATCCCCATATAATCATCCAATCTGCGATTGAAAACATTCAAGTTTGGGCTGTCTACAGTCTCAGGTGGCAAACTATTCCAATAATCCACCACTCTGTTAGTGAAAAACTATTTTCTAACATCCAGTCTGCACCTACGTTTTTTAATCTTTAAGTGGTGGCCTCTAGTTCTATTACTACCTTCTAACTCAAATAACTTGCTGAAATCCAATTTATCCATCCCAGAAAAGATTTTAAAAAGCTCAATCATATCTCCCCTCACACACCTTCTTTCAAATGAATACATATTTAATACCCTCAACCTATCTTCATATTCAAGGTGCTTCAGGGATGGTATTATTTTTGTTGCCCTCCTTTGTACTGACTCTAATAAGTTTATATCATGTCTAAAATGTGGTGACCATGCCTGTATGCAGTACTCTAAATGTGGCCTAACATAAGAGTTGTATAGTTTAAGGATGACCTCCTTACTCTTGTAGCTAACATTTCTTTTAATGTAACCTAGCACCCTATTTGCTCTATTTTTTGCCTCAATACACTGCTTTGAAAATTTCAGTGACCTATCTACTACTACTCCTAAGTCCTTCTCATAGCTAAATTCCCTATTATCTCTTCCCATGTTAATAACTTTGCATTTATTAAGGTTAAAAGTTATCTGCCACTTCTGAGCCCAAGCTAACAACTTATTTAAGTCACCCTGCACTTTAAAGCTCCCCTCAACCTCTTTGACTACAGCTGCCAATTTAGTGTCATCAGCAAAAATTGACACTTTGCTATTTACACCTTGCCCAAGATGATTTACATAGATTATAAATAATAAAGGGCCTAAAACTGATCCCTGAGGTACGCCACTAATAACATTCCTCCACTCTGACCTCACTCCATTCAGTACAACTCTCTGTTTCCTATTTTTCAGCCATTCAGTTATCCAATTTCAAACCTTCCCACATATCCCAAGCAGCTTTAATTTATGAACTAGTCTTCTATGTGGAACCTTATCAAAAGCTTTGCTGAAATCTAAGTAGATCACATCAACTTTCTCACCCCTATCTAAGTCTTTAGTTACATAATCCATAAAATCCAGTAAATTAGTTAAACACGATCGACCTTTTCTAAGACCATGCTGAGCATCATTAATTAACCTGCTACTCTCTAGATGACCAGAAATTCCCTTCTTAACCATTTTCAAGAATTTTACAGACTATAGAAGTTAAGCTTACCGGTCTAAAGTTATTTGGATCATCTTTGCTTCCCTTTTTAAAAATTGGCACTACATTTGCCAATTTGCAATCATTTGGTATTTCTCCGGACTCTAGTGATCTAATAAATATCTTCTCCTCAAGAGCTACTGCAATACTTTCTACACCTTCTTTGAGTATCCTAGAATGAATGTTGTCAGGGCCAGATGCCTTACTAGTATTTAACTCCATTATAAGCCCTTTAATTTCTTCTCTGTCTATATTAATAGAATTTATCACTACTTTCCTTGACCTAGAATTAACATCAATTAGTCTAACTGGTTTTTCTTCTGTGAATACTGAAGCAAAATGATCATTAAGGACCTCTACTATTTCCTCATCAGATGCTTTCAAAACCCCTTGATATTTAATAGGCCCTATTTTAGCACTGTTAGATTTATTATTGATTCTATAATAGCTAAAGAATTTTTTAGGATCTTTATTATTATTTTTAGCTAAATTAATTTCTGCTGTCCTTTTGGTCTTCTTAATAATCTTATTTAGTTCATTTCTGGTTGACCTATAATGGTTTAAATTATCTAAACTATTCTCAATTTGTAATCTCTGGTATGCCCTTTTTTTCTCTGAAACTTTATTAGCTATTTCTTGATTCCACCATAATGGTTTCCTACATTTCTTCCTAATAGACTTCATCGAGATACACTGTTCCTGAACCATGTTTAATATAGTCTTAAAAATATCCCACATCTCATAAGTATTCTTTCCATGGAATTCTATATCCCACCTAATCTGATTTAGCATGCTGCGTAATTTATCGTAATCTCCCCTATAAAAATTTCGAATTTTTGTGGAGTTTGTTATTGTTCTACCCTTAACTATTTGCAAATTAAACCTAACCATCTGATGATGACTGTTTCACAATGATTCCCCTACACTCAATCCTTGAACTAAGTGATCATCATTTGAAAGAATTAGATCTAATATATTGGCACTCCTTGTTGGCTTATTAACATATTGGGTCAAAAAGTTATCTTGAAAACACTCCATAAACTTACAACTTGCTCTATCTCTTCCTATCATATTTTCCCAGTCTACAGAAGTTAAATTAAAGTCACCCAGAATAACTATCTTCTTTGCATCCTTTACTTATTTCCCTAATCATTAACTCATCGATGCAATCAGTCTGTCCTGGTGGTCTATAAAAAGCTCCCAAGTGTATTTTCCTATTTTTACCAGCCTTAATATCTATCCATAATGATTCACCTTCTCCTTGCTTTATAGAGTTATTTAGATTTGAAGAAATGCTATTTCTGATATAAATAATCAACCCACCACCAGTCCTATCTCTCCTTTGACTAATGTACATAGTATAACCTTCTAGTTCAAATTCACTGACATTATCATTAAATATATTTTCATTAACCCATGATTTAACTATACATATTTGTGATAGAACGAGTTGAATCTGTGTTAAATTCAACTCCTATCCCATATTAGTTAAAACCTCGAGGAGGCCCACGTGCATCTTCGATTCGAGGCTTGGACTCTTATCAACAGCTACCGGACGCCAATGTTTAAACAAGGAGGTTATCGTCCCCCCCGTTCGCCCCCATACGCCGACCTCGCCAGATCGAGTTAGGCTTATGGGCAGATAAGGCATTGTTCCCCGGCTCGGCTGTGCGTTCCCTCGAAGCTTCCACCCCATTCTCCCCCACGCCAAGGAGATGTCCTGGCTATTTATATGGAAACTTTACCACTAAGATCAGATTGGAGATCCAGATTTTCGTCGCGAAACATCACCACGACCCTCTCTCCCTTTGTGCGCCAAGGGACCTCGACCTCGAGATTCACCATCACTTGTCCAGAAGGAGGACAATATTCCTTGAGTGCCAAAGGTTCGAGCCTTTAGTGACGCCAAGTCCCCAAGGCATCCCCCCCCTGTTGTTCAAGGAGAACAGCATTAGAACAGCCATTGTTCGTTTTGAGCCCTTCGCCAAGAAACGGTTCTCATCCCCCCCCTGTTGTTCAAGGAGAACAGCATTAGAACAGCCATTGTTCGTTTTGAGCCCTTCGCCAAGAAACGGTTCTCACCCCCCCCTGTTGTTCAAGGAGAACAACATTAGAACAGCCATTGTTCGTTTTGAGCCCTTCGCCAAGAAACGGTTCTCACCCCCCCCCCCTGTTGTTCAAAGGAGAACAACATTAGAACAGCCATTGTTCTTGAGCCCGTAGACAAGAGACGGTTCTCATCCCCCCCTTTGTTCAGAACAGAACAACCTAGAACAGCCATTGTTCGTCAAGCCGTTCGTCGAGTAACGGTTCTCCTTTCCAAGACGCCACGTCAGGATCCTTTTATCCCCCCCCCCCTTCGGCTGGAACTCGCCAGCGGACCGAATATTCCTTCAAGTACCTTCCAATGCACCCTAATGAAGTTACGTAAGCCAAGCGTCACCTTTTGAGTATTGATCCCTTATTTGTCAATTCTATCCTGTGCTTTAAATTGTTTATCGAACCATCCCATCTCTTTAACTCTATATTTGTTTTACCTTTTTTAATCCCTTAAATCCTTGGATTAGCCCGAGTCTCCACGACCCTTTCCATTCTGTTTATGTCAATATTTTCCGTTTTTGTGTATTGTTTAAAGTTAGTATTAATAAAACTCTATTTTATTAATGATAGCAATATTATTATCCTTGAGCTCAGTTCCACTTCTTAAGCATTTTGAAGATACATAATATCGGCCGCCAGACAGTAAAACGCACTCTAAAGATAATTAAGGAAGTTCCCTCAACGAATAGTGTTATATATAGTATCGTCGGGAGTCATTCTACGACATATATATATATACTATTTAAATTTGGTATCAGGTGTGTAAGGTTTACCGCTAAATCTTTGCAAACACTGGTCTCAGTCGAGTAAAGCATAGTGTTATTCGTTATAATAATAGAATATAGTAGTTCCGTTTTGTTTTAACGATTGCTATCCCCTTTTTTTTAAAAACTTAAGAAGCTGGAGTAGCTCAAGGAACGGTTATAATAATTTGTTTGTGTTTTTTCGTGATTTTAGTCAGTGGTTATTTAGAGTAAGAAACCAAGTACGAATAGGTCAGTGCCCATATTTAGGTAGGCTAATTCTATAGAGGCATAATTCTTGTTGCGAGGAATTTTAGTTGGTTGACTAGTGCGCCCCCAAGTGCAAAGATGACTCAGTTTGAAATCTTTAAAGCGCAAGGAGAGTCCTGTGGACTTTCCGGAAAAGAACTAATTGAGTACATTCAAGAGGAGCAAAGAAGAGAAATAGAACGAGAAAAAGAAATCCAACGAGAAGAAAGAGGGGAACGGATAAGACAAGCTGAGCTTCAGATTGAATTAGCTCGGATTAAAGCAGAAGTTCAAAGAAAAAAGGTAGAAAGAGAAAGGGAAAGAGTAATCCGACAAGAGGAACGGGAAAGAGTAATCCAACGAGAAGAACGAGAAGGAAAAATACAACGAGAAGAACGAGAAAAAGAAATCCAACGAGAAGAAAGAAGGACGGACTCGCGCTCCTTCCCAGGAAAGCTGACGAAGTTTCCGAGCCCCGTAAAACCCCCAAACTTCTTTCCCCAAAACCAACAACGGGACTCCAAACCTCCCGTTAAGACTTCTCCTCCATCTCTCTTCCCGAAGCGACCAACCATATGCTTCACCTGTGGTGTAGAAAACCACATGAGCTGGAATTGCCCCCAAAATTCTAGGCTTAAAAGCGGACCAGCCCACCAAGTTCACCAGATTAATGCGACCCCGGCTCCCCCGGTGGTGCAGACCCAAGCAGAAACTTCTCCCCCTCCGTCAGGCCACCAGGTAAATTTTGTTTTTGGTAAAAGTTCATCGGGAACTTTGAAATATGAGGAGGGCAGCGTGGACAGCTGTCGAGTATCGACTCTCGTCAGGGACACAGGATGTACGTGCTTCATCGTGTCCGACGAACTCCTCCCAGTGGTCTCTAACCACGAAAAATTTGCGGTGGTACATGACCAACTTGGGCGGGCGAACAGATTCCCCGTCGCTAGATGTTACCTGCAGTGTCAATATTATAATGGCTTAGCTGAAGTCATTGTAGCACCCATACAATTCTGTTCCGTACTTATAGGACAGAGCCCCCAAGTAAGTTTCGACCCTGTGTTTCAGGCCGCCCTTCTTCAAGGCCGAGATAAGAAAGAAGCCCAGGAGCCCGTCCCCATCAGAACCCCGATACCGTCCGATTTACCGGAGACCCCTAACCGGGACTTTAGGACGGCAAAAGAGGAATGTGAATCACTAACACCCTTAGGTGATAAGGCCCCAGACAAGGACACGGAGACTGTCCCTGGACCCCAAGAAAAAAAGAACCCCCAACGCGCCCATGGAGATACCTTCGTAGAACTGGACGAAGCATCGGCGCTTGAAGAGGATTGCCCCGCGGAGTCCCTTAATGTAATCCAGACAGTGTGCATCCAACCTGATGCCGATTACCCTCCTCCTTCCCTACCAGGCGAGTCTTTGGAACCCTCTGACCTGGATAGTGACGCGCAGCTGGCACCACGTCAGAAGAGTCAGCTCCAAGAACTAATTAAATGGAATCACCATTTATCCACCCTATTAGCTCTTTTGGAGCAACTGCGTGAAAATGGCCTCACCATTGGCCCCAGCAAATGCCAGTTTGCCCACGAAACCATCAAATATTTGGGTTTCAAAATAGGACAAAGCAAGTTAGGTCCCTACGAGAACAAGATTAAGGCAATCGCCCACATGCCCCTCCCGATTACAAAGAAGCCATTAAGATCGTTCCTAGGATCAGCTTCTCCCTATCAGCGATTTGTTCCGAATTTCGCTGCAATTTCGGCCCCCCTATGCCCACTTCAAAAAAAAGAATTTCCCCGATCGTTTACGTTGGAATGATGTCGCTGTTTCCCGTTGTAATCAGCTCAAGAGTAAGTTCATTTCTGCCCCCATTTTAAAGTTGCCCAGCCCGGAAAAATCTTTTGTGGTTAAGACCGACGTGATCAACGAGGGCATTGGAGGTGTACTCCTTCAATACGTAGATGACAGAACGAGTCATCCAGTTGCATATGCTAGTCGTCAATTATTACCACGCGGAAAGAGATATGCCACTAGAGAAAAGATAGCTCTATCAATTATCTGGGTCATAGACAAATTCAAGCTGTACTTGATATGTAAAGAATTTCAAATAGGAACCGACCACCGTCCGTTAGCCTATATTAGGAATTTGAGACACTCAAACGGCCGCATCATGCGCTGGAGTTTACTCTTGCAAGAGTATCAATTTAAAATAAATTATATCAAAGGTTCCGATAACCAGGTCGCTGACGCACTCAGTAGGAATGCGTTACCGAATAGCGTAGAATAATTGTATTCATAGGATTAGTATCTCCATGTAGGTATAAACCGTCTTGTACGACTTAATTTAAGATTCTTTTGTAATATAGTTAATTAATGTATATGTCTGAATTTTGTAACGCTCAATGTCTAATTTTTTTTATGTATATATATTTGTTCTTATTAATTTACGTATAAATTATTTTGTCCCGTATGTACTAAGTTTATAACATTTCATTGTTACATGCCCTTTTTTTTTATTAAGTTGTATTAAAGGTTATTTTCCCCTGTAATCTAAAGATCAAAATAATCATGTATTGAGGTAATACTAGTTAGGTGCAGGAAGATACGGTTGGTACAAGAAAACGAGTTCCCTACAACGGAGCTCTATCGTTGTCCCTTCTCTCTTTTTTTTTCGAAGTGACAACTTCCCCTGGAATGAAGGGGTGTGATAGAACGAGTTGAATCTGTGTTAAATTCAACTCCTATCCCATATTAGTTAAAACCTCGAGGAGGCCCACGTGCATCTTCGATTCGAGGCTTGGACTCTTATCAACAGCTACCGGACGCCAATGTTTAAACAAGGAGGTTATCGTCCCCCCCGTTCGCCCCCATACGCCGACCTCGCCAGATCGAGTTAGGCTTATGGGCAGATAAGGCATTGTTCCCCGGCTCGGCTGTGCGTTCCCTCGAAGCTTCCACCCCATTCTCCCCCACGCCAAGGAGATGTCCTGGCTATTTATATGGAAACTTTACCACTAAGATCAGATTGGAGATCCAGATTTTCGTCGCGAAACATCACCACGACCCTCTCTCCCTTTGTGCGCCAAGGGACCTCGACCTCGAGATTCACCATCACTTGTCCAGAAGGAGGACAATATTCCTTGAGTGCCAAAGGTTCGAGCCTTTAGTGACGCCAAGTCCCCAAGGCATCCCCCCCCCCCTGTTGTTCAAGGAGAACAGCATTAGAACAGCCATTGTTCGTTTTGAGCCCTTCGCCAAGAAACGGTTCTCATCCCCCCCCTGTTGTTCAAGGAGAACAGCATTAGAACAGCCATTGTTCGTTTTGAGCCCTTCGCCAAGAAACGGTTCTCACCCCCCCCTGTTGTTCAAGGAGAACAACATTAGAACAGCCATTGTTCGTTTTGAGCCCTTCGCCAAGAAACGGTTCTCACCCCCCCCCCCCCTGTTGTTCAAAGGAGAACAACATTAGAACAGCCATTGTTCTTGAGCCCGTAGACAAGAGACGGTTCTCATCCCCCCCTTTGTTCAGAACAGAACAACCTAGAACAGCCATTGTTCGTCAAGCCGTTCGTCGAGTAACGGTTCTCCTTTCCAAGACGCCACGTCAGGATCCTTTTATCCCCCCCCCCCTTCGGCTGGAACTCGCCAGCGGACCGAATATTCCTTCAAGTACCTTCCAATGCACCCTAATGAAGTTACGTAAGCCAAGCGTCACCTTTTGAGTATTGATCCCTTATTTGTCAATTCTATCCTGTGCTTTAAATTGTTTATCGAACCATCCCATCTCTTTAACTCTATATTTGTTTTACCTTTTTTAATCCCTTAAATCCTTGGATTAGCCCGAGTCTCCACGACCCTTTCCATTCTGTTTATGTCAATATTTTCCGTTTTTGTGTATTGTTTAAAGTTAGTATTAATAAAACTCTATTTTATTAATGATAGCAATATTATTATCCTTGAGCTCAGTTCCACTTCCTAAGCATTTTGAAGATACATAATATCGGCCGCCAGACAGTAAAACGCACTCTAAAGATAATTAAGGAAGTTCCCTCAACGAATAGTGTTATATATAGTATCGTCGGGAGTCATTCTACGACATATATATATATACTATTTAAATTTGGTATCAGGTGTGTAAGGTTTACCGCTAAATCTTTGCAAACACTGGTCTCAGTCGAGTAAAGCATAGTGTTATTCGTTATAATAATAGAATATAGTAGTTCCGTTTTGTTTTAACGATTGCTATCCCCTTTTTTTTTAAAACTTAAGAAGCTGGAGTAGCTCAAGGAACGGTTATAATAATTTGTTTGTGTTTTTTCGTGATTTTAGTCAGTGGTTATTTAGAGTAAGAAACCAAGTACGAATAGGTCAGTGCCCATATTTAGGTAGGCTAATTCTATAGAGGCATAATTCTTGTTGCGAGGAATTTTAGTTGGTTGACTAGTGCGCCCCCAAGTGCAAAGATGACTCAGTTTGAAATCTTTAAAGCGCAAGGAGAGTCCTGTGGACTTTCCGGAAAAGAACTAATTGAGTACATTCAAGAGGAGCAAAGAAGAGAAATAGAACGAGAAAAAGAAATCCAACGAGAAGAAAGAGGGGAACGGATAAGACAAGCTGAGCTTCAGATTGAATTAGCTCGGATTAAAGCAGAAGTTCAAAGAAAAAAGGTAGAAAGAGAAAGGGAAAGAGTAATCCGACAAGAGGAACGGGAAAGAGTAATCCAACGAGAAGAACGAGAAGGAAAAATACAACGAGAAGAACGAGAAAAAGAAATCCAACGAGAAGAAAGAAGGACGAACTCGCGCTCCTTCCCAGGAAAGCTGACGAAGTTTCCGAGCCCCGTAAAACCCCCAAACTTCTTTCCCCAAAACCAACAACGGGACTCCAAACCTCCCGTTAAGACTTCTCCTCCATCTCTCTTCCCGAAGCGACCAACCATATGCTTCACCTGTGGTGTAGAAAACCACATGAGCTGGAATTGCCCCCAAAATTCTAGGCTTAAAAGCGGACCAGCCCACCAAGTTCACCAGATTAATGCGACCCCGGCTCCCCCGGTGGTGCAGACCCAAGCAGAAACTTCTCCCCCTCCGTCAGGCCACCAGGTAAATTTTGTTTTTGGTAAAAGTTCATCGGGAACTTTGAAATATGAGGAGGGCAGCGTGGACAGCTGTCGAGTATCGACTCTCGTCAGGGACACAGGATGTACGTGCTTCATCGTGTCCGACGAACTCCTCCCAGTGGTCTCTAACCACGAAAAATTTGCGGTGGTACATGACCAACTTGGGCGGGCGAACAGATTCCCCGTCGCTAGATGTTACCTGCAGTGTCAATATTATAATGGCTTAGCTGAAGTCATTGTAGCACCCATACAATTCTGTTCCGTACTTATAGGACAGAGCCCCCAAGTAAGTTTCGACCCTGTGTTTCAGGCCGCCCTTCTTCAAGGCCGAGATAAGAAAGAAGCCCAGGAGCCCGTCCCCATCAGAACCCCGATACCGTCCGATTTACCGGAGACCCCTAACCGGGACTTTAGGACGGCAAAAGAGGAATGTGAATCACTAACACCCTTAGGTGATAAGGCCCCAGACAAGGACACGGAGACTGTCCCTGGACCCCAAGAAAAAAAGAACCCCCAACGCGCCCATGGAGATACCTTCGTAGAACTGGACGAAGCATCGGCGCTTGAAGAGGATTGCCCCGCGGAGTCCCTTAATGTAATCCAGACAGTGTGCATCCAACCTGATGCCGATTACCCTCCTCCTTCCCTACCAGGCGAGTCTTTGGAACCCTCTGACCTGGATAGTGACGCGCAGCTGGCACCACGTCAGAAGAGTCAGCTCCAAGAACTAATTAAATGGAATCACCATTTATCCACCCTATTAGCTCTTTTGGAGCAACTGCGTGAAAATGGCCTCACCATTGGCCCCAGCAAATGCCAGTTTGCCCACGAAACCATCAAATATTTGGGTTTCAAAATAGGACAAAGCAAGTTAGGTCCCTACGAGAACAAGATTAAGGCAATCGCCCACATGCCCCTCCCGATTACAAAGAAGCCATTAAGATCGTTCCTAGGATCAGCTTCTCCCTATCAGCGATTTGTTCCGAATTTCGCTGCAATTTCGGCCCCCCTATGCCCACTTCAAAAAAAAGAATTTCCCCGATCGTTTACGTTGGAATGATGTCGCTGTTTCCCGTTGTAATCAGCTCAAGAGTAAGTTCATTTCTGCCCCCATTTTAAAGTTGCCCAGCCCGGAAAAATCTTTTGTGGTTAAGACCGACGTGATCAACGAGGGCATTGGAGGTGTACTCCTTCAATACGTAGATGACAGAACGAGTCATCCAGTTGCATATGCTAGTCGTCAATTATTACCACGCGGAAAGAGATATGCCACTAGAGAAAAGATAGCTCTATCAATTATCTGGGTCATAGACAAATTCAAGCTGTACTTGATATGTAAAGAATTTCAAATAGGAACCGACCACCGTCCGTTAGCCTATATTAGGAATTTGAGACACTCAAACGGCCGCATCATGCGCTGGAGTTTACTCTTGCAAGAGTATCAATTTAAAATAAATTATATCAAAGGTTCCGATAACCAGGTCGCTGACGCACTCAGTAGGAATGCGTTACCGAATAGCGTAGAATAATTGTATTCATAGGATTAGTATCTCCATGTAGGTATAAACCGTCTTGTACGACTTAATTTAAGATTCTTTTGTAATATAGTTAATTAATGTATATGTCTGAATTTTGTAACGCTCAATGTCTAATTTTTTTTATGTATATATATTTGTTCTTATTAATTTACGTATAAATTATTTTGTCCCGTATGTACTAAGTTTATAACATTTCATTGTTCCATGCCCTTTTTTTTTATTAAGTTGTATTAAAGGTTATTTTCCCCTGTAATCTAAAGATCAAAATAATCATGTATTGAGGTAATACTAGTTAGGTGCAGGAAGATACGGTTGGTACAAGAAAACGAGTTCCCTACAACGGAGCTCTATCGTTGTCCCTTCTCTCTTTTTTTTTCGAAGTGACAACTTCCCCTGGAATGAAGGGGTGTGATAGAACGAGTTGAATCTGTGTTAAATTCAACTCCTATCCCATATTAGTTAAAACCTCGAGGAGGCCCACGTGCATCTTCGATTCGAGGCTTGGACTCTTATCAACAGCTACCGGACGCCAATGTTTAAACAAGGAGGTTATCGTCCCCCCCGTTCGCCCCCATACGCCGACCTCGCCAGATCGAGTTAGGCTTATGGGCAGATAAGGCATTGTTCCCCGGCTCGGCTGTGCGTTCCCTCGAAGCTTCCACCCCATTCTCCCCCACGCCAAGGAGATGTCCTGGCTATTTATATGGAAACTTTACCACTAAGATCAGATTGGAGATCCAGATTTTCGTCGCGAAACATCACCACGACCCTCTCTCCCTTTGTGCGCCAAGGGACCTCGACCTCGAGATTCACCATCACTTGTCCAGAAGGAGGACAATATTCCTTGAGTGCCAAAGGTTCGAGCCTTTAGTGACGCCAAGTCCCCAAGGCATCCCCCCCCCCTGTTGTTCAAGGAGAACAGCATTAGAACAGCCATTGTTCGTTTTGAGCCCTTCGCCAAGAAACGGTTCTCATCCCCCCCCTGTTGTTCAAGGAGAACAGCATTAGAACAGCCATTGTTCGTTTTGAGCCCTTCGCCAAGAAACGGTTCTCATCCCCCCCCTGTTGTTCAAGGAGAACAGCATTAGAACAGCCATTGTTCGTTTTGAGCCCTTCGCCAAGAAACGGTTCTCACCCCCCCCCTGTTGTTCAAAGGAGAACAACATTAGAACAGCCATTGTTCTTGAGCCCGTAGACAATAGACGGTTCTCATCCCCCCCTTTGTTCAGAACAGAACAACCTAGAACAGCCATTGTTCGTCAAGCCGTTCGTCGAGTAACGGTTCTCCTTTCCAAGACGCCACGTCAGGATCCTTTTATCCCCCTCCTTCGGCTGGAACTCGCCAGCGGACCGAATATTCCTTCAAGTACCTTCCAATGCACCCTAATGAAGTTACGTAAGCCAAGCGTCACCTTTTGAGTATTGATCCCTTATTTGTCAATTCTATCCTGTGCTTTAAATTGTTTATCGAACCATCCCATCTCTTTAACTCTATATTTGTTTTACCTTTTTTAATCCCTTAAATCCTTGGATTAGCCCGAGTCTCCACGACCCTTTCCATTCTGTTTATGTCAATATTTTCCGTTTTTGTGTATTGTTTAAAGTTAGTATTAATAAAACTCTATTTTATTAATGATAGCAATATTATTATCCTTGAGCTCAGTTCCACTTCTTAAGCATTTTGAAGATACATAATATCGGCCGCCAGACAGTAAAACGCACTCTAAAGATAATTAAGGAAGTTCCCTCAACGAATAGTGTTATATATAGTATCGTCGGGAGTCATTCTACGACATATATATATATACTATTTAAATTTGGTATCAGGTGTGTAAGGTTTACCGCTAAATCTTTGCAAACACTGGTCTCATTCGAGTAAAGCATAGTGTTATTCGTTATAATAATAGAATATAGTAGTTCCGTTTTGTTTTAACGATTGCTATCCCCTTTTTTTTAAAAACTTAAGAAGCTGGAGTAGCTCAAGGAACGGTTATAATAATTTGTTTGTGTTTTTTCGTGATTTTAGTCAGTGGTTATTTAGAGTAAGAAACCAAGTACGAATAGGTCAGTGCCCATATTTAGGTAGGCTAATTCTATAGAGGCATAATTCTTGTTGCGAGGAATTTTAGTTGGTTGACTAGTGCGCCCCCAAGTGCAAAGATGACTCAGTTTGAAATCTTTAAAGCGCAAGGAGAGTCCTGTGGACTTTCCGGAAAAGAACTAATTGAGTACATTCAAGAGGAGCAAAGAAGAGAAATAGAACGAGAAAAAGAAATCCAACGAGAAGAAAGAGGGGAACGGATAAGACAAGCTGAGCTTCAGATTGAATTAGCTCGGATTAAAGCAGAAGTTCAAAGAAAAAAGGTAGAAAGAGAAAGGGAAAGAGTAATCCGACAAGAGGAACGGGAAAGAGTAATCCAACGAGAAGAACGAGAAGGAAAAATACAACGAGAAGAACGAGAAAAAGAAATCCAACGAGAAGAAAGAAGGACGGACTCGCGCTCCTTCCCAGGAAAGCTGACGAAGTTTCCGAGCCCCGTAAAACCCCCAAACTTCTTTCCCCAAAACCAACAACGGGACTCCAAACCTCCCGTTAAGACTTCTCCTCCATCTCTCTTCCCGAAGCGACCAACCATATGCTTCACCTGTGGTGTAGAAAACCACATGAGCTGGAATTGCCCCCAAAATTCTAGGCTTAAAAGCGGACCAGCCCACCAAGTTCACCAGATTAATGCGACCCCGGCTCCCCCGGTGGTGCAGACCCAAGCAGAAACTTCTCCCCCTCCGTCAGGCCACCAGGTAAATTTTGTTTTTGGTAAAAGTTCATCGGGAACTTTGAAATATGAGGAGGGCAGCGTGGACAGCTGTCGAGTATCGACTCTCGTCAGGGACACAGGATGTACGTGCTTCATCGTGTCCTACGAACTCCTCCCAGTGGTCTCTAACCACGAAAAATTTGCGGTGGTACATGACCAACTTGGGCGGGCGAACAGATTCCCCGTCGCTAGATGTTACCTGCAGTGTCAATATTATAATGGCTTAGCTGAAGTCATTGTAGCACCCATACAATTCTGTTCCGTACTTATAGGACAGAGCCCCCAAGTAAGTTTCGACCCTGTGTTTCAGGCCGCCCTTCTTCAAGGCCGAGATAAGAAAGAAGCCCAGGAGCCCGTCCCCATCAGAACCCCGATACCGTCCGATTTACCGGAGACCCCTAACCGGGACTTTAGGACGGCAAAAGAGGAATGTGAATCACTAACACCCTTAGGTGATAAGGCCCCAGACAAGGACACGGAGACTGTCCCTGGACCCCAAGAAAAAAAGAACCCCCAACGCGCCCATGGAGATACCTTCGTAGAACTGGACGAAGCATCGGCGCTTGAAGAGGATTGCCCCGCGGAGTCCCTTAATGTAATCCAGACAGTGTGCATCCAACCTGATGCCGATTACCCTCCTCCTTCCCTACCAGGCGAGTCTTTGGAACCCTCTGACCTGGATAGTGACGCGCAGCTGGCACCACGTCAGAAGAGTCAGCTCCAAGAACTAATTAAATGGAATCACCATTTATCCACCCTATTAGCTCTTTTGGAGCAACTGCGTGAAAATGGCCTCACCATTGGCCCCAGCAAATGCCAGTTTGCCCACGAAACCATCAAATATTTGGGTTTCAAAATAGGACAAAGCAAGTTAGGTCCCTACGAGAACAAGATTAAGGCAATCGCCCACATGCCCCTCCCGATTACAAAGAAGCCATTAAGATCGTTCCTAGGATCAGCTTCTCCCTATCAGCGATTTGTTCCGAATTTCGCTGCAATTTCGGCCCCCCTATGCCCACTTCAAAAAAAAGAATTTCCCCGATCGTTTACGTTGGAATGATGTCGCTGTTTCCCGTTGTAATCAGCTCAAGAGTAAGTTCATTTCTGCCCCCATTTTAAAGTTGCCCAGCCCGGAAAAATCTTTTGTGGTTAAGACCGACGTGATCAACGAGGGCATTGGAGGTGTACTCCTTCAATACGTAGATGACAGAACGAGTCATCCAGTTGCATATGCTAGTCGTCAATTATTACCACGCGGAAAGAGATATGCCACTAGAGAAAAGATAGCTCTATCAATTATCTGGGTCATAGACAAATTCAAGCTGTACTTGATATGTAAAGAATTTCAAATAGGAACCGACCACCGTCCGTTAGCCTATATTAGGAATTTGAGACACTCAAACGGCCGCATCATGCGCTGGAGTTTACTCTTGCAAGAGTATCAATTTAAAATAAATTATATCAAAGGTTCCGATAACCAGGTCGCTGACGCACTCAGTAGGAATGCGTTACCGAATAGCGTAGAATAATTGTATTCATAGGATTAGTATCTCCATGTAGGTATAAACCGTCTTGTACGACTTAATTTAAGATTCTTTTGTAATATAGTTAATTAATGTATATGTCTGAATTTTGTAACGCTCAATGTCTAATTTTTTTTATGTATATATATTTGTTCTTATTAATTTACGTATAAATTATTTTGTCCCGTATGTACTAAGTTTATAACATTTCATTGTTCCATGCCCTTTTTTTTTATTAAGTTGTATTAAAGGTTATTTTCCCCTGTAATCTAAAGATCAAAATAATCATGTATTGAGGTAATACTAGTTAGGTGCAGGAAGATACGGTTGGTACAAGAAAACGAGTTCCCTACAACGGAGCTCTATCGTTGTCCCTTCTCTCTTTTTTTTTCGAAGTGACAACTTCCCCTGGAATGAAGGGGTGTGATAGAACGAGTTGAATCTGTGTTAAATTCAACTCCTATCCCATATTAGTTAAAACCTCGAGGAGGCCCACGTGCATCTTCGATTCGAGGCTTGGACTCTTATCAACAGCTACCGGACGCCAATGTTTAAACAAGGAGGTTATCGTCCCCCCCGTTCGCCCCCATACGCCGACCTCGCCAGATCGAGTTAGGCTTATGGGCAGATAAGGCATTGTTCCCCGGCTCGGCTGTGCGTTCCCTCGAAGCTTCCACCCCATTCTCCCCCACGCCAAGGAGATGTCCTGGCTATTTATATGGAAACTTTACCACTAAGATCAGATTGGAGATCCAGATTTTCGTCGCGAAACATCACCACGACCCTCTCTCCCTTTGTGCGCCAAGGGACCTCGACCTCGAGATTCACCATCACTTGTCCAGAAGGAGGACAATATTCCTTGAGTGCCAAAGGTTCGAGCCTTTAGTGACGCCAAGTCCCCAAGGCATCCCCCCCCCCCTGTTGTTCAAGGAGAACAGCATTAGAACAGCCATTGTTCGTTTTGAGCCCTTCGCCAAGAAACGGTTCTCATCCCCCCCCTGTTGTTCAAGGAGAACAGCATTAGAACAGCCATTGTTCGTTTTGAGCCCTTCGCCAAGAAACGGTTCTCATCCCCCCCCTGTTGTTCAAGGAGAACAGCATTAGAACAGCCATTGTTCGTTTTGAGCCCTTCGCCAAGAAACGGTTCTCACCCCCCCCCCTGTTGTTCAAAGGAGAACAACATTAGAACAGCCATTGTTCTTGAGCCCGTAGACAATAGACGGTTCTCATCCCCCCCTTTGTTCAGAACAGAACAACCTAGAACAGCCATTGTTCGTCAAGCCGTTCGTCGAGTAACGGTTCTCCTTTCCAAGACGCCACGTCAGGATCCTTTTATCCCCCTCCTTCGGCTGGAACTCGCCAGCGGACCGAATATTCCTTCAAGTACCTTCCAATGCACCCTAATGAAGTTACGTAAGCCAAGCGTCACCTTTTGAGTATTGATCCCTTATTTGTCAATTCTATCCTGTGCTTTAAATTGTTTATCGAACCATCCCATCTCTTTAACTCTATATTTGTTTTACCTTTTTTAATCCCTTAAATCCTTGGATTAGCCCGAGTCTCCACGACCCTTTCCATTCTGTTTATGTCAATATTTTCCGTTTTTGTGTATTGTTTAAAGTTAGTATTAATAAAACTCTATTTTATTAATGATAGCAATATTATTATCCTTGAGCTCAGTTCCACTTCTTAAGCATTTTGAAGATACATAATATCGGCCGCCAGACAGTAAAACGCACTCTAAAGATAATTAAGGAAGTTCCCTCAACGAATAGTGTTATATATAGTATCGTCGGGAGTCATTCTACGACATATATATATATACTATTTAAATTTGGTATCAGGTGTGTAAGGTTTACCGCTAAATCTTTGCAAACACTGGTCTCATTCGAGTAAAGCATAGTGTTATTCGTTATAATAATAGAATATAGTAGTTCCGTTTTGTTTTAACGATTGCTATCCCCTTTTTTTTAAAAACTTAAGAAGCTGGAGTAGCTCAAGGAACGGTTATAATAATTTGTTTGTGTTTTTTCGTGATTTTAGTCAGTGGTTATTTAGAGTAAGAAACCAAGTACGAATAGGTCAGTGCCCATATTTAGGTAGGCTAATTCTATAGAGGCATAATTCTTGTTGCGAGGAATTTTAGTTGGTTGACTAGTGCGCCCCCAAGTGCAAAGATGACTCAGTTTGAAATCTTTAAAGCGCAAGGAGAGTCCTGTGGACTTTCCGGAAAAGAACTAATTGAGTACATTCAAGAGGAGCAAAGAAGAGAAATAGAACGAGAAAAAGAAATCCAACGAGAAGAAAGAGGGGAACGGATAAGACAAGCTGAGCTTCAGATTGAATTAGCTCGGATTAAAGCAGAAGTTCAAAGAAAAAAGGTAGAAAGAGAAAGGGAAAGAGTAATCCGACAAGAGGAACGGGAAAGAGTAATCCAACGAGAAGAACGAGAAGGAAAAATACAACGAGAAGAACGAGAAAAAGAAATCCAACGAGAAGAAAGAAGGACGGACTCGCGCTCCTTCCCAGGAAAGCTGACGAAGTTTCCGAGCCCCGTAAAACCCCCAAACTTCTTTCCCCAAAACCAACAACGGGACTCCAAACCTCCCGTTAAGACTTCTCCTCCATCTCTCTTCCCGAAGCGACCAACCATATGCTTCACCTGTGGTGTAGAAAACCACATGAGCTGGAATTGCCCCCAAAATTCTAGGCTTAAAAGCGGACCAGCCCACCAAGTTCACCAGATTAATGCGACCCCGGCTCCCCCGGTGGTGCAGACCCAAGCAGAAACTTCTCCCCCTCCGTCAGGCCACCAGGTAAATTTTGTTTTTGGTAAAAGTTCATCGGGAACTTTGAAATATGAGGAGGGCAGCGTGGACAGCTGTCGAGTATCGACTCTCGTCAGGGACACAGGATGTACGTGCTTCATCGTGTCCTACGAACTCCTCCCAGTGGTCTCTAACCACGAAAAATTTGCGGTGGTACATGACCAACTTGGGCGGGCGAACAGATTCCCCGTCGCTAGATGTTACCTGCAGTGTCAATATTATAATAGCTTAGCTGAAGTCATTGTAGCACCCATACAATTCTGTTCCGTACTTATAGGACAGAGCCCCCAAGTAAGTTTCGACCCTGTGTTTCAGGCCGCCCTTCTTCAAGGCCGAGATAAGAAAGAAGCCCAGGAGCCCGTCCCCATCAGAACCCCGATACCGTCCGATTTACCGGAGACCCCTAACCGGGACTTTAGGACGGCAAAAGAGGAATGTGAATCACTAACACCCTTAGGTGATAAGGCCCCAGACAAGGACACGGAGACTGTCCCTGGACCCCAAGAAAAAAAGAACCCCCAACGCGCCCATGGAGATACCTTCGTAGAACTGGACGAAGCATCGGCGCTTGAAGAGGATTGCCCCGCGGAGTCCCTTAATGTAATCCAGACAGTGTGCATCCAACCTGATGCCGATTACCCTCCTCCTTCCCTACCAGGCGAGTCTTTGGAACCCTCTGACCTGGATAGTGACGCGCAGCTGGCACCACGTCAGAAGAGTCAGCTCCAAGAACTAATTAAATGGAATCACCATTTATCCACCCTATTAGCTCTTTTGGAGCAACTGCGTGAAAATGGCCTCACCATTGGCCCCAGCAAATGCCAGTTTGCCCACGAAACCATCAAATATTTGGGTTTCAAAATAGGACAAAGCAAGTTAGGTCCCTACGAGAACAAGATTAAGGCAATCGCCCACATGCCCCTCCCGATTACAAAGAAGCCATTAAGATCGTTCCTAGGATCAGCTTCTCCCTATCAGCGATTTGTTCCGAATTTCGCTGCAATTTCGGCCCCCCTATGCCCACTTCAAAAAAAAGAATTTCCCCGATCGTTTACGTTGGAATGATGTCGCTGTTTCCCGTTGTAATCAGCTCAAGAGTAAGTTCATTTCTGCCCCCATTTTAAAGTTGCCCAGCCCGGAAAAATCTTTTGTGGTTAAGACCGACGTGATCAACGAGGGCATTGGAGGTGTACTCCTTCAATACGTAGATGACAGAACGAGTCATCCAGTTGCATATGCTAGTCGTCAATTATTACCACGCGGAAAGAGATATGCCACTAGAGAAAAGATAGCTCTATCAATTATCTGGGTCATAGACAAATTCAAGCTGTACTTGATATGTAAAGAATTTCAAATAGGAACCGACCACCGTCCGTTAGCCTATATTAGGAATTTGAGACACTCAAACGGCCGCATCATGCGCTGGAGTTTACTCTTGCAAGAGTATCAATTTAAAATAAATTATATCAAAGGTTCCGATAACCAGGTCGCTGACGCACTCAGTAGGAATGCGTTACCGAATAGCGTAGAATAATTGTATTCATAGGATTAGTATCTCCATGTAGGTATAAACCGTCTTGTACGACTTAATTTAAGATTCTTTTGTAATATAGTTAATTAATGTATATGTCTGAATTTTGTAACGCTCAATGTCTAATTTTTTTTATGTATATATATTTGTTCTTATTAATTTACGTATAAATTATTTTGTCCCGTATGTACTAAGTTTATAACATTTCATTGTTCCATGCCCTTTTTTTTTATTAAGTTGTATTAAAGGTTATTTTCCCCTGTAATCTAAAGATCAAAATAATCATGTATTGAGGTAATACTAGTTAGGTGCAGGAAGATACGGTTGGTACAAGAAAACGAGTTCCCTACAACGGAGCTCTATCGTTGTCCCTTCTCTCTTTTTTTTTCGAAGTGACAACTTCCCCTGGAATGAAGGGGTGTGATAGAACGAGTTGAATCTGTGTTAAATTCAACTCCTATCCCATATTAGTTAAAACCTCGAGGAGGCCCACGTGCATCTTCGATTCGAGGCTTGGACTCTTATCAACAGCTACCGGACGCCAATGTTTAAACAAGGAGGTTATCGTCCCCCCCGTTCGCCCCCATACGCCGACCTCGCCAGATCGAGTTAGGCTTATGGGCAGATAAGGCATTGTTCCCCGGCTCGGCTGTGCGTTCCCTCGAAGCTTCCACCCCATTCTCCCCCACGCCAAGGAGATGTCCTGGCTATTTATATGGAAACTTTACCACTAAGATCAGATTGGAGATCCAGATTTTCGTCGCGAAACATCACCACGACCCTCTCTCCCTTTGTGCGCCAAGGGACCTCGACCTCGAGATTCACCATCACTTGTCCAGAAGGAGGACAATATTCCTTGAGTGCCAAAGGTTCGAGCCTTTAGTGACGCCAAGTCCCCAAGGCATCCCCCCCCCCCTGTTGTTCAAGGAGAACAGCATTAGAACAGCCATTGTTCGTTTTGAGCCCTTCGCCAAGAAACGGTTCTCATCCCCCCCCTGTTGTTCAAGGAGAACAGCATTAGAACAGCCATTGTTCGTTTTGAGCCCTTCGCCAAGAAACGGTTCTCATCCCCCCCCTGTTGTTCAAGGAGAACAGCATTAGAACAGCCATTGTTCGTTTTGAGCCCTTCGCCAAGAAACGGTTCTCACCCCCCCCCCTGTTGTTCAAAGGAGAACAACATTAGAACAGCCATTGTTCTTGAGCCCGTAGACAATAGACGGTTCTCATCCCCCCCTTTGTTCAGAACAGAACAACCTAGAACAGCCATTGTTCGTCAAGCCGTTCGTCGAGTAACGGTTCTCCTTTCCAAGACGCCACGTCAGGATCCTTTTATCCCCCTCCTTCGGCTGGAACTCGCCAGCGGACCGAATATTCCTTCAAGTACCTTCCAATGCACCCTAATGAAGTTACGTAAGCCAAGCGTCACCTTTTGAGTATTGATCCCTTATTTGTCAATTCTATCCTGTGCTTTAAATTGTTTATCGAACCATCCCATCTCTTTAACTCTATATTTGTTTTACCTTTTTTAATCCCTTAAATCCTTGGATTAGCCCGAGTCTCCACGACCCTTTCCATTCTGTTTATGTCAATATTTTCCGTTTTTGTGTATTGTTTAAAGTTAGTATTAATAAAACTCTATTTTATTAATGATAGCAATATTATTATCCTTGAGCTCAGTTCCACTTCTTAAGCATTTTGAAGATACATAATATCGGCCGCCAGACAGTAAAACGCACTCTAAAGATAATTAAGGAAGTTCCCTCAACGAATAGTGTTATATATAGTATCGTCGGGAGTCATTCTACGACAATATTATATCTATATCTTCATGAATGATATAACTAAATAATTCATCCCTCTTATTTCTAAGACTACGAGCATTTGTGTAAAGACAACTCAGCCCACCTATCCCTGAAGCACCTGAGGGCCTATCTCCTCTGCATCTCTTTTCTCTTCTTCCCCGACCCTGTAATCTTGTATTTCCCTGACCACTATCACTACTCAAGTAACGTAACCCTAAAGCACTTCCATTAGCCTGCCTACCTTCTACAAATCTGTGTTTGCTTCCTTTCCCTGCCTCACTTTGAGCCATT
This sequence comes from Ceratothoa steindachneri, assembly GCA_963969495.1. Classification (NCBI taxonomy): domain Eukaryota; kingdom Metazoa; phylum Arthropoda; class Malacostraca; order Isopoda; family Cymothoidae; genus Ceratothoa; species Ceratothoa steindachneri. The sequence continues at coordinate 88,516,040 of OZ018333.1, forward strand.
AAATTTCCCTGACCACTATAAAAACCTAGTTTCTCGCCTCTAAAGACCTAATAACACTATCTAATTCCCGCCACAAAACCTCAACCCCATCTCGGCTCAGATGGAGTCTATCCATCGCATACAAACCCTTATTCCCATAAAACCCATTCCAAACATCTACAAACACCAATCCTGACTCCTCGCACAAACCTTTCACATATTCATTCAACCCCATTGCACGAGACAACCATTCCATCCCCACATATTCTCGGAAGCAAACATGAAACAACGCCTTTTACTCTACTTTCACACATCCTTTCACTCAGTCTTTTATACCGCTGTCGTAACTCACAAGTACCCACCTTCTTTACATCGTTTACTCTGACATGTGTAATCACAACTGCTTCCCTCTCACACCCAGACACCAACCTATCATACCTCTCACACACATCATTTACACCAGCACCCGGCAGACAAACTCTCACTCCCTTCCATTTACTTTCACTCAACTTCCTATCTAAATACCTAATCTGAGAGTCGCCCATCACAATCACCTCAGTCATTCTCCTATTCTCTCAGAGCCTAGTATTACCCTCCCTCCTGCTCTCACTCACTCGACCTCCTATTCTACTTTCAGGCGCCGCCACACCAAACAAAGCTCTTTCAAATTCTTCCTCTCTCAGGGCATCAAATCTGTTAGTTAGCCTAACAGGTTCCATTTCCCTCTGAATCACACACCTAACCTGTCCTAACTTATCTATTCTGTTCACTTTCACCCACTACTCATCATCACTTACTTCACTTACTGCTTTCTCTCCAGTCCCTGTTCTAGGCCTAACTTCCTCCCTCCTGGTCCCAATCTGACTCTTCAAACGTACACTTGCATCTCTTCTCACTTCAGACACTAAATCGTTCAGTCTCAAGCATTCCGCATGTAATCGACTCACCTCCTCAGTCAAAGCACATACACGGCACTCAGACACATTCACTCTCCTCTCTATACCACAGACATCGCACACTACATACACACTACTTTCAAAAGGCATACTCTCTCCATCCAAACAGTCAGCCATACTTAAACAAGAACAATAATAGAAACAAAAACTTACAAACAACAAGAATTTAACCCAAATTTGTGTGCGCAAGTTTAAAACCTGCTAATCAAGATGGCCACCGAAGTAAACAAAAGTCACCTTCTCACCAAAACAAAATAACCCCAATTTAACTTTGTTATATTAACCAAATATATCATCTAATAACTTAATATTTATGTTTACTATGTCACACACCAAAGTATAGCAAAAAATCAAAATATTCTGAGAGCTCTACAAAACATGTGCTACCTGTTCGAAGGTCAGCAGTGTATTGAGGCAAAAATACAGCATAGGGTGCTAGAATACATTCAGAGGGTTGTTAGTTGCAAGAGGTGAGATAGTTTCTTTGATAAAATTCTTTTAACAAAGTGGCGATGGTGGTGAAATATAAAAGGAGGGGGAATTCAGAAGAAAGGAATACTTTGTAAATTTAGTGAATAATAATATAATATTTTAGCAAAAAAAGAAGAACAACATCATGAAGCTGCTTAAGGCGCATTTCTTGCCAAGTTCATATTTTTCTACAAAAATCTGCATTGGATTAAAGACAAGTTTAATTATTATGCTAGATTATTAATGCCAAATTTTCTTAAGTTTTTTCCTGTAATACTTTTAACTACTAACATTTTGGTCAATTGCAATAGTATTCCAAATAGAAAGGCTGTCACAGCCGGAGGGCGTGGCTGGATCAGTACAATATGGCGTCGCTTCAATTAAAACCTCGTTATCTTTGACTCTTCCCACTGCTACACCTATGACAACAAGTCAGTCTGCACCTACAAGGAATTTATTTACAGGTTAGCTAGTGGAGGGGGTAAGAATCATACAGATTAACCACTGCACACATGTTCAACTTGTAGAATTAGGGCAAAAAAAAGAGGCATGATATCATGCGACAAATGTGAGACCAATGGTACCATTATGAATGTGAAGGGTTATCTGAGGAGGATTTTAATGTATTGTCTGTGCCTGATACCGTATGATTGTTTGAAATGCCAAATTTCTCTTGGTTCCACTATAATTCGGATTTGCTTTTATCTTTGAAATCTATGGAGAGGAAAATAAGTAGAGATGTTTCCAACTTGCAAGAATCTTTTGATGATTTTAGACATAAGGTGACAAATGATATGGCAGTTATAAATGACAATATGACTACATTAGCAAGATGTGATACCATGGACATTGCAGTGGCTGGATATAGCATTAAATTTCTGATGTTACTACTCAGATGGCAAAGAATGAAGCTTTTGAGGATCAGACTAAAGAATTTGATGACAAACTTGAGAAGCAGGCCAAATTTGTGAGCAGGTTGCTTAAAAAATCCTGGCATCTGATAGTACTGATACAAAGAAAAAATTTATATGTATAGAATTCAAGCACGAATCTGATAAGTATGTTTTTCTGAATAAAAATGTTAGGGAAAAGATATCTAATTTGGGATCCGGACATAGATTGCATGGCATAAGAATCTTTCAAGACAAAAAACTTAGCACTCAAAGCAGCGGGAAACACAACCCATATGCAGGTAGTAATAGAGTGTAAAGTCAGAAAAAGTTAGTCAACCCCATTGTAGATAATAAGAGTAAAACAGCAAAAAGAACCAGTTAACTGTGTAGTTTTCAGTCTGTATATACTAGTATTGACAGTATCTTTAATAAAGACAGTATTTTTAGTTATTTTATTAATAATGAGAGACTGCATATAATTAACAGAAACAAAATTGTTTAAATCAGATTATTTTAGATTACCTAATTATAATGTGTTTAGAGAGATAGGGGGTCACATAATAGTAGGAGTGGAGTGTGTATTCGTGTACATGATAGTCTTTTTTCTGAGAGTATTCCAAATGAATTACTACATGATACTGATTCTGCCACGTGCTTTGTTAATTATAGTAACATGAAACCTTTAGTTGCTTGTATGTATCGACTTCCAAATTCTTCTCAGGAAGGTAATTCTAGGATCAATTTAGCTATTAAGGATTTATGTGATATTAATGCTGATCAATTTTGATATGTGGAGATTATAACTATATGAAGACAGATTGGATTATTATTTGGTTGACTTAGGTTCTGGAGATATTAGTGTTAGTGAGGAGAGCAAATTTTATGATGTATGTCAAGATGCCTTTCTTCACCAACCTGGCTATGAATTTATTAAAAAACATAAAAATGTGTTGAGGGTGGGTTTCTTTGACATACGCACTTTAAATGATTGGAATAATTTATCATATAAAGTGGCGAATTCGCGGTCAGTTGGTAGTTTTAAGTTGGCCCTAGACAGACATTTAGATAAAAGGCGCACATGAGCTTAGTTCTGTCTAACCTCAAATTATTGATCAGTGAGTAAGAGTAAAGAGGTTATGCTTAAACTTTACAACTCATATGTAAGGCCACATTTGGAGTACTGTTTCCAAGAATGGTCACCACAATTTAGACATGACATCAACCTGCTAGTCAGTACAAAGGAGGGCAAAAAAAAATAATACCTTTCCTGAAGCACCTTGAATATGAAGATAAACTCAGGGTACTAAATATATTTTCCTGCGAGAACTTGCCCCGAATCCTTTTTACTCACTTCCACACCTTTGCTAGAAGGGTGTTCGCGTTAAGTGAAGACACGTAGGCCCATCAAGCAGAGCGGCGAGCGTGCTTCGAAATATACCAGAGCCTAGCCCGATGAAATTCACAGAGAGTGAAATCGTTAAGGCGGAGTTTATAGTGCATGTAGGCATAACACTTCTGTTTGAGGGCTGTCTCACACTCAGCTGGCCACCACGGGAGTGATCAGCGTACAAAATGGCCAGACGTTATGGAAATAGTAGTCAGGCCCACGGCGATGAGGTTGCGGATAAGAACTCAATGGCCTCATCTACTGACATAAACTCCTCGACTGAGATAGAGAATTCAGTCATTTCCTGAAATGCAGGCCACTGCGCCTGTGCCAAGCACTACCGAGGTGGACTCAGGCTGTAGTGGCCTAGAAAATAAAATTTGAATGGGAAAGTGATCATTACCATAGAGGTCATCGGCCACCCCCCAATCAAAATCAGGCTGTGCATCCAAAGAGCAAAGAGATAGATAAAGGCAAGAAAATGAAGGGGTTCTTGCACAGTGATACGTAAACTCATCCACATTTAGGACACCTATCTCAAGCTCTTCGATCAGATCAGCAAGGACTTGTCCCTTGGGATTTATTGAGTAGTCTCCCCAGAGAGGATGTCTGACGTTCAAATCTCGAAGCAAGAGAAAGGGCCTGGGCAACCATGCCACAATGAGGCGGAAGTAACCAACGTCGAAGTCAGCTGGCGGTGGAATGTAAACAGAAATAACAGTATACCTCTTACCCAGGTGAAGCTGTACAGCTACTGCATGAAAGGAGGTATCTAAAGTAAAAGGAAGAACAGAGACATCATGCCGGGTGTAAACCGCGCATCCTCCAGCCCGACCATCTCGTGGTGGTGGGGTCGTAAAATCCTTATACCCCGGTAGGGTGGGCAGGGGCACGCGTCTAGCATAGTCTCCTGAAGAAAAATAGCTAACGGGGAACGGGACGAGACGAGCCTCCGCAGCTCCTCCCAGTTGGCTCGGAGTCCACAGCAATTCCATTGAAGGAATATGCCCTCCAGGCCTAGCTCGGAGGAGACGTGGGGGCCCCCTTTGAACAGAAGACCCTCATGGGAATCGCCGTATGCTTCCCGGAGGTAGAACCTCGGGCGCTGTTGGCCGGACAATGTGCTGAAGTAGCTGTCATCTTTGAGACTTATTGGGGGAGGTTGGGCTCGCCATGCGAGTCTTTTTTTCCCACTGCCTCAAAACCTTAGGCTGGTATTGCGGGTTTGGAGGTGGGGGGACCTTTTCAAGCACCCCAACCCAGTATTAAGCATCGGCAAAGGAGCAGAAGATCCTTTGGTGCTGTACTCCTTTTGGAGGGTAGCTTTAGGAACACCCGGAAGATCACCTGGCGACCACCTTCAAGGGTGTGTCTAATGACTCGATGGAGGCACGTGGTCGTTTCGCCTTATGGGAAACAGTCACGCTGTGGGAAGGGGGGGAGCCCTGGTTTTAGCCTAGGCTAGGTGTGAACTCTTTGTGCCGCCAGCTTTACCAGCGGAGCGCCTGGGTTGAGTAGAACCCTCAGAAGGGCTCCGAATGGGCGCGGAAACAACCATGCTCATTGGCCTGGATGAGCTAGGAGCAGAGGGTGTTTTCCTAAGGATTGAGGCGTAAGACGTCCCAGGCAGAGACGGGCGTGCCAGGACCAAGTCCTTAGCCTCACAGAATTATAGTCAATCCTGGGCCTGAAAGGCCAGGATTTCTTTTTCAAAGAGATATGCACCACATTGCTTTGAAGAAGCTGGGTGCGGCTCTCCGCAATTGACACACTTGGCTACACACAATTTAGACTTATCGTGTGCAGCCTTGGAGCAATTTACACAGAATTCAGGTGAACCCAACTTTGCACCTCTACATGACTGATTCGTATGGCCGAAGCGGTGACAGTAATAGCACCTCCACGGCAGTGGCATGAATGCCTTCACGCGATAGCAGTACCAACCGGGACGCACCAAGTCAGGGAGCTTGTCACAGTCGAACGTGACAAAGAGTGTAGGGGTGGGTCTCAAGGCCCCTCCCTTTTTCTCATCACACACTCGACCTTTACTGCTCCGTGGTCGGGCAGCTCTAATGTGATGACCTCTATGGAGTAGTCAACGAGTTTCCTCGCATAAACTACTCCTTTCACAAAGTTTAGGATGGATCATGTTGTCCTTGGCTAACATGCTGCCATCAGTGAAGCGTTTTAAGCCAGGAGGATCGGAAACACCGGGCAATCTCTGAATGAGGGGCCCCGACGTAATTTAGGCTCCGCTTTGCGCACTTTTGGTCTTATTTGCTTATTTCCCGCCCAGGCGAGCACTGTGGCCAGAAGTGCCGATCTTGGCTTGGTCACGTTCAAGAATGTTAGCAGCTTCGTCCGTCCCTGCGGCCCCCATGGAGGGAGAAGAGCCCTGAGTTTTTTTTTATTTGTCCTTTTCTTTTTAGGAGAGGAGGGCGGGGAATGGATCCGCTTCTCCCCTCCCCCAGCAGGAGCCGCCAGGCAAGATGGGGTTTGCCTCTGCAAGGTCCTGTAACGAAGATGGTGAAAGTCCCAGCAGTCAATGGGGCACCGACCAGAGGATGAAATCCTTCCACTGCTTGTGATGTCTTAGCAACCTGACCCTTCTAGTGAGGGCCCCAAATTGTAGCCTACTAACAGCGCCACCTACCGTGTGCTCGAATATGAAGTATTACCGGGGGTGCAACCACAAAGGAAAGTGAGTATGGAGGCGCGTAGCCCCTTATTGGTAAAAAGAAAGTGTAGGCCATGAATGGTCTTTTGCAGTCTCCTTCTTTTCTTATGTTCTTAAGTAGCTTCTATCGACTCAAAACAATGGAGTCAATAAGGAGCTACAAAAATAGCCCTCTAAATCGCGCGAAAAATCATGCGCCTTTAAACTTAACAATTAGGTGAGATTTCGATGCAATTTGGCTTACTTGCAACAAAGTTTTAATTTATTCACCATTGAGATTCCAGACTAAATTTTCATACAAACTTAATCCCTCTTCAGCGTCTAAAAGGAGATTGCAAAATTTTGTTAGGCCTCTAGTTTTTCTACCGCCATCTTTCACATCAGACACAAGCCTCATCGCTGATAGCTATTTAAATCAGTCATATTTTCTTTAAAACTTGATTTATATGAAATGTCCATATCATATTTTAATTAGGAAAAAAATCCATTCAAAATGATATATAATATAATATGATTCGATTCAGATAGTACTTTACTAAAATTCTTTTAACAAAAGTTATTTGTAAAGATTTTTTTTTAAAACCAAAGCTGGCAAAATAATATATATTAAAAAAATAAAATGATTTGGTATCTGAAATACATTTATCAACCAGTAACTTTAATAATTTTATAGAATATCTAACACTTTTCCTTAAAAAGAAAGAGACACGTTACGGACGTGTTTGCTGAGCTACTGATTTTGGAGGGAGTTGCTCGAGTATTCATAAAGCTGTAAATATTGCTCTCAGCCAACGACATTTTTTCGGGAATTAGGTTCAAGGTATTTATATATACGAAGTTTGAATGCATTTAGTGGGGGGGGGGGGGGGGCAGTCTATTACTTTACGAGGAAGCCCATTCCATAGGTTAACGATTCGGTTAAAAAATATATTCTTAGATTCGTGCTAGTTAACCCTTTCGCTGCTAATCGGCCATATATGGATAGAATCTAAAATAACAGTTAACTGCAAATCGGCCATAAATGGATTTGATCTAGTATTTCTTCTCCTATTGCCTATAGGTTTAAAAACTTTGTAAGTAGTTTCCTCTGCCACTCTTCTATCAGTTGCCATATTTGAAATATTTCCATTCAGTATCAGTACCTCTCAGAATGTCGAGTACAAAAGTTCAGAAATTTTGCACACTAAATTTAAAGGGCTAAATAGGCCATGAGTCGAGTGACTTGCTCGAAAATGTAGACTCAGATAACCTAAGCAGTATATCTAGCGATGATCGCTGTTCGAGTGAATCATTATCTGAATTTGACAGTGAAAATATAGAAGCTTTAGACAAAGAAAATAGTAAAAATAATGACACTACAGATGAAAATGAAGAGTCCGACCCTCGGCCACGAAAACGAACATGGCGTGCCACAATTTAGCTTTGGGCATCTGGCTCGAATTTCCTGCATTCACTGCCTGCGTTTGAATCTTCACAATCAGGCTTGACTCCTTCATGCTTCATTACACAATTTCAAAAGAAATAGATTAATTTGAACAGTTTATTGTCACACAATCAAATGCATATTATAAAATTTTCAAGCAAAGAAATTGTTACAAACCGAATAGCTGCCTTTCCACCTTCAAAAAAACGGACGCAGACGAAATTCGCTTGTTTTTTACTATTTGTCTTCTCATGAGTCACAGTAAAAAAAATTGACTAAATGATTACTGGTCAAGTAGTGAACTTCATGAACAGAAGATATTTGGCAAACTCATGTCAAGAGATCGCTTTCTGCTGCAAATATTGAAGCTTTTACATTTTAGCGATAATACAATGGAAAGAGCTAACAAGATACAAAAAATCAAACCTGTCTTGGATCTCATTATACAGAAATTTAAATCCAAGCTGATTCCTTTCAAAGATTTTGTATAAATGAAAGTCTACTCCGTTGGAGAGGAAGACTCCATTACAGATAATGCAATCCAAATAAAAGGCATAAATTTGGTGTACAAACGTTTGGGTAAATATGTAGATTAGCAGCCCGGCCTCAAAAAAAAATTTTGTGTAAATATTATCGTTCACCCGTGTTGGAATATTCATGCGCGTTTGAGTCCTCTTCAAATTATAGCTTGCGCCATTTTTTTTAATAAAAAATGCTTGAAAGTAAACAAACGGAAAACACTGTTTACTGAGGCCATTTTTTTTACAAAAATGGCCGAAAATAACCAAACGAAAAACGCTGTTTACGTACTTTATTGCAGTGGTCATACTTCTGAAATAGCGATGAGGAAAGATTATTTTTTTCTCGCGTATGCGTCCTATTCGAAATATAGCTGATGCCATCTTTGTTATCCAAAACTAAAGTTCGAAAATGCTGTTAACTTACTTTAATTCCCGTTTTGGTCATGGGAAGCGTTTGCAGAAGATGGCGGTTGCAAGATAGGAGTCGAACAGTTCATTTTTTCTCCCGTATTTGGGGATTGAACTTCTCGCATCTCGCCAGACGCGTTCAATATTTTGGGTGCTTGCGCCACTTTCCGGATCAACAAAGTTTTTGGAATGGTTGACGGTCTGATGTTTATAGCCCTCCAATTCCAACCCGGGGTAAGCAGCTCAACAATCAGAAATGATGAGTGTTCCGGGCACGATCCACTCTTTAATTACTGAAATAAGTGTCTCTTTGGTGCGATCTTTAACCGTGCCTATAAATATATTTTTGGTCCCCCGTTCGAAGCCCCCGAAAACCCACATTCCTTCAACTACTCTCCCTCTATTGTATTTCCTTTTCCCGAATTTTGATTCATCCACTTCGACTATCTTCCCCTTGCCGCCAATCTTCTGCCTATTTTGTTCACAATAGTGAATAGCGACCTCTCTGCAGAAACTAAACCAATCTATCAAAGTTTTTGGTGTAACTTTGACTTCATGGGACTGAACTTCTAGTGTCAATTGGTTGACTAGAAACCAGTAAATAATTTGCAGAATAGTTTCTACAGAGTTCCGGGCGTTTGAGAAAAACATGCCGTTCAAGGCTGCTTTTTTTTTTTAAATAATGGCGTTCACTTGAATCACGTTTTATTTTAGAGCATCAAAATTCAAACTGAGGGGTCACATCTAATGCCCGGCCACAAATGTCGCAATCGCTTTTAATTTTATCTAAATTATGAACGTCCAAAAAGGTGAACAATTTATCTTTATCAGAAACTAGAGTTAATAATTCCGAAATAGAGGACGGACAAAGCTCACAATTCGATACTATTTTCACACTGCTTAAAAGACGTCTGTATGATAATTTTCAAACTGCGTAAAAGGGGTCTGTTTGACACCCAAACGGCTAAAAAAAAGTGGTTCCTTTAAATGGTCCAGCTAATTAGATTTAAATGTATAAAAAAATGGTAATAAAAATAGTAAAATGGGAAAAAATATATTGACAAATAAAAATGACTCCAAATGAGGATAATAAACAGCTATTAAGTGAAAAAAATTCAAATCAAGCATTTCTGACGTCAGACCCCACCCCCACCCCTATTATAATTCGCAAAACGATTGAGGCGCTGACATTATGTAGTTAAAGCATTCACCTCTGTAAACGTTAGAACATTATTCTATAAACAATTTGGATTATATACTTGGGAGCTGTGCCCCCAGACCCCCCCCCCTCCTAATTTAATCAAACTCAGGATCATCGTAGTGTGGTCCACGCATTGTGTTTACCCCCACACGCGCTGTCAACTTAAATGTACTAAATAAAAAAAAACGTGAAACATTTTGAAACACGGACGAAATAGTACGTCCTATCGGCCGGGCCGATAATCTACATATTTACCAACGTTTGTGTTGTGCGATTGTAAGACTGGTTATGTAATAGATTTGATCATTTATACTGGAACCGGTACAAAAATTACTATGGACAATGAAGTAGGTGTTACGGACTGAGCTGTGAAACTGCTTGAATCCTATTTGAATAGGGGCCATGTTTTTTTTTGTTAACAATTGGTACACAAGCCCTGATCTCTTCGCAAAATTACTAGAAAATATGACTGAGGCTTGTGGAACAGTTCGTTCCAATAGAAAGAACATGCCCAAATTTAAAAGTATGAAAAAGGGAGAGGTTGAATCGATGCAATGCAACAATATATTATGCGTAAAATGGTATGATAAACGAAATGTACAGTTGCTTACAAGTGTGCATAATGATCAAATGTGTGACAGCGGGAAAAGGAATAGAGATGATAACATTATTTTTTAGCCTAAATGTGTTATTGAGTACAACAAAAAAGTGCGAATGGTTGATAAGAATGATATGCTGATAAGTGGTTAGAATGTGTATGTAATACTATTAGATGGTATCAGAAGTTTTTCTTCCATCTTGTTTATTTATCTATTCTAAACTCTTATTATATATACAAGAAGAAAACGAACGAGAGGAAAAAAAAACAATTCTGGATTTTTCAAACAGTGTGATGGCACAAATGGTAGATAAATAAAAAAAAAAATTGAATTTCTAATATTAGACATATTGGTAATCAACCATCGCGCCGTATTGATGTTAGTATTCATTTTATGAAGCCTCTTCCTTTAAAAAGAACTTGTCATGTATGCGCCAAAAGAACAAAAACTGAGAAAAAATATCAACGAACAAATTATATCTGTGGTGAATGCGAAGTACCATTATGTGTTCATCCTTGTTTTAAAAAGTACCATACAGAAAAAGATTTCTAGTTCAATGTACATAATTGTTTCAATTGTAAGTAAATGCAGTTTTAATATGTATATATTTTTGATCGTCGCTATAGAAAGCATTTTAAATCTTCAATTAGCTAATGGAAAAAAAAATATGCACTTAAAAATAAAATTATGTAAGTTACTGATATAATAGAGAAAGGAAGTAAATGTGAACGAGGCCAAGGATACAGATGCAGATGTAGAGGCCTTTGCAACGGCAGCGCAATAACTTTAATTCCTATTCAGGTTTAGGACAGATTTCGGGCTATTTCTATCTTTCTTTTCCTAGCTTTCGAAAGTTCTTCGATATATAATGTGTATTTTTTTTACTTTTTCGTCACTTGTTGGGTTGAACAAGAGCATTTTTCCATTGTGGTGTCTCCTATAGTAGTATACTTTCTACGTATGTCTATTAGTCCCTCACAACTTAGTAGGAAGTGTCGTAATGTCTCTTGCTCTCGGTTGCAAAAGTCACATTTTTCCTCCTCTCCTGTAAACCTCTTTCTCCAATTCAGCTGCAGTGATTTGGTTCTGCATCTAAACATTAGCTTGGACTTAAATGACTTGTCATATATATTTTTCTCCTTGATTCCGTTCTTATTCATAAAATATGTACTCAGTGTTGATTTCTTCTTCATACCTAGATCCACCTCTCTTTTCCCCAATTCCTTACTCTCTCCTTCATACTTTCATCCTTCAACTGATTCAGTAAACCACAAATTCTTCTCTCTGCTGATACGTAATATTTTGGTGTGCTTCCACGCGTTCGAAAGTGTGCCTTTATTTTTTAAATATTTAAAATCATTAAATTTCACTTTAAGATAAAATGCTTGATAAATTTTATTACAAAATATGTTTGGAAGAATGTAAAGAGCTATTAAAATTTCACAATATTATCAATTTGACGGAATAGTCTTATACTCAGCATGCTGATTACCACGCAAACGGACGAGGCGGCCAGTCTTTGGCCTTCGGTCTATGCCTTCAGTGCCTACGTTTGAGTCTTCACTATCAGGTTTGACTTCCTCTTCATTTATTACGCAAAATACAAAAGAAATAGATTATTTTTTAATACTTTATTGATGAAGACTTGATAAATATAGTTGTTCAAAACAAATGCCTATTACAATGTTTTGAAGCAAAGAAATTCATATAAATAGAATGAATGATGCCGTTCCTCCTTAAAAAAACCGGATACGTACAAAATTGAGTTGCTTTTGAGTACTCCATCGGAGTAAAAACGTTTGTGTTGTGCAATTAATTGTAAGAGTGGAACATTTAGTTCCAATAGAAAGAACATGCCTAAATTTTTTAAAAACAAAGAAGGGGGAGAGGGAATCGATGCAATGTAACAATATATTATGCGTAAAATGGTGTGAAAACGAAATGTAAGGTTGCTTACAAATACTTCTTTTATCCACGTTATAGAAAGAAAGCCTTTTAGATTTACAATAAGTGAAGTGAAAGATACAACTTATATCTATTTAGAAATAAAAATAAAATTATGTAAGTAACTCATAAAATAAAGAAAGAAAGAAAATGGGAGTGAGGTCACTAAAATCCCAAGACGTTTCCCTCCCAGCTGTTAATTTTTGCGCACTGTCCACGCGTTCGAATGTATGCCTTGATATTTTAATTTTTTTTTTTTTAAACATTGAAGTTAACTACAAAAAAAGCTTTATATTAATTAGTCATTACAAATTTGATTTGGAAAAATAGAAAAAGCCGGTTAAATTTTATAATAATATTATTATGAAGGAATATTTCGTATTTGTCACGGATGGAAAGGAATAAATTCGCGCACTTTCAAAGTGCCTTTGTATACAAAACGAGCGCATTTTCTCAATGATAAACATATTTTTATAATCATTGCAGTGGGAAAAATAACTAGGCGGCTAAAAAAAAATAGTAAATAGTTATATTTCAAAAAATGAATATCTGCCGTACACAGCACGACCATTGGAATTATCCTGGCAGCAGGCAAAGGGTTAAGGTAACCCCAGAGAAAGAAATCTGGGGGGGGATAAGGTCTGGGCTGTGAGGTGCCCACTCAAAATCAATCTTGAGACTGATCACACGACCACCAAAGTTCTCTTTCAGGCAATCTCGGGATAGGTTTGAGGTGTGAGAGTTTGATCCATCTTGCTGTAACCAGAACTTCCCCATAAGCGACGGGAACAGGTTCTGCAACTACCTCTTGAAAGTTTTGACGACTTCAACATACCGCTCCTTGGTGACTGTCAGTGTCGCGACAGGTTCCTCAAAGAAGAATGGTCCGATGATGCCTCTGGTTGAGATTGCAGTCCATACCGTGGACATAGGGGAGTGTATGGGCTTGGTGGCTACCTCATTTGGTCTGGAGGTCCCCTAGAAGACATTTGTCTTCGAGTTTACCTTTCATTCACAATGGAAGTGAGCTTCATCTGAGGTCCAAAGGAGGTTAAGCAAAGTTGGGGTCTCCTGAATCTGTTCCAGTATTTTGACTGGCATAGCCTTTCTCTGCTCTTTGTCTGTGGCTGTAAGGGTCTGCTTCTTCTCTATTCTGTATAGGTAGGCCTTTACATCCATTACTAGTAATCTCCGGCAAGTCTCCCGGGATATACCGAGGGACTGACTTCTCTTGCGCACAGAGCGTTTTGGGCTCTGCTGAACTGACTCTCTCAAACTCTCGACCAGCTCAGCTGTACGCTTCTTGGGGCGTCCTGAATGGCTTGGACGGTTGTTACTGGCTACATTGAGATTCTCGACTGTCCATAGTTCTCAAAGTGGTCCACCCAGTCCTGAATTCTGCTCTTGGAGGGGGCTTTTTCATATTCGAACTGATGCACGAAAGTGTCCTGCATTTTATTGAACAAGCCTGGCTTGTCGCAAGGGCATAGCCAGGATTTTCAAAAATGGTGGCTAAATTGCGAGCGAGGAAAAATAATTTTACTATATTTTTCTAGTGTTATTTTATATACAGGGTGGTCCAGAAGTAGGTGGAATAGGTTTGTGTAAATAGGTTTGTTGTTGTAGTGGAAATAAGAATTTCTTATTTACACTAAAAAGTTAAGAATACGTGTTGCAGTAGAAGCAAATCAGTCAATAACTGCATCAATACTCGTGGTGTCAGATTGGTGGATTTGTAGCACCATAAGAGATTCCAGGCGTTTCTCCACCATCGAAGCTCTGATTCCTGTCAAAATACGCTCCACTTTGGAAAAGCAACGTCTACTTCAGCTGTTGTAATAGGAATAGTTGCCATAATTTTTAGTATAACGGCAATGTTTGGAAATAAAAAGTATGATCAAGTGCTACAACGGCAGATTTTGGACGCTCCTCCTTTGAGACTCTTCTCCACTTCCTGCACCACAATTCAAATTCAGCTCTGATCGTGCTTGGTAGATCATTAAAATAGTCAGAATATGTGGATATTCCCTTTTCCAGCTTTATCCCCTGCTCATTCTAGTCTTCGTTTCTGAAGTAAGGTATAACACATGAGTGTGTGACTGCTCTTTGTTGACTTGGAGCAAATCAAAGTTTGATATCACGGACAACGTTATCAATTGTTGGAAATAAATAATGTATACGAAAATATGTTTCATCATTATCATCCTGCTTTCCAATCCCAGCTCCTACCAGATACACAGATCTTGTTGTGGCATACGTGGTTTGTTAAATGTAATACCAAGCAGTTCTGCAAGACTTGTCTTTCAATAAACAAGTTCAAAGCACATCCTGTGACCGTAGGTCTTGTAAGGATTCCAACACATCATCCACACCGGCCATTGCATTAATGAGATCATTATCCACTGTTTGCAGTTGTCTAGTTAGTGTAAGCAGGAGAATACACATCTCTTCCAAAATTATAAGTGACACAATGAACTCAGATCGAGAAATTGAATTATGTAAAATGTTTGCTGCTTTTCTTGACTCATTTGACTGCCATGTTGTTTTTATGATCAGTAAGTCTTCTTCAACAAACCGCAGTAAATGTATCATACATGTAATTGCAGCATGTCGTCCGATAAATCTAGTAGTGCAGAGAGTTTTCAGTTGCTCCTTGAAGATTCGTGTGTCATTCGCATTATCAATGCAATCTTTTAAGAGCTCTGTACATTTTGTACTTGAATGGAAAAATGATGATATGTCACGTACAGTCTCAAGTGCATTTTGAATGGCTGGTACTTTGATTCTATTTGCAGCGCTGAGGTTGAAACAATGCATTGCACAATATAAATAATGAGCTCGAGGAGCTTCACTCTGAAAGTAGGTTGCAGCTCCCAGACGTTCACTTGACATAGAACTGGCACCATCATATCCTTGTCCGATACACTGCTCCAGTGAGAGACCACATGATCTGACCACCCTCAATAATGTTTTACCAATGGCTACTCCAGTTTAACTTACTTCCATTTCCTGATTGATACTAGTGACACCAATTGCAAACTTGATCCCAGCGAAAATATCCCAAATTGAAATGGTGTCTTCAAAACAATGCCAGCGATTAATCTCATCAGGCAGCACATACCTAATTATTACAGCCATTTGTTCGCGCTTTGTTTTATATGTGGCTTCATCGGCAGTTATTGCCCCATAATTTGGCTTTCTTGATTCGTATTAATATTGATTCTTTTACCAACGACTCTGCAGAACTAATCAAAGCATTTTGTATATCAGCGGATTGATATGTAGTATTTCCTTTGGAAGTTTTAGCCTGTTTTCGTAAAGCACTATCATCAGAATGAATGCAGAAGCGTAATAGAGCTCTGAAATTTCCATCATTGACATCTGGTTCTTTTCCATCACAAGATATTGTTCCACACTCTTCAGCATGACCACGTAAAGCTATGTTTTGGCGACCACAGAGCAGGATTGTATCAACAATTGGAGCTAAACTTTTTCTGTTTTCATCAATGGCTCTTTTATGAACTATTCTTATATTATCCATCTTATGAGTAACAAAAGTATCTCGAAAACTCTCCATCGCTAGAATATTATACTGATGATACTTTGTCTCTTGATAGCTTGTTAATGCACCTTCCTTTCCAGTCAGATGATCAAACCTATCTAGAAGTTTCAAAACCAGTTTTCCTGGAAGTTGGCCACCTCCAGATGACCTGCCACCAACACTATACTCTTTGCCAAATAAAACACAGGCTTTGCAAAATGCTCCTTCGGAATAAGGTGTCGTCTACGTTCAACATTTGATTTTATATGAACAGATGACGGAAATTCAGTTTCTAAGTTTGGTGTCCAAGGTTGTGGAAATAATGCCCGTCCCTCAAGGGTTAATATATGTCCAACTGCATGACCAATATCATTTGCTGAGGTTACAGCATATTAATCGCATACTATTATTTTGAATTCAATATTTAGTAGCAATCACTGTACGAGCTTTCTTGGCAGAAACTTTCCCGATAATTTTTCTTTGCATCTGGAATGGGAAAACCGATAACTCTCATGGTATTCTTACCAATTTAAAGAAATATAAACCTCACAAAGACTTAAAAAGTAGTGGAAAATGAAGTACAAAAATTGGTACTTACATTCCAAGAAGTAGTTCTCAATTACACCACAGAAATAATACACTAAACTTAAAAAATATATACCCGGCCTACTCAAGGTTATGCTTCTGGTATCTAACTCAGCAATGAGCCGTTGGTAGTATCAAACCCGCTTTGGTTCATCCCCTTTCTCTTCTTTCTTGGTATATTTGTCCGTTTTGGATTGGAGGGGCGCTTCAGCCACCCTGGCTACGCCCCTAGGGCAGCTTCACGAAATCAAAGGTGGTCCCCGTAAGTGGTACGGCGATTTGCTCTTCTGGCCGCCGTGCTTACGGGACTCAGCACTCCATCTGGCTCAGCTTGGCATCCTTTTTCTCCTTCTGCTAACCCCTACTTCGTCTTCTGTATCAATTTTCTTTCATCCTGCATCGTCATTCCATCTACGTTTGTTTGACGATCTCAGTGTATCAGAGCTGTCCGTCAGGAGGCGCGACCTATGCTGGTTGGGAGGGTGCTTAAGCCGGAGGGGCGCTCTTGGGGGGCCTTTTCTTTCCCAACGGGTAAATTTCCGAGGCTAGCCGGCCCTTTTTAAAACGATGGTCGAGTCAGGGGTCGATGAGCTTACCTTCCTGGTTGGGCCAGCGCTCCGTGTAGATGTCTCTACGGTAGACAGTGACTGTGCTGCGCGTGTTTGTACCTCCTTTTATACTTTATTATACTTTACTTATTGACGTCTGTCAATAAGTCCTCTTTTCCGCGGTTGTTAGATCCTTTCGCAGAATAGATCGACCCTGATTTTGATTATCCTCGTTTTCTGGTTCTGAATTCCAGTTCCGGGTCTCCGCTTTCCAAATTGGACGTGTTTGATTTGAATCAGGAGTTTGAGTCCCGCTGTGGTGCGCCCCACCGTATGTTGGCCGGTGGTAGTGGCGATTTAGTGGTTGAGGTATTTTCGCGGGAGCAGTGTGGGGCCGTGTG
Source organism: Ceratothoa steindachneri (assembly GCA_963969495.1). Taxonomy (NCBI): domain Eukaryota; kingdom Metazoa; phylum Arthropoda; class Malacostraca; order Isopoda; family Cymothoidae; genus Ceratothoa; species Ceratothoa steindachneri. The sequence goes on from OZ018333.1 coordinate 88,533,574, forward strand.
GGGAATCGTCCTCCCTTTCGGAGGTGCCAGTTTCGGTTGTGGCTCACCCTCGCCTTAATTTTGTTAAGGGAGTGATTTGGTCCAACGAATTACTGCAGTATGATGTCTCGAGTCTAAACGATTATGTTTCGTCGCAGAGGGTTACGGACGTTAATAAGGTGTCTAAGTCGGTTGGTTCCGCTAACGTTCCTACCACTACGCTCATCCTTACCTTTGAGCGTCAGGATATGCTCCAGTTTGTTGGTGTGGTTATCTTCGTGTCCGTCTCCCGTTAAGTCGAGCTCCTCAGACGTTGGTTTAATTTCCACCAGTTTGGCTATATTATCAGCAATTGAGTGCAGGCTCGTCGCTGGTGGCCTGTGCGTTGGTGCACCATAGCTCCTCTTGTGGGAATCATGAATGTTGCGCCAATTGTGGATGTTCCAATTACGCGGATTCTCTTTCTTGTCCCGTATTCCTTTTTGGGAAGGAGGTCCTGGCTCTTCGGGACTCCCTCAGTCTTGACTTCCGTGAGGACAGTCGTAGGGTGCGGGGGAAGCTCGCCCCCTCCGGCAGTCTCTCCTCTGATGTTCTCAGCGTGGCAGGTTCGCACCGTCCCACTCCCTCTTTGTCTTCCCATGCAGGTCTCTCTGTTGCGCCCTCTCCTTTGCCTTTGGTCTCTTCTCATGTTCTTCCCTCTGCTGCGAACCGTAAGACCGACTGAGCTGAGATGCTGGAGGATACCTCGCAGTTCCTCAAGCGTCTGCTCGTTCTGTACTTTCCGTTTCTTTGCCTCAGTGCAAACAGAAGGGTTCATCCTCACTCGGGTTGGAGTTCAAGCGCGCTGCCTCTGATGAAGCTTATTTGGTCGCAGAGTCGGTTGCTGGGGCGCCCTCCATTTTGATGCCTTATCCTCCCGGTCTTCGCTGGCCTCTCCCCTTTGGCATCACCGACGTCATTGTGACGACGGAGGTTCACCCGGTTCCGTCTTCCTTGCCCCATACCTCGGTTCCTTCTTCCTTTCCCCTTACCTCTGTTCAGTCTTCGATGCCTCCTACCCCAGTTCCGTCTCCCTTACCTCCTACGCCGGTTCCTTCTTCCTTTCCCCTTACCTCTGTTTAGTCTTCGATGCCCCCTACCCCAGTTCCGTCTCCCTTACCTCCTACCCCTGTTCCGCCTTCCTTGCCCTCTTCTCCTCTTCCTTATCCTTCTGAGCATCTTCCCTCCTCACCCTCTGACACTGTTCCTTCCTCTCCATTTGACCCATTTCCCTGGTTACCCTTCGCCCCTGTTCCCTTCTCACCCTCTCTCCATTTTATTCGCATCTTAGTTCTCGTCCGTCTCTTTTCAATCTTCCTTTTCCCCCAATCCATGAGCCATCCACGTTGGCGGTTCGGTCTGGTTCTTAGCTGTCGCCTCCCTCAGTTTACGCTGCCAAGTTTATGGCATGTGCGTCACCGGCTCACCGCAATTTGTCCTTTGTTCCGTCTGGGTCTTCTAGTCGTCGGGAACCTTACACGGTTTCCGTCACTAGAATCCCGACGTTGGTGTCAAGACGACAGTAATGTCCGTCATCCTACAATGAAATTATCAAGAGTTTCTCCTCAAGTGGGAGGAACTCCAGCTCTTGCTTTCTAGCGTTCGGCCCTTGATGATCTGTTTGCAAGAAAATAAGCTTGGGCGTTGCCCCTTCCTGGGGCTTTCGCACTTCCGGGTGTTTAATTCCATCACCCCTCCGGGGGGGAGGGGGCGCATGGTGATGCTCTCTTAATTCCCCCTTCGCTATTTTCTGCGCCACTTCCCCTCCGTACTACCTTGCAGGCTGTTGATATGAGGGTTTTTACTTTCCAAGTTTTTAACCGTTTGTTCTGTATACATCCCCCCGGATTTTAATTTGAGTCGGTCTGACCTTTTAGAGCTCAGTTTTATTACTTGGTGATTTTAATCCTCGCCACCCGTTTTGGGGTGATACTACACGTAATCCCCGGGGCGGAGTGGTTGAGTCCATCTTATCTGAATCCCTTTGTCTTTTAAATTCAAGATATTTTACTTCTTACCATGTTCAAATGGATTCTTTAACTGCTGTAGACTTGTCTTTATGTTCACCCGACTGTTTCCTCGATTTATAGTGGTCGATTCGGGACGACCTTCCTGGGAGTGATCACTTCCCAATTCTCCTGTCTGCCGCCCTTTCTGGCCCGTGCCTTTTTCTCTCTCCTCATTGGGATCTGCGGCGAGCAAATTGGGTTGGGTTCCGGGAGTCTTTATTTACTGATGTCGCCCTGGGTTCCTTCGATACCGTTGATTCAGCGGTCTCATATTTTACAAGCTGCTGAGCGCTTTGTCCCACAGAGGTACCTCCTTGCGGGGCACTCCACCGTCCCCTTCTGGTCGAGAGGTTGCGCGTTGGCTATTTCTACCTATCAGTTGGCCCATTCTTGTTATAGGCGGAACCCGACCGTATCGAAGACGACCAATCGGAACTGCGTTCGTGGCATTGGCCAAACGACCCTACATCATGCCCGCCGTGAGTCTTGGTGCCCGTATTTATCTTCCATCTCTTCGTCCATTCGTTGTTGACTAAGGTTTAGAGGCGGGTCAATAAGATCTTCGGTCGCTATGCTGGTCATGCTATCCCCACTCTGGATATCGGAAGCGCGCTTGGTCAGCGAAGCTCTGTCTGGTCATTTTGCTTCGGTGAGTAGCGCTGGCAGCAATAATAGACGGTTTTTCGATCATAAGGCCGCTATAGTCCCTCGCCTTTTATTTTAGATTATATGACGTGTTTTTTTTTTTACCCTTTCTCAAGCCCGGTAAGGACGGTTTGGATCCCATTCACTATCGCCCTATTGCTCTTACGAGCTGCCTCAGGAATTTATTTGAGAGGATGGTTCAAGTTCGTTTCACTTGGTTTTTGGAGTCCAACTCTCTCCTCTCTGTATTTCAGTGCGATTTTCGAAGCGGCTGTAGTACTCGTCGGTCACCAAAACGAAGGCCATTCATTTCTATCGGAGTTGTGGGTCCTTGGTCCTCCCTCCACTTTTGGGGGGCTGCATGGTGATTGAGTATGTCCCCGTTTTGGGGTTTAACGCTTGATAGTAAGCTCACTTGGGTGTGCTATTTGCGTCTCCTGAGAGCTTCCTGTTCAAAGGCTATGGATTTGCTTCGGATTTTATCCCACACTACTTTTGATAGTGAAAGACGTACCTTGTGGTCGCTTTACTTGACGCTGGCTCAATCGTGGCTAGATTACGGTTGCAAGGTGTACTTTGGCCTTAAAGTTACTTGACTCTGTTCGTTCACTTGGGGCCAGTCTTAGTAGTGGAGGCTTCCGCACTTCCCCTATCTCTAGCCTATTTGTGGAGGGTGGCGTGCTTCCCTTTCTTTATCACCGGGTGCAGGTGTGCCTACGATATCTGTACTGCTTTGTGACATTTTGAGAAAGGGTCTCGTGACCCTTGTCTATTAAAGTGGCTGTTTCTTGAACATGCGTGTTCTCATGCGCACTAGCATTCCCTCTATACTGACAGCTCGAAGTCGGACCTTGGTGTTGGGGCGGCCGCAGAGTTCTCTACGGAGTCTCTTCGGTCCGCACTCCAACCTGTAGCACCCGTTTTTACCGCAGAGTTGACGGCCACTCTTTTGGCTTTTAATTTGATTTTATCCCTCAATTCTTCGGATTTTATTGTTTTTATCGATTCCCGTCCTGTTTTGGAGGCGATTCGTTCCCTTACGTCCACCCACCCTTTGGTTTTACAAATTCTTTCCTGGCTGGTCAGAAATTCTACCCGTTACAGGGTGGCGCTCTGTTGGGCTCGTGCACATGTTGGGGTCCCGGGAAAAGAGGAAGCCGATCGGTTGGTCTGTTCAGCCGCCCTCGAGGTCCCAGATGCCGCCCCTCTGCTCTTTATGGACTCCTAACCCCGTAATCAGGGCGTATATCTTTCGTTTGTGGCACAGAGAGAGAGAGAGAGAGAGAGAGAGAGAGAGAAGTATTCGTTCCTCCCTTCTAAACTGTTACTGTCCGTCCATGGTCCTCTAGCTCTCAGCGACTCCTGTCTTGGGAGGTTGTTCTTTGTCGGTTGCGAATTCAGCACACGCCACTCACCCATGGCTATTTAGTTTCGGGTGGAGTCCGAGTTTCCCCTGGTTGTTCCTTTTGCGGTGGCGAGTTGTCTGTGGCTAACATCTCAGCACTTTGTCCTTGCTTTCCTACCTTTTCTCCCCCCCACCTCCCCTGCTCAACTTCGTTTTCTTTAAACAGAGTACAGTTCAGTCGTCCTCCCTCTATACATTTCTATCACGAAGTGGTATTTTATCCCTGTTATAAATTGTCTTTCCTTTTTTTTTTTAGATTTATTGTTTTATCTTTTGTCTTGCGCCTTCCGGTGCGGCTTGCGCATGTCATTTGTTCATTGCCCTAGCCACCCTTGTTTTTAGGATGTAAGTCGTATGCCTGTAATTTATGTGTGGTGTTTTCTTTTAGTCCTTTGCTTTTCCCATTTTTTATTGAGTGTTTTCCACGCCCCTTAATAGGTTTTTCGGGCTAACCCGTTTTAACAGTGCTGCCATTGTGAGTCCATTATGATTGGGTGGCTGCGACCTTCTTTCCTTTAAATAAAAATAAGGAAGTTGCCCCCTTCCCGCCGCCTGTGCTTTTGCATGGGACCTTCGAGACTTCTTTGACCAGAGAGGAGGATTACTCCTCTCCTATGCCTTCGGGTGCATGAGAACCCCCCTCACCCCTTTCTTCACTTTTTCAAGCAGCAGTCCCTATTTAGAAACAAGTCTAGGTCAAGGTGGAGCCATGGATGGAATTATAAGTGAACCATCTTAGTCTTGGCCAAGGAAAACCAAAGCCTGGGTGCTTCAACATAGCGAGAGACACCGTTTAATGCTTGTTCGAGTTGATATCTGGGCCGCACCAAAAGAGATTGAAAAAGTCATCCACGAAATGTATAACAAAAACATCTTCCGACCGGACCGAGGTGATGCCGTTGATGCTCAGGGCAAAGATTAAGACACTTCCGTGCGGGAACCCCTTTTTCAGCTCCATTGGCCCAGAGAGGGCTTTCCCAACCTGTACATATAATGGACGATATCTCGCAAAAATTCAGATATAAAGATTGGGACGTGTCCCATTGCCACAATGGTGTGGAGAGTCTCCATATAGGCATAAAGCTTCTGTTTGCACGCAGTCTCACACTTAACTAACCACAACAGAAATGGCTGGCATGCAAAATGACCAGACGTTCTAGGAATAGAAGTTAATCCTACGGCGAAGAGGTTGCCGGAGAAGAACTTAATGGCCTCATCCAGCACCTAAAACTCCTCAACTAAGACAGATTTAGAGAAATCAGTCATTTCCTGAATTAATGACCAACACACCTGCACCAAGCACCACCCAGGTGGGACCTCAGTCGGCAGTAGTCGAAAAAATTTGATTGGGAAAGTGATCACTACCATGGCAGTCATTGACTACTAATCACCCCAAATCTGGCTGTGTATCCAGAGGGCAGAGAGATAGATCAAGATAGCAAAATGAGGCGGCTCTCTGACAGTGAAGCGTAAACTCATCCACATTTAGGATACCCATATCCAGCTCATCGATCAGGTAGGCAAGGACCTGACCCCTGGCATTGATTGACTAGTCTCCCTAGAAGGAGTGTCTACTGTTCAGATCCCCTGAGCATGAGAATGGGCCTCTTTAACTTTGGCGCAACGCGGCGGAAGTCCCCTGCGTCGAAGTTGTCTGACAGTAGAATGTACGCAGAAATAACAGTATACCTCCTATACGGTTGCAGCTGCACAACTACTGCTTGAAAGGAGGTTTTAAATCAGAGAAGAATGGAAACATCATGCTGGGTGTAGATGGTGCAGCCCCCTGCCCGCCCTCCACCCTGTGGTTGTGGGGTCACAAAACCCTTATACCAGGGGAACGTAGGCAAGGGGCATGCGCCCAGCATGGTCTCTTTCAAAAAGATAGATAAAAGAAAATGGGAGGAGGCGAGCCTCTGCAGCTCCTACCGTTCAGCTGGCAGTCCACATCATGTTCATTGAAGGAATATGTATTCCAGGACTAGCTGAGAGGAGATGCAGGGGGCCTCTTTGAAGAGAAGACTACCACGGAAATGGCAGTCCACTTCTGAGTCCGGGGGCTGTTTGCCGGACAATGCACGTCGCCTTCGAGGACATATTACGGGAGGTTGGCCTCACCATGAGAATCTTTTCCTCCTTTTTCCACAAAACCTTAGGCAGATAGGGTATCTTTGTAGGTGGGGGGTGTCTGCCTTGGAGGATCCACAATCGTTGAGTCATGCAGGCTAGCACTGGGTATGGGCGAAGGAGCCGAAGCTCCTTTAGCGCTGTTCTGGTTTTGGAATCAGCTTTAGGGACACCGGAACACATCCTCACGACCAACTTAAGGGGTATTGCCTCCTGCGAGTTTAACGCCCCTGTGAAGGCCATTAGCCAATTCGCTTTAAGGGGAAACGGTCATGCTGGGGTAAGGGAGGGGAGCCATGGTTTTAGCCGGGGCTGGGTATGAACTCTTTGCGCCACAAGCTGTACGAGGGGAGCGGCCAGGGTGGGCAGAAGCCGCAGAAGGATTCTCGTATGCCTGGAGGGACCTGGAGCAGAGGGTGTCTTTCTTAAAATTGAAGCATAAAAGATCTCCTGCAGCGCTAGGATGCCAGGCCCTAAGTCTTTAGCCTCACGAAATGAGAGACTATCCTGGGCCTGAATCGACAGGATTTCCTTCGCCGGGAGATATAGACCACATTGCTTCAAAGAAGCGGGATGCGGCTATCCACAATTCACACAATTGACCACAAACGATTTTGATTTTTTTTTCTTCTTCTTTGAGGAGCCCATCTGGCGACTGCCTACTTGGGCATAAGTTGCCGTAATCACGACAGACTAGTACTAGGCTACTTTAAATTAACAATATGCAAAACAAAACAAAAACAACAATAACAATAAAAAAGGAAAAAGGGCAACAAGTAGGAAGCAAGCTCCGACGTTGGGGAAAGGGCCGCTTCCCCCTGCACTGGAACGTATGACCTACAAGTAAAACAACAACAAAAATCTATTTAAATAAGGGGTAGGAGGCCGGTCTCCTCCAAAAAGTCACAGAATCCACAAGTCAATGTGCCGAACACGTCTCGAGTACAAGGGGTAGCGACCCCCGCTCCTCCCCGGTACCTGGACAGGTAACGTGTGCGAAGATCGCCCAGACTGGGACATTCAACAAGAATGTGCCGAACAGTCTGGGGGACAACGCAGTATTCGCGGTAGGACACAGGCGAGAGCTCACTCAAATGGCGGTCCGTCCCGCAAGTATGTACAGAAAGCGACCTGAAGCCGTCGCGGCATTGGGGGGTAGGTCAATGGGAACACACGTGGCGCAATAGCACGCAACCTTAGGTTCCCCTCGACCGTCTCCCATCTGTTTTACCAAGCAGCCCAGAAAGCTGCTCGTATTCCTGCCATGTAGTCTGCGAGGAAAAGCGAAACGCTGGTCCAGTCGGCCAGTCCTCGTGGACTCTGGCGCCCTCATTTCCTACATGTCTAGTAACCCAACATAAGTTAATCTCGACATCCTCCCGGCTCGGCAGAACTGTGGCGTAACGAATATCATGAACCAGGGGATGCAGATAATCCAATGCTGCGATAGTACTCAGGGCGCTTTGTGAGTCTCTATAAATCACAATCCGGTCTCCGAACCGAAGGTTGAGTAATCCAAGGTAGAGTAGTATAATAGTTGTTAATGAGGATGTTTGGTTTACAGACATAGAGTTACGTTACCTGAAAGCGACGTTATCTTTCTTTTAATTTCAATGGCTACGGGGTGAGTTTGGTTGCGCGATTTTATCATTGCCCGCGACTGTTTGAATCCAAAAATATTGTGGTTTTGTTGGTACCTGCTTTGACGGACTGAATACCCATGTAGATGGCAGTGAGTTCTGCCTAGAGACACCAGAAGTGCAATCCGGAAGTAAGGCTGCTCGTATGTGGTGCGGGAGAATTGCTGCACATGCCACGCCAATTTTCTATTGTTGAGGAAGTTTTTGATGAAGAGTACGAGTCGATCTCTGATTCCTAGTTCGTGTATGTTATTGAGTATATGACGTCGCCAGACCGTTTCATAGGCCTTGGCAATGTCAAAAAAGACCGCTGTAACAAACTTCCCTTTGTTGAATGCTCTGCCGACGTCGTGGTCAAGGCGGGTTAAAGGATCTAGTGTGGAGCGGTATTTTCTATAACCGTATTGATTTGATGACAAAAGGTTGTTTGTTTCTAGATACTATTTCAATCTAGCATTGGCCATTCTTTATAATATTTTGCATCGGTAATCTGTCAAGGAGAGCGGTCTATAATTCATTGGGTTTGATGGCTCTTTTTCAGGTTTTAAGAAGGAAAGCACTAGCGCCTGCCGCTAATCATCCGGGAATGAGTCCTTAGTCCAAATGTGCTTGTAAATGTACAACAGTAGATCTAAGGCATTTGAGTAGATTTTACGTATGGTGAGGTTTGAGATTTCGTCGTCTCGACGGGCTGTGTTTGGGCCTTCTTCTAGGGATGCTTGTAATTCTTTCATGGAGAAAGCATTGTTGTAGGAAAGGATTCTATTGGCTGAGAAATCTAAATTTGTCGATTCTGTTAGAGTTTTCCGGGTTAAGAAGCTATTGTTCCGGGATCCTTTAGATATGGTACTGAGGGAATGCCCTATTATGTTACCAACTTCGGTTTGATTGCTGATGGTATTGCCGTTAATAGAAAGAATAGGGAAGTGAATAGTGCTGCGCTTTCCTGACATCTTTTTTATTTGTCGCCAAATTTTGGGGATGGAGGTATATTTAATAATTTTAGATACATATTGTTTCCATGAGGCTCGTTTAGCTTCTTTGAAGGTCCTTCGGGCGATGGCAGATGCTCTTTTTCAGTCTATGTAATTCTGTAACGTTTTAGTTCTTATGAAAATTCTGTGAGCTTTATCACGTTTTATTTTATCCTCTTGGCAATGTTGGTTCTACCATGGAGTAGCGCGCCTGCTGGCATTGTGGTTGGTCTTTGGGATGTGTCCGCTAGCTGCTTTCTGTACTTCTGCCGTGAAGTAGCAGATATCCGTTTCTGAATTGAGTTGGAGTTTGGCTGTCGTCAATGTGAAGGCGGTCCAATTTGATTTATAATAATTCCATCATTTCCTGGAAAGTGGGGATCTTTGAGCAAGAAACTTAATCATTATTGGGTAGTGATCGCTACCACATAGGTCTGAGTGAACGCTTCAATGAGTTTCTGTGGAGAAATTAAAGGAGGTTAGGCTTAAGCCTATGTTGGACAATGTGTTTGCGTATTTGTATTTAAGATATTGATGTATTGGCGCTCTATTAGGTGTGCTATGATAGGTCCTCGAGTGTTTGTTTTTGTATCGTTCCAGTAGTGGCCTTTGGCGTTGAAGTTGCCGAGGAATGGCTCGGGTAGTTGCTCGAAGAAGCCTTCGAGGTCCTGGCCGTTTATGGAGAGGTTAGCGGACAAGTATAGAGAACATACTGTTATGAGCTCTGGGATGTATTCAAATGGCATTGCGTGTGTGAGATATTTCGTCGCGTGTAAATGGCGTTTCCTTTGGTAGAGTCGGTTGTAATGAAATGACAATCATATTTGTTATTCAGATGCTGCTGCGAGTTTGAGTCCATAGTCTCGTTGAGACAAATGCACACTGGGTCTTTTTTCTGTGCTTATTTTTTGTAATGATTCGAAGTTGGTCCGAAGGCCACGAATATTGCATTGCAGGATTTGAGTGTTTGTCATATTCTTCGGTCTCTAGATCTATTTTGGAGGTTCCGTATTGGGTGGAGCTACAAGAGTTTGTATAGTTTGTGTGTAGTTTGTTTTGATGTGCCTGGTATTATCAGATTCTGTATGTTTTTGTTCGCATTGTTAGTTTTCTTAATGAGAGATTCCTTATATATTTACCTGTGGGCGCTGGAGCTTTGGTTTTGTGTTGCGCTAGGTGCTTGGTAGAGCTATTTCTCTTTGGCTAGCGGGCGAGAGTGTTTGTTGTGAATACTGTATTGACAGTGGGGATGTATGTTCTTTAGGCATTCTTATTGGTATACAGTTCCTTGTTTATAGCCGATTCTTCTATATTTGTAGTTGAATATGTGCACCTTGGTGGTGAAGTTCGTAATCTCTGTGGTGATATCTGGGAAAGGCAAATATCTTTAGGGGGCTCTGTACTTCTATTTTGTGTTGGTGTGTTTGAGCCAGACGGTGCTGTTTTCTCGGCTTTAGATGCCGGGCAATGGGAGACCGATGTTAGGGGTGAGAGTAGCTCGCTCTCGTAGCGTATAGTTTCTGTGCTAGATGAGCCGTTTCTTCGGGTTCCTTTGAATTCTGGGCTTTTAGTTGGTGAAGAGAATGAAGTGACAGATTTGAGGGATTCTCGGTGGCTTCTTTTTTGTGAATGCGTTTTAGGCAGGTCTGTTTCCGGGTGCTTAGTATTTGGTGGTTGAGTTTGGACGTGAGGGGGTTTTAATTTGGGGCTTTCTAGGGGTCCTAGGCTGTTTGCCTTGGATATTGAGGTTTTGTTGAGGGCTGTTAGGTCCAATGTTGGTTTGGAAACTAATTCAGTGGTTGGAGCTTTAGTGGTGTAAGCAACGGTAGCATAAGTTGGAGTACTCAACGTTCTTCCTTCCTCGGCCATATCTTTTAAGGCTTGGTGCCTTCGGAAGACAAAATGGACAGGCACGATCGGCATTGAATTGGAGTGGGCAGTTCTTCCTTTATTCGGGTTGTTGTTCCTGCGAATCTGATTATTTCTGGGATGGTTTGTTGTTTGAATGTTATTTTGGTGATTTTCAGCGGAGTTGAGCATGTGGGCGATTTTCTCTCGAAGATGGACAAATAATCTATTTGATGGCCATCTTCGAATAGCCTTTGTATCCATTTGCATTTGAAGGCTTCCGTACCTTTGGGTCCAGGCCTAAATCTGTTGAGCAGAACCGTAACTAATTTCATGTTGTGATTATGTTTGCAGGTCATTTTATTTAATTGTCACCTAAGGCGGCGACGGCCAGTAGTTTTTTAATATTTCTTTCTTACTTTGCTTTAACTGCAGCCTCTGTTCGGTCAAGATTGATTGAGAATTCTGGTTGTGACTCTTCTGTAACGACTTGTAGTTGTTCTCGCAGTTCGAATGCCCAGAATGGTTCATTTCTTGTGGTTATGAGCATTATGTATCTGGTCCAACAAGCCGATCCGATTATTCTGAGGTGGTTTATTTTTTGCTTTTTGTTGTTGTTTTTGTGGAGTTTCTTTTCGTTCATTTTGTAGAGTTGGTGAGTCAATAATAGTATCTATTGCTTATAAATGAAATTTAACACACCTGCCTGTGGCGGCCCACACTGACCCCAACAAGGGCCCGACACTACTAGGCGACTTTTGCATGGCCCCGGTTGTTACCACTAGGCGGGGCGTTATACGCCTTCACCATTACCCCTTTGGAACCCCGGACCAAACCCACACATAGCATGTTAGGCTGATCGGAGTGGTGGATCTAGCCTGGTGACAGACTTCCGAGCGGTTAAGGTCACCACGCCTAACATCTTTAGGTCAGAGTATTCGGTTGCGCGATAAAAATGAGCGCCGGGCCGTGATCGGGAAGGTCCGTGGGCAGGAGAAGGGACCAACAATTGGGTGGAAAAAAGGTAATTGTAAAGCGAAGACAGAAAAGCAGAGGCAGAGTGAGGGAGAGGTGGTACAGGAGACTAAGTTTAAGAGTTAGCGAAGGGAGTACGAGGGGCTAAGATGGGGTCGGACGGAGTGCTGATTCCCGTCAGCAAGGCTGCCAGGAAGGCAAATCGCCGCGCCCCTTACGGAAAGAGAAGTGAAATGGTGTGAAAGAGAGAAGATTCAATTGTAAAAATGCGTAGAATCCTCACCCACTCTAAATTGATGGCTTTTGTTTTGTTTTAAGTGTTTTGGGAGCGGCAGTTTCCTGAGTCGCCCAATTCTGCTTGAGAACCATTTCCGACGCCAATTGGTCACCACCCCTATTTTCTCCTCCTCACCCATGGCCCTTCGACCCCACCCTTGAAGAGAAAATGACAAGGGTCATTGAAGACCTCCCTGATTTGGTCATGAAAGGAATCTTCTTGTTAGAACCGTCCTTCTTAGTTAATGATGCCCAGTTTGTTAAATGCTTACCTCGATTGCAATCCGTATGCGTCTCCTACATCAATTTTAAGATGGAGCACATGATTATATATATTATTAAAAGCTCCACGCTTCTTCGACTTGTTAAGTTAGAAGGGAAAATGACATAAGCATTGGTCGATGCTATCTCTGAGCTCAGGGAATTATCCTCCATCGACCTGGATTTATCCTTCTAACAGGTATCTTGAGATTCGACTCTTTCAAACGAGTTCCAAGTTGGAAGAAGAAGAATGGTACAAAAAAGACGGGTGCTGCGTAAGTCCAAATGGGCGAGCTGTCAGCCATTTTCAAAAAGAGAGGATTCATTAAAATTTCAAATGTCCTTTAAAAACATAGACTATGGTTAAAAATCTAAAAGATATATGAAAAAAAAGAAGAGGAAGTAAAAACGTAGAAAAACAAGTGCCTCTAGAATGGTGTAAAATCATAAGACACGACACGTCTATCTCGTTCTAAAAATGATAAAATATTAAATTTCCTTTAAGAGATTTGTCTCTGATAAAAATTTAAACACTCGGTTGATGTTAAAGGTGCACTCATGTTCGGGAAGAATGCTCCTCAGAACCTGCTGAGGACACATCCCTTGGCAAATGAAAGGAAAAAGCCTTTGCCTCAGAGTATGGAAACGTAGGCATTCAGCAAATAGGTGAAGTACAGACATTGGTACTCCACAGTGAGTGCACATTGGAGGCTACTGAAGGCCTTCCATTAGAAAGCCATGTATCAGACGACAATGCCCAATTCTCAGACGGCATAGATAACATCCTGAGTACGGGTCATAGTAGTGCGTGGCCAGGGGCGGACTCACTGTTTGATGGTATGTAGTTTAGTTTAGGGGAGTTCATCCCAAGTCCTCTGCCACTGGCCGACCACGTACTCACGGAAAGGAAGAGGAGCAGGGGTGGAAAATCCTAGAGATGTAGCTGCCTTAGCAACAGAATCTGCTCTCTCATTTCCTTTTATACCTATGTGGCTAGGTACCCAACATAATAAAACTTCGTGGAACGAGGATAAATAAAAAAGCCACCGTTGGATCTTTGAAACCAGCGGGTGATCTGGAAATAAAAGACTAAAGCCTCCAAAGAGCTGGGGGAATCAGAGAATATTGTATAATATCCTGGTGATGAAGAAGCGGTGGTATACAGTGCCGCCAATATCTCGACAAGCTCAACCGTGAAGATAGAGGCTGCATTGAGCAGGGACACAGACACATGACGGGAGGGCAAGAGAGCTGAAGCTCCTACCCCATCAGAGGATTTAGATCCATCTGTGTAGATAAAAGTTCTTGATTTGTGGCACAAAGTGTTCGTAAAAGAGGCTTCGTAGAACCGAAGGCAAGAACTTGGTCTTCGGTTCGCCTGCCAGCACCTTGCAAACTCTCACGGGTGGCAATAGCCATGGGGGTACTTTAGGGATCTGATATCGAATAACTGATAATTTCCTCAGTTAACCTGTATCTCCAGTCATACGCATTGCAAAGGGGCGAGTCAGCGAAGGAAACCTGTCATATGAGGCTACCGAAGGAATATTATAGGTGCACTCATATACAGGTGAGTGGGGGAGCTGTTGCAGCCTGAAAAGGTACTGCAGGTTAAAATTAAGGCGGTGAAAGGATAGTGGAAGGACCCCATTCTCTGCATGAAGACTCCATACTGGGGAGGACTTGAATGCTCCTAAAACTCGACGCACTCCCTGGTTTCTGATAGAATTGAGCTTATATAGGTTTGAGGATGAGGCTAAAGTGTACACCTGTGACCCATAATTCAGCTTAGACTGGATCAAGGTTGTATACAAAAGCCACAAGGTACGGTGATCACTTCCCCACGAAACATGTGATAGAAGTTTTAAGATATTCATTCTCTTCAAGCAGGATTTTTTCAAGGCAGTTACATGGGGGACCCAGGAGAGCTTTGAGTCAAAGATAACCCAAAGAAATTTACAATGAGGCTCAAATGAGATGGAGGAACATACAAAGATAAAGTTGGCTGTTCCCACTCAACTTGCCTGAAATTGTAGAAATAACTGCCTTTGTTTTTGAGGATGACAGTCGGAAGCCTTTTTGCGGCGGCATTCTTGGCAATGATGTTACTGGCCAGTTGCAATTTACGGATAACAAATGGCAGCCGAGGCGATGCTGAAAAAATTGCCAAGTCATCCACATAAAAGAGTTGTCATCACCTCTGCAGGAAGATCAGTAATAATGCTCTTGATAGCCACCGAGAAGCAGGTGACGCCCAAAACGCTTCCCAGTGGCACGCCCTCTATCTGATCAACAGACTCCGATATGACATTTCCTACCCTAACACGGAACTTGCATCCAGCAAGAAATTGCTGTATGAACCTAGGAAGATGGATTTTGATACCCCAGTCATATAGTTGCTTCGGGATACCATACCTCAAGGTGGTATCATATGCTTTTTCTATAACAAAAAAGACAGCAGTGGAGTGTTGTTTCTTTGAGAAAGCTTGTCGAATGCAATCCTCCATCCTGACTAGCAGGTCTGTGGTGCATTGTTTCTTTCTAAAACCCAACTGTGTTTCTCCAGAAACCATACCAACCTGTCATTCACCATCTTTTCAAAAAGCTTGCCTGGGGAACAAGTAAGGGCAATTGTACGCTAGTGGGTCGGAAGCGTCCCTTCCTTTCCTGGGAAGTATGATTGCTTCACTCCAATTGAAAGGGAAATAGCCCTTAATCCAGACATAGTTAAATACATTGAGAATATATGAAATGAGTGTTGAATGCATATTCCTGATCATATCATAAGAGATAGCATCAGGACCAGGTGGGGTGGATCCACATCTTTTAAGAGCACTTCGAAGTTCAGGAATGGAAAGGAGATTATTGTATGGTTCATTATCCATAGAAGGATTCATGAAGTTCAAGAGGCACCGTTCATATATTTTCCTGACATGTTGAAATTCTAAGGAATAATTGTTAGGGCTGGAAGTGTCAGCAAATTTCTTTGTCAGGACATTTGAAATTCTGGACAAGTCTCCCAAATGCTCGCCTGCTTCAACTATATTGGGGGCAGAGACACCACTTGATCTGCCCATGAGCTTTTTCACTTTTCCAGGCTTTGTCTGGTTGAGTTTGGTGGTTGATAGAGTTGATGTACCCTTTTAAGGAAATTCGGCGAGCCTGGGCGAGGGTAAGCTGTCGTACTGCCCTGGCTCAGCTACGAGCATACTTATTGATGGCAGTAGGGTTTCGATGGTAGCGATGACAAGCTCGATTACACTCTGTCACCACTTTGCTGCATTCCTCAGACCAAAAAGGGAGATGGGTCTTGTGGGAAGCAGTTTTGGAGAGTGGCATGGAAGAATTTGCCGCCTGGTTGACATGATTATTAAAGTTCTCCAGGACCATGTCAATGTCGCCCTGAGGGAAGTGTCCAAAATGGTGAGAAAGGTATTTAAACTTTGGCCAATTGGCTTTCCTGGTGTTCCAACTATTGCCCGGTGGGGGAGGAGGGCCACCCAGGCATGAGAATAGGACAACTGGGAAGTGATCGTTTCCTCTCAGAGTAGGATCCATCGACCAGCTGTAATCTGCTCTACAGTCTAAATAAAGTGAGAAATCTACACAGGTAGAGCTGTTGGTCTGGACATGGAAGGATGTTGGCGTGCCATTATTAAATAATGACACATCCAAGGTATCCATAAGTCTCACAATCAAATTTTCCTTGGGGTTGTCATCATAGTCTCCCCAAAGGTGGTGTCTTGCATTAAAGGCTCCAGCTAGTAGGAATAGGGTCAGGAATTGGGAGATGAGTTTGGCTATTTGTAGGCCAAAGCTGAAGCAACTTCTCCTTCACCAGGAGGGAGGTACAGTGAGCAGACTGTGTATAGACGGTTGGTATACACACGAATCGCCACTGCTTGAAGGTCTGTTCTCAACGGGATTGCTAAATGACAACAGTCTTTACCGAAAAAATAGCCGAACCATGAATGGGTTCTGGTGGATTCTTAAAATATCCCACATAGTGGGGGATATTAGGTAATCGACGAATACTCAATTGGGTCTCCTGTAATGCTATACAGCAATGGTTGTAATCATGAAGCAAGAGTTTGAATTTTTCCCATTTGGAAAAGATCCCTTGTAGATTCCACTGAACAATTGGAAACATATTCATCGTTTAAGGATAGTTAAATTTTTCTTTGCACCTGATGAAGGTAACTGGGATTTTGAACCTCTGATTTTTAGGTGAAATTAACACTTAAGGCATAGGTAGTTTAGATATTTTGGGGATGGCACTTTTATTAGAGGGCAAAGAACCATCTGTCAGTTGTGAGTAATACAGGGTGTTTTTTGCTGGCAAAGATGCCTCCGAAGATGATGGGTCTTCTGTGCTGGCAGGTAGTAATGTCGAGAGAGATGGTACCGAGTCGTCCTGAGAGGTGGTTGGTGGGTCAGCTGAGGTGGGTGAAGAAAGCCAGAAGGTTATTTCTCTTCTTCCAAAAGGGCCACAGCCAAAGCTGGATCAGATAAAAATCCGTTCAGCTTCTTCTGGAGTTACTGATGCTGTGGATGTAATAGGCTGGCTAGTTGTGACTGATGGAGTCAAGGCAGATTCAATGGAGGAACGTGGATGTCCTTAGGTGAAATGAATACCACACGAACATCCTCCGAATCTGCCTCCATGTCTTCAACACATGTCAATGGTTGGTCGGATGCTGATGGAGTAGAATCTGAGGAACGGCGAGTCCTCTTGCGCTTTGGTTTAGAAGCAGGAACATCCGTAATGATTGGAGAGGTAGGAGGAGCATCATTCTGAGGCAGATATTCTATTGGGGCATCTTGATGGATATTCTGCGGCCGTAAAAGTGGAGATCCGAAGAGTCTCTGCTATCTTTTACAGACTGGTCTGGTGGCTCTAAGAGCGTCCGCATAACTCACTCCTTGTTGTATGTATAATTCTTTAACTCTCCTTCTAGCATCCTTCATGCTAATTCGGAATTTATTCCGAAGAGCAACAACCTCTCTCTCATACAAGAAAAAGGTGTACTGCTTAGAGGTGGCTATGTGATCGACACCACAGTTGGCACAACAAGGGATACGAGGGCACGGTGTTCCATGGAAATCAGAAGAACAATTGACACATACCCTCTCCTGTCTGCAATGCTTACTGACATGTCCAAAACGTTGACAATGAAACCACCTAGGAGGATTCTCCACGTTGGGCTTCACTGGAATACACAGATAACCAGCCCTGATATTCTTAGGGAGTTCAAACCTATTGAAAGTTAATATGATAGTAGCGGAAGGAACTCTGGTGCCATTAACATTACGAGTGACGCGGTATGCACCAACTACTTTCTGAGAAGTCAGTTTAGCAACAAGGCAGTCCACATTATATTCAATAAGCTCCCCGGACCTGATAACCCCCTTGCAAGTGTTAAAAATAGGACCAGCAATAAAGCGCGATGCACAGTTTGGATATCTGTCGTAGGTCAGGTGTGAGCTCACTATCCTTCGCTTGCCTCCATGGATACGGGAACATGAGGCGACAAGTAGGCGCGGGGAAATGCCCCTTTTTGGCGTGGGTCACAATGAAAATATATACGAGTGCTTATTCTACCTTTGGCCGACTTCAGTCAAATGGCTGCTATGTGTTTCTGGGAATCGAACAGGGGAAACAAAAATAATCTTTACTACTATACAAACAATAAAATTTAACAACAAAGGAAAACATTATGGGAAATACACCAGACTAATTGGAAAGCAAAATGGATTTAAATGGATACTTAGGCACACGCCGCGAACATGTACAAACAACTAATCGACAGAAAACAAAAGGGGATCATGGGTGAACGAGCTCGAATAGCGTCGCGCCTCTTCGAAGTTGATAGCGAGAAAAAACGTAATTGTCTTACAATTTCCGTGGTGAGCCTCGAGGGAGTATTCTCGCCGGAAGGAGCTAAGCTAGTTAATGCAGAAGGACGAGTCTTCACGTTGCTCGACTGTCAATACTGAATGTTTCTTGACTACGAGCACTTGGAGCGGGAGTCGCTTGAGAATCTGCGCGTGGTGTCCTTGGGTAATTTGAGCGGATACTGATTTTCTGATGCCCGTACTGGGAATTATATACGGGGTCGACGGAAGCGGGTCCCACTCCATCTTAAGGGACGCGGCGGACGTGAACTTCGCACGCTCTCGCTGATCTTTTCCTGAGGTCCAGTTTAGTTAGCCTTATCGCCCCTGGAATTTACCCAGAGATGCCGATTGAAGGTATTCTCGTCTGTGAGATACTCCCTAGGCGTCTGCGTCCACGTGACTCTCTCTGACATCTCCTACCCCCTTAAGATGCAACTTCCGGAAGAAGTTACATCCCGGGTAAGAGAAAAAGGGTTGTGCATAATAAATTCGCATCACAAAATAAGAAGAAACAAGAATACATTGTACTAAGTTAAAAAAAGGAACACAAAATAAATAACAATAGAGGGACTGGGAAAATATACATGGGTCAATCATTGTCATAAAGAAAAGAACTAATTTACAATACCCACAATTATTAACAATTTCGAGAGGGAGGCACAACATCTGCCTCGGGTCCATAATAATTTAAAGTTAGTTTAACTTAGAGATAAATGCTAAAGGGTACATGTTTACTTAACCTAACAGAAAGTTAGACTGAATATATACAGAAAAAAAATTAGTAGGCTCAAGATTCGTTTGTAGGGGAATACAACAGATTCTGGCATAAACTGTCAGCCATACAGTTTTCATAGCCTTTGATATACAATATTCTGAATTGGAATTCCTGGAGGAACAAACTCTAGCGCATTAATCGGCCATTATTATTTTTAATGTTTCTGAGATAAGACAAAGGTTTGTGGACTGTCTCTATTATAAACTCTTTTCCTAATAAAAACATTTTGAATTTTTGAATTCCCCAAATTATTGCGAGGGCTTCTCACTCAATCGCAGCATGGTTCTTCTCGCTCGCTAACAACTTCCGACTAGCGTAAGCGATAGGAAAAACTCGTTAATGTTCACGTACTGGATTAACACACAACATATACCATCGTCTCAGCTCGTCTTATCGCCCCGAAGGTTTACCCAAAGACGCCAATTGAAGGTCTTATCGTCTGTGAGATACTCTCTAGGCCTCTGCGCCCGCGTGACTCTCTCTCTCTCTCTCTGATGTTGTTTCAAGTGAGTCCCAAAAAGCTTGGGGGACAAAGAGCCTGCTATTACAGGATAAGAGATCCTGGAAGTAGTAGTGACAGGTGACATGTCCGTTGGTTTCAAGGAACCGGACGAAGCACGTGCTTCTAAGTGGAGCGCACAGCCCAGCAGAAACGGGGAGTCAAGAAGAGATTTTCGGACGGTAGATCCGAAATCATGGGCCGAGGGCGCTTTCGAAGTCTGAGGGGTTAATCCAACAACCGCAGCTAACGATGATGGAATATCAGATTTTTTTCACTGGGTCATGAGTAGGAGGGTGAGTGGATGGAGCAGGCGATATGGGTAAGGTAGAGGAACTGGGTGGATTTATGCTACCATTTGGACCGATAAGGGGCTTAGGCGCGGTGAATGGCTTGATGGCAGATAATATTCAGCAACAGGAGAAGTCTATTGAAAATTTTCGAGGCTCGGCCGAGTCAGTTCCAGAGGCTGCCCGCTTATTAGTGGCCGATGACCCAGTTAAAGTCCCTCCTCTTACGACGGGGGTAGGGTCCCATGGCCGGGTAGAAGAACATTCATTGGTCAATATAGAAGATTCTTTCAGATAACGTCTGATGTCGTGAAGTGTTTCGCGCTGAGCCGCAGTCCGAGCTTGGGCTGCCCGGGAGAGGGCAGCAACATTAAGTATCTCGGTATGAGATCGATGCTTGGACGGTATATCGAGAATACGTCTGACATTAACGGTAGATGGGCGATGAGATGTTTCAGGCGCGTCGGAACTCGAAGCGCATTCACGGCCATGGTAATATTCTCATAGGAAGTGGACTACCTACAGGAACAACCGATTGAAGCAACTCTGTGTAATTCAACGTAGGGGCTTGCCAGGATACGAAGTTAACCAGCTTTAATAAGAAGGGCAGTTCCTGAACTACCAAAGGTAAAATAAATAAGGCAGTTGAAACTCTTAACAGAGCCTAAAATTTTAGTCACCCTGTATTTATGTGTGAATCGTTGGGTACTAACCTTACTCTTGAGACGGGTGAGGTCATGATTCCTTAATTCGTTTGGATAAATGGCAGCTTTGGCAAAGTTCAGATGTGGATGGGGCAAAACGGTTAAGCAAACTTGTGCTATCGAAGACAGATTTCGCACACGATTGTGTTGAGTGTGAGATGACACCTCGACTACTATATCGCCACTACCTCATGGCCACATCCGGCGGGGTTCACCACAGCGGGACTCAAATGTTTGGTTAACGTCAAACACATCCACTCTTGCAAGTGGGGTGTCAGATGACGAACTCAAGACCAGAAAGCAGGGATAATCTAAATCCGGGTCCACATCGTTGGCAGAGGCCTCCAACGAGCGAAGAAAGGCTGAGGAACGTTTGGCATTAAGAGAAATAGAGAGGGGCATTAAAAGTGTAGTTGTGACCGAGGGGTGGGTGCTCTTGACGACATTAAATCTACTGCCCCTAACCTACCACCCCATATATGCTTTATTAAGCAAAATGACACCGATAACCTTAATATAATACGGTTACCGAGGGATGATAGATAATCCGGATTTGATGAACTTTTTCTTCCTTAAAGCCCTAATTTGAATGGGTTTCTTAAAAGGAAATGGCGTGGGCTTGGATTGCCATTTTGAGATCAAGACGTTGACAGGGAAAGAAAATTGTGCACTAATTTTTAAAGTGGATCACGTGGAGTTTATCCATCATCCGGTTTGTTGTTTGAGAAGGAAATTTAGCAAAGTATATTTTTCTTCTCCTTGTATGTGGGGCACAAAGACTACCCATATCGGCTTCCGGCCAGTGTTTTAAAAAGCGGCTAAAACCAGATAGAGGCCACTTACTTGAGGGCTGCGCAGCAGAATTTTCGCTCTTGCAAGCGATATATGTAATGGCGGTAATGGGCGGGAAGGCCGCGGACATCACCATTAATACCGGTAGTGGCAACGATGCACACCAGCACCATTTTTTGGTTTTGAGGAAAATAGTTTCAATGAAACGCTGGTGTATGTCTTGTGATCCTTTGTGTGTGTTTAGGGTTAATATTTTTACTGCAAGTTCTTAAAGCCTCTGCTTTCTTTTCAAAAGCTCTCTAGCAAAGACATTCCCTTGTTTCTCGCCAGCCTGCTTTTCCCAGGACAATGAGACCAACACCTAAAAGTCAAATAAAATGGAGTAGGGTAGTATCATTATGCTTGATGGCCGTCTCACGATCGACTGACCAAATGGAAGAGCTCGATGAATTCACCCACGGTGCAATAGTTCAGGCGAAGCTTGTAGCGAATTAACATGTTGCTTCTCTTTAAGGTTTATTTATCAAAGTGTGGGTTCTTAAATGTGCCACAAGATTGTCGTTCCTCTGACACTGATAAGTGCAATAATTGCATTTGAAAGGTTTCTCACCTGTGTGAGTATATGAATGTCTTTTAAGGTGACCTTTCCTTGCAGCTTGGTAAGGACAAGTGTTGCACTTAAAAGGCTTTTCACCTGTGTGAGTAAGTAAATGCCTCTGAACATGTACGTTCTGTGCAGCCTGATAGGGGCAAAGATTGCATTTGAAAGGCTTATCACTTGTGTGACTATATGAATGGTTTTTAAGATGAACTTTTGTTGCAGCCTGATAAGGGCAAATGCTGCATTTGAAAGGTTTCTCACCAGTGTGTGTTCTTAAATGTGCCACAAGTATGGCCTTTGTTTGACCCTGATAGGAACAAAGCTTACATTTGAAAGGCTTATTACCTGTGTGAGTATATGAATGGCTTTTAAGATTAATTTTCGTTGCAGCCTGATAAGGGCAAAGATTGCATTTAAAAGGCTTTTCACCAGTGTGTGTTCTTAAATGTGCAGCAAGTTTGTCGTTTCTCTGAACCTGATAGGAACAAAGGCTGCATTTGAAAGGCTTCTCACCTGTGTGAGCATATGAGTGTTTTTTAAGAAGGACTTTCGTTGCAGCCTGATAAGGGCAAAGGTTGCATTTGAAAGGCTTCTCACCTGTGTGAGTATATAAATGATTTTTAAGATAACCTTTCTTTGCCGCCTGATAGGAGCAAAAGTCGCATTTGAAAGGCTTCTCACCTGTGTGAGTATATGAATGGTATTTAAGAAGAACTTTCGTTGCAGCCTGATATGGGCAAAGGCTGCATTTGTAAGGCCTCTCTCCTGTATGAGTCCTTGCATGTATTCTAACATCTTTTTTGTTTGCAGCCGTATAAGGGCAAAGACTGCATTTAAAAGGCTTCTCAACTGTGTGTGTGTATGAATGGCTTTTAAGATGAACTTTCAATGCAGCCTGATAAGGGCAAAGATTGCATTTGAAAGGCTTCTGACCAGTGTGGGTTATTAAATGTGCCACGAGATTACCCTTTCTCTGACCCTGATAAGAACAAAGGTTGCATTTAAAAGGCTTCTCACCTGTGTGAGTATATGAGTGTTTTTTAAGAAGAACTTTCGTTGCAGCCTGATAAGGGCATAGGTTGCATTTGAAAGGCTTCTCACCTGTGTGAGTATATAAATGATTTTTTAGATAACCTTTCTTTGCCGCCTGATAGGAGCAAAGGTCGCATTTAAAAGGCTTCTCACCTGTGTGAGTATATGAATGGTATTTAAGAAGAACTTTCGTTGCAGCCTGATATGGGCAAAGGCTGCATTTGTAAGGCCTCTCTCCTGTATGAGTCCTTGCATGTATTCTAACATCTTTTTTGTTTGCAGCCTTATAAGGGCAAAGGCTGCATTTAAAAGGCTTCTCACCTGTGTGTGTAAATGAATGGCTTTTAAGATGATCTTTCTTTGCAGTCTGATAAGGGCAAAGGCTGCATTTGAAAGGCTTCTCTCCAGTGTGATTATATAAATGGCTTTTAAGATGAACTTTCGTTGCAGACTGATAAGGGCAAAGGTCGCATTTGAAAGGTTTCTCACCAGAGTGAGTAAATGAATGCATCTTAACTTGTCCTTTTGTTGCAGCCTGATACGGGCAAAGGCTGCATTTGAACGGCTTCTCGCTAGTGTGATTATACGAATGTTTTTTAATATATTTTATAGCAGCCTGATTAGGGCAAAGGGCTCGAGGTAATATCATACCACTGAATTGTGGAATAACCTTAAGGTTACTGGACGAACCCAATTTCATCTGAAAAGGAAACAATTAGTTAGTTTAAAATCTCTCATTCAAGATCTTTCTAGTGTACAAGAGAGCATACCTGCAATAGGAAAAATGGTATGGACTCCACCCATCCCAAATTCATTCTATAGGACTACCATCTCATTATGAACTCAACCTAAAGTGATATTATATCCTGAGGCATTCTACATCAGACACCCACAAATTTCTTAGACAAAGGGATAAGAAAAGCCGAAAGAAAGAAATGATTCAAAAAGTTCTGTAATCAGTATGGATAATAGAGTTGTACAAAGTAAAAATCCGGCGGAAATTTAAAAGACAATTCAACAGTTAAATAGAGGATATCTTAAGACAAAGTTAGCTGCAGTGATGACTGATACACCGCTGCTGCGCTAAAATTGCACCTAGACTTTGATCCTTGTGTATGTATTGAGCAAGAGATCTTTTCTTTTTACTTCAAGAGCGCTATCTCTGTTGGCGGTCACAGCCGAGGGCATGATCATTGAAAATGAAAAACCAGAGTAGAACAGGGTTAACGGATCCTTTTTGAAAAAGATATTCTATATATGATGGTGAGGTCCAATAGGATGGACATATTGATGGAAGAGTCAGCACAACAAGGAGACCAAAACACTAGATAAGGTCACCTATTCTGTGTCCTACAGGTTTGGCCATAGAGTGTATGTAGACTATCAGAGAGCACTGGTGAGAGAATTGCAAATGGGAGTGAGTCGAATGACCAAAATGGTGGCAGTAGTAGAATCTCTGCGTCAGTGGCATAAATTCCTTCACGCAGTAGCGATACTTTTTTTTAAGAGAGCCATCTGGTGAGTGCCTGCTTGGGCGTAAGTCGCCGTACACGACATCCGCCCGTCTCGCCAAGACCATGACGTGACAGATATCGCGAACCAGGGGGTGCGGAGATTCCAATGTCCCGAGAACAATCAGGGCGCTTTGTGAGTCATTATAAATGACAATCTGGCTTCCGAACAGGCCACATCGCGTTATCTCCTGTACCGAGCAATGTATTGCAACCAGCTCGGAGGTGAAGATAAACGCAGCGCATTGAACAGCCCCACTGAGTTCAAGCAGAGGGGATACGGCATGGAAACTGACACCCTCTTGGGACTAGGAGCCATTGGTATACACTGGCACGGTTCCAGCGTGATTCGAAGTGTGGTCCAAAGGGGCAGAACCCAATATTTCCGGCTCTGTAGAAGCTTTCGAAGCAGAGGGGTGGCTTCAAATAGTCAAAGGCGCTATCCTCTAGGGTAGCATCCTGGGCAGAACCAGGGGCGCCACCAGCCCGAGAAATATACCTAGCCCTCGAAGGAATTTCCTAGCCCTAAACCTAAAGGGCTTATGGTATGACTGGCGTCTCTCCTCGGTATAAGCACCGTCAAGACGAGCTACGGATGCAGTGAAAGCTGGTAGCGACTGAGGAAGGCACCGGGCTCGAGCGTACAGGCGAATAATGCACTGTGCACGGCGTAGAGCGAGTGGCATATCCCCAGCATCATCTGGTAGGCTCTCAATGGGGGAAGTGAGGAAGGCACCGGTCGCCAAACGAAAGACGGTGTGGTGGATCAAGTCCACCTTCCGCAATAGACGCTCAGCTGCGGATGCATAAAACTTACATCCGTAGTCGAGCTTCGAACGAACAAAGGATCGATACAAAGTAAGGCAGTAGCCCTATCAGTGCCCAAGCGCTGAACATCACGCAACGGACAATATCCATGGCGCAGGTACAAGAGACCCTTAGGCTGCGAATATGAGCTTCCCAGGTGAGGCGTCAGTCAAATACAAGACCAAGGAAACGGTGCGTTTCAACCCCTTCCAGGCGCACCCCATTAAGAAACAAGTCTGGTTCAGGGTGTAGCCGTGGGTCACCGCAGAAGTGCACCACCTAGGTCTTGGCCAAGGAAACGCAAAACCTGTGCACTTTGACATAGCGAGAGACGCGGTTCAATGCCTGTTGGAGTCGACACTCTAGAGTTGGCATCTTGGCCGCGCCAAAAGAGATCGAATAGAGCATAGCGAGAACGAGAACATCTTACGGCCTCAACGAGGTGATACAATTGATGCTCAGGGCAGTGTGTGATACCTAGGACACTTCCCTCCGGGACACTCCACCCGTACGCGGAATCAACGATCTCGCAAAAATTCACACATAAACATTGGGAGGCGTCACCTCACCCCATCGTGTGGAGAGTCTCCATGATACCGTATTGCCATGCGGTAGCATAGGCCTTCTCCAGCTCAAAAAACACCGTGGCGTAGTGCTGTCTATGAAGAGAGGCCTCGCAGACGCCATTTTTCAGGCGGAGCAGAGCATCCGACGTAGAGTGAAACTTGCGGAAGCAGCACTGTGCAGAAGACAGATGGCCTCCGCTGTCCAGAAAAAGGCAACTCTAACAGTTACCAATTTCTCCATCGACTTGCATACGCCTAGAGGTTAGAGAGATTGGGCGGAAACCGACGGAGTAGAGTGATATCTAACCGGTTTGCGAAACGCGAGCACAGTAGCGATTCGCAAGGAATCCGCAAGGAGACCCTCAACCCAGATCCTATTGAACAAATCTTACCGAAAGGCCATGCCTCCCTGACTCAGGTGTCGAAGCATGACGTACGGGACATCCTCCGGACCATGGTCGGTGTCTGCGCACGAAGCAAGAGCGGAACGCAACTCGCTCATTGTAAACCTGTCGTTGAAGGGTTCTCCACCTCTGGAGGTAAAGTCCAGTCGGCGGCCTTCCGCGACATCACGACGTGCATTGAATGCTGGCGGAACAGCATCCCGGTAAGAGAATGCAGAGAAAGCAGTCGCGAAGGATTCCGCCACGGACGAGGGGTCCGAGATTGGGGTCCCATTGTCCTGAAGAACAGGGAGGGGGTCCCGCGATAACTTGCCCCGAATCCTTTTGATTCTGTTCCACACCTCTGCTAGAGGGGTCTTCCCGTTAAGTGAAGACATGTATGCCCGCTAAAAAGAGCGGCGGGCGTGCTTCGTAATATACCGGAACCTAGCCCTAGCCCGACGAAACTCAACGACAGTAAAATAGTTCAAGCGGCGCTTATAGCGCATGTTGGCATTGCGCTTCTGCTTGATGGCCGACTCACACTCGGCTAACCACCACCGGGGTGGTCGGCGTGCAAAACGGCCAGAACTGCTAGGAATAGCAGCTTGGCCCGCGGCCATGAGGTTACCGGAGAACTTAACGGCCTCATCTACCGACCTTATCTCCTCGACTGAGATAGAGAATTCAGTCATTTCCTGAAATGCAAACCACCGCGCCCACGCCAAGCACCACCGGGGCGGGGTGTCGGGAGGCAAAGGTCCAGAAAATGATATTTGAATGGAAAAGTGATCACTACCATGGAGGTCATCAAACACGCCCAAATCAAAATCGAACTGTACATCCGGAGAGCACAAAGATAGATCAAGGCAAGAAAATGAAGCGGTTCTCGGACAGTGATGCGTAAACTCATCCACATTTAGGACACCCATCTCAAGCTCGTCGATCAGGTCGGCAAGGACTTGACCCCGGTGATTGATAGAGTAGTTTTCCCAAAAGGAGGGGGGGGAGACTACCGTTTAGATCTCCGAGCAAGAGAAAGAGCCTTGGCAAACGTGCCACGACGCGGCGGAAGTCCCCCGCGTCGAAGTCGGCTGACGGTGGAATGTACGTGGAAATAAGAGTATACCTCCTATTAAGGTTCAGCTGCATTGCTACTGCCTGAAAGGAGGTATCTAAAGCGAAGAGAATAACGGAGACATCATGCCGAGTGTAAATCGCACATCCTCCCACCCGGCCCCCATCCTGTGGTCGTGGGGTCGCCAAACCCTTATACCCCAGGAGGGTGGGCAGGGCTTCATGCGCCCAGCATGGGGTCTTCTGTTAGAAGAGAAGACGCACACGGCAATGGGCGTACGCTTCCCGGAGGCAGAACCCCGGGCGCTTCCGCCTTCGAAGACTTATTGGGGGAGGTTGGGCTCGCCCTGCGAGTCTTTTCCTTCCTCCACCTCGAAACCTTAGGCGGGCGCAAGTTGCGGCTTCAGAACGGGGAGGGGGGCTCTTTTCGAGGATCCACCGCCTCCGAGCCACCCAGCCCACCACTGGACGTGGGCGAAGGAACCGAAGCTCATTTGTTGTTGTCCTCCTTTCAGGGGACAGCTTTAGGAACCCCGGAAGATGGCCTGGCGATCAACTTCAGGGGTGTTGCCTCATGCGAGTCTAACGACTCGGTGAAGGTGCATGGCCGTTTCACCTTACTGGAAACGGTCACACTGGAGGAGGAGGGGGGGGCTGGTTTTAGGCGTGGCTGGGTGTAGACCCTTTGTGCCGCCAGCTTTACCAGGAAAGTGCCCGGGGTGGGTAGAAACCGCAGAAACGACCGTACTCTTAGGCCTGTAGGGTCCAGGATCTTAGTGTCTTTTTTAATATTGAGGCATAAGACGTCCCGGGTAGCGCCAGGCGAGCTAGGACCAAGTTCTTAGCCTCGCGAAATGAGAGAGGATCCTGAGCCTGAACGGCCAGGATTTCCTTTTCAAGGAGATAAGCGCCAAATTTCTTCGAAGAAGCGGGGTGCGGCTCTCCGCAATTGACACACTTGGCCACACACGATTTGGACTTATCGTTGTGGCCTTGGAGCAACTTACACAGGTTTCGGGTAACTGCAACTTTGCCCGTCGACAGGAGCGATTAATATGGCTGAAGCGGTGGCAGCAATAGCACCTTCGC
Source organism: Ceratothoa steindachneri (assembly GCA_963969495.1). Classification (NCBI taxonomy): domain Eukaryota; kingdom Metazoa; phylum Arthropoda; class Malacostraca; order Isopoda; family Cymothoidae; genus Ceratothoa; species Ceratothoa steindachneri. Next base: position 88,561,776 of record OZ018333.1, read on the forward strand.
GGCAATGGCACGAATGCCTTCACGCGGTAGCGATACCAACCGGCACGCACCGACTCAGGGAGCTTGTCACAGTCGAACGTGACGAAGAGTGTAGGGGTGGGTCTCGGGGCCGCCCAATGGTCGGCCAGCTCTAAGGTGATGTCCTCTATGGAGTAGTCCATGAGTTCCTTCGCATAAACTACTCCTTTCACGAAGTTCAAGGTAGAGTGCGGCGTCACACTCACGGGCGTGCCATCAAATGTCCGAAGAGCACTTATTTTGGCCGCCTCGAAGGGATTCGACGCATTCGCTAAAAGGCTCCCGTCCGAGAAACAGGTCACCTTCGGATCTCTACCAATCACACTAGTTAAAGCTTTAGTCTGATGGATCATGTTGCCCTTAGCCAACATGGTGCCATCAGTGGAGCGAATAACGAGGAAGCTTTTGAAGTCAGCAGGCTCGAAAACCCCGGGTAATCTCTGAATGAGGGGCTCCGATGTAATCGAGGCTCCGCTCTGCACGCTAGCACTTTTGATCTTAGTCAGGGGCTCTGCCCCGGGAGGGCAGAGGGCCCGGATGTGCCAATCTTGGCTTGGTCGCTTACTGAAGTGGCAGCAGACACATCCGTCCCCGCATCCCACAGCCTACGGATAGGATCCCCTGAGTCTTTTTCTTCTTTTTACGAGAGCAGGGCGGGTTATGAACCCGCTTCTACCCTTCGCCGGCATGAGCCCCCAGCCCAGATGGACCGGCCTCAGCAAGGTCCTTCTCTGAGATGGAGAAGGACTTGGCACTCGCAGGAGCACCAGTCGGAGGAGGAGATCTCTCCTCTCCTTGTGCTGCATTGGAAACTCTAGCCGTTTGAGGAGGACTTTACATAGGGGCGGACTCGAGTTCGGTGCTTGGCGCCGAGCCCGGATTCACTCCTATGGAAGACCCTACTGTCTGAGGCTGGGTTGCCTCAATGACCATGTCTATCTCTGGGGGTAAGCTCCAGTTGGCCATCCCCCCCCCCCCCACAGGACATTACATGTCCCATTGGCAGTGCTATCACAAGTCGAGTCTGGGTGGGCACAGGCCTTGACCCCGCTAAGTTTAATATTCTAGCCAGGTCTTTGAGGGAAGCGACCGATGGGGCCTGGTTTCCCGATCCCCACTAACGGGGTTTGCCCTACCGAGCCGTTTCAATGGGGAGCGGTCGGCTATGGGCTGCCTGCTTGTCTTCTTGGCAGTCCCCTTTGAATGTAAAGGGGGAACTGCCGCTGGAAAGAGGGAAGTGCCCAAAGGCACCTCCAAACAAGGGGGTAAATGGGGTCCCCTACACTCATAGGCGAAGGAGAGGAGTAAGACTCTTTCCCGGTTAGAGAGATTTGGAGGGTCCCCTGCGAGAGCACAGAGGAGGAAGACCTCCATTTTCTCTGTGGAGCTGCCCGACGGCGGCTCCGACGATGAACGAGAGGTAATTGAGGGAAGATTTTTTATTTTCTCATCATTGGGCGTGGTGACCCTATTTTTGTTTACGGGAAGCAAACGCTAATCACCCCTAGCAGTAGCCCGCTCTGTGAGGGGTGTGTATTGGACTGGAAGAGCCAGGTGCCGCCATTTATGGCCACTCCTCCCGCCTGGTGACCGGGCAGCCCGCCGGCATAGCGGCTCCACCTTGGGCACGGCGTAAAAACAAATAGATAGTGAAGTGAGAAGGAAAGGGGGTGTGAGGAAGGTATGGGTGGGGATGAAGCAGGTTGTTAAAATCCACCATCCCAAACCGGAGCTCAGGGGTTAGAGAACATTGTCCCCTCCTCCCTCAGCCTCGATCCAGGATAGTTAGCCGAGAAGAAGGTCAGCATCTACCCTGTGAAAATAGAGGGTGACCAGAGAAAGTTGTGGGAGAAATTGTAGGGGAAGTAAGGAAATAGGGGAGAAATGCCGGCTGTCTGAAAGAAGGAGAAGAGGCTAAGCTGGGGCCGAACGGGACGCTGACTCCCATCAGCATGGCAGTTAAGGGGGCAAATCACCGCGCCCCTTACGTGGATCAAAAAAGACAGCAATGGTGTGTTGTCTCTTAGAGAAAGCTTGTCCAATGCAATTCTCCATCATGACCAGCATGTCGGTGGTGCATTGTTTCTTTCTAAAACCCGACTGTGTTTCTCCAGAAACCATACCAAACTGGCATTCACCATCCTTTCAAAAAGCTTGCATGGAAAACAAGGGCAATTGGGCTATAGTGGGTCGGAAGTGTCGCTTCCTTTCCTGGTTTTCGAAGGGGAAGTATGATTGTTCCCTCCAATTGGAAGAGAAACAGCCCTTAATCCAGATATAGTTAAATATATAGAGATGTGAAATGAGTGTTGAATGCATATTCCTGATCATATATATCATAAGAGATACCATAAGGACCAGGTGGGATGGATCCACATCTTTTAAGAGCACTTTGAAGTTCATGAATGAAAAATAGCTTATTGTATGGTTCATTATCCATACAGGGATCCATGAAGTTCAAGAGGCACTGCTCTTGTATTTTCCTGACAATGTTGACATTCTAAGGAATAATTGTTGGGGCTGGAAATGTCAGCAAATGTCTTTGCTAGGACATTTGAAATTTTGGCCAAGTCTCCCAAAAGCTCGCCTGCTTCAACTATATTCGGGGCAGAGAAACCACTTGCTCTGCCTATGAGCTTTTTCACTCCTTTCCAGACTTTGTCTGGTGGAGTTTGGTGATGGAGAGAGTTGATGTACCCTTTAAAGGAAATTCAGTAAGCCTTGCGGAGGGTATGCTGTCGTACTGCCCTGGCTCAGCTACGAGCATACTTATTGATGACAGTAGGGTTTCGACGGTAGCGATGACAAGCTCGATTACACTCTGTCACCACTTTGCTGCATTCCTCAGACCAAAAAGGAAGATGGGTCTTGTGGGAAGCAGTTTTGGAGAGTGGCATGGAAGAATTTGCTGTCTGGTTGATATGATCATGGAAGTTCTCCAGGACCATGTCAATGTCGCCCTGAGGGAAGTGTCCAGAATGGTGAGAAAGGTATTTAAACTTTGGCCAATTGGCTTTCCTGGTGTTCCACTAATTTGCCCGGTGGGAAAGGAGTGCCACCCAGGCATGAGGTCAGAACAACTGGGAAGTGATTGCTTCCTCTCAGATCACGAGCCACCGACCAGCTGTAATCTGCTCTACAGTCTGAGGAACAAAGTGACAAATTTACACAGGTAGAGCTGTTGGTCTGGACATGGAAGGATCTTGGAGAGCCATCATTAAATAATGACACATCTAAGGTCTCCATAAGTCTCACAATCAGATTTCCCTTGGGGTTGTCATCATATTCTCCCCAAAGGTGGTGTCTTGCATTAAAGTCTCCAACTAGTAGGAATGGGGTCGGGGGTTGGGAGATGAGATTGGCTAATTTGTTAGCCAAATCTGAAGCAACTATTCCTTCACCAGGAGGGAGGTATAGCGAGCAGACTGTGTATAGACGATTGGTATACACACGAATCGCCACTGCTTGAAGGTCTGTTCTCAATAGAATTGCTAATTATGAACAGTTTTCACGGACCAAAATAGCCGAACCATGAATGGCTTTTGGTGGATTCTTAAAATATCCCACATAGTTGGGGGAGGGGGTTTATTGGATAATTGACGAATATCCAATTGGGTCTCCTGTAATGCTATACAGCAAGGGTTGTAATCAAGAAGTAGGAGTTTGAATTCTTCCCATTTGGAGAAGATCCCTTGTAGATTCCACTGAACAATTGGAAACATATTCATCGTTTAAGGGTAATTAAATTTTTCTTTGCACCTGATGGTGACTGGGGTTTTGAACCTTTTTGATTCTTAGGTGTAATTAACGTTTGAATGTTTTAAGATTACTTTTTTATTAGATGGCAAAGAACCATCTGTCAGTTGTGAATATGACAGGGTGGGTTTTGCTGGCAAAGATGCCTCCAAAGATATTGGGTCCTCTGTACTGGTAGGTAGTAATGTTGAGAGAGATGGTACCGAGTCATTTTGAGGTGGTTGGTGGGTCAGCTAGGATGGATGAAGAAACCCCAGGAGGTTGTTTCTCCTCTTCCGAAAGGGCCACAGCCAAAGCTAGATCAGAAAAAAAATTTCAGCTTCTTCTGGAGTTACTGATGCTGTGGAGGTAATAGGCTGACATCCCGACAGCCTAGCACTAGGCTACTTTAAAATAAGAATATGAAAAAACAACAATAAAAAGGTAAAAAGGCAACACTTAGGACACAAGCTACGGCGTCAGGAGGAGGTCCGCCTCACCCCGGCGCAGGAGCGCGAGACCTACGAAGAAAAAAAAAAGAAGTCTATAAGTCCCCCAGTCAATGTGTACGAACTCGTTCCGAGTACAAGGGACAGGTGGTAGCGACCCTGCCCATCCCGGTACCGGAACAGGTAACGTGCGCGGAGATCGCCCAGACTGGGACATTCAACAAGAATGTGCTGAACAATCTGGGGACAACGCAGTCTTCAAAGTTGGGTGCTGGCGAGCGCTCCATCAAATGGCGATGCGTCCTGCGAGTGTGTCCAATTCGGAAACGACAGAAAGCAACCTGAAGCCTTGGCGGCATTAGGGGGTAGGTCCATGGGAACAGTAGCAGCAAAATGGCACGCAACTTTAAAGTTCCCTTCGACCGTCTGCCATCATCTTTGCCAAGCAGCCCCAAGAGCTGCCCGTATTCCTGCCATGTATTTGGTCTGAGGAAGAGCAAAACGCTTCAGTACGAAGAGGGTGGATGTCCAAAAATGAAACCAACACCACATGAACATCCTCGGAATCTGCCTCCATTTCTTCAGAACGTGTCAATGGTTGGTTAGATGCTGATGGAGGGGAATCTGAGGAACGGCGAGTCCTCTTGTGCCTTGGTTTAGAAGCAGGAACCTCCGTAATGATTGGATAGGTAGGATGAGCATCATTCTGAGGCAGGGATTCTATTGGGGCTTCTTGATGGATATTCTGTGGCCGTAAAAATGGAGGTCTGAATGGTCTCTGCTGTCTGTTACGAATTAGTCTGATCGCTCTGAGAGCGTCTGCAAAACTCACTCCTGGTTGTATGTATAATTCTTTAGCTCTCCTTCTAGCATTCTTTATGCTTAAGGAGCAACAACCTCTCTCTCATACAAGAAAAGGTGCACTGTTTAGAGGTAGCTAGGTGATCCCCACCACGGTTAGCACAACAAGGGGGACCAGGGCACGGTGTTCCATGGAAATCAAGAGAAACAATTGACACATACCCTCCCATGTCTGCAGTGCTTACTGACATGTCCAAAACGTTGACAATGAAAGCACCTACAGGAATTCTCCACGTAGGGCTTCACGGGAATACACAGATAACCAGCCTTGATATTCTTAGGGAGTTCCAACATATTGAAAGTTAATATGATAGTAGCGGAAGGAACTCTGGTGCCATTAACATTACGAGTGACAGGGTATGCACCAACTACCTTCTTAGAAGTCAGTTTAGCAACAAGGCAGTCCACATCATATTCAATAAGCTCCCCGGACCTGATAACCCCCTTGCAGGTGTTAAAGGTTGGATGGGCTGAAGAGGAGATATATAGGGAAGCAAGAGAACTAGTGCTTTGATTTTTTGATGCTGATTAAATGAAGAGGACTCCATAAAAAGGCAGCCATCACTCCTAGTCCACATTTGGCAACAAAGTCTTCAAATACATGCAAATGTCAGCCTTACTTATTGGTGTTGTGGTGGAGCAAATGTGAGTGTGTGTGAAGGGCCATTCTCCCACCTGTTTTCCCAATACTCTCTCCCTCCCTATGTAAGAATGTGTGTGTGAAAGGAAATGTTTTTTGTTTTGTTTTTATTTTTATATATAATATAAATTGGTGATTTCATTTTTGTATAAAATTTTATTCTCTTCCTCAGCAAATTGTTGATTATTATTTTTTTAGAAAGGCCACTCTATTAAATTTCAAATAATCCTACAATTTGTAAAGAGTGACAGAGACTGTAGAGTTGAGGTACACCAGTCAAAGTTATTGCACGTCCCATTTGAAAGAAGGAGGGCTTTTTTTTTATATAGCCTCAATAAGCGACCAGATCACAATAATAATTATATCGAGATCGGAGGCGCTGGCCTCTTTTGACCTCTGTAAATTGTGAACACTCGAGTGGACACTAGCAGGGCTTCCCACCCGGGGGTACCATGTGAGCCCTTTTCTTTTTGTTTGCATCAAGTGTGGTTGTTAGGTCTCCTTGATACGATTTTGTATTATTTTGTTGTACATTCATCTCATCTATTGCATTTGTTTGTTTTTTTTTCATTTATCTCTTGTTTGTTTGGTAGTAGGATTGGTTTATATAAGATTGTGGATATTTCGCCAAAAGGTAGGATTGTTTTTACGAGATCTCAAATTTATTTACTCGTCTCTTGTAAATATTTACCCCATATTTTTCTTGTAAATAAAGGACTCTACATACAATCCGTTTCATTTCTCACGTCCGAATTAGTGTAGGAAGCGGGTTGGATCGATTGGGGTTAGAGAATAGATTTTCGGCCGGCTACAGTGCATCATTGTCTGATTTTAAGACTAAAAATCTATCATAATCAAGATCATTGCCGACTTCGGAACCAAAGATCACAGTCATTGGTGGCACGGGGACAAGAAGCTTGGGGCCTCTGGGAAAAGTTATTAGTATTTTTACTCATAAATATTTGTATTAAAAGAACACATACCCATGGGGAGGTGAAGTCATGTTACTGTAGTTGCCCCAAGACTAGGCGCTTTACACTGTCCTCAGGGTAGCCCCCCCCCCCCCACATGCTACAGCTGTCATTTTCAAAACAGTGCAACGTCATGAATGGAAGTTTGATGAAAACTAGGCTAAGACCCATGCTGTGAACCACTATCAGCCCCAGAACAAGTGTGGCCTTCAAGGCGATACCTCCGGTGAACATGATTGGCAACCCGTACAGTGGTACTCAACACGAGGGTGTGAGGATCGTTAGTCTGACTCCTCTACAGTGACCTGTTCAGCAAGGTAGGACCCCTGAAGACAGACTGATGAACAATAATTTCCATCACAGTCTTCACTGATATAACCCAGTGTGTCATTGAAGTACGCAAGCCCCTTCACCATGACACAGTAATCCTCAGGGAGGGGAACGAAGGAGGTGATTGCGAAACCCCCATACCAGGAGCCTTAGGAGAAGATTAAACCTCTTCTCCAGTAGATGGTTGTTAGAGGGCTCAGTAAAAGCAAAGGAGTCGACCTCCTTTTCAGAGGTGGATGTACCCTGAGAGCAGGAGCAAATATGGCAAGAGGGCAGCCCCTCCAATTGTCAAATGGGTCACTCGGTTTTCATCCTCCACCCATAATCTGAGTAATAAAGAAGTGAGGGGCCTCATGGAAAGTAGATACTATGACCTCCCCATGTGTGAGGAGGTTTAGAGAAAAGTCACCATACAATCAGAAATTTTGTTTGTGATCATTTGCACATAATCGACCCTTGTCTAGCATTAATGGACTTTGCCAATCTGGCCCAGCATTTAGACGAAATTCGCCTGAAACTTTAGCAATAAAGGATGGTGCCGGCATAGGCCCCATGTGTATTGGAAGGAGGTGAGCATAGTCAACAGTCCAGCACCTTTCCCAGACCTAGATCCAGAGGGTAGGTTCTCTCTGTAGTCGTGTCAATCCTTGATGGCATTGAAGCTGGGAGGATATACTGCTCCTCCAGGTACAACAGAAATGTGGGGGGGGGGGTGTTTCTCCTCCAGCTTTCAGTTGTAGCTCAGGGTTTATCCTCAAGCTTCACCATCCACCTTCTTGAGGGTAGACAAAGAAATGAGGGGATAGTCATAGAAGGAAAAATAGGTGCAGAGAGATAGAGGGGGGAAAATGCACCAGTGTCCTCAGACCTCATCAAAGGGTTCAGGACAATCAAGTCAGTTATATGACATCTTTGCCAAGTGTATCGTTCTATACCCACTAGGTACAACACTTTGGGAGCTTCTTAAAATGGGTGTAGACCAGTGGTAAATCACTTACCATTAAAAAACAAGGATGAAAATAGCAAAATTTTGCCATTATAATATAAATTGTAATTACCTTTTCTTGGATTGAGTCTGGTTGCAACAACTTACTGGGTGTGTTTGGTAGAGAGTTTACAAATTTTGCACATGGTCCATCAACATTAGGAAAAGAACTTGTCTCTGTATGAAAGAATTCTTCACTAATTTCTTCCTTCAAAGAAATCTCTTCCAAGTCCTGTGTAAAGAATTACAAAATTAAATTCCACACAATACAACCAGGAAACGAGGTAATAACTAATGTGACCAATATTATTCATGTCACTAATGGATGTTGATCTATGGAAATCAGTTTGTGCTCTTTTCATATTTTAAATTCACATTAATAATGGCTTATTTTGGAGATATGATCATTTTCATGTGAAAAGAATGAGTGATCCATCGGATTGTAAAGATTAGTGGGTGCAACTATCAGAAGTGTGCGTGTTGCTAATGGCTAAATAGCAGTGTCAAAAGTAATGAGTGGAGACTGACTAAATAAGGAGTGCCAAATGTTCACTCAAGTAGAAAAAAAGTTGTCATAACCAATGTTAATTTGAGGAACTTGATGACATCTTTGGTTAAATGGCATGAAATACAAATAGCTATAGTTGAGGGTGGTGTGGATGAATTGTTTGTATGGAGAAGTGAGATGCTCTTTCTGATCTCCAAATTTAATGCTTGATAGTGCTTTGATAACATTGATTTTCTTTGTGGCTTTGTTTGTAATGATTGCTGTGTGGGTTTTGAATGCCCTGTGGGTATCTAGTGTGAGTCCTAAGAGGGTGGGGCTTTTGCATATTGGTAGGTGTTGTTCATTTAGTCTGATTCGGGGGTGCTGTTTTGATTAATGGTAGTGTGGTGTGAAAAGCAATACTGTTGATTTGTTTGCTGAGGCAGTCATGCAGTTTTATGTCAGCCAGTGTGTTGGTATGGGTGTTAATTAATAAGTGGTTGTAGGATGTCATGTGTGAATAGGGAAATGCTTAGTCTTGGATCTGTGTGCGATTGATTCTTTTAGGGAGGAAGCTAATGTTTGAGTAGTTTCCAGATGCAGAACTCAGTTGAGGTAGAAAAGGACTTTACAAGTAGTAATAGATGAGTCACTGAGGTTTTCTAGGTAGTGTTTTGAAGAAACAATAAAGCAAATAGTGTGTTGGGCATCATTCAGATAAATGTTACAAATGTAAAGATGTTATCCTTAAACTTGATAAGTTGTATGCTAGCAACATTTAGTGTATTGTATAGAAGCATGATTCCCACATTTTAGACATGATATCAACCTTCTAATTAGTGCAAAGGAAGGCAACAAAGTTATTACCTTTCCTGAGGTACTTTGAATATTTAGACTGAGCGTATTAAATGTTTTCAATTGAAAGGTGTGCGAGTAGGATCAGGGGCCAGTAGTAGGAACCCCACTGATATAACTGGGAGAGGTACTGTCTACAGAACACTCCATGAAAATGACACTCAAGCAAGCATGATAAGTCTATAAACTCTACTATTATTATTACTAAGACATGGCAATCTTGAGTGATAGCATTGGTGTGAAGAAAATATGAAATAATGTTTGCCATTGTACAATAAATTCAGTAAGAAACTAAAATTAACAAAGATTGCCTTTTCATGGTGGAGGTATTGTTGCAAAAATTCACAGCTAGTGTTTGATAGAGAGTTTTGAGATTTTGCACACAATATACTAAAAGTAACAGAAGAACATCTCTCTATCAAAGAATTCTTCACTAACATCTTCCTTCAATGAAATTTTCTCAAAGTCCTATTGAAGTAGCAAAAAAATAAATTCTTACAGAGGATTCAAAATCAGTTATGTTTTCATTCATGCATATTCATGTTTTTAATGTCTTACTTTGACTCACTTCCATGTGAAAATAATGAGTGATGGATCAAAGTATAAAGATTACTGTGTGAAACTAGCTGAAGTGTGCATGGTAACAGCTAAATAGTGGTGTTAAATGTGATAATGGGAGATTGAATAAATAAGGAATGACAACCTGATCAAGGGAAACATAAAAACATCTATCAGATCGACCCCAGCTACTAATGCCTTCTCACTCAGTGTCATACTGCATAGAAACAAGATAAATAGAATAATTTTTCTACTAAAAAATGTTATTTCCTAATATACAAAAAATTCTGTGCAGAGATGAGGATCAAACCAAACATACTGAAGAGGCAAGCACTGATTTGATCTTAATTAGAGCAATGCCTTAGACCATGCAGCTATATGTGAGGATAAAATTATTACAAATTGAGAGGCTTTTAAGACTTGCTTCCACAGGTTAATTGGAATGACTATGGGAGAGAAATTGGGGAGCTCAATAGATAAACAAGAAATGGAGTTAAAGATGCAGCAAATGTACCTATATTATATATATCTGATGGATGTGATTTTAAAAATAATTAAAGAACCCATCTGGCAACTTCCAACTACGGCAAAAGTTGCCGTAATTAGCAGAAAGTCTAAGGATAGGCTAGATTAAAAAACAAGAAAAAGGATAAAGGAACAAAAGCAAGACAAGCTAAAAATAATAAATAAATAAAAAGTAACAAGAATGAAACACACTCCAGCGTTGGGATATGCTAGGCTTCACCAAGCACAGGAACATGCAACCTACAACAAAGACTCAAATAAAAGGGAGGCCAGCCTCCTCAAAAAAAAGTTATATTCTGCAAGTCTATATGCACGAACCAGTCCTGAGTGCAAGAGACAAAGTATAGTAACTCTTCTCATCCTTGCATCAGGACAGGTAACTTGCGTGAAGATCACCCAGAGTGGAACATTCAACAAGAATGCATAGAGCAGCCTGGGGTCCACAGGTGACCACTCTATCAGATGGCAGTGCATCTGCTTATAAGCTAAGCTGTGGATGCAGTGAGATCTTTTAGTGAATGAGGGAGTCACCAGGCTCGCACATATAGGCGAATAATACACTAAACACTGCGGAGTGAGTGGCATCATCCAAGCAAAAACAAGTTGGTAGGCTCTGAATGAGGGGCAAGCAGAAGGCACTGGTTGCCAGGCAAATGCTTGTATGTTGGATCGAGTCCATCTTCCCCAATACACGCTCGGATGTAGATGCATAAAACTAACATTCATAATTAAACTTGAAACGAAAAAGGATCGATAAAAAGGCAAGGCAGTAGCCCTATCAGCGCCCCATGCATTGAATGTCATGCGGAGAAGAATATCCAAGACCCCCTAAGGCGGCGAATAGGAGCCTCTCAGGTGGGTTAGAAACAAGTCTGGGTCAGGTAGAGTCATTGATGGCAGCGAAAGTGCACCACTTTAGTCTTGTCAAAGGAAAACCAAAGCCTGGGTGCTTCGGCATAGCGAGAGAAACGATTCATTGATTGTTTTAATGACATCTGGGCCGCATCAAAAGAGATTGAAAAGTCATCCATGAAGAGTATAATGAGAACATCTTCCGGCAGCATCGAGGTGATGCCGTTGATGCTCAAGGAAAAGATTGTGACACTTCCATGAAGGCCCCCCTTTCCTGTTCCATTGGCCCAGAAAAGGCTTCCCCAACCTGTATGCAAAATTGACAATCTCGCAAAAATTCAGATATAACGATTGTGAGTTGTCCCATTGCTCCAATCGTGTGGAAATTCTCCATAGCTGCATAAGCTTCTGTTTGAGTGTAGTCTCACACTCGACTAACCATCATAGAAGCGGTCGGGAGGCAAAATGACCAGACGTTCTAGGAATAGTAGTTAAGCCCACAGCAAAGAGTTTGCTGGAGAAGAAATCAGTCATTTCCTGAAATGCTGACCAACACGCCTGCGCCAAGCGCCACCCAGGTGGGAATTCAGTCGGCAGTAGCCTAGAAAATATTTGAATGGGAAATCATTAACTACCACCCGCCCAAAATCTGGTTGTACATCCAGAGAGCAGAGCGATAGATCAAGACAGCAAAATGAATTGGTTCATTTTGCATGGCATCACTATCACTGGGGAGCCATCAAGTGTCCAAAGGGCACTACTAATCATGGTCACTTTGGAGGGATTTTACACATAAGTCGAGAGGATCCTGTGCAATAAATGGGTAACCTTTGGCTCTCTACTAATATCATCTGATGGATGATGTTACCCTTGGCCAACATGCTGCCATCAGTGGAGTGAATAATCAGAAAGCGTTTAAGCCAGCTGGCTCAAAAATGCAAGGATAATCTCTAAATCAGCAGCTCCATCGTAATCAAGGGAACTTGCAATTTTTGTGTTTGTCTAGGACTCCCCACCTGGGAAGGCATTGGGGTCTGATGTGACTATCTTGACTTGGTCGCTCGCGGAAGAGGCAACAGACACATCTCTCTTAGGATGGGCTTGCAGATTTTGGTTTGACCCCATGGAAGATCCAACCCTCTGGGGCTAGGTCACCTCCAGGTCTATGGCTATCTAATAGGGAAGGGGGGGGGCTCCATGTGGTCATCCCCCCCTCCCCACTAAGACATCACAGATCCCATTTGAAGTTCCTTTTCTATCATCCAATGCCAGTGAACCAGCATCCTAGAAGAAGAGAAGGAGACAGGTACATTGAACCTTGTAAACTAGTCATGCCTGCAAGCAGGACATTGGGGACCACAGACCGACTGGCCCTGTTATGCCTTGCTTCCCTAAATTATAGGCTGACTCACTGCTCTCTTTGCAGTCCCCTATGAAAGGCACCTCATAGGTGTGCAGGGGGAGGGGGGTTGTTCTTCCTGTCACAGGCAAGGGCTACTTTTTGAGCGGCTAACATAATGGTAGAGGGGAAGTTAAAGGGAGAGTATTTAAATGAAAACTCACATCATTGGGCATGGTGACCCTGTTGTTTTCACAGGACTCAAACGCTAATCACCCCAGGTAGTTGTCCGCTCTGCGAGGGGGCTACTGCGTTTGAGACCAGTCCTCTTCTCACCCAATGGCAGGTCAGCCAATCACCCTATTAAATTAGAGGCCGAGCAGAGAAAGTTGTGGGCGGGGTTGTAGGGAAAGTGAGGAAGCAGGATAAGACAGGGTGTCAGAAGGAGGGACGAGAGGTTAAGACAATGCACCGATACCCATCAACACTGGGGCAGGAAAGCAAATCGCCGTGACTCTTACGGGATGGATGAGAGAGAATGATAAAATAGAATGAGTCATACCATAAAGAAATAGATACAGGATTTTTTTTCTATGGAAACTTTTTTCCTTATTACAAAATATCCATGCAGGGATAATGATTAAACAAAGAACACTGAGAATTAAGCACCACTTTATCTCAGTTAAAGCACTGCCTTAGACCACTTAGCTAGCTAGCATCTGAAAAAAATTCTCATGAAATGGCTTTGAATAAAGGAATAGATAAAATTCAACCCTCTCAACTTATTTCTTTTTAACCAATAATAAGTTGTAGAGAGATTAAGCTACCATGGGAACATTGCTAAATATTATAACAAGCACCTCAATATAACTACCTCTTTGACTGGGCATTCTTTTAACAGCAATTCATTAGAACCATCAACAATTGCTCGTTCTTGACCTGTGATCAATTTTACTTCATTTCCAAGATCTGGATAAGACAACTCTTCCTTCATTTCTTTGATGGCAGTATCTTTATAAATATCCTATAATAAAAAAAATTATTTACTTTCTGTAACAATATGCAAGGAAAGATTTACAAGTTAATCATTAGATAGGTAAAAGTATATTAACCCTTAACCGGCGGACATTGTCAATTGACGTTCCCATAGAGAACGGCGGGTAATATCAATTGATGATTCAATTGATGTCCCATTGTTTTATTACTAATTGGCAACTCCTTCAGTGAAGGAGATGGAGTCGAAGCTTCAACATTGTCAAATTTTGAAAAGCGTAGAAAGTTATCTTCAAAAGAAATAGTTTATATTGCATATTTACTTAAATAAAATAATATTTTAAATGATATATGACCTTCTAAGAAAAATTAAAATTACTCGTTTTTCCCTATATAGCACAAGTTCTGATGCAACTCAGACCCGCTGGTTAAGGATTAACTAAAATGCATACAAAATAATGATGTTGAATGCTAGTATATATAATAAAATGCTGAGATGCTTACATTTGTATCATCTAGATGAAAATTAATTGGATATTCATTAACTTCCTTTTTCGTTTCTTCCATTTCTGTAATCTCTGAATAAATCCTATAACAAATAAAAGCAAAATTGCTTCAATCTGATAAAAAATTCAATTCATTGCCTCATTAGTTAACATATCAGTACTTTTGGAGGATAGTTGAGTGGCTGGAGCTTAGTTGTGCTAAAAGTGCTCTCTCTGACATGCTTGGTAATTTCTCTGAGTGGTGGCTCATTTAGTTTTGTTTGGTGGGAGGTTGTTTAAGTGTGTGAGTACAGGGTAGAGTGGATGTGTTTTAAGCTATGATCCTGCCTCTGGTAGCACTAGGCTTGTGATTAATTTTGAGGATGGGTGGAGGTAGTTTTCTTTAGGTGATTATTGGGATGAGATTGATTTAGAGTCATTCCACATTAAAATTAATGTTTATTGACATGAATGAGAAAAGATAAATAGTACCATTTAGCTCATGGTTCCAGAAATGTGGAGCTATTAACTTTTCCAAACCTAAATATGAGATAATAAACTTTTAAATGTCATATCTTAGTTATAATATTTATAAAACTCATTCTTAAACTATTAATTTGAAACATAATGAAAATTTACAGTAACCTTCAGTTATTATATATATCAGTCAGTATTTGTGATTGTTGGTTTTCAACTAAAAAATATCTTCTGGCGATCACAAATTGTGTTTAGTACTTTTATGCATGGCTGATTTAATTGGCATCAGCCTTGTGCAAAATATAGTTTTGCCTGATGTAGTATCTGAAAATTGCTATTCTTTTAGTTAATTTTCTGATATGTTAAATTTAGTGTTTTTATGGCAATAACTGTGGAGTGTCCAGGTATCACCAAACAAACACAAGATCACCATTGAATTGAAAATGTATACCAATGAGGGAACAGGCCAATGAGTGACTGATTTTGCAAAAGATATGGTGAGATCATAAAGGCCTTGAGAGGCAAAGTAAAAAATAAACAGGCTAATAAAGCAAATGTTATTAAAGCATTGACTAATATAGATTCTTAATTTATTAGGAGGACTTTTCAGGAATTATAACCTAGACGTAATGTATTATTATAAAAAATAACACTAGAAATTATATTTGCATTAAAACATTCATATTTTTTTAAATTGTGAGAGTAACTATTTAGCCCCCAGAAAAAATGATTTCTAATTAGGCTACTTGTATTTAAATGGGAAATAATGTTTTGGTTTTGTCATCTCAAGTTTTTGACCTGCTTCTAGGAACCACATAATGGTCCAAACTGAGGTTGCAGCTTAAATAGTATATTAAAGACTAAATAATTTAAGAACATACATTACATTTTTAGCTTTAAGGCGAAAATGTCTTTAAACCCCTCCATCAATATAAATGAAGGAGTTTCTAAGATCTAAACCAAGATGGCTTAGGGTATGACTCATCTCTCGGCAACAATGGCAGCCTCAAGATCAACTGTGGATGCAGTGAGAGCTATTTGGCACCTGAGCGAGGCATAGAGCTCACATGCACAGGCAAATAATGCATGTGGAAGGCACCAGTTTCCAGGCAAAGGCAGCTGTGGTGGATCAAGTCCACAATACACTCTCGGCTGCAGATGCATAAAACTTGCACCTATAGTTGGGCTTTGAAAGAACAAAGGATCAATAAAAAAGTAAGGCAGTAGCCCTATCATCATCCCAGGCACTGAACATCAGAGAGTGAAGAATATCCATGGTACAAGAGGCCCTGAGGCTGAGAATGAGCCTCACAGGTAATGGTACTAGTCTACTACTTCCAGGCAAACCATATTAGAAACAGGTCAGTATCAAGGTGGAGCTATAGATGATGGCAAACTACACCAGTTTACTCTTGGTAAAGGAAAACAGAAGCCTGTGCACTTCAGGATAGCCAGAGACATGGTTCAATGCCTTTTGGAGACAATGGTCCAGAGTTGGCATCTCGGCTGTGCCAAAATAGATCAAAAGGACGTCAAAGTAGAACATCTTCCAGCAGCACTGAGGGGATGCTGTTGATGCTAAGGACAGAGTGAAACAGTAAGGACACTTCCGTGTGGGGCACCCTCTTTCTGATGAATTAGGCCGGAGAGGGCTCATTGCATTGGTACGCCAACTTGATCATCTCACAAAAATTCAGATGGAGACTCCATGATACCGTATTGACATGCTGTATCATAGGCCTTCTCCAGATTAAAAAAAACTGTGGCTTGTGCTGTCTACAAAGGAAGCTCTTACATACAGAATTTTCCAGTTTAAGCAGAGCAGCCAAAGTGAAGTGGTACTTGAAGAAGCCGCACTGTGCAAAAGACAGATGACCTTTGATGCCCAGAAAGAGTCTAATATAATATTTACCAATTTCTGCATTCTGCACCAACTTACAACTGCAGGAGGTTAGAGAGATTGTGCAGAAACCGGCCATGATAGAGAGATTTTTCCTGGGTTTGTGAAAAGCAAGCACAGTAGCGATTTGCAAGGATTATAGGAGGATACCATCTACCTAGATCCAGTTGAATAAAAATAACAGAAAAGCATGGCATATGGGACATCTTCCAGACCAGGGCTGGTGTCCACTCATGAAGTGAGAGTGTAAGGTAACTCACTCAATGTAAACCTGTCCTTGAAGGGTTATTGCCCTCTGGAGGTAAAGTCCAGTCGGCAAGCTTCCACGATATCACAAAACAAATTGAATGATGGTGGATTGCACCACAGACTCAGGGTTTGAGATTGTTGTACCATTCTCCTGGAGAAGGAGAGGGGGCTCCTGAGAGAACTTGCCCTGAATCCTTTTGATGCCCTTCCATACCACTATTGGAGTCTTCCATTAAGAGAAGACATGTATACCCACCAGGAAAAGTGGCAGGCATGCTTCGAAACATATCAGAACCTAGCCTTAGCCTGATGAAATTTACCGACAGTAAAATCATTCATGTGTCGCTTATATATATAAATATATATATATATATATATATATATATATATATATATACATAACGCTTCTTTGTAAGAGGGTCTCCTGCAAAAAGATATCTATAAAAAAAGGAAACGAGCCTCTGCAGAATATGCTCTCCAGGCTAGTCTTGGAGATGCAGGGGACCCTCTTCAGGAGGAAAGAGACCAGCGGAAATGGCCATATACTTCGCAGAGGCAGAAATCTGGGCCCCCTTAGGCAGACAATGGTTACAGCTGGTAACATCATATGTTATGACCAGAGATTGCATGATGGTCAGAACGTCATCTGATTAATCTTCTGAGGAAGATTACACCCATTTATGGTTGGTAATATTGTGTTATACGATTGGAGGAAACAAGAAGCTTGGAGTGTCATCTGATACCAGTGGCGATGAAAGTACTCCACATTACAGCTGGTAACATCTTCTCTTGAAGATATCAATCAGTTATTTTGAATTACAGGGGACAGAAGGACATAATGAGACAGCTTCAAAGTGGTGGATTTATGTCTGCGACACTCCTCTCTCACAAGAAGTTTCCAAATTTTTTTATATACTCATTTCAAGTGAGTGTAGTTATATATAATAATGGTCCAGTTAGATGTCATTTAGTTACTAAGTTTTTTTGACATTTTTCCAATTGAGCCAATGGTTATAGAGAGCAGTGAACACAGTGAGATGTTTTTTACAATAACTATCCAGTTAACTTTATCATAAACTTAATAGGGTAGAAATTTCCAAATGACCAAATGTTTTGGAGGATACTCCTACCTTAGTATTAACCCCCACATTGAGGGGTGGAGGAGCCCTAGTTCTAGCCGAGGCTGGGTGTGAAACCCTTTATGTGGCAAGATCTACCAGGGAAGCACCCAGAGTGGGTAGAGCCCTCAGATGGGTTCAGAATTAGGGTGGAAACAACCATGCTCGTTGGCCTGGATGGGTCAGGACCACATGATATCTTTCTTAACAATGAGGCTTAAGATGTCACAGGCCACACCAGGACAAAATCCTTAGCCTCGTGAAATAAGAGATGATCCTGTGCCTAAAGGGCCAGGATTTTCTTCTCAAGGAGATATGCACCACTTTGATTTGAGGAAGCAGGGTGCAGCTTCCTCATGATTTGTACTTATCATGTACGGCGGTGGAGCCAGATCATTTAGAAAAGTTGGAACTGGAGCTGGAGCTAGTCAAAATATGCTAGTTCAAGCTTCATACACTAAAAGTCCAGCATAAATTTTCCTCTTTCTCAACAATATTAAAATGTATCACTTTGAAAAATCCTTTTGTTATATCATAATCTTTTAAAATTAAACCATATTATTTTTCTAAATAAATTAACTAATTATTTCTTATTTTCTTTCAAAAAATAAATCTAAATTAAGGTTTTAATTTGTAACTAACAAAACTTGTTTTTGCTTAGCTTGTATAATTTATTTTCTTGAACCCCATCAAATTGGCTACTACATCTCAAACACAAGTAAGATCTGCTGTGTTTGAGCATTTTATTGTTTCAGCAAACATTTTATCTACCATTGCAAGAAAGATTATGATGATGCTGTTTAAAATAATCTTTTATCAAACACTCAAGTAAAGAAATTATAAATACTATTACACCAGAAGTTGCGCGTCCTTTTGGAACAGAAGAGCTGTTTGTAGCCACGAAGGTACGACAGATCCATATATATAGATATATATTGTATCAAGTTCAGAGGCACCAGCTTTCTTTAATAGTCTAAAGATGCCAGGATCATGAAAAAAAATTGAGCTTGAAGGCGCAAGGCTCCATAAGAAGCACACACCCAATTTTTCTCGCAAGAGTGACTGCTGGCAAGATTTTCCCCCCTGGGGGGGTGGCAAATCGCAAACCATGGTACCACTAAGATAACTCCCCCTTTTGTTGTCTCCTCTTTTTGTATTTGTTGTTTGTTCTTTAGTAATTGTGTATATATTTTTGATTGGTAGGGTTTCAAGATAGGATTGTTTTATTTATATATAAATAGGCTCGTGTGCATATTTACCCCATATTTTTGTAATTATTATTGTATTTTTTTGGTAAGTAAAGGGACTGTATATACAATCCGTTTCATTCTCCTTCAATTTCTCACATCCAGATTAGTGTAGGAAGCGGGGTGGATCGATTGGGGTTAGTCTAGATCTTCAGGCCGCTACAATGCTGATGTTGATGAAAGATTCTGTGGAATCAAAATTAGTTCCTTGATCACTACAAGCTGCACTACCAGCTCTGATTTAAAAAGACTAACTATGACTCGCAAGAAATAAAATTTGAAGAGGCATCTACAGAGATTTCATCCAAAGATATGAAATTGTCGACAAGAAAGACACACAAGTGACTACTTCAACTGGAAATAAGAAACATACTGTTGGACAAATTTCACTAATGAGAAGTTTTTTTGTAACAAACAAATTTACTGTCACAATGACCTCTCATAAATTTGGAAGCATATCATAGAAATGGTGGTAAAAGACAGTCGACCTCTAATTTTTATCTCAAAACCAGCCTTTTAGGCATGAATGGAAAAATGCCTCAAAACTCGAAATATCTCTAGGTAAAGATAATATTAGAAAGATCATACTTAACCCTTTTTGCATCAGCCATTTTTCTCAAGCTTGCTGCAGCGAAAATTACAAATGGTACACATTATTGAAAATAATTAAATCAATTATTTAAATCTCTTTTATAAATCAAATAATATATTTTAATTGAAGAGAATTATTTTATTGATATAATTCTAAAATTATTAATAATCTTTTACCTATTTATAATTATTAATAATTCTGTGTTCTTCCACAAATTTTCATGGACCACCATGTAAATTTTATGATTTTTAAAAATCAGTTATGATTTAAAACATATTTCTGATTATAGAAGCATGGGAGACTGAAAATTTTGCTCAGGGCCTATTTTTGACCTATAAAACTGTATTTTCTAGACATAATAGACTTGCTTGTTGGTGTGTCTTCAATAATATATTAACTTAAGGCATTTCTTCATTTTATTAAATGAAAAACATAATTGTATTTAACCAATAATAAGGAAGTCTCATAAAAAATGATGTGTTTATAGGGATGTGAGTAATAAATCAGCCTCTCTTTGCGATCCTGTTGGGGTGAGGCCTAGAACCAAGTCAAGTTACGCCCATTCATAAATCTCAGTTTACAAACAAAGAAGGACTGACCTAAGCGATTTATGTATTTTAATTAGATGCTTAATAACTAACATCAGAGTTGGAAAATAAAAACTTGGAAAAAGTCTTATGTTCCTCAAAATGGATGGATGCATATGACATAGTTAATTATTTTGTGATTAATATCTGATTTATTAATGACTAAAAAAGTGGTGATTAAAACACTGGCAGTTAAAGATATACATGCAAATCACACATATGAATATCTTTTAAAATTGTTAGAAACTATAATTATCAGAATCAGTCAAGTAGCCACTGCAGCTGGAACACCAAAATAAACTATTATTATAAGCAGCCGATCAGATTCTTCAAATGATAATGAAGATTTTTCAAATTATTTAGACAGAATTGGAAGGATGAATATAAAGCACATCAATGAAGATGGAGACAAGAAGAAAGAAGTGGAAAAATATGACCACTCATCAAAACTGACTATAGAAGAATTCCAGATTCTAAGAAATGTAGCTATGACTGTAACGTTAATTTTTCCCACCTAAGTCAGCATAGAAAGGCTATTTTCTGCACTAAGAATTATAAAATCCGGGTACACGAAAATTCCAAATTTTTATTTTTAACTCCACGAAAATTCCAAATTTTTATAGGGGAGATTACGATAAATTACGCAGCATGCTAAATCAGATTAGGTGGGATATAGAATTCCATGGAAAGAATACTTATGAGATGTGGGATATTTTTAAGACTATATTAAACATGGTTCAGGAACAGTGTATTCCGATGAAGTCTATTAGGAAGAAATGTAGGAAACCATTATGGTGGAACCAAGAAATAGCAAATAAAGTTTCAGAGAAAAAAAGGGCATACCAGAGATTACAAAGTGAGAGTAGTTTAGATAATTTAAACCATTATAGGTCAACCAGAAATGAACTAAATAAGATTATTAAGAAGACCAAAAGGACAGCAGAAATTAATTTAGCTAAAAATAATAATAAAGATCCTAAAAAATTCTTTAGCTATTATAGAATCAATAATCAATCTAACAGTGATAAAATAGGGCCTATTAAATATGAAGGGGTTTTGAAAGAATCTGATGAGGAAATAGTAGAGGTCCTTAATGATCATTTTGCTTCAGTATTCACAGAAGAGAAACCAGTTAGATTAATTGATGATAATTCTAGGTCAAGGGAAGTAGTGATAAATTCTATTAATATAGACAGAGAAGAAATTAAAGGGCTTATAATTCAGTTAAATACTAGTAAGGCATCTGGCCCTGACAACATTCATTCTAGGATACTCAAAGAAGGTGTAGAAAGTATTGCAGTAGCTCTCGAGAAGATATTTATTAGATCACTAGAGTCTGGAGAAATACCAAATGATTGGAAATTGGCAAATGTAGTGGCAATTTTTAAAAAGGGAAGCAAAGAGGACCCAAATAACTTTAGACCAGTAAGCTTAACTTCTATAGTCTGTAAAATTCTTGAGAAGATGGTTAAGAAGGGAATTTCTGATCATCTAGAGAGTAGCAGGTTAATTAATGATGCTCAGCATGGTTTTAGAAAAGATAGATCGTGTTTAACTAATTTACTGGATTTTATGGATTATGTAACTAAAGAATTAGATAGGGGTGAGAAAGTTGATGTGATCTACTTAGATTTCAGCAAAGCTTTTGATAAGGTTCCACATAGAAGACTAGTTCATAAATTAAAGCTGCATGGGATATGTGGGAACGTTTTAAATTGGATAACTGAATGGCTGAAAAATAGGAAACAGAGAGTTGTACTGAATGGAGTGAGGTCAGAGTGGAGGAATGTTATTAGTGGCGTACCTCAGGGATCAGTTTTAGGCCCTTTATTATTTATAATCTATGTAAATGATCTTGGGCAAGGTGTAAATAGCAAAGTGTCAATTTTTGCTGATGACACTAAATTGGCAGCTGTAGTCAAAGAGGTTGAGGGTAGCTTTAAAGTGCAGGGTGACTTAGATAAGCTGTTAGCTTGGGCTCAGAAGTGGCAGATGACTTTTAACCTTAATAAATGCAAAGTTATTAACATGGAGAGAGATAATAGGGAATTTAGCTATGAGATGGATGGATATTGGCTTAATTCAGTTGAAGATGAGAAAGACTTAGGAGTGGTAGTAGATAGGTCACTGAAATTTTCAAAGCAGTGTATTGAGGCAAAAAATAGAGCAAATAGGGTGCTAGGTTACATTAAAAGAAATGTTAGCTACAAGAGTAAGGAGGTCATCCTTAAACTATACAACTCTTATGTCAGGCCACATTTAGAGTACTGTATACAGGCATGGTCACCACATTTTAGACATGATATAAACTTATTAGAGTCAGTACAAAGGAGGGCAACAAAAATAATACCATCCCTGAAGCACCTTCAATATGAAGATAGACTGAGGGTATTAAATATGTTTTCATTTGAAAGAAGGTGTGTGAGGGGAGATATGATTGAGCTTTTTAAAATCTTTTCTGGGATGGATAAATTAGATTTCAGCAAGTTATTTGAGTTAGAAGGTAGTAATAGAACTAGAGGCCACCACTTAAAGATTAAAAAACAGAGGTGCAGACTGGATGTTAGAAAATATTTTTTCACACTCAGAGTGGTGGATTATTGGAATAGTTTGCCACCTGAGACTGTAGACAGCCCAAACTTGAATGTTTTCAAGCGCAGATTGGATGATTATATGGGGATGGAGGGTTAATTTCTTACTTTTTGGTATGTGGATATGTTTCTTGACTCATTCCTGTGGATGCAGTTTCTTTTTATTGTATATTTTGGAGGATTTTGATTTTGTTTTTGACAGACTCCTATGGAGGCTTTAAATTATATATTGTAGATGCATGGTTGGACATTCCTATGGATTGTTAAATTGTATATTGTAGCTGCATGATCTGACAAAATCCTATGGATGCATTATATGGGTGGGACTTGATGGATACGGATGACCTTTGATAGGCCCTTGTGGCTTTTGTCATCCGTTAAATTATGTTATGTTATGTTATGTTATGTTAGGCTACAATATATGACATGATGTCTGACAGTAGCTTCAGAGGTCACCAATCACGGCATTATATATTTTTGTTTTGGGGGTTTGTAACCTCTATTTTGTATTATTTACTAAATATCTTCACCTCTGCTCATTTATAGTTTTTTCTAAGTTAGGTAAGGTTTTGTGATGTCTTTTATTGTTTTTTCCTATTTTTTTTGTTTCGCTGCGAATGATAACAGTATTTTACTGGCAATGGTGTTGCTATAAATAGGACCTGCTGCACAAATGCTTCGGTTTTGTCATGCTCTAGTTGTGTTACCAAAATCAGATTTAAGATCATATTATTTTTGTAGGTTACACATTCCTTCGCCGTGGGGGAGGCGGACCTATCCACCGATGCTGGAGCTTACTTTCTACCTCTTGCCTTTTTTTTTTTTTAATTATTTCATGTTTCTCTTTTAAAGTAGCCTAGTGCAAAGCAGTGGTGAGTACAGCGACTTATGCCCAAGGAGGCAGTCACCAGATGGGATCTTAAAATCCAAAAAAAGTTTAGTGAGATATATAAAGTATATCTTTGATATATACTATATAGCATTGTATATTTTTTTTAAAAAAGGAGATATTGGTAGCACTTCAGTTTTGGGGTGCACGATAGGTGGCGCTGTTTATAGGCTACAATTTGGGGCTACAATATATGTCTTATGACATCAGACAGTAGCATCAGATGTGAACAATTATGGCGTTATATTTTTTGTATAACAGTATATACTGGGGGGCATCACCCCCCAGACCCCCCCAATTGATTGTTGGGGGGATCCCCCCCCCCAACACTTATTACTGGCGGAAAAACCTAACCTAATAACAAACAATTCTTACTTTTATAGGTTTCTTGATTAGTTTATGTGCCTCTAGATAATCTAAAAGTTTTTCGTGATTATTCAAACTAAAGCCAAATTCGAATAACAAAGAAGCACATGGAGAGCACGAAAACCCAATAACAAAAGTAAAACATTTGCAAAACGGGTCCTATTTATAAGCTACAATGTTGCCAGTAAGAAGCTATTATCATTCGCAGCAAACAAACAAAACAAAAAATAATAAGAGACATTAAGAAACCTTACTTAACTTAGGAAAAACTATAAACAAGCAGAGTCGCAGATATTTAGTAAATAATACAGACTAAAAGTTACAAATCCCCCCCCCCCAAAACAAAAAAATATAATGCCGTGATTGGTCACATCTGAAGCTACCATCTGATGTCATAAGAGACCTTTGATAGGCCCTTGTGGCTTTTGTCATCCGTGAAATTATGTTATGTTATTTTATGAGATATATTGTAGCCTACTAACAGCGCCACCTACCGTGTACCCTGAATCTGAAGTATTACCAAGATATTTATAACAAAGCCAACAAAAATCAAAGGAAACTATTTTTTAAAATTTAACCAATTTTACTGGATGGAAAAATGGGTAGAGACTCAGATATGAAATTTGTTCAACCATATGTAACTATATTATTAGTACACTAGTATTCATGAATTTCTGATATCTCAAGTAATTTTGGAATAAATTTTGGGAATAAATTGTGTAATTAGTAGGGTTGATTATTGTAATTCAATTTATTGTCATTTGCCTAGGTCACAACTGAAAAAATTACAACTAATTCTGAATAGAAGTGCAAGGCTTATTAAGAGTATACCACGAAGAGACAGGATTACCCCTGTATTAATGGACTTGCACTGGCTGCCTATCAAGGCTAGAATTATTTTCAAAATTTGTGTCTTAACACATCAAGTATTGCGTATTGCACACTGGTTCACCATTATATCTGAGAAGCTTAATACGTTATTCAACCAACGGAAGACACCATCAGCACCCGTAGAGCTGCTACTGGAGTAATCCTTTTTGAGCCAAGATTTTTAACAGGTGCTGGCTTTCGCACCTTCAAATGTGCTGCTCCAAGATTTTAAAACTATCTTCCCCTGAGCATCCGACAAATTGAAGACATCAAGAACTTTAAAAGAAAATTAAAAGCACATTTGTTCTTCGAGTGTTATGATTTAAGTGATAAGACCATTTGTGAATCATATGCTCTTTGAAAAAGAAAACTATATGTCAATGGTCCTGCAGAGAGTCATTTCGGCGGAGTGGGACCTGTTAAATAACAACATCAATAACAATAAATAGGAACAATCAAGGGTATTTTCACCAGAATGAGTTTATGATTGACTAGTAATTTGATAATCGATATGATAAAAAATAGTATGTAATTATAAAAAAGCAACTTCCAAAATAGATGAATGATAAAAAAAATGGGGGAAAGATAAAATATAAAGTAAACATTACTTAGATTAAATTTGAATAAAATAGTCATGCAAGTATAAAAAAAACTATGCCAAAATGAAAAAAAATAGAAAAAAGAAGTGATTAAGTGTAGAAAAGGTGGAAATAGAGGAAAATAGAAAGTAAAAAATCCCAATTGCACTCTTTGTCCAGACATGAGATCAATGTACTCCACAATTTTGTAAGATGGTCCAATATTGTGGGTAGTAAATGATTGTAAACTTTACTCTTAAATGTCTTTAATAAAAAAATGGGTAATACTTCAGATTTGGGGCGCACGTAGGCGGCGATATTAGTAGTCTACAATATATATCTTATAACGTCAGACGGTAGCTTCAGATGTGACCAATACGGCGTTATATTTTTTTGTTCTTTTGGGGATTTTTAACTTTTAGTCTGTAATATTTACTAAATATATGCGCTTCTGTTCGTTTATAGTTTTTTTTTAAGTTAGGTAAGGTTTCTTGATGTCTTTTATTGTTTTATTTTTGTTTTTGTACTTTTTGTTTCACAGTAAATGATAACAGGTTCTTACTGACAACGTCGTAGCTATAAATAGAATCCGCTTAGCATTTGTTTCTCTTTTGTTATGGCTTTTTTCGTGCTTTAGTTGTGCTTCTTCGTTACTCTAATTCAGGTGTATTTTGCATGACTGTGAAAAACTTTTAGATTATTTAGAGGTGCATGAACTAATTAAGAAACCTATAAAAGTAAGTATTCTTTGTCATTAGGTTAGGTTTTTCTGGCAGTAAAAAGCTGTTGGGGTAAAAACCCCAGTAAATTCATGGGAACTGCTCTTAGGGAAGATATCACTGCGAGAGGACCACCCTGCGATGATCCTGAGTTTCAATCAATTGGGGGGTCTCGGTGTCGCAGCCTCCCAGTTTATACACATATACATCTGACGCTACCACCCGACATCATAAGAAATATATATTGTAGCCCAAAATTGTAGCCTATAAACAGCGCCACCTACTGTGCAACCAGAAACTGGAGTGTTAGCAAAAATGATGAAGGAAAAAAAAGGGAAAATGAAAAGAACTGAAAATGTAAGCTAATAAAAAAATTGAGTTAAAATTGTACTACATATCCTAGTTATTGATAGTGGTCACGGAAATATAAATTACAGGGTGGGGCAGGGAAAGGAACGAGATGCAGAGGAAATAGAGTGGAAGGTATACATTAGAAAAAGAGGTGCTTCAGGAATATGAGGGCTGAGTTGTCTTTATACCAATGCTTGTAGTCTTAGAAATAAGAAAGATGAGTTATTTAGTTATATTATTGATGAGATATAAATATAATATGTGTAATAGAATCATGGGTTAATGAAAATAAATTTAATGACAATGTGAGTGAATTTGAACTGTCTGGCTTTATCAGTTGGCTGTCTGGCTTTGTTCTGAAAGGTTGTCTTACAGGAGCTCCTGATTCTCATTGTAAGATTGGGATATAATACTGATTTGGGTGTGTAATTTTTCTTGTATTTATTTAATACATCAATCACTGTATATTAAATACATTAGTGATTAATACTTTTGGGGAAGATAACTAGCAGCAATCCTGAGCAAGAATTTTTTTTTGGGTGAGTGTTAACTTTTTCATTAGTAAATTTCTGAGAGTATGGCTTTTTGTATAGATGGTGAGAGCATGCCGTTTGAAAGTAGTGTGTATGTGGTGTGTGATGCATGTGGAGTTGAAAGGAGAGTGAATGTAACTGAATGCCGTGTGTGTTTTCTGGAAGGGGAGGTTAGGAGGTTGAGTGGGGAATGTAAGAGGTTGAATGATTTGGTGTTTGAGGTGAGAAGAGATGCAAGTGTGCGATTGAAGGGTGAGATTAGTGCTAAGAGGGTGGAAGATAGGGCTAGGACTGGGAATAGTGTGGAAGTTGTGAGTGATGATGAATGGTGGGTGAAAATGGATAGGATAGATAAGTTAGGACAGGTTAGGTGTGTGAATGAGAGGGACATAGAACCTGTTAGGTTGACTAACAGATTCAATGTCCTGAGAGAGGAAGAGTGTGAAAGTGATTTGCCTGGTGTGATTGTGGATGAAAGCAGGATGGGTGGTAGCGTGACTGAGAGCAGGAGGGAGGGTAATGTTAGGCCAAGACAGAATAGGAGAATGACTGAGGTGCTAGTGATGGGTGACTCTCAGATTAGGTATTTAGATAGGAAGTTGAGTGATAGCAAGTGGAAGGGAATGAGAGTTTGTCTGCCGGGTGCTGGTGTAAGTGATGTTTGTGAGAGGTATGATAGGCTGGTTTCTGGGTGTGAGAGGGATGCAGTTGTGATTACGCATGTGGGAGTGAATGATGTAAAGAAGGTGGGTACATGTGAGTTACGTGAGCAGTATAAAAGGTTAGTTGAAAGGATGAGTAAAAGCAGGGTAAAAGGTGTTGTTTCTGGTGTGCTTCCGAGATTGGATGTGGGGGTAGAATGGTTGTCACGTGCAATTGGTTTGAATGAATTTGTGAAAGGACTGTGTGAGGAGCTAGGATTGGTGTTTGTAGATGTCTGGGGAGGGTTTTACGGGAATAGGAGGTTGTATGCGATGGATGGGCTCCATCTTAGTCGGGCAGGTGTTGAGGTTCTATGGGGGGAGCTGGATAGTGTGATTAGGTCCTTACGGGTGGGAAACTAGAAGCTGTTAGAGGTAAGGGAATAACAGGAATAGAGGGCAGGTGTAGGAAATGGAAGGGATGCAGTGATAGAGGAATAGCTAGGGGAGAGGGCATACTGATGCGTTATAGGGGGACTAATGCACAAGTGAATGAGCAGATAACTAGGAATAAAAAAGCACAATGGAATGAAGATGGGAATAATAAAAAAAACTTAAAAATATACTACACAAATGGTCGGAGTATAAGAAATAAGATAGATCTCTTAAGAGCGTTAGCGAGTGAAGAGAATTTTGATATAATTGCAATAACAGAGTCATGGCTTGATTTGGCAGGTAATCACTTTAAACCTGAGGTTGAGATTGAGGGCTTTAACATGTTCCATACAGATAGGAATAGGAAGAGAGGAGGAGGGGTCATTATTTATATTAAAGATAATCTCCAGTGTTGTGTAAACAGTACAATTAAATTAGATGATAACACAGAGTCATTATGGCTAAATGTAAAGGAAGGTAAAAACAAGCTTGTCTTAGGATTATTATACAGACCACCAAATCTTAGTAAGGAAGCTTCAAATCTTCTGTGGCAGGAGATTGAACGGGCATGTAGAAGTAAGCATGTGTGTATAATGGGCGATTTTAATTACAGAAATATAGACTGGGAAGCTCTTGTGGGTGATCAGGAGGCTGAGGAATTTTTGAATGTTGTCCAAGATAATTTTCTGAGGCAGATTATTAACGAACCCACTAGAGGTAATAATATACTGGATTTAGTTCTGACAAATAGGGAAGAAGTTATTAAGGATACTGAGATTGGAGGAAATTTGGGTAATAGTGACCATTGTGAAATTAGATTCAAGATGAAATGGAATGGTATTGATAGTAGCATGAACAATGTTAAAATTCCTGACTTTAGAAGAGCAAATTATAATGGGCTCAGGACTTACCTGGAGGCAGTTGTACAGAAACCAGGCAATGAAATCAATTCAGGAATAGATTCAATGATATCAGTTAGTGGAGACAATAATCACCAGGAGGAAGAGATTACAATTGAAGAGGAGTATGAAAGAATAATTGAGCAATTAATTACAGGTCAGATGATTAACATTCCATATAAGGAGATTAGGACTAAAAATAATGACCCAAAATGGATGACAGATAAAATTAAGCATTATATTGGCATTAAAAAGGGCATTTATAGGAAAATAAAAAATGGGGAGGATCACTTAAGGCAGAGATATAATGAACTAGCAAGAGATGTTAAAAAGTTAGTTAGAGTAGCAAGGAGAAATTATGAAATTAAAGTGGCAAATAGGGCAAAGGAAGATCCTAAAAGTTTTTATCAATTATACAAAACTAAGGTTAGAGATAAAATAGGCCCACTTATAGATTCCAATGGAGAATTAGTGAGTGATAGGGACTCAATGGCTGGAATGCTAAATGACTTTTTTCTCTCAGTATTTACACAGGAGGATACTCTAAATATACCTGAGGTGTCAATGATCTTTCGGGGTAATGATGAAGAGAAATTAAAGGATATATTGATCACAAAGGAGATAGTGACAAAGGAAATTGATAAAATCAAAAGTAGTAAAGCACCCGGTCCTGATGAGCTCTTTCCTAGAATTTTGAAAGAATGTAAGGATGTGTTAAGTGAGCCCCTAGCATGCATCTTTAGAAAATCATTGGAGAGTGGCATTGTGCCAGTGGCATGGAAGAAAGCCAATGTGATACCTATATTTAAGAAAGGGGATAAAACAAATATGTCTAATTACAGACCAGTAAGTTTGACATCAGTGGTAGGGAAAATGATGGAATCTATTATAGCAAGGAATATTAGAGATCACTTGGATAAGCATAAGTTGATAAAAGAATCACAGCATGGCTTTAGTAAGGGTAAATCCTGTCTGACTAATTTGCTGTCTTTTTATAGTAAGGTGTATGAAGCAGCAGATAATGATGAAAACTATGATATTTTATACTTGGACTTTAGTAAGGCTTTTGATCGAGTGCCACACTTACGACTTCTGAGCAAAGTTAAAACACACGGGATCGATGGCAGTATATTTAGGTGGATTCAGTCATGGCTTGGTGACAGACAGCAAAGAGTTAGTATAGATGGAGTTAAATCTGAGTGGGGGTGTGTTAGCAGTGGAGTTCCTCAAGGATCTGTTTTGGGTCCCTTGCTATTCTTAATTTATATTAATGATCTTGACATAGGTATAAGTAGTGACCTGAGTAAATTTGCTGATGATACTAAGCTAGGTAGGGCCATTAGGGCTGATTCTGATGCTGTTGTAATGCAGGAGGAATTGACCATTCTGTCCAATTGGGCCGAGAAATGGCAAATGAAGTTTAACATAGACAAATGTAGTGTACTTAGTATAGGTAGAAATAATCCATTGAATAGTTATAAATTAAACGGCAGAATTTTAGGGAGAACTGATTGTGAGAGAGACTTGGGTATTTTGGTAAGTTCAGACCTTCGTCCTAGAAAGCAATGTCTAAATGCTAAGAATAAAGCTAATAGGATATTGGGATTCATTAGGAGGAGTGTAAGCAATAAGAGTGCTGAAGTCATTCTAAAACTGTATCTGGCGCTAGTTAGGCCTCATCTAGACTATGCAGTACAATTTTGGTCACCATATTATAGGAAGGATATTGATTTGCTTGAGTCTGTGCAGAGAAGGATGACAAAGATGATTGGTGGGCTAAGGAACTTACCCTATGGTGAAAGGCTCAGAAAACTAAATCTACATACATTGGAAAGGAGAAGAGTCAGAGGGGAATTGATTGAAGTCTTCAAATGGGTAAAAGGATATAATAAAGGGGATCTGGGTAAGGTTCTTATACTTAGTGAACATGACAGGACACGTAGCAATGGGTTTAAGCTTGATAAGTATAGGTTTAGGAAGGAGATTGGGAGGAATTGGTTTACAAATCGTGTGGTAGATGAATGGAATAGGCTCACTAGGCATGTGATAGAAGCCTCCTCTCTGGGTAGTTTTAAGAATAGATTAGATAAATATATGGATGAAGCTGCTAGATGGGACGACTTTTTTTATGTACATATGTATATATTTTTCTAAGGAGTGGGAAGATTATATTTTGCGGTTGCATGAATGGACATAATCCTCTGGATGCATTTTATGTATATTGTAGATTAGATCTGACGAACTCCTGTTAAGGGTGACAATGTTGATGACTTTTCTCTGGTAAGAAATCTTTTGTGTGTTGAATGGAACAGGAGCTGCCAAGTGTAGGCCATGAATGGTCTTTTGCAGTCTCCTTCTTTTCTTATGTTCTTATGTACATTAGTCAAAGGAGAGATAGGACTGGTGGTGGGTTGATTATTTATATCAGAAATAGCATTTCTTCAAATTAAATAATTCTATAAAGCAAGAAGTTGAGTCACTGTGGATAGATATTAGGGTCAGTAAAAATAGGATAATACACTTGGGAGCCTTTTACAGACCACCTTGACAGACTGACTGTATTGATGAGCTAATGATAGGGAAATAAGAAAAGGATGTGAAGTAGATACAGTTCTTCCTGGTGACTTTAATTTCAATTCTGTGGACTGGGAAAATATGATAGGAAGAGATAGAGCAAGTTGTAATTTTATAGAATACTTTTAGAATAATTTTTTGAGTTAATTTTTAATCGGCCAACAATGGGTGCCAATATCTTAGATCAAGTATTTCAAATGATAATCACTTGGTTCAGAAATTGACCTTTGGGGAAGCATTGGGAAATAGTGATCATCAGATGGTTTGTTTTATCTTTGGAATAGCAAAAGGTAGAACATCAACAAACTCCACAAAAACTCCAAATCAGATTAGGTGGGATATAGAATTCAGGGAAAGAATACTTATGAGATGTGGGACACTTTTAAGACTATATTAAACATTGTCTAGGAGCATTGTATTCCAATGAATGCTATAAGGAAGAAATGTAAGAAGCCATTGTGGTGGAATCACAAAAGAGCAAGGAAAATCTTTGAGCGGAAAAGGGCATACCAGAGATTACAAAGAGAAAGTAGTTTTGAAAATTTAAATCTTTAAGGTCAACCAGAAATGAGCTAAATAAGATTAAGAAGAGTAAATGGGCGGCAGAAATTAATCTAACACTTCAGTTTAGGGGCGTACGGTAGGTAGCGCTGTTTGTAGGCTACAATATATGTCTTATGACGTCAGATGGTAGCGTCTGAGGTAAATAATTATGGCATTATATTTATTTGTATATGAGTATATATTGGTGGGCAGAACTCCCTCTAATTGATTGAGACTCAGGATCATCACAGGGTGGTCCACTTAAAGTGATATCTACCCCACGATCAGTCCCATTGAATTTACTCTTTTTTTTTCCCCAACAGCTTTTTCCTGGAAGAGAAACCTAATCTAATGACAAACAATACTTACTTTTATAGGTTTCTTGATTTTTTTATGCGCCTCTAAATAATCTAAAAGTTTTTGCAGTCATGCAAAATAAACCTGAATTCGAATAATGAAGAACCACAACTAGAGCATGAAAAAGCCATAACGAAAGAGAAATAAATGCTAAGCTGGTTTTATTTATAACATAACATAACTTGACGGATGACAAAAGCCACAAGGGCCTTTCAAAGGTCACCCGCATCCATCAAAACCCACCCATTTATAGCTACAACATTGCCAGTAAGTAGCTATTATCATTCACTGTGAAACAAAAAATATAAAAACAATAAAAGACATCAAGGAACCTTACCTGACTTAGAAAAAACTTTAAACAAGCAGAGGCGCAGATATTTAGTAAATAATACAGACTAAAAGTTACAAATCCCCAAAACAACAAAAAAATATATTTCCGTGAATGGTCACATCTGAAGCTGACTTCATAAGAGATATGCTATTGCCCAAAATTGTAGCCTACTAACATAACCACATAACATAATTTCATGGATGACAAAAGCCACAATGGCCTATCAAAGGTCATCCGCATCTGTCAAAACCCACCCACAAAAAGCACCATCACCAGGGGAAGACAAAATCAAAGTCCCCCACAATATAATATAACACATGACAAAAGCCACAAGGGCTCATCATAGGTCATCCAAGTCAAACGGTCTCTTTTTTTTAAGGCACCCAAACTCCAGGGAAAACTACATCCAGAGGATTGCGTCCAGAAACAAGGGTATCACCAATCAAGGCTTGTCAAGAACTAAATCATGCAGCTATAGATATATACAAACAATATTAATATATACAAAACTTAGGAACCATCACAACCTTCCCTTCCCATAAACTCATTCAACCTACTCTTAAATACATTTAAATTTGGACTCCCTTCCCCCCCCCCCCCCCCCCCGCGTCAATTTGTTCCAGAAGTCTACCACTCTATTGGTGAAATTTTTTTTTTCTTGAATCCAACCTACACCCTTGCTTTTTAATTTTCAAGTGGTGACCTCTAGTCCAATTTCCATCATCTAAATTAATTTAGCTCTCAAGATAATAATTAAAGATCCAAGAAAATTCTTTAGCCATTCTAGAATTAATAACAAATCTTACAGTGATAAAATAGGGCCTATTAGATATGAAGGGGTTTTGAAAGAATTTGATGATAAGAACATAAGAAAAGAAGGAGACTGCAAAAGACCATTCATGGCCTACACTTGGCAGCTCCTGTTCCATTCAATAGTAGAGGTTCTTAATGATCATTTTTCATCAGTATTTACACAAGAGAATCAAGATAGAAATTGATGATAATTCTAGGTTAAAGGAAGTAGTTTTTAATACCGTTAATGTGAACAGGGAAATAATTAAAGGGCTTACATTGGAGTTAATTACTAGTAAGTCATCTGGCCCAGACAACATTTATTCTAGGCTACTCAAAGAAGGTTTAGATAGTATTGCAGTAACTCTTGAATTTGGAGAAATAACTAATGATTGGAAATTAGTGAATGTTTTGCCAATTTTTAAAAAGGGAAGTAAAGAGGACCCAAATAACTTTAGGCTGGTAAGCTTAACTTCTATTGTTTGTAAAATCCTTTAGAAGATAGTTAGGAAGGGAATTTCTCACCATCTAGATTGTGGTAGGTTAATGAATGGGTAATACATCAGGGAAGGCGCACATGGTAGGTGCCACTGTTTATAGGCTACAATTTTGGGCTACAATATATGTCTTATGATGTCAAACGTTAGCGTCAGATGTGCACAATCTGCGTTATATTTTTTGTATACAAGTATATACTGGGGGCTGTGCCTGCCCCCAGATCCCCCCAATTGATTGAAACTCAGGATCATCGTAGTGTTGTCCCCCTGCAGTGATATTTACCCCATGAGCAATCCCCTTGAATTTACTGTTCTTTTCCTATTTTATTTTTCGTATTTTTTGTTTCACTGTGAACGACAGCTTTTTTATTGGCAGAAAAAAACCTGTTAACCTAATGATGAACAATACTTATGTATTCAAAATGATTAATTACAAAAAAATATAAAATTTTAATCTTTTAAACTTAAATGGGAACCTGTGAAAAATGTACCCCTACGCACTAATTGTTTGAAACGGCACCGCTGTTACTGTTTTCGTTTACATATTTTTTATCGCAATGAAACATTAAATTTTCTGAAAAATTTAAATTCACATTGCTTTTCGAGCATTTTATAGTTTTCTCAATTAGTTTATGTGCCTCTAAAAAAATCTAAAAGTTTTTCGCGGCCATGCAAAATAAACCGGAATTTGAATAACAAAGAAGCACAACTAGAGCATGATGAAACTGAAACATTTTCGCAGCAGGTCCTATTTATAGCTACAACGTTGCCAGTAAAAAGCTGTTATCATTCGCAGCAAAATAAAAAATAAGAAAACAAAAAAATAGGAAAAAACAATAAAAGACATCAAGAAACCTTACCTGAGTTAGAAAAAACTATAAGTGAGCAGAGGCACAGATATTTAGTAAATAATACAGAATAAAGGTTACAAACCACCAAAACAACCTAAAAATATAACACCGTGATTGGTCACATCTAAAGCTACAGTCTGATATCATAAATCATATATTGTAGCCCAAAATTGTAGCCTACTACCAGCGCCACCTACCGTGCACCCCTAATCTGTAGTGTTACTAATAAATGATGCTCAGCATGGGTTTAGAAGAGTTAGATCGTGTTTAACAAATTTACTGGATTTTATGGATTATGTTACTAAACGATTAGATAAGGGAGAGAATGTTGATGTAATTTACTTATATTTTAGCAAAGCTTTTGATAAGGTTCTACATAAGAGATTAGTTCACAAATTAAAAATGCTTGGGATATGTGGTAAAGTTTTGAATTAGATAACTGAATGGCTGAAAGACAGGAAACAGAGAGTTGTGCTGAAGTGGCAGATGACTTTTAACCTTAAAAAATGAAAATTCTTAACATAGGGTTTTGAGAGCTGCCCCTAAACTGAGGAAATATGCTGAGGAAAAGATAAGAAATATCCAGATTTTCAGAGATATAAATCAGGAGGATAGAAACAGAAGGAACAGGAAACAAAAGAATGAAGATCTCAAACAACAGAGTATTAATGACAGTAAGTGGATTATTAGGGGTAACAAGCTAGTTAAAGTGAAAGTGAATCCAAATGCCTCTCTAAGAAGGAATTTTTAGACACCCACACCACCCTCAAATGTATGTATACTAACACTGATGGAGCTTTCAATAAATTAAGTGAACTGCAGGTGCTGATTGATGAAATCAAACCAGATATTGTATGTCTAACAGAAACTAAATTGTGTGATCATCATAATTCAGAAATTTTTGATTTTGATAATTATACTGTATTCAGAAAAGACAGAGTAAATCAAGCAGCGCCTGGAGGTGGTGTGGTAGTGTTAGTGAATAAAAAGTTAGTATCTTCAAGTAGCAATGTGAATTTTTTGAACAACCATGCTTATGCTGAAGTGGTTTGGTGTGAAGTTAAATGTCAGAATAAGGGCATGTTAGTTGGGACAATATACAGACCCCCAGCTTCAGTAAGAAAGAAGAATAACCTCAAGAAGATGAGGCATCTTGGGAAGTGTTGCCGCAAAACTGTCATTGACACACACGCTGTGTGTGCCATAGCAGCATCCTGCTGGAACCATACATCTCTCACATCCATTTGGGTGAGTGTTGGCAACAAAAACTCCTGAATCATGTGGACATAACGGTCAGAAGTCACCGAAACTGCCCATTTGCTTTCTTCAAAAATCCATGGACCAATTATTCCAACTCTCGATAGTGCACACCAAACAGTTACAGGTTGTGAATGTAGGGGACGCTGATGAAGTTGTTTGGGGTTATCAGGGCTCAAATAGCACATGTTCTGCTTATTTACAGATCCCGAAAGATGGAAGTGAGCCTCATCATTATAGAAAACAAGTGTGTCATATGGCATGCCAAGAAGCGCCTCACATGCATTTTCTCAAGCAACTAAATCACGTGGATTAAGTTCCTGCACCACAGCCAATTTGTAGGGATGAAATTTTAGTTCTTCATGAAGGATTTGCCTCACAGAACAAGCAGACAACCCAACAGCACCTGCATGTTTGCAGGCAGAGCGCTGAGGGGAGCGCAAAACAGAATGCCTTATCATGTCAATTTTTCGGGGTGACTTTGCTGTTTGTAGAAGCCCAGGGTTTTTTTTATTTTCACACCACCAGTTTTCCTGAAGTTGTTTACGCATTAAACAATCGACTGCCGGCCAGGAACATGACCATAGGGCGCATTATTGAAATGTGTATGGAATGCACATTGCCTGGCGATGATTGAGCGACCGGTAGAAAAGTATGCCTTGACAACGAACGCACGCTCCATCTTCGTCTATTCCATGATGCTAACTGAACAAAGCAATGCAGAGCTACAGTACAACTTATGCCCTGCCCTCTCGCCAAATTAGAATAAGCAAGTTGCTCTGCCACACCCTGTATATATAGTTTTTTCTTTATATAGTCCTTTTCTTTTTGGTGAATATTCTTTATTGTGCTTTTTGTAAGTGCTTTGTTTGGAAGGGAGCCATCTTTAATTTGTTTCTGTGTTTACATTTTGTAGTTTTTTGTATTACCATTTACTTAATTCATTCAATTATGGTGGGCCATGGGGCTAAAAGCAAAACCTCACAACATGTTAGAGGCACCCAGGACTCTACTCCATGTTACTCTTGTGTCGCTTGTAGTAAGTCTGTGAAGGACAGTGATACATACTCCACAGGCTTTCATACTGCTTGGTCGCTCCTTCTTGGATTTATTTCTATCACTAGGCCTTATTCAGTGGATAAATTTTCCTACTTTTGTTACCTCTGGAAATATATTGGATTTAGTTTTCACCTCTAGTCATGACTATGTTTTAGAGTTAACTGGAACATACCCTCTTCCTGGATGTGGCCATGTTGGTATTTTATTCACTTGCTCAGTTTGTTCTCTCTCACCGACATCCAAGCCTGATTCTGAGTTATACCTTGTTTGAATAAGTGATGGAGTTTAGGGATGAAAGTGAGCATGAGTGTCGGAATGTATGCATTGGTTGTGGTGTTTTAGGTGAGGGGTATACATGTGTTGTATGTGGGCTGCGTGAATGCATTGTAGATTTAGAGGGGATGAGAAGGCAGGATTTAGACAGGATATGTAGGCTGGAGGGGATAGTTGCTGAGCTCAGGAGGAAACTTAGTGTTAGGCCTAGGGCTGGGAATAGGTTAGGTGGTGAGGTAGGCCA
The DNA here is from genome assembly GCA_963969495.1 of Ceratothoa steindachneri. NCBI lineage: Eukaryota > Metazoa > Arthropoda > Malacostraca > Isopoda > Cymothoidae > Ceratothoa > Ceratothoa steindachneri. The sequence continues at coordinate 88,599,679 of OZ018333.1, forward strand.
GTTAGATGTTCCAGGTGAAGGTAGAGGGCCGGTGGAGGAGGTAGGATATGATAGTTCTAGTGATAGTGAAGTTAGCCCCCTTAGATTAGTTAAAAATAGGCCTAGTGAGGATGGGGGACAGTGGAGAGTGGTTAGGAAACGTGTAGCTAGGGAGGCTTCTCCTGTTCTTTGTGAGAATAGGGTTGCCTCTGTTGAGGTTGTTAGCCAGGGGGAGAATAGGTGTGTGAGTCAGAGGGACACAGAACCTATTAGCTTGACTAATAGATTCAGTGCCCTAAGAGAGGAAGTAACTGGAAGTGATATGACTGATGGGGGTGGGGGTGGAGTTCGAGTGACTGGTAGTTTGAATGAGAATAGGAGTGGGGATGGAGTTAGGTCTGTGGGGGTTAGGAATAGGAGTATGACTGAAGTGCTTGTGATGGGTGATTCGCGAGTTAGATATTTAGATAGGAAGTTGAATGCAAGTAGATTGAATGGTTTGAGGGTGTGTTTGCCGGGTGCTGGAGTGAGAGATCTGTCTGATAGGTATGAGGAACTGGTGTCTGGCTGTGCAAGGGATGCGGTTGTGATTACACATGTAGGAGTGAATAATGTGAAGAAAGTGGGTGCATGTGAGTTATGTGAGAGGTATAAGAGGTTGATTGAAAAGGTGAAAGAAAGTAGAATGAAAGGTGGTGTGACAGGTGTGCTTCCAAGAATGGATGTCTCGTGCAATTGGGCTGAATGATTATGTGAGGAGGATGTGTGAGATGGAAGGTGTCATGTTTGTGGATGTGTGGGATAGGTTTGTTGGAATGAAAGAAATGTATGCGATGGATGGACTGCATTTGAGTAGGAGGGGGGTAGATGTGTTGTGGAAGGAGTATGATCGTGTTATTAGGTCTTTGCGGGCGTGAAACTAGATACTAATAGTGGTCAGGGAATTATGAGAGGACATTATAGTACTGAAAGTAGAATGGACTTGGCAGATAACAGAAATAGGTTCCAAGGCGATAGAGGTGAGGTCATTCAAGTTTCAATAGGTGCTTCAGGGGTACGGGGGTTAAATTGTTTCTATACAAATGCTCGTAGTCTTAGAAACAAGAAGGATGAGCTATTTAGTTATATTAGCAATGAGGATATAGATATATTATGCGTTACTGAATCATGGGTTAATGAAATAGAATTTAGTGACACTATAAGTGAATTTGATTTACAGGGCTATAATATGTACATTAGTCAAAGGACAGGTAGGATTGGTGGAGGAATAATTATCTACATAAAAAACATTGTTTCAAGTTTAAATACTTCAATAAAGCAGGATGGAGTTGAGTCACTTTGGATAGATATTAGGTTCAGTAAAAATAGAATAGTGCATTTGGGAGCTTTTTACAGGCCACCTGGGCAGACTGATGATATGGATGAACTAATGATAAGGGAAATAAGTAAGGGATGTGAAACAGATGCAGTTATTATTGGGGACTTCAACTTAAACTCTGTGGACTGGGAAAATATGATAGGTAGGGATAGAACAAGTGGCAGGTTCATAGAATGCTTTGAGGATAATTTTTTTAATCAATTTGTTAATGAGCCAACGAGGGGGGACAATATATTAGATTTAGTACTTTCTAACAGTGATCATTTAGTTCAGGAATTGACTGTTGGGGAAGCATTGGGAAATAGTGACCATCAGATAGTTCGTTTTAACTTGGGAATTGAGAAGGGTAAAATAACCCAGAATGCTGAAAAAGTTCCAAATTTTCATAAGGGAGATTATGTAAAAATTCGAAGCTTGCTAAATTTGGTAGACTGTGATGTAGAATTCAGAGGTAAAAATGCTTATGGGATGTGGGATACTTTCAAGCATATAATAAATGTAGTCCAAGAACAATGTATCCCAATGAAGGCCATTAGGAACAAAAGTAGGAAACCATTATGGTGGAATCAGGAGATAGCTAGAAAAATTTCAGAGAAGAAAAGGGCATACAAAAAATTACAGGTACAAAATAATATTCAAAATTTAAGTGATTATAGAATGGCTAGGAATGAGTTAAATAAGATTATAAAGAAGAACAAAAGGGTGTCAGAAATTAAATTAGCTCAGAATAGCAACAAAGATCCTAGAAAGTTCTTTAGTTACTATAAAATTAATAACAAGTCTGGCAGAGTTAAAATAGGACCTATTAAATATGAAGGGGTTGTGAGAGAAACTGATGAGGAAATAGTTGTACTAAATGGTCATTTTGCATCAGTATTTACAAAGGAGAAACTAAATAGTCTTATGTATAGTACTCATGGGTCAGGGAAAGAGGTGTTTACTAACATTAGTGTGGATCGGAGGATGATAAAAGGACTAATAGTTGAGTTAGATACTACCAAGGCCTCCGGCCCTGATAATATTCATTCTAGGATACTTAAAGAAGGTGTAGAAAGTATCTCAATAGCTCTGGAAAAGTTATATACTAGGTCAATGGAATATGGCGAAATACCCGATAAGGTACCACACAGGAGACTAGTTCATAAATTAAAAATGATTGGGATATGTGGGGGTGTTTCAAATTGGATAGCTGAGTGGCTGAAAGACAGGAAGCAAAGGGTAGTGCTAAATGGTGTAAAGTCAGAGTGGAGGGATGTTATCAGTGGGGTTCCTCAGGGATCAGTTCTCGGTCCATTATTATTTGTCATCTATATAAACGATCTTGGGGAGGCAGTTAATAATAAAGTGTCAATTTTTGCGGATGATACCAAATTAGCAGCTGTAGTTAAAGATATTGATGATAATTTTAAAGTGCAGGGGGACTTAAATAAATTGTTATCCTGGGCACATAAGTGGCAAATGACTTTCAACCTTGATAAGTGCAAAGTTATTAACATGGGAAAAGATAATAGAGAATTTAACTATGAAATGGATGGGCATTGGCTGAGCTCAGTAGAGGATGAGAAAGATCTAGGAGTAGTAATAGATAAGTCATTAAGGTTTTCTAAGCAGTGTATTGAAGCAAGAAATAGGGCAAATAGAGTGCTGGGTTTTATTAAGAGAAATGTCAGTTACAAAAGTAAGGAGGTTATTCTTAAACTCTATAACTCTTATGTTAGGCCACATCTAGAGTACTGTATACAGGCATGGTCCCCACATTTTAGACACGATATTAACCTTCTTGAGTCAGTGCAACGGAGGGCAACAAAGATTATTCCTTCCCTGAGGCACCTTGAATATGAAGATAGACTGAGGGTATTAAATATGTTCTCGTTCGAAAGGAGGTGTGTGAGAGGGGATATGATTGAGCTGTTTAAAATTTTTTCCGGGATAGATAAATTGGATGTTAGCAAGTTTTTTGAGTTAGATGATGGAAATCGGACTAGAGGTCACCACTTGAAAATTAAAAAGCAAGGGTGTAGGTTGGATTTAAGAAAATATTTTTTCACCAATAGAGTGGTAGACTTCTGGAACAAATTGCCGCAGAGGGTAGTAGGTAGTCCAAATCTAAATGTATTTAAGAGTAGGTTGGATGAGTTTATGGGAAGGGAAGGTTGTGATGGTTCCTAAGTTTTGTATATATTAATATTGTTTGTATATATCTATAGCTGCATGATTTAGTTCTTGACAAGCCTTGATTGGTGATACCCTTGTTTCTGGATGCAATCCTCTGGATGTAGTCTTCCTGGGAGTTTGGGTGCCTTGAAAAAGAGGCCGCTTGACTCGGATGACCTATGATGAGCCCTTGTGGCTTTTGTCATCCGTTATATTATATTGTGGGGGACTTTGATTTTGTCTTCCCCTGGTGATGGTGCTTTTTGTGGGTGGGTTTTGACGGAGGCGGATGACCTTTGATAGGCCCTTGTGGCTTTTGTCATCCGTGTAATTATGTTATGTTATGTTATGTTATTGGAAGAGAGCGAATGTAGTCCCCATTTTCAAGAAGGGTAGTAAAGAGGATCCAAATAACTTTAGACCGGTTAGCCTAACTCCTGTAGTCTGTAAAATTCTTGAGAAAATAGTTAAAAAAGGGATTTGCCAACATCTAGAGAGGAAGGTTAATCAGTGATGCTCAGCATGGGTTTAGATCAGGTAGATCATGTTTGACTAACTTACTAGACTTTCTGGAGTTTGTAACAGATCAAGTAGATAAGGGAGAGAATGTAGATATAATTTACTTAGATTTTAGTAAAGCATTTGATAAGGTACCACATAGGAGACTAGTTCATAAATTAAAAATGATTGGGATATGTGGGGGTGTTTCAAATTGGATAGCTGAGTGGCTGAAAGACAGGAAGCAGAGGGTAGTGCTAAATGGTGTAAAGTCAGAGTGGAGGAATGTTATCAGTGGGGTTCCTCAGGGATCAGTTCTCGGTCCATTATTATTTGTCATCTGTATAAACGATCTTGGGGAGGCAGTTAATAATAAAGTGTCAATTTTTGCGGATGATACCAAATTAGCAGCTGTAGTTAAAGATATTGATGATAATTTTAAAGTGCAGGGGGATTTAAATAAATTGTTATCCTGGGCACATAAGTGGCAAATGACTTTCAACCTTGATAAGTGCAAAGTTATTAACATGGGAAATGATAATAGAGAATTTAACATTGAAATGTATGGGCATTGGCTGAGCTCAGTAGAGGATGAGAAAGATCTAGGAGTAGTAATAGATAAGTCATTAAGGTTTTCTAAGCAGTGTATTGAAGCAAGAAATAGAGCAAATAGAGTGCTGGGTTTTATTAAGAGAAATGTCAGTTACAAAAGTAAGGAGGTTATTCTTATCTCTATAACTCTTATGTTAGGCCACATCTAGAGTACTGTATACAGGCATGGTCCCCACACTTTAGACACGATATTAACCTTCTCGAGTCAGTGCAACGGAGGGCAACAAAGATTATTCCTTCCCTGAGGCACCTTGAATATATAGATAGACTGAGGGTATTAAATATGTTCTCGTTCGAAAGGAGGTGTGTAAGAGGGGATATGATTGAGCTCTTTAAAAATTTTTCTTGGATAGATAAATTGGATGTTAGCAAGTTTTTTGAGTTAGATGATGGAAATCGGACTAGAGGTCACCACTTGAAAATTAAAAAGCAAGGGTGTAGGTTGGATTTAAGAAAATATTTTTTCACCAATAGAGTGGTAGACTTCTGGAACAAATTGCCGCAGAGGGTAGTAGGTAGTCCAAATCTAAATGTATTTAAGAGTAGGTTGGATGAGTTTATATGGGAAGGGAAGGTTGTGATGGTTCCTAAGTTTTGTATATATTAATATTGTTTGTATATATCTATAGCTGCATGATTTAGTTCTTGACAAGCCTTGATTGGTGATACCCTTGTTTCTGGATGCAATCCTCTGGATGTAGTTTTCCTGGGAGTTTGGGTGCCTTAAAAAAGAGGCCGTTTGACTCGGATCACCTATGATGACACCTTATGGCTTTTGTCATCTGTTATATTATATTGTGGGGGACTTTGATTTTGTCTTCCCCTCGTGATGGTGCTTTTTGTGGGTGGGTTTTGACGGAGGCGGATGACCTTTGATAGGCCCTTGTGGCTTTTGTCATCCGTGTAATTATGTTATGTTATGTTATGGTTTCATTGCAATTTCAATGCACCTAATGATTATTTGTTCTTGATTGACTGGGATAACATACTTTTGGGTTGTGATATACATGAAAGCCACTCAAAATTTGCTAGTATATTGCATAATGCTTTCAAGTTCTATGTACCTCATAAATCACAAAGTCCCTCATGTCCATCTTGGGTTAAAAAAAAATTCTTGAGCTCTTCAATCTCAAAAGAAATCTGCTTTGATTCATTTCAAGACCCTAAGATCTAATTATGGGCAAAATTCTCGGATTACTGTTCAAGCATGGTTGGAATTCAGGAATGCGAAAATCTGTTTCATGCTTGATGCGCCTATTGCTGTCTCTTCCTATGAAAAATCCGTGGTTGACGACAAGAACCCTAAAAGACTTCATGCCTATTTAAGAAGGAAAAAGGTTGATCATCTGTCTATTGTTCCTTTAAGAGTAGATGGCAGGTGGTACAGCGACTGTGAACCAATGGCATCCTATGGATGCATTATACGGGTGGAATTTGATGGATACGGATGACCTTTGATAGGCCCTTGTGGCTTTTGTCATCCGTGAAATTATATTATGTTATGTTAGGTGTGTGGAACGCTCTTCAAGGTGCTTTTGTTGTTATGGTGTCTTTGGAGAATTTTAATTCCTTCTTGGACTTATGATTTATGGATTTGTTGATTAAATTAATATTTTTGCATGTTGTATACTGAGTTCTGCATGTGGCACACAACTCTGCTCACTGTACTTAAGATTTTTCTTTTATATGTAACATAATTACTATATGTGAGCTTGTGTACCAGCAGATATGTGATGCCTATACTTAGTTCTAACCTTTGAATTGTGTCAGTAATGAAATGATATAGGGTAGCATATCAGGTGAGCTCATAGTAATCCCAGACAAAATCAAGTAGTATAATATTTCAATAAAGCAGGATGGAGTTGAGTCACTTTGGATAGATATTAAGTTCAGTAAAAATAGAATGGTGCATTTGGCAGCTTTTTACAGACCACCTGGGCAGACTGATGATATAGATGAACTAATGATAAAGGAAATAAGTAGGAGATGTGAAACAGTTGCAGTTATTATTGGGGACTTCAACTTAAACTCTGTAGACTGGGTAAATATGATAGGTAGGGATATAACAAGTGGCAGGTTCATAGAATGCTTTGATAATTTTTTGAATCAATTTTTTAATGAGCCAACGAGGGGGGACAATATATTAGATTTAGTACTTTCTAACAGTGATCATTTAGTTCAAGAATTGACTGTTGGGGAAGCATTGGGAAATAGTGACCATCAGATAGTTCGTTTTAACTTGGGAATTGAGAAGGGTAAAATAACAGAGAATGCTGTAAAAGTTCCAAATTTTCATAAGGGAGATTATGTAAAACTTCAAAGCTTGCTAAATTTGGTAGACTGGGATGTAGAATTCAGAGGTAAAAACTAATAGGTGAGTTAGATGCTACCAAGGCCTTCGGCCCTGATAATATTCATTTTAGGATACTTAAAGAAGGGGTAGAAAGTATCTCAATAGCTCTGGAGAAGTTGTATACTAGGTCACTGGAATAGGGAGAAATACCCGATGATTGGAAGAGAGCGAATGTAGTCCCCATTGTCAAGAAGGGTAGTAAAGAGGATCCAAATAACTTTAGACCAGTTAGCCTAACTCCTGTAGTCTGTAAAATTCTTCAGAAAATAGTTAAAAAAGGGAGTTGCCAACATCTAGAGTTGGGAGGGGTTAATCAGTGATGCTCAGCATGGGTTTAGATCAGATAGATCATGTTTGACTAATTTACTAGACTTTCTGAGTTCATAACAAATCAAGTAGATAAGGAAGAGAATGTAGATGTAATTTACTTGAATTTTAGTAAAGTATTTGATAAGGTACCACATAGGAGACTGACCTTCGAACAGGTAGCACGTGTTTCGTCGAGCTCTCAGAATATTTTGATTATTTGATATACTTTGGTTTGTGGCATAAACATAAATATTAAGTTATTAGATCATGTATTTGGTTAAAATAACGAAGTTAAATTGTGGTTATTTTGTATAAATTGTGGTTATTTTCTTTTGGTGAGAAAGTGACTTTTGTTTACTTCGGTGGTTATCTTGATTAGCAGGTTTTGAACTTGCACGCACAAATTTGGGTCAAATTCTTGTTGTTTGTAAGTTTTTGTTTCTATTATTGTTCTTGTTTAAGTATGGCTGACTGTTTGGATGTAGAAAGTATGCCTTTTGAAAGTAGTGTGTGATGTCTGTGGTATAGAGAGGAGAGTGAATGTGTCTGAGTGCCGTATATGTGCTTTGACTGAGGAGGTGAGTCAATTACGTGCGGAATGCTTGAGACTGAACGATTTAGTGTCTGAAGTGAGAAGAGATGCAAGTGTACGTTTGAAGAGTCAGATTGGGACCAGGAGGGAGGAAGTTAGGCCTAGAACAGGGACTGGAGAGAAAGCAGTAAGTGATGATGAGTGGTGGGTGAAAGTGAACAAAATAGATAAGTTAGGACAGGTTAGGTGTGTGAATGAGAGGGACATGGAACCTGTTAGGCTAACTAACAGATTTGATGCCCTGAGAGAGGAAGAATTTGAAAGAGATTTGTCTGGTGTGGCCGTGCCTGAAAGTAGAATAGGTCAAGTGAGTGAGAGCAGGAGGGAGGGTAATACTAGACCTAGAGAGAATAGGAGAATGACTGAGGTGATTGTGATGGGTGACTCTCAGATTAGGTATTTAGATAGGAAGTTGAGTGAAAGTAAATGGAAGGGAGTGAGAGTTTGTCTGCCGGGTGCTGGTGTAAATGATGTGTGTGAGAGGTATGATAGGTTGGTGTCTGGGTGTGAAAGGGAAGCAGTTGTGATTACACATGTCGGAGTAAATGATGTAAAGAAGGTGGGTACTTGTGAGTTACGACAGCGGTATAAAAGGCTGATTGAAAGGATGTGTGAAAGTAGAGTAAAAGGCGTTGCTTCAGGTGTTCTTCCGAGAATGGATGTGGGGATGGAATGGTTGTCTCGTGCAATGGGGTTGAATGAATATGTGAAAGGTTTGTGCGAGGAGTCAGGATTGGTGTTTGTAGATGTTTGGAGTGGGTTTTATGGGAATAAGGGTTTGTATGTGATGGATGGACTCCATCTGAGCCGAGATGGGGTTGAGGTTTTGTGGCGGGAATTAGATAGTGTTATTAGGTCTTGAGAGGCGGGAAACTAGGTTTTGATAGTGGTCAGGGAAATTTAATGGCTCAAATGAGGCAGGGAAAGGAAGCAAACACAGGTTTGTAGAAGGTAGGTAAGCTAATGGAAGTGCTTTAGGGTTAAATTCCTTGAGTATTGATAGTTGTCAGGGAAATACAAGAGTACAGGGTCGGGGAAGGAGAGAAAGGAGATGCAGAGGAGATAGGCCCTCAGGTGCTTCAGGGATAGGTGGGCTGAGTTGTCTTTACACGAATGCTCGTAGTCTTAGAAATAAGAGGGATGAATTATTTAGTTATATCATTCATGAAGATATAGATATAATATGTATAGTTGAATCATGGGTTAATGAAAATATATTTAATGATAATGTCAGTGAATTTGAACTAGAAGGTTATACTATGTACATTAGTCAAAGGAGAGATAGGACTGGTGGTGGGTTGATTATTTATATCAGAAATAGCATTTCTTCAAATCTAAATAACTCTATAAAGCAAGGAGAAGGTGAATCATTATGGATAGATATTAAGGTTGGTAAAAATAGGAAAATACATTTGGGAGCTTTTTATAGACCACCAAGACAGACTGATTGCATCGATGAGTTAATGATTAGGGAAATAAGTAAAGGATGCAAAGAAGATACAGTTATTCTTGGTGACTTTAATTTAACTTCTGTAGACTGGGAAAATATGATAGGAAGAGATAGAGCAAGTTGTAAGTTCATGGTGTGTTTTGAGGATAACTTTTTGACCCAATTTTTTAATAAGCCAACAAGGGGTGCCAATATATTAGATCTAATTCTTTCAAATGATGATCACTTAGTTCAAGGATTGAGTGAAGGGGAATCATTGGGAAACAGTGATCATCAGATGGTTTGGTTTAATTTGCAAATAGTTAAGGGTAGAACAGTGACAAACTCCACAAGAATTCCAAATTTTTATAGGGGAGATTACGATAAATTATGCAGCATGCTAAATCAGATTAGGTGGGATATAGAATTCCATGGAAAGAATACTTATGAGATGTTCCTGAACATGGTTCAGGAACAGTGTATTCAGAGGAAGTATATTAGGAAGAAATGTAGGAAACCATTATGGTGGAATCAAGAAATAGCTAATAAAGTTTCAGAGAAAAAAAGGGCATACCAGAGATTACAAAGTGAGAGTAAATGAAATGAACTAAATAAGATTTTTTAAGAAGACCAAAAGGACAGCCAAAATTAATTTAGGTTAAAATAATAATAAAGATCCTAAAAAATCCTTTAGCTATTATAGAATCCATAATAAATCTAACAGTTATAAAATAGTGCCTATTAAATATGAAGGGGTTTTGATAAGGTTCCACATAGAAGACTAGTTCATAAATTAAAGCTGCATGGGATATGTGGGAACGTTTTAAATTGGATAACCTAATGGCTGAAAAATAGGAAACAGAGAGTTGTACTGAATGGAGTGAGGTCAGAGTGGAGGAATGTTATTAGTGGCGTACCTCAGGAATCAGTTTTAGGCCCTTTATTATTTATAATCTATGTAAATCATCTTAGGCAAGGTGTGAATAGCAAAGTATCAATTTTTGCTTGCTGATGACACTAGATTGGCAGCTGTAGTCAAAGAAGTTGAGGGTAGCTTTAAAGTGCAGGGTGACTTAAATAAGTTGTTAGCTTGGGCTCAGAAGTGGCAGATGACTTTTAACCTTAATAAATGCAAAGTTATTAACATGGGGAGAGATAATAGGGAATTTAGCTATGAGATGGATGGGTATTGGCTTAATTCAGTTGAAGATGAGAAGGACTTAGGAGTAGTAGTAGATAGGTCACTGAAATTTTCAAAGCAGTGTATTGAGGCAAAAAATAGAGCAAATAGGGTGCTAGGTTACATTAAAAGAAATGTTAGCTACAAGAGTAAGCAGGTTATCCTTAAACTATACAACTCTTATGTCAGGCCAGCCACATTTAGAGTATTGTATACAGGCATGGTCACCACATTTTAGACATGATATAAACTATTAGAGTCAGTGCAAAGGAGGGCAACAAAAATAATACCATCCCTGAAGCACCTTGAATATGAAGATAGACTGAGGGTATTAAATATGTTTTCATTTGAAAGAAGGTGTGTGAGGGGAGATATGATTGAGCTTTTTAAAATCTTTTCTGGGATGGATAAATTGGATTTCAGCAAGTTATTTGAGTTATAAGGTAGTAATAGAACTAGAGGCCACCACTTAAAGATTAAAAAACAGAGGTGCAGACTGGATGTTAGAAAATATTTTTTCACTAACAGAGTGGTGGATTATTGGAATAGTTTGCTACCTGAGACTGTAGACAGCCCAAACTTGAATGTTTTCCAGTGCAGATTGGATGATTATATGGAGATGGAGGGTTAATTTCTTACTTTCAGTATGTGGATATGTTTCTTGACTCATTCCTGTGGATGCAGTTTCTTTTTATTGTATATTTTGGGGGACTTTGATTTTGTTTTTGACAGACTCCTATGGAGGCTTTAAATTATATATTGTAGATGCATGGTTGGACATTCCTATGGTTTGTTAAATTGTATATTGTAGATGCATGATCTGACAAAATCCTATGGATGCTTTATGTGGGTGGATTTGATGGATACGGATGACCTTTGATTATCCGTTGTGGCTGTTGTCATCCGTGAAATTATGTTATATGTTATGTTATGGGATATGCGGGGGTGTTTCAAATTGGATAGCTGAGTGGCTGAAAGACAGGAAGCAAAGGGTAGTGCTAAATGGTGTAAAGTCAGAGTGGAGGGATGTTATCAGTGTGGTTCCTCAGGGATCAGTTCTCGGTCCATTATTATTTGTCATCTATATAAATGATCTTGGGGAGGCAGTTAATAATAAAGTGTCAATTTTTGTGGATGATACCAAATTAGCAGCTGTAGTTAAAGATATTGATGATAATTTTAAAGTGCAGGGGGATTTAAATAAATTGTTATCCTGGGCACATAAGTGGCAAATGAATTTCAACCTTGATAAGTGCAAAGTTATTAACACGGAAAAAGATAATAGAGAATTTAACTATGAAATGGATGGGCATTGGCTAAGCTCAGTAGAGGATGAGAAAGATCTAGGAGTAGTAATAGATAAATCATTATGGTTTTCTAAGCAGTGTATTGAAGCAAGAAATAGGGCAAATAGAGTGCTGGGTTTCATTAAAAGAAATGTCAGTTACAAAAGTAAGGAGGTTATTCTTAAACTCTATAACTCTTATGTTAGGCCACATCTAGAGTACTGTATACAGGCATGGTCCCCACAATTTTGACACGAGTAAGTGCAATGGAGGGCAACAAAGATTATTCCTTCCCTGAGGCACCTTGAATATATAGATAGACTGAGGGTATTAAATATGTTTTCGTTCGAAAGGAGGTGTGTGAGAGGGAATATGATTGAGCCGTTTAATTTTTTTTCTTGGATAGATAAATTGGATGTTAGCAAGTTTTTTCAGTTATATGATGGAAATTGGACTAGAGGTCACCACTTGAAAATTAAAAAGCAAGGGTGTAGGTTCGATTTAAGAAAATATTTTTTCACCAATAGAGCGGTAGACTTCTGGAACAAATTGCCGCGGATGGTAGTAGGTAGTCCAAATTTAAATGTATTTAAGAGTAGGTTGGATGAGTTTATGGGGAGGGAAGGTTGTGATGGTTCCTAAGTTTTATATATATTAATATTGTTTGTATGATTTGGTTCTTGACAAGCCTTGATTTGTGATACCCATTTTTCTGGATGCAATCTTCTGGATGTAGTTTTCTTGGGAGTTTGGGTGCCTTAAAAAAGAGGCCATTTGACTTGGATGACCTTTGGTGGGCCCTTGTGGCTTTTGTCATCTGTTATATTATGTTGTGGGGGGGTTTTGATGGATGCGGATAACCTTTGATAGGCCCTTGTGGCTTTTGTCATCCGTGAAATTATGTTATATTATGTTATGTTAATCTATAGTAAAGATTCCTTTTAACACAAATGTGCACAGTAATTTAAAAATGTGTTTTTCCTATGCAGTTTATATGCACTTTTCAGATCTGACACTCGTTTTTCACGGAAATGTATACTTTGCCCATAATCGACCAGTCTATATGTTCTGTTACATAGTCTGCTATCGCTTAACTTTAGACACAGCGTAATAGGACTTAGGGGTCACCACCTAAATATTTAAAAAATAGAAATACAGTTTCAAGCAATACTTCAGGTTAGTGGCTTCCACTAGAAGGTTCTATTATGGGGCTACAATTAACCTCTTCACTACGATGATGAAACTGCTTTTGGCCCGCCTACTGTCGTGCATGTCTCCAATGACAAATGGGTTATCGCCATGAAATAATGATTGTTTTTCTGTTCTGTAATTTTACCTGAGTACGGTATGAACATTCCTGAGCATTACTTGAAGTGTTTGTCTTATAATAATGTCATTCTCAACTGCCTAATAAAAACACTGTGGGCGGGGTTTGTTTATCCCCTCAAGGCAAAACTATATTCTATGCCAGTTGGAAATTAACTGTGATTGATTGCATAATATATAGCATAAACTTTTAATTTTTTTGTATATTTTGATGATGACTTCAAGCTATAGTGATAATTATGAAGATAGTGACCTCAAACCCATGCAGTGACAATGAATCAGATGATAGTAGTGATAGTGACACTCATATTTCAATCAGTGATGAAGAATGTTTCATAGTAGACCTACTAAATAAACATTGCATTTAGGTGAGTAGCAATATGTCATTTTTTTATTTATTTATTTTAAGGATATTGTCAACATGAACAAACCATTAGAATAGGCAAACTTTAAACATAACACGAATAATGCAATAAATGTAAAATTTTAATCAAATGTATACATCACTGTATGCAGGTGCCACAGACCCGTGCAGAAGGGGTTAATGCCATTGCTTCTGACATTTATCAAAATAATAAAGATGATAGTGCCATCTACTACACGCTATTTCTGCCCCAAAAGTAACATTTTTTAGTTATCTTCAAAATGGGGATTTGTCCCCATATCCATGTAACTTATAAAACCCATGTTAATATTCATAATTTGAAAGGCTAACATTTAGGTTATTGTTAAATGTCGGCAGCTCTATTGTCATCTTAAATTATCTAATAAATAATCACTTCACAACAAAGGTTAAACCATCTCCACCTTTCAATATTATACTTGAGCCACTCTTCTTTCTATCGCAAATTTTCACTTTAAAAATGAGTCCATGATTTATACAAAAGTCTTAAATTGACTGAGGTATTGACAGCAGCCTTATTAAAGTCAAACAAACTGAATGTATAAGAATCACACGTTTAATTTGCTTGTCTCCAGGGTTTCACAATGTGCAACTGAGGTCATCAGACCTGCACATTTTGATAATTGACTATCGAAGTAAAGTCCAGTTTTCCTATTGACTTTTTTGCAGAAATTTAAGGTACATGGTGATTGGACGTGTATGACAGAGCTCCTGACAGTTAAGATTTTCATGAGCCCTTAGGCAACTTGTTTAGTGTCTATGCTTTGGTCATGGCAGATGGTGGCGGGAAAATCAAGAGGAAAGTGAAGGATACAATGGACAAGAGTATTGATGTTTCTACTGAATATGGAAAATGTAATAAAACGCTAAGTGTGGAAGAAAATTGGATCACTTGTGATATTTGTGAGGTCTGGTTCTATGCGAAATGTTTAAATATTAGTGATAAAATCTTTAGACTGCTAGGAACTGAGGAATATCTTTTCACCTGCTGTTTCAAATGTAAACAATCAAGATCAACTAATCGGAGTAACAGTTTGGATTCGACAGTAGTGTTGGGAGCACGTAAAAAGGTTAGTTGAGGAAAATAAGGGGTTTAAATTATTAATTTCAGAAATGAATAGTAAAAATGATTCTCTAGTTGATGTACCTGCAAAAATGGAAGAATTTTGAAATGGTGTAATTCAGCTGAAGGAAATAAGTAGGAAGACAAGTTATGAGATTAATGATAAAATTGATGGCCTAAAAATGATGCCTACAATGTAAAATCAGAGAATTAATAAAAATTCCATCCCTAATACTTATGCTGATATTACGAAGTCCAAGAAAAATGCCTTAGTCATTAAGTCTAATACTGCATCATGTAAAGCAGTAGATAAAGTAGGTGAAGTCCCTAATTGAGTTTCCCATTGAAAAGTGAAAGGTGACCAAAGGAGGCCACATTTTGGTTGAATTGGCTAGTAAAGCACAGTTGAAGCAAGCAGCTGAGGTTTTGAACAAGAAAGGAATGGAGTTAAATATCACTGCTGATGTTAAAGATAAATTGAATCCTAAAATCATGATTACCAATTTTTCCAATTTAGAGAGCAAAGATGATATTCTAGACAACATCAAGACTAAAAATAACTGGCTAAGCGAACTGATTTCAGCTGGTAATGAATTCTCTTGCTAGTTGCTGATAAGTGGAAAATATGACTATAATAAAAAATTTGTATTTAGGTACAGCCACAAAAATCAGAAGAAAGCTTCATCTGCAAGGAAATCATTTTTTACCTTATATTCTAATTGTCCAGCTTTTGACAGATATGTGTTACAATGCTTCAGGTATCAGGGTGACTGTACCAAGATGGTGAAGTACTACTATTGTGACAAAGGATGGTTCCAGGCTGATCACTGGGCAAATTCAATTAAATGTCCAAGAGTTGAAACGGAAAAAGTGAAAATTGCAAATTGCACTGATCATAAATTTTAGGTCCAGACCCTGTAAGGGGTGAAGCGATTTGCCATTCTGGCTGTCATGCTGACGGGACTCAGCACCCCGTCCAACCTCAGCTTAGCTTCTTCTCCTTTCAGACAGCCTGTATTTCTCCCCTACTTCATCGCTTTTCATACAACCACTACCACTAATTTCTCTGGTCAGCCTTTAATTTCAGAGGAGAGGGTAGATGCTGACTTTCTTCTTAGCCAACCATCCCGGATTGGGACTGAGGGGTGGGGGAAAAATGTTCACTAACCCCTGAGCTCTGGTTCAGGATGGTAGATTTTTAACAACCAGCTTCCTTCCCACCCATACCTTCCTCACATCCCCTTTCCTTCTTTATTTGTTTTTATGCCATGTCCAAGGTGGAGCCACCAGGCAGGAGGGGTGGGCTTGAATGGCGGCACCTGGCTCTGCCAGGCCTGTACACACCCTTGCAGGGCGGGCTACTGCTAGGGGTGATGAGCTATTGCATCCCGTAGAAAATTTAGGGTCACCATGCCCAATGATAAGAAAATTAAAAATCTCCCCCCAATTTCCCATTGTGCATCGACGGAGCCACCCCTGGGCAGCTCCACAAAAAAAATGGAGGTCCCTCTTCCCCTGTGCTTGCACAGGGGACCCTTCAAAATTCTCTAACCGGAGAGGAGGCTTACTCCTCTCCTTCGCCTACAGGTGTAGGGTACTCCCCCTCACGCCCTTCTCTGGAGGTGCTTTCGGGCACCGCCCTGTGTCCAGCGGCAGTCCCTCCTTTTCTTTCCAAGGGGACTGCCAAGAAAGCTAGCAGGCAGCCCATAGCCGACCGCGCCCTATTGAAGCGGCTCGGTAGGGCGAACCCCCTTAGGAGAAGAGGGAAGCTAGGCCCCTTCGGTCGCTTCCCTCAAAAGACCTGCTGAAAAGAATATTCAACCTTGCCGGGGTCAAGGCCTGTGCCTCCCCACACGTGACTAGTGACAATGTTGCCAATGTGACCTGCGATGTCCTGGGGGATGATGGCTAACTGAAGCTCCTCCCCCTGAGATAGACATCGTCCTTGAGGCAACCCAGCCTCAGACGGTCGGGCCTTCCATGGGAAGAAATCCGGGCTCAGCGCCAAGCACTGAACCCGAAACAGCACCTATGCAAGGTCCTCCTCAAATGGCTAGGGTTTCTGAGGCAGTATAAGGAGGGGAGGGATCTCCTCCGACCGGTGCCCCTACAACTGCCAAGCCTTCTCCATTTTGGAGAAGGACCTACCTGAGGTCGGTCCATCTGGCCTGGTGGTTCCTGCCGGCGGAGGGAAGAAGCATGTTCATTCCCCGCCCTCCTCTCCTAAAAAGAAAAAGAACAGGAAAAAGACAAAGAAGACTCGGGGCTCTTCTCCATCCTCGGGGGCTGTGGGGACGAATGAACTGCTGCTCCGGTAAGCGACCACCCAAGATCGGCACATCCGGCCCCTCTACCCCCACGGGTCCAAGAGCCCCCGACTAAGACTAAAAGTGTGCAGGGCGGAGCCTCGATAACATCGGGGCCCCTCATTCAGAGGTTACCTTGACATCTCGAGCCCGCTTGCTTCAAACACTTTCTCGTTTTTCACTCCACTGATGGCACCATGTTGTCCAAGGGCAACATGATCCATCAGAGGAGAGGATTAGCTAGTGCAAATGGTAGAGAGCCGAAGGTGACCCGTTTCTCGGACGGGAGCCTTCTGGCGAATGCGGCCAAGATAAGTGCTCTTCGGACACTTCATGGCACCCTGGTGAGTGTGACGCCGCACTCTACCATGAACTTTGTGAAAGGAGTAGTTTATGCGAGGAAACTCGTTGACTACTCCATAGAGGACATCACCTTAGAACTGCCCGACCCTCGGGCGGGTAAGGTCGAACGTGTGTTGAAAAACAGGGAGGGGACTCGAGACCCACCCCTACACTCTTCGTCACGTTCAACTGTGACAAGCTCCCCGAGTCTGTGCATGCCGGTTGGTACTGCTACGGCTACGGCGTAAAGGCATTCATGCCACTGCCGTGGCGGTACTATTACTGTCATCGCTTCGGCCATATAACTCGTACATGTAGATGTGCAAAGTCGGGGTCACCCAAAGTCTGTGTAAATTGCTCCAAGGCCATACACGATAAGTTTAAATCGTGCGTGGCCGAGTGTGTCAATTGCGGATAGCTGCACCCCGCTTCTTCGAAGCAATGTGGTACATATCTCCTTGAAAAAGAAATCCTGACCATTCAGGCCCAGGATCGACTCTCATTCCGCGAGACTAAGGACTTGGTCCTGGCGCGCCCGGCTCTCTCTGGGACGTCTGATGCCTCAATGATTAGAAAGGCACCCTCTGCTCCTGGCCCATCCAGGCCAACGAGCACGCTTGTTTCCGCGCCCATTTGGAGGCCTTCTACAGGTTGTACTCAACCTGTGCACTCCCCTGGTAAAGCTGGCGGCAAAAAGGGTTCACATCCAGCCCCAGGTCGTAACACCCACAGGAGGCAACACCCCTGAAGTTGGTTGCCAGGCTGGATGGAGGACAGCAAGAAAGGAGGTTCAGCCCCTTTGCCAACGCCTAGTGGTGGGCTGAGTGGCTCGGAGACGGTGGTTCCTCGAAAAGAGGGCCACCCTCTCCCGAAACCGCAACGCCTGCTTAAGGTTTCTAGGCGGAGGGAGGAAAAGACTCGCCTGGAGAGACCAACCAACCCCAATAAGTCCTCGAAGGCAACAGCGCCTTCAGCGCTTTGTCTGGCGAACAGCGCCCGGGGTTCTGCCTCCGGGAAGCGTACGGCCATTCCTGTGAGGGTCTTCTCTTCGAGGAGGGCCCCCGCGTCTCCACCGAGCTAGGCCTGGAGGGCATATTCCTTCAATGGAATTGCCGTGGACTCTGGGCCAACTGGGACGAGCTGCGGAGGCTCGTCTCGTCCCGTTCCCTGTTAGCTATTTTTCTGCACGAGACCATGCTAGGCGCATGCCGCCCGACCGCCCTCCAGGGGTATAAGGGTCTTGCGACCCCACTACCACGAGATGGCCGGGCTGAGGGATGTTCGGTGTACACTTGGCATGATGTCTCCGTTCTTCCTTTCACTTTAGATACCTCCTTTCAGGCAGTGGCTGTGCAGCTTCACCTGGATAGGAGGTATACTGTTATTTCTGCGTACATTCCACCGTCAGCTGACTTCGACGCGGGGGACTTCCGCCGCGTCATGGCACGGTGGCCGAGGCCCTATCTCCTGCTTGGAGATCTGAACGGCAGGCATCCTCTCTGGGGAGATTACTCCATAAATCCCATGGAACAAGTCCTTGCCGATCTGATCGAAAAGCTTGAGATAGGTGTCCTAAATGTGGATGAGTTTACGCATCACTGCCCGAGAACCGCTTCATTTTCTTGCCTTGATCTATCTTTGTGCTCTTCGGATGCACAGCCTGATTTTGTTTGGCGTGGTGGTCGATGACCTCCATGGTAGTGATCACTTTCCCATTCAATTAACATTTTCAGTGCAACTGCCGCCTGAGAGCCCACCTCGGTGGTGCTTAGCGCGGGCGCGATGGCCTGCATTTCAGGAAATGACTGAATTATATATATCAGTCGAGGAGTTTAGCTCGGTAGATGAGGCCGTTGAGTTCTTCTCCGGCAACCTCATCGCTGCGGGCCTGACTACTATTCCCAGAACGTCTGGCCGTTTTGCACGCCGACCTCCCCTATGATTGTTGGCCGAGTGTAATCGGCCCTCAAACAGAAGCGTTATTCCTACATGCTCTATAAGCGCTGCCCGAACGATTTCACTGTCGCTGAATTTCGTTTGGCTAGGGCTAGGTAACGGGAAATTTCGAAGCACGCCCGCCGCTCTTCTTGGCGGGCATACGTGTCTTCACTTAACGAGAAGACCGCTCTGACAGAGGTGTGGAAGCAAGTCACAAGGATTCGGGGCAAGTTCTTGCAGGACCCCCTCCCGTTCTCCACGAGAATGGGACCGCAATCTCGGACCCCGCGTCCGTGGCGGAATCCTTAGCGACCGCCTTTTTCGCATTCTCTAGCTGTGATGCTGCTCCGCCAGCATTCAATGCACGTCGTGATGTCGCGGAAGGCCGCCGGCCGGACTTTACCTCCAGAGGCGGAGGACCCTTCAACGACAGGTTTAATGTGAGTGAGTTGCGCTCCGCTCTTGCTTCGTGCGTCGACACCGCCCATGGTCCGGACGATTTCCCGTACGCCATGCGTCGACTCCTGGGTGAGCGAGGCATGGCCTTTCTGTTAGATTTGTTCAACAGGATCTAGTTGGAGGGTCTCCTCCTGGGTTCCTGGCAAATCGCTACTGTGTGTGCTCGCCTTTCGCAAACCGGGGAGAGATCACTCTAATCCGGATGGTTTCCGCCCAATCTCTCTAACCTCTTGCGTGTGCAAGTTGATGGAGAAATTGGTAAATGTTTGACTAGCCTTTTTCCTGTACAGCGGAGGATATATCTTCTGCACAGTGCGGCTTCCGCAAGTTCCACTCCACGTCGGATGCTCTGCTCTGACTCGAAACTGCCGTCTGCGAGGCCTTCCTTCGTAGACACCACTACGCCACGGTGTTTTTCGATCTGGAGAAGGCCTATGATACCGCATGGCGATACTGTATCATGGAGACTCTCCACACGATGGGGGCGAGTGGACGCGTCCCAATTTTTATATCTGAATTTTTGCGAGATCGTCTATTCCGCGTACGGGTGGGGGGAGCCCTCTCCGGCCCAAAGGAGCAGGAAGCGGGTGTCTCGTAGGGAAGTGTCCTCAGTGTCATACTCTTGCCCCTGAGCATCAACGCATCACCTTGCTGCTGCCGGAAGATGTTCCCGCTAGGCTCAACGTGGACGACCTTTCGATCTCTTTTGGCGTGGCCCAGATGCCAACTCTGGAGCGTTGACTCTAAGAGGCATTGAACCCCGTCTCTCGCTATGCCGAAGCGCACAGGTTTCCGTTTTTCTTTGGCCAAGACTAAGTTGGTGCACTTCTGCCGCTGACCGCGGCTCCACACCGACATAGATTTGTTTCTTAATGGGGTGCGCCTGGAAGTGGTTGAATCGCATGGTTTCCTTGGTCTTGTATTTGACCGACGCCTCACCTGGTAGGCTCATTTTCGCAGCCTTAGGGTCTCTTGTATCCGCGCCATGAATATTCTCCGTTCTTGGACGTTCAGCGCTTGGGGCGCTGATAGGGCTACTGCCTTACTTTTTTATCGATCCCTTGTTCGTTCGAAGCTCGACTACGGATGCGAGTTTTATGCATCCGCAGCCGGGTGTTTATTGCGGAAGGTGGACTCGATCCACCACATCGACCTATGCCTTGCAAGCGGTGTCTTCCGCACTTCCCCATTGAGAGCCTGTTGGTCGATGCTGGGGAGATGTCACTCGCTCTACGCCGTGTACAGTGCAGCATTCGCCTGTATGCGCAGCACTCGCCTGTATGCCCGAGCCCGGCGCTTCCCTCAGTCGCCAACAGCTCTCACTGCATCCGCAGCTGATCCCGACAGTGCCTATGCCGCCGATAGACGCCAGTCATACCCTAAACCCTTTAGGTTCAGGGCCACGAAATTCCTTCGAGAGCTAGGTATAGCCCTCGGTCCGGTGGCGCCCCTAGTTCTGCGCAGAACGCCACCCTGGAGGGTACCACATCTGTCGCCACGCCTTTGCTCCCAAAGCTTGTACAGCGCCGGGAGTATTGCGTTCGCCTTTGTGGAGCACACCCCATATCACGCTGGAACCGTTCCAATGTATAGTGATGGCTCCAAGTCCGAAGAGGGGGTCGGCTTCCACGCCATATCCCCCCCCGTTTGAAGTCAGCGGGGCTCTGTCACTCGCTGCGTCTGTCTTCACGGCCGAGGTGGTGGCAATACACCACTCGGTATGGGAGATTACGCGATATGCCCGGTTTGGATACCGGATTGTGATCTATAGCGACTCACAAAGACCCCTGAGTGCTTTCGGTGCATTGGAATCTCCGCGTCCCCTGGTTAGCGATATCCGTGACGCCACTGTTTTGGCGAGCCAGGTAGATGTCGAGATTATCTTCTGCTTGGTTCCTGGACATGTAGGAATTGCGCCGAATGAGGGCACCAAAGAATTCGCGAGGACTCTGCGACCGAACCAGCGTTTCTCTTTTCTTCACACCGACTAAATGGCAGGAATATGGGCATCTCTTCGGACTGCTTGGCAAAGAAGATGTGAGACTGTTGGTTTGAAGGAACTTAAAGTTGCGTGCCATTTTGCCGCGACTGTTCCCATGGACCTATCCCCAAATGCCGCAACTGCTTCAGGTCACTTTCTGTCGTCTCTGAATCGGACACATTCGTTTGACGCATTGCTATTTGATGGAGCGCTCGTCTGCGCCCTATTGTAACGACTACGTCGTCCCCCAAACTGTTCGGTACATTCTTGTTGAATGTTCCAGTCTGGGTGATCTTCACGCATGATATCTTTCCTGGTACCAGGATGTGCGGGGTCGCTACTGCCTGTCCCTTGTACTCAGGACGGATTCGACCTGTGGCCTTTTAGACTTTTTGGAGGAGGCTGGCCTTCTCCCTATTATTTAAAATTTAACCATGGATCGCGGTCTTCTTCGGCGGGAGAGGGCGCGCCTTACCCTGTCTACCGAGCTCGCTCCATATTTCTTCAATTTTTTTGTTTTTGTTTATATTTTTTGTTTTTGGTTGTCCTTTTTTTTTTAATCTGGCTTTGAATATAGCTTATATTTAGGCTGGCTTGAGTGCGGCGACTTATGCCCTAGAAGGCAGTTGCCATATGACAAAAAAAAATCTAGGTCCAGAAAGAGCATCAACTTTGGAATGATTAATGCTTAGTCAGTTAGAAACAAGACTTATGAAATTAGCAAGCTCATCCATGATAAGTCACTTGATATTCTTGTAATAACAGAGACTTGGTTGAAGGGGAATACAGGCGATAACAGTACCATAAAATCCTTGCTACCAACAACACATAAATTGGTTCATCACCTACGAGTTACTAAAGGTGGTGGTGGAGTTGGTATGATTATAAATAAGTGCTTTAAAAATGTTGTTGTGAATCAGCGTCCCTTTTACTCAAACCTTTGATTCTCTTGATGTTGCAATATCTGTGAGTAACAGAAAGTTTAGATTTATTTGCATCTATAGAGCTGAATGCAGATTTGACTCATTTTTTGAGTTTTCTACCTACCTCGACAGTCTGGATGAGGATGTATTCTCCACCATTATATAAGGTGATCTAAACTTATGGGTTGATGTACCAGATGATTTGTAGAATAAAAAGTTCTGGGAAATATTAGACATTAACAATATTAAAGTCTGGGATTCACCTATTACCACAACACCCAATCATCAATTAGATATTTTTATTACAGATACTCATAGTGCCTTGTTATCGAATATGCAAGTTGAACTGTTCTTGTCAAATCTTCATCACCTAGTTACATTGGACATAAATATGTAAAATAGAAGGACGTCACCTGATTCCTTAACTTTCAGAACCACCAGAGCCTGTATGACAGGATCCTACAATAGAATTTTTAATAAAGAATATGAAAGGCTATGTTTTATCATCGCAAATAATGAAATTATTGAAGCGAGAAAGATGGAGATTGAAAGAAGCGAAGTGGAGAAAAAATAAAAATGATGATACCAGAAGAGAATTTGTTATGGCCAGAAATGAAGTATATAAATTATAAGAAAACACAAACAAAACTAATATAGAAATAAAGTTACTAAGCATGTCAAGGACTCCAAAAAGCTCTACAGGTTCCTTGATCAAGTCACTGGAAAGTCAAAGGACAAGACTCTGCCATTGAATAATGATGAAAAGGATTTAGCCAACAAATTTGCAAAATACTTTGAAGAGAAAATTAACATTATTGTTGATGAGCTAAATATACCTGATGATGTAGGTCAGGTATATGAACTTGTGTTACTGCATCCACCTGTACCAGCAGAAGGACTTACCAATTTTGGTGAGGTTAACTCAAAGCTTGTGACTGATATCATAAGCAACCTAAAGAAGACCCACAATTACAATGATCCATTCCCTATCTCTCTTGTTCTTGGTTTGGCAAATTATCATAAATTGGTCATTATTTTCACTAATATACTTAATCTTAGTCTCAAGTCTGAAAAATTTCCACTGTCTGAAAGGCTGCAGTGATAAATCCGCTCTATAAAGGAGAAGGCAATGCAAATGAGTACAAATACTATAAGCCTGTCTCAAACTTATCATTTTTATCAAAGATTATTGAAAAATGTGTCCTACAGCAATTCAATGATTATCTTTCATTGAACAATGTTCTTCCTGAATGCCACTCAGCTTACTGCTCAAATCACTCAATGCAAATGACTCTACTTGCAGTGCTTGATGAGTTACTTACATCCTTGGATGAACTTAAAACCTCTTTAATGTTTCTTTTTGACTTGTCTGCTGCTTTTGATACTGTTGCTCATGATCTACTCTTGAATGATTTAAGGAATATTGGAGTCGGGGGCAAGGTATACAAATGGTTTTCCAGTTATCTGAAGGTCAGAACATATAGAGTTCAAATCAATGATAAATTATCTGAGTCAAGGCCACTTATTAGGGGTGTGCCTCAGGGATCAGTGCTTGGCCCTATCCTGTTCCTTATATACGTGAAACAGCTGACAAATATATTCCAAAGGTTTGGCATTGAATACCAACTCTTTGCAGATGATAGTCAGGGACAATCTATTATCAATGTGGTTAACCTGAGCATTGCCCAAGTTGTTGACCTTATTATGACCATCAAATGCTGGCTAAAGAATAAATTTCAAAAGTTAAAGGATGATAAGACCAAATTGATGTTTGGGGATAAAAAAAAACCTGACTCGTCTTAGACGAGAATATAGCCTGGAACACATTGTGATCAATTCTCACCAAGTAAAAGTTGAATCTATAGTTAAGAATCTTGGTGTTCTCTTTGATGAAAATCTGACTTTTAGAGGTGAAATAAATGGGGTGGTCAAGGTAAAAAATTACCATCTGAGAAATATTTATTTCATAAGAAAGTTCTTGAACAGAAACTGCCTTAAGATGTTGCCTGCAAACCACATCCTCACTAGGTTAGATTACTGCAACAGCCTTTACTATCACCTACCAAACAAGCTCCTGAAATGATTACAAGTTGTGATGAATAAAGCTGCAAGACTTGTAACAAATGCCACCTTAAGAGACAGAGTCACATCTAGCCTGATAAATTTACATTGGCTACCACTCAAAGCATGAGTCAAATACAAGTTATGTTGTATAATTCATTTGGCATTAGAAAATAAATGTCCAGCTTACTTATTTAGACACCTTTCCAGAAGAGATGGTCTTTGTAATCAACTCATTGTCCCACAAATTAATCTTGAATACGGGAAAAGATCTTTCAGATACTGTTCAGCTAAACTGTAGAATAAATTACCACAGTCCATCCTAAATTGACGAAAATCAAAGTATTTAAGAAGTTGAAGATGCACCTATTTACCAAAGCATACGATTTAACAGACTAAACGATAAATGCACCATATAAAGTATAATGCTATTCATTGGCCTAACTAAGTAATTTTTGAGGGCCCGCCTGATGAACCAGAAGAGTTTTAAATGGAGGAACACAGAAATAAACTCCAAGAAGTAAGTAAGGTAGTTAGAAGGGTTGCCAATGTGTGAAAATAATGGTTTATTTTAACAAGAGAAGCTGTGCAATTTTATCTTTAAACAAAATAATGAAACTTAGAAAATTTCATTAAAATACTTATTAATAAAATTGAGTAGAAGTGCATGCACTTACTAAGTAATAAATAAGAGAGATGCTAAAACAAATTCAACATAGTGATTGGCCACATAACAAAACAAAAACAATTCCCAAATGAGAAGGGGCACAGGACTATCACTTGGCGCTGGGGTGGTGGTGGTAGTAGTATTTGTCCAATAAGAAGGGGTACAGGATCATCAGCCAATGCAGGTAGGCAGTGCAGGTAATGCCCTCCGTTTCAGGGCTGGGCTGGGTGGAGCACTCGCCTCAAGGATTTCTCTCACAGTCTGCTGAAGCTTCACTCTTTGAAGACACTGGATGCGATACTAGGGAAATATCCTAATGCACTGGACAAGCAATTATTTATATAGATATTTTTTAGAAAATTATATCTCTAAAAAGAGATTACATCAGTTATTATTTGTAGTGGGCCGAAAATCTAGACTAAGCCCGCGTTCCAACCTTATCCTAGGATTTATGGACCTTGAGAACCCTGAGGAAGAATTGATACGATTTGATATACAGTCCTTTACTTTACAAAAAAATACAGTTATAATTACAGTTTATATTTACAAACAAAATATATAAACACCGGTGCACATTCAAAATAAATACTCTTTACAAATTAAACTTCTCCAACCCGAAAACAAACATAAAATATGACAGGCTACACAACAAGGTCCACACAACAAAACAAAAACAACACCCAACTGAGAAGGGGCACGGGACTATCACTTGGCGCTGGGGTGGTGGTGGTATTAGTATTTGTCTAATAAGAAGGGGCACAGGCTCGTCACCCAATGCAGGTAGGCAGTGCAGGTAACGCCCTCCATTTCAGGGCTGGGCTGGGTGGAGCACTCGCCTCAAGGATTTCTATCACAGTCCGCTGAAGCTTCACTCTTTGAAGACACCAGATGCGATACTAGGGGAATATCCCAATGCGCTGGACAAGCAATTATTTATATAGATATTTTTTAGAAAATTATATCTCTGAAAAGAGATTACAATCAGTTATTATTTGTATTCATAATAAAAAATCGGAAGGCAAATTATACCCACGTACTCACACAGGGGTAGGGAAAGATATATGTAAAGGGGGGGTGAGAGAATGGCCCTACAGACACACACACACACCGCTCCCCCACACCCCTCCTTCCTTATGCCATTCAACCACAGTCACACGCAATACCTTTTCAATCACTCTTCACGGTACCACTTGTGCTGAATCGCACCCTTCTGCACCCATTCACACTCTTCTACTGGTCCCTGGCTACACGTAGCAATCGGCGGGGTTGTTCGTCAGTTGTCTTGTCAGTCTCGGTCTCCTCATCACTATCAATCATGTCATCCACCATACTCTTCGCTTTCATTACTAACTCACTCATCTCTCGACAGAACTCTTTCATACTTTTTCGTTCAGAACCTCCACTCTTCATACCTCCATTCATCATCTTCTCACTCACAGTCCTCATCAAACTCAAAGCACACTCTTGCGAAACAGACAGGTCACTCAAATCCCTTGTATTCTCAACAGGCATACCAGAAACCCCTTTGACTGGTTCCCAACAGAAACCTGAAAAATCAGCCACACTAGGTTCATTCTGCCCAAACACGCTATCATTCATACTGTTTCCAAAACCAGAAAAATCAGCCACACGCAGCTCACTCACTCGTCTACTTATACCAGCCAAATCACTCAACTGTTTACGCAAAAACTCAATCTCCCTTTCAAGATCCACCATACCAGAAAGACTCTGGTCAGACTTACTTTCATTCGTACTTGCATTCTTCCTTTCACTCTTCTTTGTACGCTTTCTACTCCTCGAGCCTAAGACAAGCTCTTTTCCAGACAGATCCATACTATCACATACCTTCTCATTATCATGCACCCTATTTCTCTCTATTTTCTCTGCTTTTATTTGTTATAGGATTTCTTCAGAGGTTACAAATATGGAAGAAATGAAAAAGGAAGTGATTGAATATCCACTTAATTTTCATCTAGATGATAAAAATGTAAGTTAATATACTTTTACCTATCTAATGATTAACTTGTAAATGTTTATTTGTGTATAGTTACAGAAAGTAAATTACCTATTTTTTTATATTAGGATATTTATAAAGATACCACCATCAAAGAAATGAAGGAAGAGTTGTCTGATTCAGATCATGGAAATGAAGTAAAATTTATCACAGGTCAAGAAGAAGCAGTTGTTGATGATTCTAATGAATTGCTGTTAAAAGGATGCCCAGTCAAAGAGGTAGTTACAATGAGTTGCTTGTTATAATATTTATCAATGTTCCCATGGTAGCTTAATCTCTCCACAACCTACTATTGGTTAAAGAGAAATAAGTTGAGATGGTTGAATTTTATCTAGTCCTTTATTGAAAGCCATTCCATGAGAATTTTTGTTCATATGCTAGCTAGCTAAGTGGTGTAAGGCCCTGCTTTAACTAAGATAAAAGTAGTGCTTGCTTCTCAGTGTTTTAATTCGATCATTATCCTTGCCTTAATATTTTTTAATAAGGAAAAAAGTTTCCATAAAAGAAATCATTTATCTATTTCTTTATGGTATGACTCATTTTATTTCATCATTCTCTCTCATCCATCCTGTAAGGGTCACGGCGATTTGCTTTCCTGCCCCAGTGCTGACGGAACTCTGCGCATCGTCCGGCCCCAGCTTAGCCTCTCATCCCTCTTTCTGACACCTTGTATTATCCTGCTTCCTCACTTTCCCTACAACCCCTCTCACAACTTTCTCAGTCCGCCTCGAGTTTCACAGGAGATTGGCTGCCATGCCATTGGGTGGGAGGATTGGTCCCAAATGGTGTCGGCAGCTGGCTTTGCCAACCCTGTATTCACCCCTCGCAGAATGGGCTACTGCGTGGGGTGATTAGCATTTGAGTCCTTTGAAAACAATAGGGTCACCGTGCCCAATCATGAGATTTTTCATTTAAATACTCCCCCTGTACCTTCCCCTCTACCAGTCTTAGCCACTCAAAGTAGCCCCTCCCTGTGCTTTGTCAGTGGCTCCTCCTAACTTCTCTGACTGGAGAGGAATACTCCCTCCCCATTTCACACCCATTAGGTGCCCTTGAGTGACTCCCTCTTTCCAGCATCAGCAGTTACCCTTTACTTTCACAGGGGAATGCAAAGAGAGCAGTCAGTCAGCCTATAATTTAACACTTCCGGTCGATAGGACTAACCCACTTAGGAGAGCAAAGCATAACAGGGTCCGCCGGCCTGTACACTCTAATGTCCTGCTTGCAGGCATGACTAGTTTACAAGGTTCAGTGTACCTGTCCCCCTCACTTCTATGCATGCTGGTTCACTGGCATTGGACGATAAAAAAGGAAGCTCAAATAGGATCTGTGATGTCTTAGTGGGTGGAGATGGACACATGGAGCCCTCCCCATTAGATAACCATAGTTGTGTAAGTGACCTAGCCCCAGAGGGTAGGATCTTGAATGGGGTTAAACCCGAGTCCGCCTGTATGCAAGCTCCTCCTAATACAGATGTGTCTGCTGCCGCTTCCGTGAGTGACCAAGTCAAGATTGGCACATCCGGCCCCAGTGCTCCTGCAGGTGCGAAGTCCTAGACAAACACAAAAATTACAAGTTGCCTTGATTACATTGGAGCTGCTGATTCAGAGATTACCTGACACTTTTGAGCCATCTGCTTCAAACGCTTTCTGGTTATTCACTCCACTGATGGCAGCATGTTGGCCGAGGGCAACATCATCCATCAGATGAGAGCACTAGTTAGTGTTATTAGTAGAGCCAAAGGTGACCCATTTATTGCACATGAGCCTCCCGGTGAGTGTGACGCCGTACACTCTACCCTAAACCTCATGAAAGGAGTGGTTTATGTGAGGGTACTCATGGACTAGACCTCGACGATAGGGCTGGAAGGCATATTCCTTCATTGGACATGCTGCGGACTCCCAGCCGAATGGTAAGAGCTGCAGAGGCTCGCCCTCCGCCCCCATTTTCTTTTATATATCTTTTTGCAGGAGACCATGCTTGTCGCATGCCCCTTGCCTACATTCCCCCAGTTGTGGGGTATTGTGACCCCACAACCACAAGGTGGAGGCAGTGCAGGAGAATGCACCATCTACACCCAGCATGATGTTTCCATTCTTCTCTTTGATTTAGAACCTCCTTTTAGGCAGTAGCTGTGCAGCTGCACCTGGTTAGGAGGTGTACTGTTATTGCTGCATACATTCCACTGTCAGCCAACTTCGATGCAGGGGACTTCTTCCGAGTTGTGGCAAAGGTCCAGATGCCCTTTCTCATGCTTAGGGATCTGAACAGTAGACCCTCCTACTAGGGAAAGCATTCTATCAATTCCAGGGTTCAGATCCTTGCTGACCTGATCGATGAGCTGTAGATAAGTATCCTAAATGTGGTTGAGTTTATGCTTTACTGTCAGAGAACCGCTTCATTTTGCTATCTTGATCTATCTCTGCTCTCTGGATGCACAGCCAAATTTTGGGTGGGTGGTAGTAAATGACTTTCATGGTAGTGATCACTTTCCCATTCAAATATTTTCTAGGTCACTGCCGACTGAGGTCCCACCTGGGTGGTGCTTGGCGCAGGCGTATGTCAGCATTTCAGGAAATGACTGATTTCTCTAAATTTGCCTTAGTTGAGTAGTTTAGGGTGGTGGATGAGGCCATTGAGTTCTTCTCCGGCAGCCTCTTTGCTGTGGGTTTAACTACTGTTCCTAGAACGTCTGGTCATTTTGCATGCCAACCGCTTCTGTTGCATTTAGCCAAATGTGAGACTGCCTACAAACAGAAGCTTTATGCCTATATGGAGACTGTACACGATTGGGGCAATAGGACAAATCCCAATCTTTATATACGAATTTTTGCAAGATCGTATATTTTGCGTACAGGTTGGGGAAGCACTCTCTGGGCCAATGGAGGAGGAAAGGGGGTCCTGCACAGAAGTGCCACACTCTTTGCCCTAAGCATCAACGGCATCACCTCGGTGCTGCCGGAAGATGTACTCCCTATACTCTTTGTAGATGAATTTTCAATCTTTTGGTATTGCCCAGATTTCAACTAAAACAAGCAATGAACCATGTCTCTTGCTATGTGGAAAAACATGCAGGCTTTGGTTTTCCTTGGCCAAGACTAAGGTGGTGCACCTCTGCTGCCATCCATGGCTTCACCCTGACACAGACTTGTTTCTAAATGGGTTTCAACTGAGGTGGTGGACTCTCATCTTTTCCTTGGTGTTATATTTGACAGATGCCTCACCTGGGAGCTCCTATTCACAACCTTAGGTGGTCTTGTATCCGTGCCATTGATATTCTTGTCTGTGTGACACTCAGTGCATGAGGCACTGATAAAGCTATTGCATTACTTTTTTATTGATCCTTTGTTCGTTCGAAGCTCAACTACGAATGTGAGTTTTATGCATCCACAGCTGAGTTTATTGCAGAAGGAGGACGCGATCCAACATACAAGCATTTGACACTGAGACACGCCAGTGGCCTTTTCCAGGAGCTGCGTCTGTCTTCACAGCCGAGCTGGTTGTAATACACTGCTCGGTACTGGAGGTAACGTGATATGCCCGGTTCAAAGACTGGATTGTAATTTATAGTGACTCACAAAGCTTCCTGAGTGCTCTCAGGGCATTGGAATCTCTGCATCTCCTGGTTTGTGATATCCGTGTTGCCACAATTTTAATGAGCTAGGGAATGAGATTATCTTTTGCTGGGTTCCTGGACATGTAGAAATTGAGGAGAATGAAGCCATCAAATCGTCTGCGAGGACTATGCGACCAGACTAATGTTTAACTCTTCCTCACACTAATTTTCATGGTAGAAATACAGGCAGCCCTCTAGGCTGCTTGGCAAAAAAGATCAGACAGTAAAGGGGAATTTAAAGTTGTGTGCCATTGCTCTGCGACCGTTCCCATGGACCTACTCCCCAATGCTTATACAGCTTCAAGATGTTTATTGTGGTTGAATAATTGAAAACACTCAGCGGATGCACTGCCATCTGATGGAGCGCTCATCTGCTCCTTATTGTGATGTCCTCATTTTCCCCCAGATTGTTCTATGCATTCCTGTTGAATGTCCTAGACTGAGTGATCTTCACACATGTTACCTGTCCTGGTGCCAGGATGAGCAAAGTGACTACACTTTGTCCCTTGCACCCAGGACTGGTTCGGGCATACAGCCTTGCAGACTATACAACTTTTTTGAGGAGGCTGGCCTCCCTTTTATTTGAATATGTTGTAGGTCGCATGCCCGGGGAAACCTTGTATACCCCCAATGCTGCACTGTGTTTCATTCTTGTTACTTTTTATTTATTTTTTTAGCTTATCTTGCTTTTGTTCCTTTATCTTTTTTCTTGTTTTTTAATCTAGCCTATCCTTAGGCTTTCTGATAATTATGGCAACTTTTGCCTTAGTTGGAAGTTGCCAGATGGGTTCTTTAAATTTTTTTAAAAAATCACATCCATGAGATGTATATAATATAGGTACATTTGTCACATCTTTAACTCTATTTCTTGTTTTTCTATTGAGCTCCCCATTAATTTCTCTCTCATAGTCCTTCCAATTAACCTGGGGAAGCAAGGTTTAAAAACCTCTCTATTTGTAAGAATTTTTCTCCTCACATGTGACTGAGTGGTCTAAGGCATTACTCTAAGATCAAATCGATTCTTGCCTCCTCACTGTGGTTGGTTTGATCCTCATCCCTGCCCAGATTTTTGGGTGTATTAGGAAAGAACATTTTTCAGTAGAAAAATGATTCTATTTATCTTTTTTCTCTGCAGTATGACACTGAGTGAGATTACATTAGTAGCTGGGATCATGTGCTAGATGTATTTATATGTTTTACCCCTTGATCAGGTTGTCATTCCTTATTTATTCAATCTCCCATTATCACTTTTAACACCATACTTCAGCTAGTCTCACACACTAATCTTTACAGTTTGCATTAATTTCACCTGGAAGTGAACATATCTAAATCTCCAAAAGTAAGCCATTGAAAAAATGAATATAAATGTATGAAAACACAAGTGATTTCTGGATGCTCTGTAAGAATTAAATTTTGTGCTACTTCAACAGGACTTTAAGAAGATTTCATTGAAGGAAGAAGTTAGTGAAGAATTCTTTCATAGAGAGATGAGTTCTCCTGTTACTTTTGATGTAGTGTGTGCAAAATCTGAAAACTCTCTATCAAACAATACCACTGAGTTTTTGCCACAAGACCTCCATCAAGAAATGGTTATCTTTGTTATTTTTAGTTTCCTGCTGAATTTATTGTATAATGGCAAACATTATTTCATATTTTCTTCACACTAATGCTATCACGCAACATTGCTATCTCTTAGTAATAAGTAATAATAGTAAAGTTTATAGCCTTATCATTTTTGCTCTAATCTCCGTTTCATGGAGTGCTCTGTAGACAGTACCTCTCCCATCTATATGAGTGGGGTTCCTACTACTTTTCCCTGGTCCCTCTTGCACACCTTCCAATTGAGAACATATTAAATAGCCTCAGTCTACAGAGTCAAAGTACCTCAGGAAAGGTAATACTTTGTTGCCCTCCTTTGCACTAATTAGCAGGTTGATATGATGTCTACAATGTGGAAATCATGCTTCTATACAATACACTAAATGTCACTGGCATACAAGTTATAAAGTTTAAGGATAACATCTTTACATTTGTAACATTTATTTTAATGATGCCCAACACACTATTTGTTTTACTGTTTCTTCAAAATTAAATTTAGAGATCAGAACAATTCATCCACTCCACCCTCAACTATAGCTATTCAGATTTTCTGCCATTTAACCAAAGATGTCATCCAATTCCTCAAATTAACATTCGTTATGACAACTTGTTTCCATTTGAATGTACATATGGCATTCCCTATTTATTCAGTCTTCCCTCATTACTTTTGACACTGCTACTTAGCCCTTAGCAACATGCACACGTCTGATAGTTGCACCCACTAATCTTTAAAATCTGATGGATCACTCATTCTTTTGCCATGAAAATGATTATATCTCCAAAATAAGCCATTAATAACATGAATTTAGAATATGAAAAGAGCACAAACTGATTTCCATTAGATCACATCCATTAGTGACCTGAATAGTATTTGTCACTTCATTTCCTGGTTGCTCCTAATGCATTTTAATTTTGTACTTCTTTAAGCACGACTTTGAAGAGATTTCATTGAAGGAAGAAGTTAGTGAAGAATTCCTTCATACAGAGATGACTTCTTTTGCTGATGTTGATGGACCATGTGCAAAATCTGTAAACTCTCTTCCAAACACACCCAATAAGTTGTTGCAACCAGAATCCATCCAAGAAAAGGTAATTGCAATTTATATTATCAATTGGAGGAGCAGCAGCATGTCCTCCTGGCCTGAGTGCAAATAGGGAAGACCCCACTCACTTGATTGACTTGAACCCTTTGATGAGCCCTGACGACACTGGTGCATTTCCCCCCTTTCTCTCCCTCAGCATCTTTTTTTCCTTCTATGACTATCCCCTCAATTCTTTGTCTACCCTCAAGAAGGTGGATGGTGAAGCTTGAGGATAAACCCTAAGCTACAACTGAAAGCTGGAGGAGAAACAACCCTCCATTTCTCTTGTACCTGGAGGAGCAGCATATCCTCCCAGCTTCCAGCTACACCGAACTACAGAAAGAATCTACACTCTGGATCCAAGTGTGGGGAAGCTGGTGGTTTCTTCCACTCCCTTTATGCACCCTTTCCAGTACTATATTTGTTCCTTTACCCATTTCATTGACATCACTTCTAAGGCCCTACCTTGACTTTCTCATTTGCTTCCTCCTACACTCTGTGCATGGTGACCTTGACCTCTCTCAGGCTAGTTACCAAACCAGATCCACCATTTTGAACATTCTGTAAACCTTCTGTGTATAAATCAGTTCAAATTTTACTACTCTGTGTATATTGGCTTACAAATAGATATGAAAATAGGAATTTCTGGCATGTGCTTAAATATCAAATACTTGATCTGATTTGATAAAATGAGCAGGATTTTCGGATTCAGCATGAAAAACTGGTCTAAAATCAGGTATTGTATGTTAAACCTTGAAAATATCGCACACTAGTGTCATTATTATATATTATCATTTTTTATTATGATTAGTATTTATTATCATTAGTATAAGTTAGTATTATTTAAGATTATTTATCATAAGCGTTATCTATTATTATCATTATCGCTATCTACTCTACCTTTTCATCCCCTCACTTTGCACCCGAATGAGTGTTTCCATCTATGCAGAGTTTGGTTCAATAGCCATGGTGCCTTGGTGGACTGCATGCCATCCTGGGATCACTTTAACCAAGGTATGATACTAATAGGTGATCATCGCACACCCTACTGGTTAGTGGACCCGCCTATCTCTATTTCTCTTTATTACATACCCTCCTACCCCATTCCTCACTTCCTCTCCTACCCACAGGGGTTCTTGCTGACCAATGCAGTTTTGTCCTTTTATGATCCTTGGTTGAGTGGCAGTGTATACAGGTAGGTCCCTATTTGCTACAAGGACCGAAAGCCCCCTAGCTAAGGCAAGTATTAGGTATGGGGTGTGCTAGACTGTCAACTCTGCTCACCTCCCTCCAATACACATGGGGCCTATGCCGGCACCATCCTTTATTGCTAAAGTTTCAGGCCAATTTCGCCTAAATGCTGGGCCAGTTTGGCAAACCCCATCAATGCTGGACCAGGGTCGATTATGTGTCAATGATCCTATGGAGAATTTTACTTAGCTTCTTCACTCATGGGGAGGTATGGTATCTACTTTTCATGAGTCCCCTCATTTCTTTTTTACTCTGATTATGGGAGGAGGAGGAAAAAAGAGGGACCCATTGACCAGTGAAGGGTCTACCTCTCGCATATTTGGTCCTACTCGTAAGGTAGATGCGCTTTTTCAAGAGCCTCTCCAACCATCTACTGGAGAGGAGGTTTAATCTTCCCCTAGGGCTCCTGGTGTGGGGGTTTCTCACTCACCTCCTTCTGTCAAGTCTTTTCATGGATGACTCCATCTTGCAATGAATTGCATCCCTCCCTATTCCATCACAGAGGACTGCCAAGAGCGTAGGCACACTCCCCCAAATCGACTGGGACTGACTCTATAGAGCCAACCCCCGTAGGTGGGCAAATGAAAGTGGGGCGTGTTGGGCCATGTCCCCTCCGCGAACTTCTGACCTACTGGGGCTAGCGGCGGAGGCTCGTCTCATTTCATTTTCCGTTAGTTATCTTTTTGCCAGAGTCATGCTGGGCGCATTCCTTCTTTCCCTCTCAGGATATAAGGTTTTGGGACCCTGCTACCGTAGAATGGGGGTTGGAATTTTTTTTTTTCAAAATGGGGGGGTTTGAGTGTTTTGGGGGAAATAAGGGGCCCACAAGATCAGAGCTTCCTTGCAAACATTGGCCATATTATTGACAATGCTGGAATATATTGGTAAGTTTTATCTCCTGACCCAACTAAAACACTTTGGAACTCCTCTAGTCAAGGTATGATATTAATATTAGTAATAATGAAAATAATACTAGCGCTGTGAATAATCATAATATAATTAAATATCAATAAAATCAATCAGTACCATTTTTTACAGTACATAATTTGTGTTACTTTTGTTTCTAACCCAGCTGCAAGCTGACAGAACAAGGCTGGCAGATGCTGATGCTGTCCACATCTGGGAATCTTTAATAATCCTAATTTTCAGCAAGATCATCAAAGTATCAAGGATATGTTTAAGAAAGCCATGAAACCTGTTAATTACTTTGCCTACATGACTGATCCTCGTTACTTAGGAAGTTGTAATTTCGCTAATTTAGTATTGCAAATTACATTCTGAAACTGAAAGTAGAATGTTGCCAATACCTGAATGCCACAGTTTTAATTTTCTATGTTTTAAATTCCAGGAGAAATTTTGGAGATGGAAGATGAAGAACAAGCTGAGAATTGGCTCAGGAAATCCATCCTGATTTTGCAGTTGGATTGTATGAATTTCACTTCAAGGATAGTTAAATTTTCCCACCCAACATATTTTCTGAGTCAGTTAAATCCAGCCTTTCTTCAAACAAGTGGTGACATATGATAAATATGAAGCAGAAGAAAAAACAAGTAGGAAAAATTGCCAGATGGATTTTGTTCATTTTTAGGGTCCATACATTCATGTCTTTGTAGTTGAGCTGCAATAGAGAGGTTATTTTCCTCATTTGGACTTATATGGAATAGAAGGAGAAACAGATCGGGTGTGAAAAAGCTAAGAAACCTGTGAAAATCTACAAACACTTAAAGGAAAGGAAGTTACAGAATGGCAAATGGTGATGTCTGATAGTAAAAGTTAAGGCTTCTTTTTCTATTAACTAAAGTGCATTCTGTTTAGTTTTTTTTCCTTTATATAATTATATAGGAAAAGTGTATTTAATAATATAAGACTTAAAAGGTTTGGCTGGATTAAAATTTAATATGATGTATCATTATCCTTTATATCAAAGCAAAAACTAGAACATCAACAAATGAGACAAAGAACCTTTGATCAAGATTAAAAGAAAACCCCTTATTAAATAAGATCTATATACATGGGTTGGACAAAATGATTGGAACAGTAGAAATTTAGCACCAATATTTCAATGAGCCATTATATTACGAATATCCATTCAAATTTCATTGTGATTGTTTTGTTTTTATTGTAAGATTATTTGTATTTCTTTTTCAGTTTATGGTATAGATGCTAAGATGTGTGGCCTCACTGAGTTTTAAAAGAGCAAAGTGTTGGAGCTCAAATTGCAGGAGCTTCCGTCACCATAACAGCCAAACTCATTGGTTTTTCAAGAGCTATCATATCAAGGACCATGACAGAATTCAAGAAGCAGGGCAAAACTCCCAGCAAGAAGGGTAATTCTGGCAGATTTCGAAGCTCGCTGAAAGAGACAGACGAGTGTTCAAACGCTTTGTGATCAAAAATCCCCGGACACTTTCCCCTAAAGTGACTGCAGAGTTGAATTATCTCAGTAGCCCAGTTTCGATCAAAACTTCACCGTGAACTCAATAGAGCGAGATATCATGGAAGAGCCGCCATCAAGAAACCTCTGCTTTCTCATCAAAGCATTCAGAAAAGGTAAACTGGTGTAGAGATCACAATGGCTGTTCGACAGACCAATGGAAGCAAGTAATATTCTCTGACGAGTCCAATTTTTCTTTTTTCCCTGCTGCACGACGAATTTATGTGTGGAGGCAGCCCGGGTAAGTTTTTACTCCTGGCTCCTTTCTTCCTACAGTGAATCACGGAGAATGGTCAGTGATGGTTTGGGCAGCCATATCTTGGAGTTCTCTTGGTCCAATCGTTGTTCTGCATGGTAGGATCAACAGCTACAAGAATGTGAATACTTTGGAAGATCAAGTCCATCCCATGGTCCACACATTATTCCCTGATGGTGAGTGAGTCTTCCAAGATGACAATGCCCCAGTACATACCGCTCATTTGGTTAAGAATTGGTATGAAGAGAATAGGAATGAGCTACAACACATGGAGTGGCCCCCTCAATCGCCACATCTTAAGATTATTGAGTATTTGTGTTGCGTCTTGAGCGACAAATTAGAAGTCGTTACCCTGCACTGTCGTATCTAAAATAGGAAGATGTATGATTCAATTTCAAGAAGCATCGGCGCTGTTCAGAAAGCATAAGGAGGACCAACTTCGTATTAAATATAGATTCATTGAATTTAATACATTCCAATTATTTTGTCCAACCCCTGTATATTTTTACCAGGAGTGGTATTTCCATGTGGTCAGACTTCTGTCCAATAGCCATGGTGGACTGCAAGCCATCCTGAAATCACCTAGCACCAGGGCATGATAATAATAGTGGATCACTCACCTTACTCTTTAGTGAAACCGCCTATCTCTACTTCTCTGTATTGCATATCCGCCTACCACTTTCCAAACTTGTCCCTCTATTCACAGAGGTTCTGGTTGCCCGACTCACTTTTTTCCACTTCACAACCTAAGTTGAGTGGCAGTACATACTGTGAGGTCCTTACCTGCTGCAAGGCCCAAAAGCCCTCTGGCTAAGGCAAGTATTAGGTACAGGGTGTGCTGAACCATCGACTCTGCTCACCTCCCTCCCGTACACATATGAGGTGGCTACGCTGGCACCCTCCTTTTGGGATTGTCGGGCCATGTCCCCTGCGCTCCTGCAAATCCTACACCTTGAAATTGCGGGGGTCAGCATGACTGCACCCTCTCTTTCCCGATGGAGGTCAGAGTCATGACCTTGACGCCACATACTGTGGCGGCGGAAAGGCGATTCCCACTCCAATAAGTCCCGCCGCCCCAACAAGGCCAACTTGGTGTCGGAGGAGAGGCTTTGCAAAATAGAATATTCAATCTTATAACCTAAACTCAAAATAATTAAATATGTATGTACACTAATCTAATATATATGGCCTTACAAGTAAATGGGTCAACAACCCCACGTATTATGTGAATATATATTGGGCCTCACAAATCTATATATATTGCCTAACAAGAAAAATTATTAAATCAGTCTAATACCCCAAAATACAGTCTAGGATCCAGTACTGGGTGCAGCCTCAACTAAAGGTCCTAGAAGCGCAAGTCAGGGAATAAGGGAGGAGAAAGGGGAGGCGTGCTCCCGTTCTTTGGGAGAGGTAGCTCCTCACTCGGGTCCCATCCTAAGTAACTGAGATACGCGAGTTGCAGCTACGTCGCGGAGCGTTCCGCATTCGGGGAACTGGTACGTGTGAATTTTGACCGCTTGGTCGGAGACAGAGACGCTAATCTCAGTTACTGCGCTAGAGACTGGGAGGTGTTCCCCTTTCCCAAGACTTTAACCCAACCCCTGAGATGGACATGGTCCTGGAACTGAAACAGCCCCAGACTGCAGGATCTTCCTTGGGGTCGAACCTTTGCTTGGTATAAACATCGAATCTGAGTCTGCCCCTGTGCAAACTTCTCCTCAGAGAGCTCGAGCCCTCAAGGACTCAAAAGGGTGAAGAGAGACTTCCTTTCCCCAGCTGGTGCCTATTTGATAGTCTTGACCTTCTCTCTTTATGAGATGCATCTTCCTGGGCTGTTCCATCCAGCCTAGTGTTTCCTCCTGGCGCAGAAGAGATGCGGGTTCATTCCCCCAAAGAAAAGAAGTAAGAAGAGTACTAAAGGTTCCTCTCACTCCGCCGGGGCTCTGGAGACATGGGTCAGGTGCCGTTTTGGCAAGTGATCAGGCCAAGATTGCGAGTACGCTTAGTTGAACTCCGATTACGTCGGGGCCCCTCATTGAGAGACTAATTGGCTTGCTTCAAACGCTTAGGCTTCACTGATGGCATCAGGTTAGCCAAGGGCAACATGATCCATCAAAGAAAAGCATTAGTTAGCTTGATTGGGAGAGGGGCGAAGGTGACCAGGTTCTCTGGGAGGGGAACCTTTGGATCCCTCTCAGGGGGCCATGATTAGTGCCCTTCGGACACTTAATGGCTTGCCGGTGAGTGTGACGCCGCACTCTATCATGAATTTCGTGAAAGGAGGAGTTCGCATGAGGGAACTCCTGGACTACTCCATAGATATTAAAGCTGGCCGACCATGGTGCCGTTGAACCTGTGATGACGGAGCCGCTCTCTGGGAACTCCACAGTAGGAAAGGAGGTGCCCCCTCCCCCCGCACTATCTCAAGGGAGTCTCCAAACTTCTCTTACCGGAGAGGAGGCTTACTCCTCTCCCATGCCCACGGGTGTAAGTGACTCCTCCTCACCCCATACTTTGGAGTCGCCCTTGGGTGACTACCTCTCAATAGCTGCAACCCTCCCTTTGCTTTCCAAGGAGACTGCTAAGGAAGCGCGAAGGCGGCTGATTATTAACCGCTCCCAGCGGGAGCGTCTCGATAGGGCAAACCCCTTTAGGGGTGTGATGGGTGATAGGGCCCGTCGGCCCGTGCCATCCAAAGTCCTGCTGGGGCACTTATTGAGCTTAAAGGGGGTCAGTTTACGTGCCCTCTGCTCTTCCCCAATGGATGCGAGTTTACCGGCCCAAGAAGATGAGACGAAAAGCTCCTCGAATGAGATGTTATGTTTTGGGAGAGGGGGGGTAGCCTCATAGAGGCCCCCCTGAGTTGATCCAGCTCCAGATGGTAGGGCCTTCCATGGGGTCGACGCTGGGCTCAGTGCTAACCACTGAACCTGAGTTCAACCCTGTGCAAGGTCCTCCTCAGACGAGTCAGGCCCCCGAGGCCTTATAAGGAGAGGAGGAATCTCCTTCCCTAGCTGGCGCCCCTGTGACAGCCAAGACATTCTCCAATTCAGAGAAGGAACTTGCTGAGGCCGGTTCATCTGGCCTAGGGGCTCCTGCCGGTG
The DNA here is from genome assembly GCA_963969495.1 of Ceratothoa steindachneri. Taxonomy (NCBI): domain Eukaryota; kingdom Metazoa; phylum Arthropoda; class Malacostraca; order Isopoda; family Cymothoidae; genus Ceratothoa; species Ceratothoa steindachneri. The sequence continues at coordinate 88,640,277 of OZ018333.1, forward strand.
GAGGGGAAAAGCGGGTCCTTTCCCAAACCCTCCTTTCCTAAGAAAAAAAGAATAATAAAAAGACAAGAAAGACGCAGGGCTCCCCTACCTCCGTGGGAGCCACAGGGACGGACGAGGCCGCTGCCGTTTCGGTAAGCAACCAAGCCAAGATCGGTACTTCTGGCCCCTTTGCTTTCCCAGTTGGGAGTCCCAGACAAAGACCAGAACTATGCAGAGCGGAGCCTTGATTACGTTTGGGCCCCTGATTCAGAGGCTACCTAGCGTTTTTGAACCCGCTGGCTTCAAACCCTTTTTCGTTATTTGCTCGACTGATGGCAGCATGTTGGCTAAGGGCAACATGATCCATCAGAGGAGAGCGTTAGCTAATGTGATTGGGAGGGAGCCGGAGGTGACTCGTTTTTCAGACCGGAGCCTTCTGGCGAATGCGTCGGGTCCCTCCGAGGCAGCCAAGATTAGTGCTCTTCGGACACTTAATTACACCCCCGTGAATGTGACGCCGCACTCGTGAACTACTCCATAGATGACATCACCCTAGAGCTGGCCTACCACGGGGCGGTCAAGGTCGAACGTGTGATGACAAAACAGGGAGAAGCCTCGAGACCCACCTTTACACTATTCGTCACCTTCGATTGTGACACGCTCCCTGAGTCAAGGCCTGCCGGTTGGTACCGCTACCGCATGAAGGCATTCCGGCCAATGCCACGGAGGTGCTATTACTGTCACCGCTTTGGCCATACTAATCGCTCCGGTTGACGTGCAAAGTCAGGGTTTCCAGAAGTTTCTGTTAATTGCTCCAAAGCCTCACACGATAAGTCCAAATCTTTGTGCTCTTCGGATGTACAGCCTGATTTTGATTGAGGGGTGGTCGATAACCTCCATGGTAGTGATCATTTTCCCATTCAAATATCATTTTCGGGGCCGCTGTCGCCCGAGAGCCCGCTCCGGTGGTGCTTGGCGCAGGCGCGGTGAAATACCGAATTTAGGTCGGTAGATGAGGCCGTTGAGTTATTCTCCGGCAACCTCATCGCCGCGCACCTAACTACTATTGCTAGAAGGTCTAGCCATTTTGCACACCGACCACTCCCGTGGTGGTCAGCTGAATGTGAGACGGCGCTCAAGCAGAAGTGTTATGCCTACATGTGCTATTTGAGCCGCCCGAACGATTTCACTGCCACTGAATTCCGTCGGGCTAGGTTTCCGTATATTTCGAAGCACGCTCGCCGCTCTTCTTGGCGGGCATTGGTGTCTTCACTTAATGGGAAGACCCCTCTAGCAGAGGTGCGGAGGCGAGTCCGCGATCTCGGACCCCGCATTCGTGGCGGAATCCTTCGCAACTGCTCTCTTCGCATTCTCTAGCCGGGATGCTGCTCCGCCAGCATTCAATGCACATCTTGATGTCGTGCAAGCCGTCGACTGGACTTTACCTACAGAGGCGAAGAACCCTTCAATGACAGCTTTACTCTGAGTGAGTTGCGTGCCGCTCTTGCTTCGTGCGTGGACACCGCCCATGGTCCGGACGATGTCCCGTACGCCATGCTTCGACAGCTGGGTGAGCGAGACATGGCCTTTCTGCTAGATTTGTTGAAAAGGATCTGGGTATAGGGTAACCTCCCAGACTCCTGGCGATCGCTTCTGTACTAGCCGTTCGCAAACCGGGGAGAGATCATTCTACCCCGGCTGGTTTCCGCCCCATTTCTCTAACCTCCTGATGTGCAAGTTGATGGAGAAATTGGTAAATGTTAGATTAGCCTATTTTCTGGACAGCGGAGGCCATTTGTGTTCTGCGCAGTGCGGTTTTTGCAAGTTCTATTCCACGTCGAATGCCCTGCTTTGACTGTTAAATGCTGTCTGCGAGGCCTTCCTTCGTACACAGCCCTTCGCCGTGGTGTTTTTCGATTTGGCGAATGCTTATGATACCACATGGTGATACGCTATCATGGAGACCCTCCACACGATGGGGGTGAGGGGACGCCTCCCGGTCTTTATATCTGAATTTTGGTGAGATCGCCGATCTCGCATACGGGTGGGGGGAGCCTTCTCCGGCCTAATGGAGCAGGAAGAGGGTGTCCCGCAGGGAAGTGTCCTCACGTTACACTCTTTTTACCGTGAGCATCAACGGCATTACCTTAGTGCTGCGGGAAATTGTTCTCGCTACGCTCTACGTGGACGACCTTTCGATCTCTTTTGGCGCGGCTCAGACGCCAACTCTGGAGCGTCGACTCCAACAGGCATTGAACCGCGTCTCTCGCTATGCCGAGACGTACAGGTTTCCGTTTTCTTTGGCCAAGACTAAGGTGGTGCACCTTTGCCGCCATCCACGGCTCCACCCCGACCCAGATTTGTTTCTTAATGGGGTGCGCATGGAAGTGGTTGAATCGTACCGTTTCCTTGGTCTTGTATTCGACCGACGCCTCACCTGGGAGGCTCATATTCACAACCTTAGGGTCTCTTGTACCCGCGCCATGGATATTCTTCGTTCAATGACGTTCAGCGCTTGCGGTGCTGATAGGGCTACTGCCTTACTTTTTTATCGATATTTTGTCCGTTCGAAGCTCGACTACGGATGTGAGTTTTATGCATCCGCACCAGAGCGTGTATTGCGGAAGGTGGACTTGATCTACCAAACCGGCCTTCGCTTGGCGACCTATGCCTTCCGCACTTTCCCTATTGAGAGCTTGCTTGTCGATGCTCGAGAGATGCCATTATCTATGCGTCGTGCACAGTGCATTACTTGCCTGTACGCATGAGCGCAGCGTCTCCCTTTGCCGCCAATGGCTCTCAAAGCATCCGCCGCTGATCCTATGTAGCCGAGTGACGCAAGTCATACCCTAAGTCCTTTGGGTTTAGGGCTACTAAACTCGTTCGAGAGGTAGATATAGCTCTCGGGCCGGTGGCGCCCCTGGTTCTACCCATAACGTCACCCTGGAGGGTACCACCGTTGGCTATTTGTCGCCTTGCCTCTGCTCCGAAAGCTTGTACAGCGCCGGGAGTATTGCGTTTGGCTTTTGGAGCGCATCTCGTGTCACGCTGGAACCGTGCCAGTGTTTACGGATGGCTCCAAGTCCGAAGAGGGGTCGGTTTCCACGCCGTATCCCCTCTGTTTGAAGTCAGCGAGGCTCTGCCAGGCGCTGAGTTGGTGGCAATACACCACTCGGTACGGGAGATTACGAGACGTGCCCGGTTCCGAGACCGAATCGTGATTTATAGCGACTCACAGAGCGCACTGAGTGCTCTCGGGGCATTGGAATCTCTGCACCCTCTGGTTTGGGATATCCGTCATGCCACGGTTTTAGTGAGCCGGGTGGATTTCGAGATTATCTTCTGCTGGGTTCCTGGACATGTAGGAATTGTTTGGAATGAGCGCGCCGACGAGGGCGCCAAAGAGTCCGCGAGGACCGGGCCACCGGACCAGCGTTTCGCTTTTCCACACACAGACTACATTGCAGGAATATGGGCAGCTCATCGGACTACTTGGCAAAGAAAATGCGAGACGGTTGGAGGGAACTTAAAGTTGCGTGCCATTGCGCCGCGATTGTTCCCATGGACCTATCCCCCAATGCCGCGACGGTTTCAGGTCGCTTTCTGTCGTCTCCGAATTGGGCACACTCGTGTGACGCATCGCCATTTAATGAAGCGCTCGCCTGCGCCCTCTTGTGACGACTGCGTCGTCCCCCAGACTGTTCGGCACATTCTTGTCGAATGACCCAGTCTGGGTGATCTTCGCGCACGTTATCTGTCCCGATACCGGTATGGGCGGGATCGCTCGTTTCTGTTCCTTGTACTCTGGACGAGTGCGTGCACCATGACTGGTGGACTTGTAGACCTTTTGGGGGAGGCCGACCTTCTTCCTTTTATTTAACCAATCATTTTTTGTTTTCTTTATAGGTCGCACGTTCCTTCTCCGGGGGAACCTTCCCCCGACGCAGGAGGTTGCTTCCTGCTCGTTGCATTTTTGTTTTGTTTTTTTATTTTTAGGTTTTAGTATTTTTTTGGTTTGGTTTTTATACGGCGACTAATGCCTACGTAGCCAGTCGCCAGATGAGATCCTAAAATGAAAAAAAAATAAAAAAATGATCGAGAAATTGGTTAATTTTAGATTAGCCTTTTTTCTCGACAGCGGAGGCCATTTGTCTTCTGAACAGTGCGGCTTCAGCAATTTCCACTCCTCCACGTCGGATGCTCTGCTTCGACTGGAAAATGTTGTCTGCGAGGCCTTCCTTCGTAGACAGCACCACGCAACGGTGTTTTTCGATCTGGAAAAAGTCGATGATACCGCATGGCGATACTGTATCATGGAGACTCTCCACAGGATGGGGGCGAGGGCACGCCTACCAATCTTTATATCTGAATTTTTGCGAGATCGTCGAATCCGCGTACGGGTGGGGGGAACCCTCTTTGGCCCAATAGAGCAAGAAGAGGGTGTCTCGCAAGGAAGTGTCCTCAGGATCGCACTCTTTGCCCTAAGCATCAATGGCATCACCTCGTTGCTGCCCGAAGATGTTCTTGCTACACTCTACGTGGACGACCTTTCGAACTCTTTTGGTGCGGCCCAGATGCCAACCCTGGAGCGTCGACTCCAACAGGCATTGAACCGCGTCTCTCTTTAATCCGAAGCGCACGACTTCGGTTTACCTTGGCCAAGACTAAGAGTTACACTTTTGCCGCCATCCGCGCTCCACCCTGATCCAGACTTGTTTCTTAATGGGGTGCGCCTGGAAGTGATGGACTTGAACCGTTTCCTTGATCTTTTATTTAGTCGACGTCTCATGCCTGGGAGGATCATATTCATAGCTTTAGGGTCTATAATACCCCTGCCATGGATATTCCTCGCCCCGTTACGTTCAGCGCCTGTGGACCTGATAGGGCTACTGCCTTACTTTTTTATTGATGCTTTGTTTGTTTGAAGCTCGACTAAGGATGCAAGTTTTATGGATGGGTAGCCAAGCGTTTTGCTCTTCCCCACAACGATTACATGGCAGGAATACGGGCATCTCTCCGGGCTGCTAGGCAAAGAATATGGAAGACGGCCGAGGGGAACCTAAAATTGTGTGCCATTGCGCCGCGACTGTTCCAATGGACCTACCCCCAATGTCGCGACTGCTTCAGGTTGCTTTCTGTCTTCTCCGAATTGGACACTCGCGGGACCCACCGCCATTTAATGGAGCGCTCGCCAGCGCCCTACTGTGCACCCTGCGTTGTCCCCCAGACTGTTCGGCACATTCTTGTTGAATGTCCCAATCTGGGTGATCTCGGCGCACGTTACCTGTCTTAGACGAACGTGGTAGCTACAGCTTGTCCATTGTACTCGGCACTCGTTCGTGCACCTCGTCCTATGGACATTATGACTTTTTGGAGGATGCTCGCCTCCACTTTATTATACCTTGTGTTTCTTTTTGTAGGTTGCATGATCATGCTTTGGGGTGTGGGGAAGGCATATCCCCGACCCAAGAGCATGCTTCCTTCTTGCCTTTTTTTGCTTTTCTATTATTTTTTAACCATTTTCATTTTTTATTCTTGTGTTTTGCTATTTTCATACTTTTTATTATTTGTTTTTTTAATATAGCCTAGTAGTAGGTTGTTGTGTACGGTGATTTATGCCTAAGTGGGCAGTCGCCATAGGGGCTACCACAAGAACAAAAACCGAACGTGTGATGAGAAAACATGGGGAGGGGTCTCGAGACCCACCCCTATACACTTCGTCACGTTCCAGCGTGACAGGCTTCTTGAGTAGTTCCGTGCCAGTTTGTATCACTACTGCGTGAAGGCATTCGTGTCACTGCCACCATTTTGGCTATACAACTCCCCTTTGCATTTCCCTCACCAGCGTTTTCTGATACACTACACTCTGTCCAAACCTGTAGGACACAGAATAGGTGACCATATCTTGTGTTAAGTTGTCCCTGTCGTGCCGTCTCTTCCTTCAATATGTCCACCCTATTGAGCCTATCCTCCAACATATATAGAGGAATATGGCTTTTTCAAAAAGGTTCCGTTAACCCTGTACTACTCTGGTCTTTCTTTCTGAAACATGTCTCAGTGATCATGCCCTCGGTGGTGACTGCCAATAGAAATAGCGCTCTTGAATTAAAAAAAGATCCCTTGCTCAATCCATACAGAAGGACCAAAGTCGGGTCGCAACTTGAGGACAATAACAGTGTATCAGTCATCACTGCAACTAACTTTGCCTAGGATATCCTACATTTAACTGTTGAATTATCGCATATTCTTTTAAATTTCACGCTTATTCTTACTTTTCACAATTATATTATTCATACTGATTCTAGAACTTTTGGAATCCGCTCGTTCTTTCGGCTCTTCTTATCCCTTTGTTTAAGAAATTTGTGGGTGTCTGATGCAGAATGCCTCACGATATATCAAGCTTAGCCTCTTCTCCTTCCTTCAAAACACTTGTTTCCTTGCTTTTCATACAACCTCTCCCACAACTTTCTCTGGTCAGCCTCTAATTTCACAGGGTAGATGCTGACCTTCTTCTCAGTAAACCGTCCCGGATCGGGGCTGAGGGGGAGGGGACAATGTTCCCTAACCCCTGAGCTCCGTTCTGGGGTTGTTGGTTTTTAACAACCTGCTTCATCCCCACCCATACCTTCCTCACATCTCTTTTCCTCTCCTCTTCACAATCTATATATTTTTACGCCGTGTCCAAGGTGGAGCCGCCATGCTGATGGACTGCCAGGCCACCAGGCGGGAGGGGTGGTCCCAAATGGCGGCGCCTGGCTCTCCGGGCTTGTAAGCACCTCTTGCAGTGCGGGCAACTGCGAGAGGTGATGAGCTATTGCGGCCCGTAGCACAAATAGGGTCACCATGCCCAATGATGATAAAAAAAAATATCTCCCCCTAATTCCCCCTTGCTCATCGAAGGAGCCGCCCTCGTGCAGCTCCACCAAAAAAAATGGAGGTCTTTTCCTGTGCTTGCGCAGGGGACCCTCCATACTTTTTAAACCGGAGAGGAGGCTTACTCCTCTCCTACGCCTACGGGTGAAGGGGACTCCCCCTCACCCCCTTCTCTGGAGGTGCTTTCTGGAAACCCTATTCCCAGCGGCAGTCCCTCCTTTTCTTTCTAAGGGGACTGCCAAGAAAGCCAGCAGGCAGCCCATCGCAGACGGCCCCTCGTGTAAGCGGCTCGGTAGGGCAAACCCCCTTAGGGGGGAGAGGGAAGCCAGGCCCCTTCGGTCGCTTCCCTCAAAAGACCTGCTGGCAAGAATACTAAACCTTGCCGGGGTCAAGGCCTGTGCCTCCCCACAAAAGACTCATGACGCTGCCAAGGGGACCTGCGATGTCCTGGGAGGGGATGGCCAACTGGAGGCCCCTCCTGTGATAGACATGGTCGTGGAGGAAACTCAGCCTCAGACGGTAGGGCCTTCCATGGGGGGGAATCCGGGCTCGGCGCCAAGCACCGAACCCAAAACCGCCCCTATGCAAGGTCCTCCTCAAACGGCTGGGGATTCTGAGGCAGTACAAGGAGGGAAGGGTTCTCCCCTGGATGATGCCTCTGCGACCACCAGGACCTTCTCTATTTCGGAGAAGGACCTGGCTGAGGCCTGTCTATCTGGCCTGGGGGCTTCTACCGGCGGAGGTGAGAAGCGGGTTCATTCCCCGCCCTCCTTTCCAAAAAAGAAAAGAGCGAAAAAGACCAAAAAGACTAAGAAAACTCGGGGCTCCTCTCCATCCGCCGTGGCTGTGGGGACGGATGGGTCTGCTGCCACTTTGGCAAGCGACTAAGCCAAGACCGGCACATCCGGCCCCTCTGCCCCCCCGGTTGCGGAGCCCCTGACTCAGACCAAAAGTGCACAGGGTGGAGCCTCGATGACATCGGAGCCCCTCATTCAGAGGTTACCTGGCGTTTTCGAGCCCGGTGGCTTTAAGCGCTTCCTCGTTATTCACTCCACTGATGGCACCATGTTGTCCAAGGGCAACATGAACCATCAGAAGAGAGGATTAGCTAGTGCAATTGGTAGAGAGCCGAAGGTGACCCGTTTCTCGGACGGGAGCCTTCTGGCGAATGCGGCCAAGATAAGTGCTCTTCGGACACTTCATGGCACCCTGGTGAGTGTGACGCCGCACTCTACCATGAACTTTGTGAAAGGAGTAGTTTATGCGAGGGAACTCGTTGACTACTCCATTGAGGACATCACCCAAGAGCTGGCCGACCATGGGGCGGTCAAGGTGGAACGTGTGATGAGAAAACAGGGAGGGGCCTCGAGACCCACCCCTACACTCTTCGTCACGTTCGCCTGTGACAAGCTCCCTGAGTCGGTGCGTGCCGGTTGGTACCACTCCTGCGTGAAGGCATTCGTGCCACTGCCGCGGCGGTACTATTACTGTCACCGCTTCGGCCAAAAGGAATCGTTCTTGTAGACGTGCAAAGTCGGGGTCACCCGAAGTTTGTATAAATTGCTCCAAGGCCGCACACGATAAGTCCAAATCGTGTGTTGCCAAGTGTGTCAATGCGGAGAGCCGCACCCCGCTTCTTCGAAGCAATGTGGTACATATCTCCTTGAGAAAGAAATCCTGGCCGTTCAGGCCCAGGATCGACTCTCATTCCGCGAGGCTAAGGACTTGGTCCTTGCGCGCCTGGCTCTGCCTGGGACGTCATATGCCTCAATAGTTAGAAAGGTACCCTCTGCTCCTGGCCAATCCAGGCCAACGAGCATGGTTGTTTCCGCGCACATTCGGAGCCCTTCTGCGGGCTCTACTCAACCCGGGCGCTCCCCTGGTAAAGCTGGTGGCAAAAAGGGTTCATACCCAGCCCCGGCTAAAACCAGGGCTCCCCCATCTTGCCCCAACGTGACCGTTTCCTGTAAGGCGAAATGGCGACGCGCCTCCACCGAGTCGTTAGACTCACAGGAGGCAACACCCCTGAAGATGGTCGCTAGGCCATCTTCGGGAGTTCCTAAAGCTGTCCCCCAAAAGTAGGACAGCAACAAAGGAGCTTCGGCTCCTTCGCCCACGCCCCGAGGTGGAGCGAGTGGCTCGGAGTCGGTGGTTCCTCGAAAAGAGGGCACCCCGCCTTCGAAGCCAAAACGCCCGCCTAAGGTTTCGAGGCGGAGGGAGGAAAAGACTCGCATGGCGAGCTTAACCTCCCCCAATAAGTCCTCGAAGGCGACAGCGCCTTCAGCGCTTTGTCCGACCAACAGTGCCCGGGGTTCTGCCCCCGGGAAGCGTACGGCCATTTCCGTGAGGGTCTTCAGTTCGAGGAGGGCCACCGCGTCTCTTCCGCGCTAGGCCTGGAGGGCATATTCCTTCAATGGTATTGCCGTGGTACCGGGCCAACTGGGAGGAGCTGCGGAGGCTCGTCTCGTCCCATTCCCCGTTAGCTATCTTTTTGCAGGAGACCATGCTAGGCGCGTGCCCCTTTCCTGCCCTTCCGGGGTATAAGGGTCTTGCGACCCCACCACCGCGGGATGGCCGGGCTGGGGGATGCGCGGTTTACACCCGGCATGATGTCTCCGTTCTTCCTTTCTCTTTAGATACCTCCTTTCAGGCAGTGGCTGTGCAGCTGCACCTGGATAGGAGGTATACTATCATTTCTGCCTACATTCCACCGTCAGCTGAATTCCACGCGGGGGACTTCCGCCGCGTCGTGGCACGGTTGCCGAGGCCCTATCTCCTGCTTGGAGATCTGAACGGCAGGCATCCTCCCTGGGGAGATTACTCCATAAATCCCATGGAACAAGTCCTTGCCGATCTGATCGAAAAGCTTGAGATGGGTGTCCTAAACGTAGATGAGTTTACGCATCACTGTCCGAGAACCGCTTCATTTTCTTGCCTTGACCTATCTTTGTGCTCTTCGGATGCACAGCCTGATTTTGATCGGGGGGTGGTCGATGACCTCCATGGTAGTGATCACTTTCCCATTCAAATATCATTTTCAGGGCAACTGCTGCCTGAGAGACCCCCTCGGTGGTGCTTGGCGCGGTGGCCTTGCATTTCAGGAAATGACTGAATTATATATATCAGTCGAGGAGTTTAGGTCGGTAGATGAAGCCGTTAAGTTCTTTTCCGGCAACCTCATCGCCGTGGGCCTGACCACTATTCCTAGGAAGTCTTGCCGTTTTGCACGCCGACCACTCCTATGGCGGTCGGCCGAGTGTGAGACGGCCCTCAAACAGAAGGGTTATGCCTACTTGCACTTTAAGTGCCGCCCGAACGATTTCAATTTCGCTGAATTTCGTTGGGCTAGGGCTAGGTTCCGGTATATTTCGAAGCACGCCCGCCGCTCTTCTTGGCGGGCATACGTGTCTTCACTTAACGGGAAGACCCCTTTAGCTGAGGTGTGGAAGCGAGTCAAAAAGATTCGGGGCAAGTTCTTGCAGGACCCCCCTCTCGTTCTCCAGGAGAATGGGACCGCAATCTCGGACCCCGCGTCCGTGGCTGAATTCTTAGCGACCGCTTTTTCCGCATTCTCTAGTCGTGATGCTTCTCCGCCAGCATTCAATGCACGTCGTGATGTCGCGGAAGGCCGCCGGCTGGACTTTACGTCCAGAGGCGGAGAACCCTTCAACGACAAGTTTACTGTGAGTGAGTTGCGTTCCGCTCTCGCTTCGTGCGCGGACACCGCCCATGGTCCGGACGATGTCCCGTACGCCATGCTTCGACACCTGGGTGAGCGAGGCATGGCCTTTCTGTTAGATTTGTTCAACAGGATCTGGGTGGAAGGTCTTCTCCCAGAACCCTGGCGAATCGCTACTGTGCTCGCCTTTCGCAAGCCGGGGAGAGATCACTCTACTCCGACCGGTTTCCGCCCAATCTCTTTAACCTCTTGCGTGTGCAAGTTGATGGAGAAATTGGTAAATGTTAGATTAGCCTTTTTCCTGGACAGTGGAGGCCATCTGTCTTCCGCACGTGCGGCTTCCGCAAGTTCCACTCCACGTCGTATGCTCTGCTGCGACTGGAAAATGCCGTATGCGAAGCTTTCCTTCGTAGACAGCACTACGCCACGGTGTTTTTCGAACTGGAGAAGGCCTATGATACCGCATGGCGATGCGGTATCATGGAGACTTTCCACATAATGGGGTCGAGGGGACGCCTCCCAATGTTTATATCTGAATTTTTGCGAGATCGGCGATTCCGCGTAGGGTTGGGGGGAGCCCTCTCCGGCCCAAAGGAGCAGGAAGAGGGTGTCCCACAGGAAGTGTCCTCAGTGTCACACTCATTGCCCTGAGCATCAACGGAATCACCTCGGTTGCTGCCAGGAGATGTTCTCGCTACGCTCTACGTGGACGACCTTTCGATCTCTTTTGGCGCGGCCCAGATGCCAACTCTGGAGCGTCGACTCTAGCAGGCATTGAACCGCGTCTCTCGCTATGCCGAAGCGCACAGTTTTCGGTTTTCTTTGGCCAAGACTAAGGTGGTGCACTTCTGCCGCCATCCACGGCTTCACCCTGACCCAGATTTGTTTCTTAATGGGGTGCGCCTGGATGTGGTTCAGTCGCACCGTTTCCTTCGTCCTGTATTCGACCGACGCCTCAGCTGGGAGGCTCATATTCGCAGCCTTAGGATCTCTTGTACCCGCGCCATGGACATTCTCCGTTCCGTGACGTTCAGCGCTTGGGGCGCTGATAGGGCTACTGCCCTACTTTTTTATCGATCCTTTGTTTGTTCGAAGCTCGACTACGGATGCGAGTTTTATGCCTCCGCAGCCGAGCGTTTATTGCGGAAGGTGGATTCGATCCACCACACGGGCCTTCGCCTTGCGACCAGTGCCTCTCGCACTTGCCCCATTGAGAATCTGTTGGTCGATGCTGAGGAGATGCTACTCGCTCTGCGCAGCGTGCAGTGCATCTCTCGCCTGTACGCCCGAGCCCGGCGCCTCCCTCAGTCTTTAACAGCTCTCACTGCATCCGCAGCTGATCTCGATGGTGCCTATGCCGCCGAGAGACGCCAGTCATACCCTAAGCCCTTTGGGTTTAGGGCCAGGAAACTCCTTCGAGTGGTAGATATAGCTCTTGGGCCGGTGGTGCCCCTGGTTCTGCCCAGGACGCCACCCTGGAAGGTACCACATTTGGCTATTTGTCGCCACGCCTCTGCTCTCAAAGCTTGTACTGCGCCGGGAGTATGGCGTTCGACCTTTTTGGAGCACATATCGTGTCACGCTGGAACCGTGCCAGTGTATACGGATGGCTCCAAGCCTTAAGAGGGGGTCGGCTTCCACGCCGTATCCCCTCTGTTTGAAGTCAGCGGGGCTCTACCAGGCGCTGCGTCTGTCTTCACGGCTGAGCTGGTGGCAATACACCACTTGGTACGGGAGATTACGCGACGTGCCCGGTTCGGAGACCGGATTGTGATCTATAGCGACTCACAAAGCGCCCTCAGTGCTCTCGGGGCATTGGAATATCCGCATCCCCTGGTTCGCGATATCCGTGACGCCATGGTTTTGGCGAGCCGGGCAGATGTCGAGATTATCTTCTGCTGGGTTCCTGGACATGTAGGAATTGCGGGGAATGAGCGCGCCAAAGAGTCCGCGAGGACTCTGCGACCGGACCAGCGTTTCGCTCTTCCTCACACCGACTACATGGCAGGAATACGGGCAGCCCCGTTGGACTGCTTGGCAAAGAAGATGGGATACGGTCGAAGGGAACTTAAAGTTGCGTGCCATTGCGCCGCGACTGTTCCCATGGACCTATCCCTCAATGCTGCTGCGGCTTCAGGTTGCTTTTTGTCGTCTCCGAATCAGACACACTCGTGTGACGCATCGCTATTTGATGCAGCGCTCGCCTGCGCCCTATTGCAACGACTGCGTCGTCCCCCAGACTGTTCGGCACATTCTTGTCGAATGTCCCAGTCTGGGTGATCTTCTCGCACGTTACCTGCCCCGGTACTGGGATGGGCGGGGTCGCTACCGCCTGTCCTTTGTATTCGGGACGATTGCTTGCACATTGACTGGTGGACTTGTTGACTATTTGTTGGAGGCTGGCCTTCTCCCTTTCATTTAACTAGGTTTAGTTGTTGTTTTTGTTATTGTTTTGTTATTGTTTTTGTTATTTCTTTTTATTGTTGTTTCCTGTTCGAATTTTTTAAAGTAGCCTAGATCTAGGCTGTTTGTTTACGGCGACTTATGCCTAAGTGGGCAGTTGCCAGATAGCCCCTTAAAAAATAAAATAAAAAATAAATCACGATATATCATCATTTTATGTTGTGGTCATAATCAGGTTGGAGTCCTAAAGAATGAATTTGGGATGGGTGGGGTCCATCCCTTTTTCTTCCTATTGCAGGAATGCTCTTGTACACCAGAAAGATCGTGAACGAGAGATTTTAAAATAACTAATTGTTTCCTTTTCAGATGAAATTGGGTTCATCCAGTAACCTTCAGGTTATTCCACAATTCAGTGGTAAGATATCACCTCGAGCCCTTTGTGCTAATCAGACTGCTATAAAAGTTACTAAGAAACATTCATATAATCACACTGGTGAGAAGCCGTTTAGATGTAACCTTTGCCCTTATCAAGCTGTAACAAAAGCAAATGTTAAAAGACATTCAAGGTCTCACACTGGAGAGAAGCCTTTTAAATGCAGTCTTTGTCCATATCAGGCTGCAAAGAAAGTTTATCTTAAAAGCCATTCATATACTCACACAGGTGAGAAGCCTTTTAAATGCAGCATTTGCCCTTATCAAGCTGCACAGAAAGGTTCTCTTAAAAACCATTTATATAATCACACAGGTTTGAAGCCTTTCAAATGCAGCCTGTGCCCTTATCAGGCTACAACGCAAGTTCATCTTAAAAACCATTCATATACTCACACAGGTGAGAAGCCTTTCAAATGCAACCTTTGCCCTTATCAGGCTGCAAAGAAAGGAGATGTTAGATTACATGCAAGGACTCATACTGGAAAGAAGCCTTTCAAATGCAGTCTTTGCCCTTATCACGCGGCAACTAAAGGTTCTCTTAAAAACCATTTATATACTCACACAGGTGAGAAGCCTTTTAAATGCACCCTTTGCCCTTATCAGGCTGCAACGAAAGCTCATCTTAAAAACCATTTATATACTCACACAGGTGAGAAGCCTTTCAAATGCGACCATTGCCCTTATCAAGCTGCAAAGAAAGGAGATCTCAAAAGCCATTTATATACTCACACAGGTGAGAAACCTTTCAAATGCAGTCTTTGCCCCTATCAGGCTGCAAAGAAAGGACAAGTTCAGAGGCATTCACTTACTCACACGGGTGAGAAGCCTTTTAAATGCAGCCTTTGCCATTACCAAGCTGCAAGGAAAGCTCACCTTAAAAGGCATTCATATACTCACACAGGTGAGAAACTTTTCAAATGCAGTCTTTGCCCTTATCAGGGTCAGAGGAAGGACAATCTTGTGGCTCATTTAAGAACCCACACTGGTGATAAGTAAACCTGGTGATAAGAGAAGCAAATTGTTAATTCGCTACAAGTGTCGCCTGAACTATTGCACCGTGTGTGAATTCATCGAGCGCTTTCGTATTGGTCACCGAGTTTGAGACGACCCGCAAACAGAAAGATCCTTCCCAAGTCCCTTTTGTTTTACTTTTTGATGTTGGTTGCATTCTACTGGGGGAGGAAGGCGAGAAAAACAAGGGAATGTCTTTGCTAAAGAGTTTTTGAAAAAAAACTCAGTTGACCAAAGAGAACAGTATGAGGGGCTCAAAAAACTTGAAATAAAAATATTTACTCCAAAACAGAAAGGATGACAAGACGTACACAAGCATGTCATTCAAACCACTTTCCTAAATATGGTGCTGGTGTGCATCGCTCCCAATACTGGTATAAATGGTGATGTCCGCTGCATCCCTGCCTATTACCATCTTGACGTATATTGCTCGCAGGAGCGAAAATTATGCTGCGTAGTTTTCCAAGTAAGCGGCCCCTATCTGGGTTTACCCCGTGTGTCGAGTCCCAAACGAAGAACAAAACTGTGCAGAGCGGAGCATCGATTACGTCGGGTCCATCATTCAGAAGCTACCTGGGTTTTCGAGCCCGCTTAATTCAAATGCTTCCTTGTTATTCACTCCAGTGATGGCAGCATGTTTGCTAAGGGCAACATGATCTATCAGAGGAGAGCTCTAGCCGGTGTGATTGGTAAAGAACCGAAGGAGACCCGTTTCTCGCACGGACTTCGTGAAGTAGTTTATGTAGGGAACTCGTGGACTACTCCATATATGACATCACCTTAGAGCGGGCAGGCCATGGCGCGGTCAATGTCGAACGTGTGATGGGCCTCGAGACCCACCCCTACACTCTTTGTCACGTTTGACGGTGACAAGCTTCCTGAGTTGGTGCGTGCCGGTTGGTATCGCTACCGCGTCATGGCATTCGTGCCACTAGCGCGGAGGTGCTACTACCCTCACCGCTTCGGCCATGTTAATCGCTCGTGTAGACTTGCAAAGTCGGGGTTACCCGACTTCGATCTAAGTTGCTTCAAGGCAGCACATGATGAGTCCAAATCGTGTGTGGCCAAGTGTGTCAATTTCGGAGAGCAACACTCCGCTTCTTCGAGGCAAGGTGCGTATCTCCTTGAGAAGGAATTCCTGACCAGAAGGCACAGGATCGTCTCTCATTTCTCGAGGCTAAGGATTTGGTCCTGGCGCTGCCTGGTACATCCTACGCCGCAATATTAAGAAATACACCCTCTGCTCCTGGCCCCTCCAGGCCTACGATAATGGTAGTTCCCGCGCATATTCGGAAACCTGCTGCGGGTTCTACCCACCCCGGGCGTACCCCTGATAAAGCTGGCAGCACAAAGTTTTCAAACCCAGCCCCAGCTAAAATCAGGACTCCCCTACATTCCCCCAGCGTGAACGTTTCCTTTAAAGCGAAATGGCCGCGTGCCTCCATAGAGTCGTTAGACTCAGAGGAGGCAAAAGCACAGAAGTTGGTCGTGAGGCCATCGCCCGGTGTTCCTAAAACTGCCGCCTGAAAGGAGGAATGCACTTAAGGAGCTTCGGCTCCTTCGCCCACACCCAGTGGTGGGCTGGGTGGCTCGGAGACGGTGGGTCCACCAAGGAGGGATCCCCGCCTCCGAAGCCGCCCCACCCACCTAAAGTTTCGAGGCGGAAGGAGGAAAAGACTCGCATGACGAGCCCAACCTCCCCCAATAAGTCCGACCCCCAGCGCCCGGAGTTCTGCCTCAGGGAAGCATAGGGCCATCCTCGTGAGGGGTTTCTCTTCGAAGAGGGGCCCCTGCATCTCCTCCGAGCTAGTCCTTTAGGGCATATTCCTTCATTGGAATTACCGCAGACTCCGGGCCAAGCGGGAGGAGTTGTGGAATCTCGTCTCGCCCTATCCCGTCCCGGTCCCGTTAGCTATTTTTTCCAGGAAACTATGCTGGGCGCGTGCTTCCTGCCCACCCTCCTGGGGTATTAGGGTTTTGCGAATACATCACCACGGGATGAGGGCTGGGCAGGAGGATGCGCGATTTACACCTGGCATGATGTCTCCGTTCTTCTCTTTGCTTTAGCTAATTCATTTTGGGCAATAGCTGTGCAGTTGCACACGGATAGGAGATATAGTTATTTCTGCTTACATTTCACCGTGAGCTGACTTCGACACAGGGGACTTCCACCACGTCGTGGCACAGTTTCCGAGGCCCTTTTTTTTCTTGGATATCTGAACGGTAGACACCCCTTCTGGGGAGACTACTCGATTAATCATCGGAGTCAAGTCCTTGCCGACCTGATCGACGAATTGGAGATAGGTGTCCTAAATGTGGATGAGTTTACGCATCTCTGCCCGAGAACCACTTCATTTTCCGGCCTCGATCTATCCTTGTGCTCTCCAAATGTATAACCTTATTTTTGTGAGAGGGGGCGATGACCTCCATGGTAGTGATCACTTTCTCATTCAAATATCATTTTCTGGGCTACTGCCGCCCGAAAGCCCGCCGTGGTGGTTCTTGGCGCGGGCTCTGTGGTCCGCATTTCAGGGAATGACTGATTTCTCTATCTCCGTTGAATTCTTCTCCGGCAACCTCTTCGCCGTGGGCCTAACTATTATTCCTAGATTGTCTAGCCGTTTTCACGCTGACCGCTCCCGTATTGGTCTGCGGAGTGTGAGACGGCCCTCAAATAGAACGTTATGGTTACATGGGCTATGAGCGCCACCAAACGATTTGACTGTCGGTGAATTTCGTCAGGCTATGGATATACAAGTATATATTTCGAAGCACGCCCGCCGCTCTTCTTGGCGGGCATACGTGTCTTCACTTAACGGTAAGACCCCTCTAGCATAGGTGTGGAAGCGAGTCAAAAGTATTCAGGGTAAGTTCTCGAAGGACCTCCCTCCTTTTTTCCAGGAGAATGGGACCGCGACCGCATTCTGCATCCGGGATGCTGCTATGCCAGCATTCAATGCGCATAGTGATTTCGCGGTATGCCACCAACTGGACTTTACCTTCAGAGGCGGAGAACCCTTGAACTACAGGTTTAATATGAGTGAGTTGCGTTCCGCTCTCGCTTCGTGCACGGACACCACTCCAGGTCTGGACGATGTCCCGTACGCCATGCTTCGACACCTGGGTGAGCAAGGCATGGCCTTTCTGCTAGATTTGTTGAACACGATTTGGTTAGAGGGTATCCTTCCAGATTCCTGGCAAATCGCTACCTTGCTCGCTTTTCTCAAACCTGGGAGAGATCACTTTATCCCTACAAGTTTCCACTCAAGCTCTCTAACCTCCTGCGTGTGCAACTTAATGGAGAAATTCTCAAATGTTAGATTAGCTTTTTTTATGGTCAGCGCAGGCTATCTGTCTTCTACACAATGCGACTTCCACAAGTTCCACTCCACGTCGGATGCTCCCTCCGATTGGAATATGCCGCCAGCGAGGCCTTTCTTCGTAGACAGAACGACGCCAAGGTGTTTTTCGATCTGGAAAAGGCCTATGATACCGCATGGCGATACGGCATCATGGAGACTCTACACGATAGGGGTGAGGGGACGCTTCCCAATCTTTATATCTGTATTTTTAGCGAAATCGTCGATTCTGCGGACGGGTGGATTTAACCCTCTCTGTCCCAATGGAGCAAGGCGAGGGTATCCCGCAGGAAAGTGTCGTCAGTGTCACACTCTTTACCCTGAGTATCAACGGCATCACCTCTGTGCTGCCGGAAGATATTCTCGGTACGCTCTACGTGGACGTCCTTTCGATCTCATTGGCGCGGCCCAGATGCGAACTCTGGAGTGTCGACTCCAACAGGCATTAAACCGCGTCTCTCGCTACGCCGAAGTACACAGGCTTCGATTTTCCTTGGCCAAGACTAAGGTGGTGTACTTATGCCGCCATCCATGGCTCCACCTTGATATGAACATTTTTCAAAATGGGGTGCGCCTGGAAGTGATGGACTCGCACCATTTCCTTGGTCTTTTATTTGATCGATGCCTCACACCTGGGAAGCTCATATTCGTAGCCTTAGGGTCTATTATATTCGCGCCATGGATATTCTTCGCTCCTTGACGTTCAGCGCTTGTGGCCCTGATAGGGTTACTGCCTTACTTTTTTATTGATCCTTTGTTCGTTTGAAGCTCGACTAAGGATGCAAGTTTTATGCATCTGCAGCCGAGCGTGTATTGTGGTTGGTGGACTCGATCCGCCACATCGGTCGCCGCCTGGCGAAGAGTCTACTTGTCGATGCTGTGCAATTACCACTCGCTCTGCGCCGTCTTCAGTGCATTCTGGGCCTGTTAGCGCAAACTTGGCAACTCCTGCAGCCGCCAGCGGCTCTCACTTCATCTGCAGATCTCGACGCTGCCTGCACCGATGAGAGATGCCTGTTATACACTGAACCATTTTGGTTTAGGCCTATGAAACTAATTCGAGAGTTCGGTGTAGCTCTCGTGGCGGTAGGTCCCCCTGGGTCTGCCCAGGACGCCACCCTGGAGGATACATTTGACTATTTCTCGCCACACCTCTTCTTTCAAAGCTTCTACAGCGCCGGGAGTATTACGTTCGTCCTTTTGGGGGCACGCTCCGTCTCACATTGTAACTGTATCGTTGTATACGGATGGATCCAAGTTCCAGGTGAAGTTGGTCTTCACGCCGTATCCCCTGTGTTTGAAGTCATCAGGGTTCTGCCATGGTTCTTTCTTCTTGGCGAGCTGGTTGCAATGCACCGTTCGCTACTTGAGATAATGCATCATGCCCGGTTCAGAAACCGTATTAGAAACTAAAAGTCGTCTTAATTGATCTCGGGTCATTGAAACCTCTGCCCGCCATGGTTCGCGATATCCGTGACGCGACCGTTTTGGCGAACCCAGCCGATTTCGAGATTATCGTGTGCTGGGTGCCAAAGAGTCCGCGAGAACTGGGCGACCATATCAGCGTTTCGCTCTTCCTCACACCGATTACATAGCAAGAACCAGTGCAGCCTCCTGGGCTCCTTTGCAAATAAGAAGGGAGAAGGCTCAGTTGAACTTAGAGTTGCGTGCCTTTGTGCGCAACTTCCCTTTGACTTTAAGCCCCTACCTTGGGCCGGCTTCAGGTTGCTTTCTGTCGTTTCCGAATTGGACACATCGCCATTTGATGGCGCGCTCGCCTGTACTTTATTGCGACGACTGCGTTGTCCCTGGGACTGTTTGCCCATTCCTGTTGAATGTCCCACACTGGCTTATCTTCGCGCACGCTACACAGACCTGCCAACTCAATGACTTTTGGAGGAGGTTGGCCTCCTTCCCTTCAGTTGACACTCATCGTTGTAAGTCTCATGTTGCTGCGCCGGGGGAGGCGGGCCTTCCCCCGATGCCGGAGCCTGCTTCCTTCTTGTTTATTTATGTTATTTTTTATCTTGTTTCTTAGTCTTTGTTCCTGTTTTATCTTTCGGTGGTTGCCCCTTTTCTTTCTCATTTTTCGCAAACCGTGGAAATATCACTCTACTCCGGCCGGTTTCCGCCCAATCTCTCTTACCTCCTGCGTGTGCAAGTTGATGTAGAAATTAGTAAATGTTAGGGGGCCTCTGTTGTACAGAAAACAAGCTAAGCTGTTTTCCACACCGTTTCCTTGTTGTCATTTATGCCCGATGCATGAAATGGCAGGCTCATATTCTCAGCCTTAGGGTTTCCTGTACCCTCGCTATAGACCTTCTATGTTCTCGTGATGTTCATCACCTGGGGGGCTGATAGAGCTACTGCCTTACTTGACTACGGATGCAAGTTTTATGCATCCGTAGCTCAGTGTCTATTACCCGGCGTCTCCCTCAGTCGCCAACGCTCTCACGGTATTGGCAGCCGATCTTCACGGTATCTCTGCTGTTGAGAGACGCCAATCATCCCCTAAGGTCTTTGAGTTTAGAGCTCGGAAACTGCTTCGAGAGCTCGCTATATCTCTTGGGTCGATGACGCCCCTGGTTCTGCCCAGGACGCCACCCTGGACGGTACCACAGAGGCCTGCTGTAATTTCTGGGTGCATTTATTCTGTCAGATGAGTTCGACGCGGGAGACTTTCGTCATGTCGTGGCATGGTTGCCGATATAACTATACATGCCATATGAACGGTAGATACCACTTATAGCGAACTTATTCGATTCGGAAGACATATTAATTTTATATACCTTTCTTACCACTTTGCTACTCGTGAAGGTAACCCAAGAGACTGAGATGTTTGAAGGGTTCCCTGATACTCATTACGCAACGTCGTAAGGTGCCGGTAGTGCACCCACAGGGATGGTCATCAGATTATGGATACGGAAATATGAGACCCCTAAATTGGGGAGATAGTTAAACACTACTGGACACATACAACTTAGGTGAAGTTAGGCACGCAACGCGAACTCGCTCTCAGCTGGGGTCCAGATTGTCCAGGACCTACTTCATTAACTTTTCTTTTGTTTTGTGCTGTGTTCATTGTAGATTTTGTTATAATCGGCTGTTCATTAAATATGTGAAAGCTTATATTATTGCATTCGTGCATATTTTGCAGAAAGTCACTTTATAAATAAAGTGAATTGCCATAATATAATGAGTAAATTTCAGAAAATAAAATGCATATGATGAAAACCTTTCCATAATCCTTTCAAAATTAGTTTCCCGATTGTTATTAGTATGTTATTTTTTTATTCGTCATACCTTGCACTCGATCCAACTGCTATCAAGTGATGTCATCTTTACTTTAATTACGAGTCCATATATCCTGTGTTTGAGACCACCCCGACAATTCGACCGCTCATGCGGACAGTGTTTATTTCGGTGCAGAATGGAATAGAGCCACGTACTCACCTCCAAGATTTAGTATTGGGAAAGTGAAGAAAAGAGTGGATTCACCCGTACTCTTTTTTGGTTCCACAAGCCAGATTAGTCCCTGCGTGTAGTCTATCATATGTCCCTCTTACTCCGCACTGACTCTGGCTTGCTTCAAGCTACCGAACATTGCCAAGGACCTCCAGACTAAGAGTCCGGGGGACATGGCAATAAAGATAGACTTGAAGAAAGGTTTCTACCATTTTCCCTTGCATCCGAAGGCAAAGGATCAGTTTAAGGTGAAGATTGGGGACAAGCGCTTGCAATTGAAAGGACAATCCATGGTGTTTTCGGGGACCCACTTCTTGATGTAAAACTGCTTGGAAATCATTGCTAACCACTAGACAACCTAAACAATATACAGGCTTTTACTTACCTAGACGATGCGCTTCTGGTGAGCGATTTGGTTGGCCAATTTGACACATTATTATGTTTCTTCTGCAGCTCCCTATAACTGAACAGCACTAAAATCTATCTTTTCACCAACCTCCGGGTCGACCTAAATCTCAAACCGCCCTATCTCACCCATGCACGATAAGGTACACAGGACCATCTCTTGCAACGTTGTTCCACCGAAAATTCTGGCAAGGGTTGAGCGGCCTAATTAACCATCCTCCAACTTGTAATCATATTAATCGCCATCACCTCTCATCGACACGCTCTGGAGGTGCTGGTGCAGACACGGTCATGGCCATCACCAGTAGTCTCGTCTCCATCGTTATTGCCAACATCTGTCTGAAGTTACCACAATACTCCCACTACGAGTCCTTCATTTTTTTGCAACTCTGCTAATCTTCCGTAACGCCAGACTCTTGTCGGACTGCATCCCCAGCATCCAAAATACAGGTCCAGGGAAACTATCGCGAGAAATCCTAGACCATCTCAGCGGACCTCATGTCAAGTGCCGACAATAACTACCATCAACCAGTACATGGCTCAAATTGAGACGTGTCTTTCATAGAGGTCGTAACTTTCACCATATGTGCATTTAAGTTTAATATATTCATGGCATTTGAGATTCGGGTGGGACTTGGTGAATTTCTCCACCAAATTCGCATTAATTGAATAATAATTGTCCAACTCAACATAGGTCAGTTTCGGAAGGTAATTTGATAGGTCGCTAATAAGAGGAGATGAATATAAATCTGGAATATAAAGCTTAAGTGAAGGACGGATGAGACATGACAGCTCCAAAGCCTCCAGATTTGGGTACTTGTGTGATATGGGATCGAGGAGCAGGTTCCTTAAATTCATGAATTCCAGGAGACCGAGCCTCTTCAACTTGGGAAGGAAGCGTCTTTGAAGAATCACTTGAGAGTATCTGATGAAAACCCGCGGTTACGTCCTAAGATTAAGACATGTCAAGGATGACATCTTCTGGATCAATTACAAGGAGTTATCAGTAAAGTGGTAACAGTTGAGACTCAGTTTGGCCAACGTGGTGCATCTTGATATAATCATGACTTCGTTGTCCTCGATCGGACTCATCAAACTGAGACTTTAGGGTAGTGGAGTAGTGACTCATGATAGTTTTAAGGTCTTCTTAACCGGAGTTGACCTACCCCAAAACTTAATGAGTTCAAACTTAGAACAATCGAGTTGAAGATACTTCTGGAAGCATAAATTCAGGTCGATGGAGGATAAGTTCTTCAGTTCGGAGATAGCATCGACCAGTGCTTGTGTCATTTTCCCTTTCACCTTAACACGTGGAAGCAGTGGGGCGCTTTTAATAATATTCATATTTATGATGACCATCTCTGGAAGGTACAGAGATAAAGACTTCAATTGAGGAAGGCACAGCTTTGTGAGAGTCAAACCAAGCGACAAATTCCATGTAAGTTAATGACCCCCAAATGTTACAAATTGCGACACTTCTCAAGGACCTTTTGGATGAAGTGGGTAACCCCTGGTCTCGTATTCCTGTCGGATGTACCCGATCGAGAAGAGCCTCGAATCAGGTCATTCCAGCGTTTGTTAACAAACTGGACATCATTAAGAAAGAAGGTTCTAACAAGGAGAAGATTCCTTCCATTGCCTAAATCAGGAAGGTCTTCAATGCTCCTTGTCATTTTCTCTTCAAGTACGAGGTCGAAGGGCCAAGGGCTCAAGCAGAATTGGACCACTCAAGAAACGGCCGCGCCCAAACACCTAAAACAAAACAAAAGCCATCAATTTAGAGTGGGTGAGGATTCTATGCATTTTCACAGTTGAATCTTCTCTCTCCCACATACCATTTCACTTCTCTGATAAGGAAACAGAAATGTCACCGTCGTGGGTGACTAAATATGACAGCGCGTATGCACGAGAGGCCGCGACTGAAGTAGGGAACCTCCCAATCTTACCTATTATGATACTCTTATAGTGCGGTGGGGGAAAGCTTTCTTCCCTGGTTAGCAGCAAGCGTGGATTCAGGGGGAGGGGAGTAATTTGCTTTGTTAAGGATAAGTTAGAAAGGCAAACCAAAAACAAGAACAACATAAAAAAAGAAAGTAGAAAGGCAAAAAAAGGAAGGGGCCCCGACGTAGTGGATATGCCCACCTCCACACGACGCCGGAACGAGCGACCAACAAACAAAACAGTCAGAAGAAAGTGGAAGAGGCCAACCTCCTCCAAAAGGTCGCAGGTGCGTGTACACGAACCAGTCCCGAGTACAAGGGACAAGCGGTAGCGACCCCGATCGTCCCAGCACCGGTATAGATAGTGTGCACTAAGATTACCCAGACCCAGACTAGGACATACAACAAGAATGTGCCGAACTCTCTTGGGCACAACGCAATCTTCACAATAAGGTGCAGGGGGGCGCTCCATCAAATGGCGGGGCGTCCCGCCAGTGTGTCCAATTCGGAGACGACAGAAAGCAAGCTGAAGCCGTTGCAACATTGGAGGGTAGGTCCATGGGAATAGTCGCGGTGCAATGGCACGCAACTTTAAGTTCCACCTCAACCGTCTCCGATCTTCTTTGCCAAGCATCCCGGGAATCTGCCCGTATTCCTGACATGTAATCATTATGACTAAGAGAGAAACGCTGGTCTGGTCGCCCAGGCCTTGCGGACTCTTGCCACGTCATTCACGGCAATTCCTACATGTCCAGGGACGCAGCCGAAGACAATCTCGACATCTGCCAGGCTCGCCATAACAGCGACGGCACAGATATCGCGAACGAGGGGATGATGAGATTCCACTGCACCGAGAGCACTTGGGGAGCTTTGTGAGTCGCAATAAATCACAATCCGGTCTCCGAACCGGGCAGGTTGAGTGACCTCCCACATCGACTTGGAACCATCCGTATACATTGGCACGGTTCCAGTGTCACAGGAAGTGTGCTCCAAAAAGGCCGAACGCAGTACTCTCCGCACTGTAGATCTCTGGTAGCAGAGACGTGGAGACAAATAATCAAAGTGGGTACCTTCCATGTTTAGGACTTAAGGTATGGCTTGCGTCTCTGAAGCATACTCACGGTCGAGATCAGCTTTAGATCGACTGGGAGCTGTTTGCAACTGAGGGAGCCGCCGGGCTCCCGTGTACAGGCGAATAATGCACGTCGCAGAGCGAGGGGGATCTCCCCAACATCGACAAAAAGGCTCGAATGCGGATGCTTAAAACTCACATCCGTAGTCGAACCTCGAAAGAACAAATGATGGATTAAAAAGTAAGACAGATCCTCTATCACCGCCCCAAACGCGGAACGAGGAATATCTATGGTGCGGGTACAAGAGAAACTAAGGTTGCGAATTTGAGACTGCCAGGTGTGGTGTCGGTCAAATACAAGAACACGGAAACGGTGCGAGGCCATCACTTCAGGCGAAGCCCATTTAGAAGCAAGTCTGGGCCAGGGTGCAGCCATGGATAGCGGTAGAAGTCCACCACCTCACTTAGGCAAGGAGAGACGCGGTACAATTTCTTGTGGAGTCGATGCTCTAGACTTGTCATCAGGTCCGCGCCAAAAGAGATCGAAAGGTCGTACACGTAGAGCGTAGCGAGAACATCTTCCGGCACCATGAAATGATACTGCTCATGCTGAGGGCAAAAAGTGACACTGAGAACAATTCACTGCGGCACACCTTTGTCTTACTAGATTAGGCTGGAGAGGGCTCCTCTCACCTGTACGCAGAATCAACGTTCTTGCAAAAATTCAGATACAAAGATTGGGAGGCGTCCCATCGTCCCCGTAAGGGTCACGGCGATATGCCTTTCTAGCTACCGTACTGACGGGACTCAGCGCCCTGTCCGCCCCCAGCTTATCCTCTTATCCTTCTCTTTGACAGCCTGCGTTTTCACGCTTCCTCCTCACTCTCCCTACAATCTTTTCCCCCCAACTTTCCCTGGTGGGCCTTTAATTTCACAGGGAAGATGCCTACCTGTTCCTCTCGCCCAACTATCGCGGCTGAGGGGGGAGGGGACAGCGTCCCCTCACATCTGAGTTCTAATCTGGGGTAGAGGGTTTATAACAACCTGCTTCATCCCGACCCCCACATTTCTCACATCCCGTTTCTTTCTCCTTCCAATATATATCCATTTTACGCCTTGCCTAAGGTCGAGCCGCCATCCCAATTGGCTGCCAGGGAGGAGTGGCCTTAAATGGCGGCTAGCTACTGCGATGAGTGATGAGCGTTTGTGTTCCGTATTATTATTAGGGTCCCAATGCCCGATGATGAAAATATAAAAAAATAAAAAACTCCCCTTCTAACCGCCTCTGGATCATCAACGGAGCTGCCACCCCCTTTGCTTTCAGGTAAAGGTGGTCCTGCGAGAACTAGCCCCGAATCCTTTTGACTTGCTTCTACACCTTTGCTCGAGGGGTCTTGCCGTTCAGTGAAGACACGTATGCTTGCCAAGAAGAGCGGCGGGCGTGCTTTGAAATATACCAGAACCTAGCTCTAGCCAGACGAAATTCACCGACAATGAAATCGTTTGGCGACGCTTATGGCGCATGTAGGCATAAAGTTTATGTTTGAGGGCCGCCTCGCACTCGACTGGGCACCACGGGATTGGTTAGCGTGCCAAAGGCCAGACGTTCTAGCAATAGTAGTCAGGTCCCGGTGGTTGAGGTTGCAGAAGAAGAACTCAAAACCCTCACCAAGCGAACTAAACTCCTCGAATGAGACCAAGAAATTAGTTATTTCCTGAAATGCGGATCACCGCGCCTGCGATAAGCAGCACCGGGGTGGGCTCTCGGGCAGCAGCGCCCCAGAAAATAATATTTAAATGGTAAAGTGATCACTAGCATGGAGGTCATTGACCACCCCACAACCAAAATCAGGCTGTGCATCCAGAGAGTAAAAAGATAGATCGAGGCATGAGAATGAAGCGGTTCTCGGGTAGTGATGCGTAAACTCATCCACATTTAGGACTCACATTTCCAGCTAGTCGATCAGTTCGGCAAGGACTTAATCCCGGGGATTAATCGAATAGTCTCCTCAGATGGGGTGTCTACCGTTCAGATCTCCGAGCAAGAGAAAGGGGCCTCGGCAACCGTGCCACGACGTGGCGGAATTTCCCCTCGTCGAAGTCGGCTGACGGTGAAATTTACGCGGAAATAAAGTATACCTCTTATCCAGGTGCAGCTGCACAGCTACTGCCTGAAAGCAGGTATCTAAAAGAGAGAGAAGAACGGAGACATCATACCGGGTGTAAATCACGCATCCTCCTGCCCACCCATATCCCGAGGTGACGGGGTCGCAAAACTCTAATACCCCATGAGGGTGGGCAGCGGGCACTTGCCCAGCATGGTCCTACAAAAGATACTCAACAGGGAACGGGACGAGATGAGACAAGCCTGAGCAACTCCTCCCAGTTAGCCCGGACTCCATGGCAGTTCCATTGAAGAAATATGCCCTCCAGGCCTAGCTCGGATGAGATGCGGGCCATCTTCGAAGAGGAGACTCACAGGAATGGCCGTATGATTCCCGGAGGCAGAACTCTGGGCGCTGTCGCCATCGAGGACTTATTGGGTGAGGTTTAGCTAGACATGTGAGTCTTGTTATACCTCCGCCTTGAAACATTAGGTAAGCGGGGTGGCTTCGGAGGCAGGGGTCCCTCTTTTGGAGGACCGACTGTCTCCGAACCACACAGCACACCACTCGGTGTGGGCGAAGAAGGCAAAGCTACTTTAGTGCATTCCTCCTTTCAGGGACAGTTTTAGTAACCCCGGAAGATGGTTTCTCGAGCAACTTTAAGGGTGTTGCCTCCTGTGACTAGGTGGAGGCGCGTGGCCATTTGGCCTTACGGGTGTCGCTCACGGTGGGGAAAGGGAGATGAGCCCTGGTTTTAGCCGGGGCTGTGTGTAAACCCTTTATGCCGCAAGTTTTAACTGGAGAGCGCAGGGGTGGGTAGAACCCGTAGAGGGGTCCTGAATGGGCGCGGAAACTCACGTACTCGTACTCCTGGTGGGGCCAGGAGCAGAGGGTGTATTTCTTCATATTAAGGAATAGGGTGTACCCAGCAGCGCCGAACGCGGAGGACCAATTCCTTAGCCTCGCGAAATGAGAGACGATCTTGTGCCTGAAGGGCTAGGGTTTCCTTCTCAAGAACATACGCACCACATTGCTTCGAAGAAGCGGAGTGAGTCTCTCCGCAATTGACATACTTGGCCACACACGATTTGGAGTTATCATGTGCGGCCTTGGACTAACTTACACATAATTCGGGTAGCCCACTCTTTGCACTTCTACACGAACTATTAACATTGTCGAAACGGTGACAGGAGTAGTGCCTTCTTAGCAGTCACACAAATGCCTTCAAGCGGTATCGGTACCAACCCGCATGCACAGACTCAAGGTGCTTCTCCCAGTCGAACGTGACGAAGAGTGTAGGGGTCGGTCTCGAAGTCCCTCCCAGTTTTTTCATCACACGCTCGACCTTGACCGTCCCATGGTCTCCTAGCTCTAAGGTGATGTCATCTATAGAATAGTCCACGAGTTCCCTCCCATAGACTACTCCTTTCACGATGTTCTGGGTAGTTTTCGGCGTCACTCACAGGCGTGCCATCAAGTGTCCGAAGGGCACTAATCATGGCCGCCCCGGATGGATTCGACGCATTCGCTAAAAGGATCCCGTCCGAGAAACGGAGTTACTTTGGCTCTCTACAAATTACACTATCTAAGGCTCTCCTCTGATGGATCATGTTGCCCATAGCCAACATGCTGCCAACAGTGGAGCAAATAACAAGGAAGCATTTGAATCAAGCGGGCTAGAAACCGCCAGCAAGCCTCCGAATGTGCGGCCACGACGTAATTAAGGCTCCGCTCTGCACAGTTCAGATCTTCGTTTGGGACTCTCACACGGGAGAGCAATGGGGCCGGCTGTGACTATCTTGCCCTGGTCGCTTGCCAAAACGGCACAGACCCGTCCGTCTTCACGGCTCCCCAGGGAATGAGGAGCCCCGAATCCTTTTTTTTCTTTCGGTTTATTTTCTTTTTATGAGAGGAGGGTGGGGATTCAACCCGCTTTTCCCCTCCGCCGGCCGGAGCCCCTAGGTTAGATGGACCAGCCTCGGCTAGATCCTTCTCCGAGGTGGAGAAGGTCCCGGCTGTCACCGGGGCACCAGCCATGGAAGCAGATTCTTCCTTTCCCTGTAAGGCCTCGGAGGCTTGAGCCGTCTGAGGAAGAACAAGCACAGGGGTGGACTCGAGTTCAGTCCTTAGCACCCAGCCTGTGTTCGACCCCGTGGAAGGTCCTACCATATGGGACTGCGTCACCTCAGGGACCATCTCTAATATTTCTCCTAAGACAGAAAGACAGAGGGGATATGGCGTGGAAACCGACCCCCTCTTGGAATTTGGAGCCATCCATATACACTGGCATGGTTCCAGCATGACACGAAGTGTGCTTCAAAAAAGGCCAAACGCAATATTCTGCTTTAGGAGCAGAAGAGTAGCGATAAATGGTCAAAGGTGGTACCCCCTCCAGGGTGGCGTCCGTGCAGAATCAGAGGCTCCACCGGCCCGAGAGCTATACCTAGGTCTCGAAGGAGTTTCCTGGCCCTAAAACCGAATGGCTTAGGGTATGACTGGCGTCTCTTGGCAGCATACGCACCGTCGATATCAGCTGCGAATGCAGTGAGAGCTGTTGGCGACTGAGGCAGGTGCCTGGCTCGCGCGTATAGCGAGTTATTCACTGTGTACGACGCAAAGCGAGTGAAATGTCCCCAGTATCGACAAGTAGGCTCTCAATGGGGAATGTGTGGACGGCACCGTTCGCCAAGCGGAGGCTGGTATGGTGGATCGAGTCCACCTTCCGCAATACACGTTCGGCTGCGGATGCGTAAAACCTACATCTGTAGTCGAGCTTCAAGTGAACAAAGGATCAATAAAAAAGTAATGAAGTAGTCTTATCAGGGCCCCAGGCGCTGAATTTCACGGAACGAACAATATCCATAACGCGGTTACAAGAGACTTTAATGCTGTGAATATGAGCCTCCCAGGTAAGGCATCGGTTAAATACAAGACCAAGGAAACGGTGTGAGTCCACCACTTCCAGGCGTACCCTATTCGTATCCTAAAAGCATCACCGAGGTGATGCGTTGATGCTTAGAGAAAAGAGTGTGACACTGAGAACACTTCTCCGCGGGACACCCTCTTCGTGCTTTATTGGGCCGGATAGGCCTCCTTCCACTCCTATGCGGAATCGACGATCTCGCAAAAAATTCAGATATTAAGATTGGGAGGCCTCTTCTCACCCCCATCGTGTGGAGAGTCTCCATGATACTGTATCGCCATGCGGTATCATAAGCATTCTCCAAATCGAAGGACACCGTGGCGAAGTGCTGTCTACAAAGGAAGGCCTCGCAGACAGCATTTTCCAGTCGAAGCAGAGCATTCGACGTGGAATAGAACTTGGAGAAGCCGCACTGCGTAGAACACAAATGGCCTCCGCTGTCCAGAAAATAGGCTAATCTAATATTTACCAATTTCTCCATCAATTTCTTTACTAGTCGCCAAAATTTATCGGGGGTCACTTCGATGTCTACCCTAGCTATTAGGCTGTCCCAGATTTTAGCCTGTTGTCAGTTAATAGCCAGCTTTATCTCATCACGTAAATGTCGTAGCAGCGAGCTCCCTTCCCGATTCGTACCTGCTCTTTTGATTTGTTCCTACACCTCCCTGTGCTCCCTAGCGATCTCTTTCATCTTCTCGGTCCATCTGGGTTGTGGAGGAGTCTTGTACCCTGTCATAGGTACACACTCGCCGTCAGCCTCGGTGATGAGGGCTGTTATCTTCCCCAGCTCCCCGTCAATCTCTTCTAGAGTTGCTTTGCTTAAGTCTGCTGGTTCGAATCCGCCTAGGATTTCTCCGTAGAGTTCCAAGTTGGCTGAGGCGTAGCTTTTGCGGAGAGGGACCGGAAGCTGGATCGGAGCGAGTGAGATAGTGGTCAAGATCGTTATATAGTCGCTGGGAATTGTTGTTTCATGGCTCGCTATGGTAGTTGAATGGGAAGCCGTCACTTGTCATGATTATGTCGGGCTTTGTTGCTACCCGAGAGGTAATATAGGTCGGGAAATCCGGCCCTATCCTCTGGATGTTTTTTCGTCGCATAATCATTTTCAAGTTATGGCCTCTGTTGTTCGTGTCACCATAGCCAGCGATTCGCCATTTGGCGTTGAGGTCGACCCCAAGGAATGCCATTCTGCCGTGCTCAAACAGGGTGTAAAAGTTGTTTAGGGGCAGATACGCTTTTCGAGGAGGTTAATATGCCGCGGCGATCACAAGGTTGCCCACTAATGTAGGCAGCTCTATCGCCACGAATGACTCGTCCAGTTCCGGAAGGTGCTTGTGTAGATAGAGGGGAATAGGAAAAGGGGCAAAGAAAAAAATAATAGCGTAGGCGAGTTGCGAACAGTTTCCCGCGTCGCTGGACCACTGTTAGCTAGCGGCGAATCCAATCCGCCATCCTGAGTCTCAAAAAAGACTCATTCAAACGAAGCTTTTAAGCCGCTCGCCTGCACTTCTCGTACGCTATACAACCCCCCTCCTAGAAGCGAAGCGTATTCTGAAGAAATGAAGAGAGCCCGTTTGGAAATATTAACCAAGGGCTAACGCTCCCCCTCCCGGGTCTGGGCACCATTGTAGATAGAGGGGAATATGAAAAGAGGCAAAGAAAAAAAAATAGCGTAGGCGAGTTGCGAACAGCTTCCCGCGTCGCTGGACCACTGTTAGCCAGCGGCGAATCCACTCGGCCATCCTGAGTGTCAAAAGAGACTCATTCAAACGAAGCTTTTAAGCCGCTCGCCTGCACTTCTCGTACGCTATACCTAAACGAGAGATTCCTTTTGATTGCAACGGCAGCACCGTCAAACCTCTCTTGAGAAGGATTCTTTGTGACAATTCTGTAGCTCGATATCTTTAGTTGACAAGATGTTGTGTTGATACTGTGCTCCGTAATTAAGATGATGTCGGGGTCGAACACATGGAATATGTTCCCATACACAGTTACTCCTCCCTCCCATCCATTTACATTTAGCGTCACAATTTTCAATCTGCTATTCGGGTTCTCCATTCTCTTTTCTGTCTCCTAGTGTTTCCTGGTGGTGGGACGCTTTTTCCTGTTCCTTTTCTTTTTGTACTCTGCCGTGGTAAACTCTTCAAATGTTTCTCTGTAGAGTTTAACATTATGATTGAAGAGTGCCTCCTGGACTATTCCCTCTTCGCACTGAGCGTCGTATTCCTACTTGTAATACTTCTTTTTGATACCGATGAATATTTTGTAGGCATCTCTGTCCTTTGGGAAGGGGAACTGCTCTGATACGTAAATTGAGAGGTTAATCTCGTCCGTATCTAGAGGTCTTTTAGCATTCCCTTTTTTTTTTCTCGGTGTCCATCTTTGGGCATGACCTCTGAGTCAGAGGTGTCTGTGGAATCCGAATTTTCAGTTTCTTCATTCTTCTTTAGGTTTTTATTATTTGGTTTGGGCGTATTTAGCGATCTGGCAGCAGCCTACCTTTCCTTTCTTGCTTCTATTCTCACTTAGATCGGGTCTCTTGTTCTGCTCCTTAAGATTCTCCTCTTTTTTTTTTCTTTTCCTGAGTCTGTTTTAGGACCATTTATAGTTAGAGGATATCCCCTGACAGAGGGTCGTTCGGGAACCACATCTGGTTCATGCCATTTTTGACGAGCATCCGGTTTAACTCTTTTACGAATGTCCCAAGCTCCGTTAGATTTCTGACGTGGGCATATAAGATACACGTCAAACTTTTGTCGATTCTTCGTTTTGGATTTTGAGGTAAGTTTTCTTGCTCTCTGTTCCGGAGTAAGCTGCCTTTGTGACCTGAGCGTATGTTGTGTTGTTTTTTTGGTCGCCTCTTCTTTACTTTGTTGTTGCTTCCTCCTGATCAATTCTTTTTTCATGGGGCAGGCCATTGCCGTAGATCGGTGGCCATGCCCGCAGTTCGCGCACTTCTCGCGAGGGCTCTGGCAGTTCTTTCAATGATTACCAAATCGCTGCACCTAGAGCATACCTCTTGGGGCGCCTGGCATTCGCGAGTAGTGTGTGTCTCCATTTTGTAACAACAGAAGCAAAATTGGATTGTGTGGAACTCCTCCTTCTCGATCTGCTCCTTGCTGATCCTGGCGTTAAAAATCAGGAGCCCAGACTCCTTTGCTTTCTTGGCCATGGATATATCTCCAAAGATAATCTTGAAGACATGGGTATAGTCCGAGTTGTCCATTTTGTTCTTAGATTTGTCAATTTCAGTGACCTTCGTCCATTGATGATTTTTTTATAATTTCTTCTTTTATCTCCTCTTTCGAATGCTCCCCAATCCAGGGGTCTAATCTCATGCAGATCACACTCCTGTGCGTTTGGATCTGGGGAGGGATTGCTTGCTGCAGGCCGAGTTCGCGAAGGACCTCGACCGCTGAGTCTTTCGTCGTGGCCTCAATATCTTTTTCGGTTTCGCATATAGCAACATAACCCGTGGGGACCTCTAAAAGCCTGATCATGGCTATCTTAAGTCGCCCATAGATGACTTCAAAGACCTTCTCTCTGCCCGGTCTGGTGTGACCGTTGATGGTGCGCAGCGGGACCCGGGTGGTCCCAGCTTGAGCCATCTTGCCCGATGGGGGCCACGAGTGGCGGTAAACCACTGCGCCTTCGCTCCTTCTTCGTGGTTTTTGGCTGGATACCAAATCATTATGTCCTCTTCTGTGTGTCATATTTTTTATTTTGAAAATAGAGCGCTTGATGGGAACAGCCCCCCTCACCGTTGTAAGCGAGCTTCCATGAACGTGAAATGCCGGATGGAGGGATGAAATGATGGTGGGTGAACCCGGAAAGGAGAGGGCCCTCACGAGGTTTGATTGTATGCCAGACTTTTTGTAGGTTAGCCCGGAATCAACTATGGCTAACCGGGGGTGCCGCCCCTCGAGAGTCTGGGTATCAGAACTGCATCCTTGCTTACATAGAGACTGGTGTACTTCACTTTATGGTTTTGGCAGGTCTCCTGGGGTAGCCCCGGAAGTTTCAGTCCTGCCTCATGTCTGGGTGCCTCTGAGGCCGAGTTCTACAGTGGGCTACTCCTCAAACCTGCTTTCGACGGCGCCCCCAATTATACCTATCATAGATGACGGCATAGTTGAGACGTGTCTAGATGAATGGCAGTTCAGTTCACTTCAACTCCCTTACCCTGTTGGGGAGGGGCGGAGGAAGCGAAGGGGGATTAGTTAGACATTTGTCGAATAATTAGCGCTCTATAAATCTCCTTGAAATCCGCGTAGGGAAAAGTGAATAAAAATTCACGTTTATAGACAGGTTACTTTATCGGCGAATAACGTCTTCTGAGTATGCTTGCTTCATCCAAAGTATGACTAACAAGTTTTCAGAAATTGATTTATTGATTGATATATAAATAGTGAAAAAGTGTAGAAGATAAATATAGGTAAAGAGATGGTGAGGTTTGCTCTGGTCTAGAGGGCATCTCTAAGGTACTTCCTTTATCTTATATTGTCTCATTTGCCTCTTCTTGTGCACCGTCACTCGTGGCTTCTGGCGCAGGTTTGGCCGCATTGCGACCTTTTCTTTTGACTTTACCTCTCTCGTTTTTCTTTGGACTTTATTTATTTCTTTCTTTATAATTATTATAATTATTTTATATATATATATATATATATATATATATATATATATATATATATATATATA
This sequence comes from Ceratothoa steindachneri, assembly GCA_963969495.1. NCBI lineage: Eukaryota > Metazoa > Arthropoda > Malacostraca > Isopoda > Cymothoidae > Ceratothoa > Ceratothoa steindachneri. Next base: position 88,674,621 of record OZ018333.1, read on the forward strand.
TATATATATAAATATAAATAAACTATTTCCTGCGTCACGGCATTCTAGCCTTTCAAGTGTTATATTTGATATATATATTTTTTTGTATCTTTTAATTTTTAAGATAATTTATTATTCTATTACTGGTATTCTGATAATTTATTTTTGTATTATCGGTATGTGGGCATTTCGCCTCCTTTGTTCATTTCTTTTTGGATGTGGTCACTTCGCCTCTTTTTCTTCTTATTAGGTTGTCATATTCATGTGAAAAGTCCAATTAGGTTCTCTTGGGAGCAGATTCTTTCACTTGGGAATAAGGCTCGCCTAGTGGCGCTTCCCCTATCCGCTCTCGGAATGTCGAGATCAATTTCCATATTTGGAATTATTACTTCCTCGATTTTGTCCCAGGTCTTACTCCCTAGCCTCTAGAGATCCATATTCAATGGCTTCAGACCTGCTCTTGCGTGCAGATCTGTCTGCCGAATAAGGTACGCCCTGCGCGCTCCCGCTTTCAGCAGGGCTGCTTCGTTCTGCGCTTTCTGCATTTGCCTGATAGTGGTGGAACTCGCAACCTGCACGACCACGGCCGGATCCACTGATGTCGAGCGTACCAGGGCAGTGTACAGCTTCTTGAGATTCTTGGAGCTAAAGCTTCGGAATCTATATAGTTTCCCAAGCTGTGTTTTGGCTAGGTAAATTCTGTTCTTTATGTTCGCTGTGAACCCTTTTGAGGTGATGCGCAGACCTAGGACTTTGCCCTCGTTGGTGTACGGGTACACTTCGTCAAGTTTCCGGCGGTTTATTGGAAAGATTTGGAACTTTCAGTGGTTAGGTATTTACAATGGTATTTATAATGCGCCCTTCAGGGCTGTTATCCCTCACAGGGCGCAAGTTGTGTAGCGAGTGTAGAGAAAGTTTACATGGAAGAGAAGGCAATTCTGAAGAGATGAGTCTTCAGGAGACGTTTAAGAGTAGCGAGGGAGGGAGAGGATCGGACTTCGACAGGAAGAGCATTCCAGAGTCTAGGAGCACAAACTGAGAAGGAATGGTCACCCATCGAGCAGAGGACAGAACGAGGAGTGTTCAGGAGGGGAGCGAGGTTAGACCGGAGGGCTCGCTGGATCGGAGCGAGTGAGATAGTGGTCAAGATCGTTATATAGTCACTGGGAATTGTTGTTTCCTGGCTCGCTATGGTAGTTGAATGGGAAGCCGTCACTTGTCATGATTATGTCGGGCTTTGTTGCTAACCCAGAGGTAATATAGGTCGGGAAATCCGGCCCTATCCTCTGGATGTTTTTTCGAAGAATAATCATTTCCAAGTTGTGGCCTCTATTATTCGTGTTTCCATAGCAAGTCGTTCTGCATCTGGCATTGAGGTCGCCCTCAAAGAATGCCATTCTGCCGTGGCCGAACAAGTTGTACAAGTTTGTAAGTTTGTGAGGGGCAGGGACGTTCTTCGAAGTGGTTGATATCCCGCCGTGATTACGAGATGGCTCACTAGTGTGTGCAACTGTACCGCCACAAACGACTCGTCCAGTTCTGGAAGGTGTCTGAACGAGATATTCTTTCTGACGGCAACGGCAGCACTGTCGAACCCCTCCTGAGAATGTTTTTTCGTAACTACTCTGTAGCCCGGTATCTTTAGTTGACTGGTAGTAGTATCGATATCGTGCTACGTGCTTAGTATGATGTCTGGGTCAAGCACGCGGAATATGTTTCCGTATCCCACGGCTTTTTTCTTCAATCCATTCACGTTGAGCGTCAATATTCTTAACCTGTTGTTCGGATTTTCCATTCTCTCTCCAGGCTTTTGTGTGTCTTAGTGCTTGCGAGTAGTTGATTTACGTTTCCCGTTGTTCTTCTTTTTGTACTCTGCTGGGGAGAGTTCTACAAATTTCTCCCGGGAGAAAGCGACATTCTGGTTGTACAGGGCCTCCTCAACCGATTCTTCGTCGCATTAAGAGTCGAAGTCCCATTTGTAGAATTTCTTCCTTATTCCCACGCAGATTTTGTTTGCGCCCCAGTCCTTCGGGAAGGGGAATTGCTCGGTTGCATATATATAGAGGTTGATTTTGTCAGCATCTAGCTTTTTCTTTGTCCCTCTTTTACCTTTTTTTACGCCGTACTTCCTTTTTAGAGTTCTCTGAGTCTGTGGTATCGATATTGTCTGTGGTTTCAGAGGATTCTGTTTCTTCTGTCTTTTCATCCTTTGGGATGGTCGAGTGGGCTGCTTTTGCGGCTGCCTCCCTCTGTTTTTTGGCCCAATCCTTGGGTCAAGTCGTCTGTTTTCGTCTTTGCTTCTCGTATCGTGACTTTTTCCTGGCATCTGTTCGGGATTCAGCTGCAGTTGGAGTACGTTCCCTGATGGTGGATTATCAAGGAACCACATCTCACTCATGCCGTTTTTAGCGAGCATTTGATTTAGCTCCTTTGCAAATATTCCTGGTTAAGTTAGGTTCCTGACGTGAGCATACAAGATGCAAATCAGGATCTTCGTCGAGTTTTCGTTCTCGATTCTCAAATAAGTCGTTTGGGCTTCTGCTTCTGTAAAGCCTGTTTTTGCCGCCTGTACATATGACGTATTGCTTTTCCGTACTTTCTCGTCTTTCTTTTGCTGTACCTTTTTTTCTGATCAGCTCTTTTTTTCAGTGAGAAGGCCATGTCCTTGGCTGCAGTTGGTGCATTTCTCTCTGGGACTGTTGCAGTTCTTCCAGTGGTGTCCTGGCTCGCTGCACCTTCAACAGATTTCCTGAGGCTCTGTACAATCCTTTGTCGTGTGGGTCTCCATCTTGTAGCATCGGAAGCAGGAGGGTATGGGAGTAAATTCTTCTCTCTCTCTATCTGCTCCCCACTGACTTTTGCATTGAAAAGCACTATTCCCTTTTCTTTTGCCTTTTGTGCCATCGTAGTGGCGGATAAGACAATCTTAAATACGTGTGTGTATTCCGAATTGTCCCTCTTGTTCCCAAACATTATGATTTCGGAAACCTTGGCCCACGGTTGGTTCTTCATGATTTCATCTTTGATTTGCTCCTTAGTATGTTGTCCAATCCAGGGGTCCAGTCGTCGGCAGATGACGCTCTTGTACCTTAGGATCTGCGATGGAATTGCCGGTTGAAAACCTATTTCGCGGAGCGTTCCGACTGCCTCTTCTTTGGTTATGTTTTCCACATCCTTCTCTTTCTCACATAGCGCCACATAACCTGTAGGGGCTTCGAGCAGTCGGAGTATTGCGATTTTTAATTTTCCATAAACCACTTCAAAGACCTTATCTCGGCTAGGTCTAAAACTTCCGCTGATGGTGCGTGCTGGATCCAAGTGGTCCCATTTTGCTCCATCTTCCTAAGGGGGTGCCCCTCGGGCTGGCTTTCTCCTCGTTGTCTGTTCTGTGAGGCTTCTGGTTGTTCGTCACTATCTAATTCAATGTATTTCCCTAACTGTCGGGTCCGCTTCTTCTTGGTAGAGCACTTTAAGAGCCGCCCCCTTCTCGTTGCAAGCAAGTTTCCGTGGACGTGAACTTCCGGATGGGATGGATGAATGATGATGGGTGAACCCGGGGAGGCCACTCAGACGGGTGACATGTGTCGGACTTAATGATGCGTGGAGATCGAATTAACTACCATCACCCGGGGGTGCCGTCCCGTCTGGGGTTTGGTTATCGATGCTGCTTCCAACTTACACAGGGACAGTTACGTGTCTCCCTGTGGTTATGGCTGGAAATTACCTTTAGGGACTAGAGCAAATTATTCCGCAAAGCTTTCAGCGTTGCCTTGTAACCGAGCTGCCTCTGACGCTGAGTTCCACAGTGGGCTAATCCGCAAACCTGCTTTCCTCAACGCCTCCAATTATGTCTATCAAAGAGAACGACATAGTTGGATCGAGACCAAATGAATGGCAGTTCAGTTTACTTCCGCTCCCTTGCCCCGATGAGGAGGCCGCGGGGAGAGGGTGCCAGACATGGGTCCGCTATGCGTGGCTCCTTATATTATCTTCTTTTCGAAATCCCCGTGGGGAAAAAGTGTGGCAAGTTAACGTTTTTAGGCTGGCTTCCCCTTTTCTTTTCTTCCTTTACCGGTGGTGAACTTCTTCGGAGAGCTTAAGATACTTCAATTTTTCTGTCCAGAAGATATATTTGAGAGAAAGATAATTGTACAAATTAGTGTTACAAAATAGTTAATAATGAGGGAAAAAAGTTGAGCGGAGAAGAGAAAGTTCTAAGTAACAGTATGAAAAGAAATGGGTTCTCCAGGTACAACCGGAGGTCATATTTTTTATATTTATACAAAGTTATTTTAATATTTTATGATCAATTAAGTTGAATTCTCCAAGACATAATGGAGGTCAAATTGTTGAAATTATACAATCAGGAAATTTTTCCATGACATAAAATTATATCTAAAAACTGCATTTATTTGAATATATTGTTGTCTTATGTACAAATTTCACGAAATCCTTGTACTTACTACTAAATATCCATTATTAATCACTGTTTATTAAATGTTTTTATTATTAATTCGGTTAATCGTTGAACTTTATTATTATTATTAACCAATAAATATTATATTCATTATTAACCACTGTTTATTAAATGTTTTTATTATTAATTCGTTTAATCACTGAACTTTATTATTATTAACCACTAAATATTGATGATCAACCATTCTTTATTAATTGTTTTTATTATCGCTTAATCACTGAACTTTATTACTGTTAACTATTATTCACTTTCACATATTTTTCCCATAATCGATCTCTGTAGTTTATGACCACTTTTAATTTTCTGATTGGTTGACTGACATGTTGACGGTGTGCACACACCAGTTTTGAATGTAGATGGCGCGTCCCGTCAACATTCTTCCTATCTCCTTCGGCGACCACGGTCCTTCGTAGGTCCATTTGTAGTTCCCGCGAAGAATTCCATCAATCAGGGACTCCAGGTCACCCTGCGGGGGCTTGCACACTAAAGCGCCGAAGAACTTGAGATCCACGTAAGCAGCGTTAAAGAAGAATCCACGTAATAGGATGTTTCTTTCCCTTGTGATGGGTATTCCGGGATAGTCCAGGATGTCGTCGTTCTAGTCTTCTTCCCAGTGAAGTTTATATTCTTGTTCTTCTGTCTTCTTCCTTTCAGGATTTTGTCCTTTTCTTTTTCTTTGCTGTTTCTTTTTTGGGGACTTTCGTTTTTTGTCTCTTCACCTTCTGTAGTTATTTCTTCTTCTATGGTTCTCTCCTGTTGTTGTTGTTTGTCGGCTGGTTCTTTTTTATCTTCTTTGGTCGTGTCGTTGTGGACGTCCACAAATTGTATTTTTAGCACTTCCTGTGAAGGGGGATTGGGCGGAAACCACAGTTTTTTTTCTTGAGACCGTTTTTCCGTAGTAGTTGGTTTAGTTCTTCATAAAAAGTGTCGGGGTTGGGTAGGTTAGCTAGGTTTGCTAAGTGTGCGTAGAATATGATCATACTCATTATTTCTATACACTCACTTGGCAGGAAAGATCAAGATCAAGATATATTAGAGCGATAAATATACAATATGTTTTTTCATTTTAAAAATATTAAAAAAGGTAAGGCCAGGTGAGTCCAAGGAGATCATGACCATGATTACCTTTGCCCACTTGGCGAATCTAGCTAACCCCGGCTCCTTTGCAGATGAGTTAAATTGCCTCTTGCAAAGGAAAGGGTTGCAGAAAAAGTTATGGTTTCCGCCTAACCACACAATGCAGGAAATGTTAAGGATCAAATTTATCGATGTCAGGAAAATTCTTATTCTTATTCCTATTAAGTTAAAGTGTGGGTGCGTGTAGGGAAGTACGATAGGGTGTGTGGATAGATAGAGAAAATAGACAAGAGGGAAAGAGAGAAAGAAGCGTGGTAGGGTGCAAAGAGATGTAATAGCCTAGTGATCAGGCCTATCACTTTCATTATTTCTTTGTAGCGTGTATTCTATGTTGTTTTCATTGATTTTTATTTTTTATGGCGTTCAAGCCATTTGTCTTGCTAACTTTAGCTTAGCTTTCGTGTGTGATATGCATTGCTTGTTTGTTTTGTTTTTTCAAACTTTTAAGTGCGTGCTTAATGTTTTGTATTCTTTGTATGTGTGTGTGTTTTAGTTTTATTGTTTTTTCATAGTCGGGTTGATTTCTCGTCGTATTCGGTGGTTTTCTTCTTTCTTGGTTTTACTTTTGCCTTCTTCGGTGAGTTTTAGTCATAATTGTGAGTTTTATTCTTGATTCGGTTGTTTTCTTAGATTCTACATCTCATCATGCGTAGAACGGCACTTCATCCCCGCCAGCCACTCGGTTAGCGGAGCTTGGAAAACTGGCACGATATTCTGCTCGTTTGTTCTGGTTAATCATCTGAGTAATTTCTTCACTGAGTTCTCGATTAACCAGATCCTGCATCTTCCGGGTCCGTTCTTCGATGACTTTGTTAATGGGAATTATCCCCACCTCTCTGTGCAGGTCTTCTTGGCGTCTTCTTTCTCGCCTGCGTGTAACTGTGATTAGGTACATGCATTTATTTTGCACTACTTGTAGTTGCCTCTTTTGTGTATTTGAGACTGGACTTCAGCCCTGTTTACATGCAAACAGTTTGGGTTATTAACCTTTTAAATCTATAGCGACGCTGATTGGACAATTATTGCCCTGCTTAGGTCAAAAAGCTGATTGGTCAATTTGTTAACGCAAAGGTCAGTTATTTCAAAAATGAACATAAGTATGACAATTAAATGTATCTCAATCCTGATTGGTTGAACTTTGTAGAATTATGAGTAGATAAAATGACTATTTATATAGGTGTATTTTTGTGGAGATAGAATTAGCAATCATTATTATTCAAGAAAAAAGAAGTTGTCATATCCGTTCGCTATTTCGAGGCTTGTTCCAGCTGTTTACCAAGAAATAAAAGAATCCAGCTCAATATGTTCCTTTATCCTAAGGAAACTCGTTGATCAGCCTATAGATATATCCAGTTGTTGTTAGCTTCACTCCTTCTCGGGAGTATGGATATGCCTCTCCATCTACTCGTACAGCAGCTGTTTTTCTTCTATTTACGGGGACTAATCTTTATTTGTCTCTGTTGGTTTTTATTTTATTCTTTTTCTCGTAATCGTTCAGGTTTTTTATCTCTCCTGCCTTTTTTGTGCAATGTCTCTGGGTTTTTTTTCTGTCGCTGGTGATTACACCGGGGAACAATTTGAACAAAAATTCTGTTGAGTTAGATTTTTGTGCTGATTTAGACTAAAATTAGCATGCTGATTGCAAATTTGTAGTCAGCTTTTTTCTAGCACGTCTATTTTTTCTCCACAGATTACCCCCCAGAGAAGTAAAATTCCATTGCTTAGCTGTAATAAGATTTTCCTGCTGATTACGATTGAATTCATCTACAGATACGTGTCAGCTTGTTTGTGCAGTCACAATTGAGACAGTGCGGTGAGAGGTGTGTGATGTACGTTCTATTTCGTTATATGCTGTTGTTTTAGCTTTCAAAGCTGGTAACTATTCCATCTTAGTGTTTTATTTACATAGGTATATATTTCCTTTGTTTCAGATCATGTATGCTCCTGCAACTTCTCGTCGTAAATGCCTAAACAACCCTGACTCCTTCTGCTACATTTGTGGCAGTTTCACCATTCCAAGTCAGTGCATTTGTCAAACAAGCATATTTAGCATATTTTAAAGTAAAACTCAGTGATCAACCCCATGGTTTGGCGAGAGCAAAAGAAGCATTGCACAGGCTGTTACTTTTGTTTTGTGAAAACATGAGCATTTAACAATAAAATAGAAGTAAAATAGAATATCCTAATCTACCGTCAGCTATAAGGCCAATGCCTCATTCAGCTGAAATTCCAGTGCCAGTTTTCGAACAACTACCTCCTCTAGAAGATCTGAGTGATGTTGACGAACGCAGTGACAGCAATGATGCAGATTTCAAAATTCACGAGGATTCGGTTCGTAGGGGATTTGATCAGCACGAGTTGAATGATTTTGCACGTGATTTTGGCCTATCAAAAAAAAACTTCAGAAATCCTAGTATCAAGACTGAATGAGAGAAACTTACTTGGACAAGGAGCGAAAGTATCATACTTTCGAACCAGAGAAATTACATTTCTGTAGTACTTTCGAAGTGACAGCGGCTCTGTGTATTACCATAACATTCCTAATTTACTCAAGGAATTAGGGCTTTCAATCTACAATCCAAATGAATGGCCAATGTTTATTGACAGCTCAAAGCGGAGTTTGAAGTGTGTCCTTCTACACAATGGCAATTTATTTGGTGCAGTCCCTATTGGGCATTCTGTCTGTCTTTGTGAAGAACATGGAGATATAAAGAGGGTCATTGAGTTATTGCAATATGACAAACACAATTGGATCATCTGTGTTGACCTTAAAATGGTGTGCTTCCTTCTTGGTCAGCAACGTGGGTACACAAAGTATCCCTGCTTTCTTTGTATGTGGGATATCAGAGCTCGAGGAAAGCATTGGGTTGAGATGAATTGGCCCCCAAGATCTAATCTTAAACCTGGAGATCTCAACATTCTACATGAGCCACTTGTTGACAGGAAGAATATAATATTCCTGCCTCTGCACATAAAACTAGGTCTCATGAAGCAGTTAGTAAAGGCATTACCAACTGATGGCGATTGTTTTAAGTACATCATTTTGACATTTCCTGGTCTGTCAATTGAAAAAATCAAATCTGGTGTGTTTGATGGTCCACAAATTCGACAGCTCATCAAAGATGAACAGTTCACCGGGACTATGTCAAACCTTGAGAAGAATGCTTGGTTATCATTCAAAGACGCCATCAAGAACTTTCTTGGAAATACACGTGCAAGTAATTACACAGAAATTATTCAGAATCTATTGGAGAGCTACAAGGCGCTTGGTTGCAACATGAGTATTAAACTACATTTTCTGCATTGCCATCTTGCCAGCTTTCCGGATGATCTTGGTGCTGTTAGCGACAAGCAAAGTGAACGCTTTCATCAAGATTTGAAGGTTATGGAAGAACGTTATCAGGGTGGGATGGGATGTACATATGACTGTTTGTTGGAGCATCAAACGCAATAGTCCTCAAGTTAAACAGTCCAGAAAGAGCTATAAACTTAAATTTTTACCTTAACTACCTACACGCAATTATAATTATATAATTACCCATATCCTTTGTTAAAACATAATAGTGTTAAATAAACATTGCAATCATGACTGTTTCTTTCATATTTCATTGTATGTCCATATTTGAAAAAGTTAAAAAAATTGACGTGGTAGAGAAAAACGGAGATCAGTTGTGGATTCAGCACCAGAAAAAATAGTTAAAAACAGCTGTCAGACCTAACTCAACAAAAATTGTGTTTCCCAGTGTTATCTGTGTGATGTCATCTGCTAGTTGGATGTACATCGCACTGTCGTGTGTTTGATGTGGTAGATTTTTTTGTGTATATATGGGGAGGGGGGGCTTTGGATGATGAAAGGATCTCTTCGTTGGTCACCAGATATATTTATATTCCACCTCGTTTTGTGATCCTCTTTGCTATTGCGCTCCCCATAAGATTGTTGCGAAACGTTGATCGCTAAGCCGGATTTGGGTGATATGATAACGTTCCGAAAAATTATTACTCGACTCTAAAAGGTAATGGTGAATATTTTGGGCTGGATGATGAGTGGAAATTCTGATATGATTTTGCATTCGAGCAAAATAGTGATGAAAACAAGAAAATTGCAGTTCTATTTATTTAGTGGCTTTGGGTAGCAAATGGAGGAGGAGTTCGAATTAGATTGATTATCGATTTCACGAACTTACTTTGATGATGCTTAAATACAACTCTTTTAATGTTCGTGCTTTGGTACGATGAATGAATAAGACTCGTCTTGATGTAAAATCAGTTGCGTAAATGCTATCTCCTAATGCGGAGTAAATGACTTGATTGGTATGACCCGCGAGCGATATTCCTAGAAATGATTTCTTTCGAAGGATAAATCTCCTCCTCGATTTGCTCGTTTTATACTTGGACACATTTACAAACATACAGATATACTTTGGAAAACCTTTTCTCTCGTGAGAAAATATACGGAAACGGGGAAATTTGATCAAACGCTTTTTTTTCGGCTTCCTTAACAAAAATACAAATATAATATTGCGGTTGTAATTTGATGCTCACCGAGTGTCGTTAGCTAACCCATTTTAAGGTTCCCTTTTGTAACCACAGAATTATTAGTCTCATTCCCAGTTTACCTTTCACCGCGTCTTTGGTCTTTTCGGGAAACCAAAATGGAAATGGTTCTAAAATATCTTGTTACATGTTCTAATGTTTCATTTGAGTTTCTTTTTGTTTCGTTTCATACACATAAATTTATTTACATTGGCTGAGTTTACACATTACTACTTCATGGGTTTGTGTGCGCACATATTGTGTGCACCACATATAGTTTTACAACGTTCGAGATAGGCATCATTCCTGAGGGACAACCACTTGTAAGTCGATTGGGTCGCCTGTTTGGCTATAATACAGCTTTTCTTTCGTCTAGATAGCTGCATAACATGTTGCAAAGATTAATACCTAAATTAAGGTTGCTGATCTTAGGTTTCAGGCCGTGTAACCACCCCTTATCGAAAGCTTTGCAACATCGCAGAATATTACGTCCATGATGCTGCCTCACGCTGTTTCTATGGTGATCTTTTCTGCTCGCTCCTGGACCCATGTTGTTGAGAGTTGTAAAGGTTATTATCATCAAGGAACTCGAGTAGCGAGATCGGACGGTAGCTTCCAACTTGGTGTTTCAGTTAGGAAAATCATCTTTGCTGTTTTAAATGCTTGAGGAAAGTACCCAATGTTTATGCAAGTATTGAAGATCTTCAATATCGATTCGTGTATGTTTTCTGGACATAAGTCAGGTATGCCTTTGTTATGCCGCTTAGATCTGGTGCTTTTTGTTCAAAGGACTTAACTGCTGCCAGGTATTCTACCATTGTGAAGGGCATTCTTTCCCTCAATGGGTTGCGTCTCTCCTCATCGACGTGTCTGTGTGGTGTTATGTGTTTGTGTTGTGCTTCTAGGGTTTGCATAATTCCTTCATCGTAATCTTTATCATATACTTGGTTCTCTTCAAGTGATACGGTGAATATTTCTTTCCAATGTCTTTGGAAGTGTTCCTGGAGCTCGTCGTTCCATTGCACTTCCTGGTTCTGTATTTTTAGTTTTATCTTTTCATTTAGTTGGCGATTCACGGAATTTTTTGTATTCTTTCCCGAATTTCCTGGGATCTTTTTATATGTCCCTTTTCTCAATTATAGTATTCCAAATAAGATTTCAATGTCCTTTCTTAAGCGCACCCATCTGCATTCTGATTTCTGTCAGTCTCCGATATCTCTCCATTGTGTTTCCCAATTTCATTATTTCATTCGTTAAGTATTAAAATTTTTCCCTGGATTTCTTCGTTCTATCAACGTGCAGGTAAGGTTCTGTATTCTGTTGTTGGAGTATATGGTTTGTCTGCCTCACTGATTTTCTTGGTGATACGCTGCAACTGGTTTTCAATTTCATCTGCTTCTTGGTGGTTTAATGGTCTGGTTTCTCTTGTGTTTAAATATTCTTTGTATCTGATCCAGTCTTTTCTGCTGGTACTTTTTCTGCGCGGTAACTTAATTTGAATATGCGAGGTTAAGATGGTGGTGATCATACTTTGGTGGTCAGAAGGGGTTGCGGGTCCTGGTTTGGTGTGGTTTGTAAATATGATGCTGTAGTAGTTGACACCCGGTCCGTTAAATAGGTGGGGAAGTCCGATCCTTCTCTATTTATAAGGTTTCTTTGTATTAGAAGCTGGACGGTTATCCTGTTCCATTTGTATGGGTAGTGAAACATCTCGCCCTGCATCTAACATTGGGATCACCGGTCAATGTGGTTGGGGCTGGTTGACGGAAGATTTTAAGGAAATTGGGAATTGGAGGGTACGGGCGCCTTGGGGGTTTGTATGCCCCGGCTATGACTAGATATCCTGTAGTCATTTTTACTTTTATGGCCATATAGGACTCTTCTAGTCTTTAATTTCAGTGAAGTGAATTCCAGTTTTAACACCAATCGCTACACCGTCATATCTTGTCTGGGTGTAATTCGCGGTAGAAAATCTGTAGTTTGGGCTTTTATAGTTTCCGTTTCTCTATTTATTCCATGTACGGTTAGAATAATTATATATTTCCACTCGTTTACATTGAGCGCGAATATTTTGTTTTTACGCTGGTACGTTTCCATGTTGGTTTTCTTGTTTATTTCTTCTCTCTTCCTTTGTTGTTTTGTTGTTGTTTTCTGGTCGGCCTGATGATCGGGTGCGTACAGATGGTTTCTTTTTAAATTCTCCGATTGAAAGGTTGTGGCGCGATTCTGGGACGATATGAATCGTTGCTTGTTTTAGTATATTATGTACTTTAGTTTCTTCGGCATCCGCGTCATAGTCCCATTTGAATCTACCTTTTACGATGCCGTCTACAATTTCTTTTTGTTTGTAGTTTTGGGGGATTGGAGATGGATGCGGCGATCCGGAAATGTTTGTGTTCAGTTCCTCGGTATTTATATTTGTTTTTCTTTCTTTAGCTTTTCGGAGATTTCATGAGTCGTCTTCAGAATTTGTCTTCAGTTGATTCTTCTTCAGATTCTGTTTTGTTTTTTTCTTGTTTTATGTTTCCGGTATTTTCTAAATCTTCTTTTGCGATCATGTTTATATAGTAGATTTCGCTTGAGGCTGGGTTCTCCGGGAACCACATTTTTTTAAGTTCGTTTTTCTCCAACATAGTATTGAGCTCTTTTGCCTGAGCTTGGTTTCGCTATGTTGACGAAATGGGCATACATTAATTATGTACAGAATAAGGTTGGGCCTCATGTTTCCATCAATATTCACGATTGTGGTCTGTGAAATGGGTGTCATCGTTTTTCCATTTGTAGTTGCAGCGCCGTAGGAAGTATTTTTCCTTCCTTTTTCTCCGTGGTTATTTCGATCTTCTCTTCGCGTATCAGATGCTTTTATTAGGCATAAAATACCGAGTAAATTATATTTACTACCACAGTTCAGGCACTTCTTTTAAGCGCTTCTGCACTCGTCCCATCTGTGTTCGTGACTTGCGCATTTGGGGTATGCTTTTTTTTTGTAGGGGCAGTCTTTGATCGAGGGCGTAACGCGTAAAATACACTTGTACAGAGCCAAATGTTTTCCTTTCGATTTGATCTGGAGATATTTTTGTGTGGAAAGCAACAGTCCTTGTTTTGCTGCTTTCTTCGCCATTTCCGTTGATCTGAAGACAGGGCTGTGGTCTTGCCAATTCCGATTCTTGAATTTGACCACGTCCTAAAATTTTTGCCCAGTTCTGTTCCTTTTCTAATTCTTCCTTATTTTTTTTTTTTTGTTGTGTTCTCCGACCCATAGGTCGAACCGCCTGCAGATTATCGATCTTTTTTCTTGTACATCGGGTGGGGTACGGGGTGCGAGGCCGATCTTTTCCAGTTTTTTGGCCGCGCCTTCGGCCAAGAGGAGGTCGAGATCTTTCTCTGTGTCACATAATGCCCCATATCCGTTGTAATTTTTCTTTAGCCATAGGAGGATTACTCCAATATGAGCGTTGATCGTCTTGGGGGTTTGTTCACGGGATGGTTTCTCCCTACCGTGGAGGTTACGAAAAGGCACCCTTCGCTCCTTCATAGTCGTCCATACTAGCTTAGTTGGAGCTTCCTTCCTCTTGGTGGGTTCTTTTCCTTGGTACCTCTTAATTTTCCTGGGAAAAAGAAATTTAAGTATTGTTTTTAAATGAAAATGAGAATGATCCGTTGACCCCCCACAATATTTACCACAGCCGGTGTAACTGTCTGGGTGAAAATGATGGATGAATGTGGTGATGGACCCAGGGAGGCATCCTAGAAGGATGACTCATGACGGACTTGATGATGGGTGGCAATAGAATCAACTACCACCACCCGGGGGGCTTCCCCTCCTGGGTTTGCATATCGAGACTGCCTAGGGCTTACATAGAGACGGTTGTATCTCCCTCTATGGTCTTTGTTGGGCCGTTAGGGATAGGGACGACTCTTCCCCAGTGGTTGCAGCCTCGCCTTTTATCTGAGGTGCCTATGAATGAAGGTTCCACAGTGGGCTAATTCACAAACCTGCCTTCCCATCGCCTCGAATTATGCCTTGTGACACGACGGGCACAGTTTAAACTAGGTTCCTAGTGGCAGTACAAATCGCTGCGCCTTAGAAGGCGGGAACGGTGGGGGTGGTAAGTTTAGCCCGCCATAATATTAATTATGACAGCCTGGAAAAATCCCTTTTTTTAAGTCCCCCGTAGTGGATAGAAGGGTGGTGCTAGAGAGAGGTCGACTTTGTCGAACGGCTCTTATTAGCGAAAATTGCCCTTGTTCTGCGCTGTTCTTCTTCTTTTCTCCAAATGCGGAAAAGCGCAGGAGAGTTCTTTCTGGTGCGAACTTAAATTTAGAGCATCTGAACGGGCCGGGAGCGTGCAGTCAACTTATCTTAGCGTATCTGCAGAAGAACTCCATAAACCCAGATCACTAGTATCACCATCAAGACAATTTTCACAAACATTGCTCCAGTTAAATCTTCACCTGTAATATTAAGCTAAATAATCTTGAAAAAATAATCATAGCATACTCCGCTAGAAAAAAAAACCCACCCTCTCTTATACTCTGTATTAAACTCTGATACGAACTCGTATCCTCCCTCCGATACATCGAAAGCGTCATATAATCACCTCGTTAGTAAATAACTTAATAGCATCTCGAAAAGGTTGCAACAGCCCTTACTTTATTAGGACCTTTACATAACTGAATGTATTCCAACAACTTACGCACACAATAAGTCACAAAAGCCAATCTCAATAATACACTAATAATCAAGATTACTACTCAATACTGCCAAAATCACCATATATCTTATAACTCTTTGTCAAAAACAAACAAATACCTTTTAAAACATCTTCAAATTCTAAATTTGTCAGATTAATCCGCCAAGGACCTGTTCCTCCTCGATAACGAAGATATAGTAGGCCTCACACCTAAACCCCACCTTATTGTTTATAACATTTTTAAAGCTTAGATTTAATCCACTAATCTGCCAAATAACGAGTAAATATAATAAACACAAGATTAGAAAACCTAGTTTGGCCTCGGCCTAACTTAAGGATAACTTATTTGAATTCGTTCAAAAAAAACAAAAAACAAATATATACAAAATACAAAACCGACATTATATGAGCTACAATAATATAAGGAGGTTCAATAGGACAAATCCCCAATCACGTTAACAAAAGGAAAACAACCACAAATATCCTTTGCGATACCTTACACAATCCTATTCTTCGCCTCTTCTTCATAAAACAATTAAAGGAACAACGCAAGACACTAGAATTCTTATTAACAGTGTCACTGCTTCCCCTAACCTTCTAGGAATAGATGGTAAAATAGATAAGCAAATAAATAGTGCCACTCAGGTTGAAGATGTGCTGGTGTTCTCAACACATTTGCAAAATTAATCTTACTTAAATCTCTTCTCACTCCTACAGGATTGTGTGACCCCTCTCGTGTAAATATACAAAATGAATTACAACTATGTCTAAAATAACAAATGAAAAACAAAAAACTGGCCTAAAGTCACCCCTCTAACAGGAAGCCCTCCCCACAATCATCTAACCAAATCTTCCCCAAAATAAGGAACTACTGATAATAAATTCGTAATCACAATTGCTCCTTAGAAAGATATTTGACCTCAAGATAAAACATTGCCACCATCGCAATCAACAACAACAATCTCACCGCCACTCCTCAAACATGCCCTATGTGGAAAGACCCACAGTAAATTCTCGCCCTATATGTAAATAAGTAAAAATAAAAAAAGTCTCACATAATTAATATAATGAACCGCTAACAATAATCCAGTGAAAATTTGTAATACCAAACACAAACCCAACAAAGACCCAAAATATCGCATGCTTCTTAAAATAATAGGCTCAGGTAGTTTGACAATAACCCTTTCAACTGTAAAAAATCCTCCTTCCTAAAAAAAACCCCCACAGCTTTTCTAATCTTTATTTTACAAAAATAATATTTTCCTTAAACTAAAGAAGATTCTCCATCCACCTCTTATTAATAACATAATTACTCGTTTAACCTTTTTATTATCTCTTATCTTATTTGTCACTAATTACATCAGAGATTTCTTTTTTATATTCTATTAAAATTTTTCAAGTCCTCCAGAGCCATCTTTGAACCCCCAATTATCCTTGATTCAATATCTATCTACCTTGTTCTCCTCATTTGTACTTCTTATCTCTTCCGCACTGATTGACTATACAACCAGCTCTATTATATCCAATGAATACTTAAACAAGCGATTTACACTTATTTTCCTTTTCATCTTCGCCCTCAACGTTGTCGCTATCATATTAGGATGAGACGAAATAGGCCTCGCCTTGTTCATTCTAGTCACCTACTACCAAAACAAAACAACCGCTCGAATACTTACAGCCCTCTCCAATCGCATCGGAGATTCCGCTCTATTAGTCGTTATTGATCTAATAGTTCAAACTAATTAATTCCTTTATTCCACTTTGTCCTCTTTTAATGCTCTTACTATCTCATTCATTATCGTAGCCGTTATACCTACAAGTGTTCGAATACCTTTCGCAACATGATTGCCTGCTGCCATAGCCGCTCCTACATCTGTTAGCCCTTTAGTCCACTCCTCCACCTTAGTTCCTACCGGAATCTACCTCCTCATTTGCTTCAACCCCCCGCTTGTAAACCTCTCATTAAACCCTCCTCTAATTTATATTGAACTCTTAACCGCTATTAAAGCTAGTATATCTGGTTGGATAGAAAACCTCAAAAACATTGCCTCCCTGTCTACTTTGAGTCAACCCTGGCCTAATAACTGAAGGTCCTCAAGTTTATGGAGGGTTCTCGATGTTATTGCGATTCTCAAAGTCATCCGTTTATAGTAGTAGTGCGTGAGTGAGGGTGTCTGGCAAAGTGTGATGTGACGGATATCAAGGGCTCGTAGGTAGTAGGCCTAATTTTGTCCTCCAATCGATGTGGTTCTGACTCCTTAAGTTTCTCACAGGAGAATACGCGGTTAGGCTGGGTTCCCAAACGTGCCTCGGTAAAGAAAAGTACTTCGAAATAGAAGACGGCTATAATAGGGTTTATTCTTAGCTTGGGCCTACCAAAATGGGAACAAGAGGAAACGTACGAGTTCTACGCGGTTTTAAGGCTATATAGCTGAGTCTAAATGCGGTTGGATTCAAAGATGAAGGAACGGATTAGTGACGCTACCTAATAGCATAGGCTGCTGACAGACGACTTGACTGATTCTCTCTCTCTCTCTCCCCCTCTCTCTCTCTCTCTCTCTCTCTCTCTCTCTCTCTCTCTCTCTGTCTTCTCTTCTCTGTTGTGTGCGTGTTCTAATATATAAGCGCCCCGTCTCTAAGGGGCGTGGCCTTTTTCACTTGACATGGACGTGGGACAGAGACAACGATTATGAATTTTCGTTGGCTCCTCCGTTGGCGGAGCTACAAGAGTTATGTGCAACTATTTAATTTACATATTTCTCCACGTTTTGGCCCTGTTCTATATCAGAGAGATAGCTTGCTTTACAGATTCCTTTGTAAATTTTAATCGGTCAAAGCATACATTACCCTGTATTTGTTCAGCTTGTCCCTGTTATCTATCATTGAAACCTTTTTGACTGGCAGCTAGTTCCCTGCATGCGTATGTTAGTGCGTTTCCATATGAGACTCTGGCGATCTGCTTGCTCCATACATATATCCTTAATAAATTTACAATTGTGATATATATTATTGATCTCTAATTTTCTTTGGTTCACTATCTATTACATGGCATATTAATTCATTGATCCATGCAAGTACCCATTTTCAGGATTTCATATATCCACCAAGCACCCATTTGTGGGGTTTCCTCGCTGGGCCTACCTGCCCCACAATTTGAGTGCCGCAGACCTACTTTCCTTGCAATTTGAGTGCAAAATAACTGCCATACTCGCTATTGGTATAAAAATACTAGCATTCTTCCGTCTCCTCACTCACGCCGCTTTCAAAGCCTCGTTATTCATCACTTGTGATAAACTTTGTGATAGAACGAGTTGAATCTGTGTTAAATTCAACTCCTATCCCATATTAGTTAAAACCTCGAGGAGGCCCACGTGCATCTTCGATTCGAGGCTTGGAGTCTTATCAACAGCTACCGGACGCCAATGTTTAAACAAGGAGGTTATCGTCCCCCCCGTTCGCCCCCATACGCCGACCTCGCCAGATCGAGTTAGGCTTATGGACAGATAAGGCATTTTTCTCCGGCCCAGCTGTGCGTTCCCTCGAAGCTTCCACCCCATTCTCCCCCACGCCAAGGAGATGTCCTGGCTATTTATATGGAAACTTTACCACTAAGATCAGATTGGAGATCCAGATTTTCGTCGCGAAACATCACCACGACCCTCTCTCCCTTTGTGCGCCAAGGGACCTCGACCTCGAGATTCACCATCACTTGTCCAGAAGGAGGACAATATTCCTTGAGTGCCAAAGGTTCGAGCCTTTAGTGACGCCAAGTCCCCAAGGCATCCCCCCCCTGTTGTTCAAGGAGAACAGCATTAGAACAGCCATTGTTCGTTTTGAGCCCTTCGCCAAGAAACGGTTCTCATCCCCCCCCCCCTGTTGTTCAAGGAGAACAGCATTAGAACAGCCATTGTTCGTTTTGAGCCCTTCGCCAAGAAACGGTTCTCATCCCCCCCTGTTGTTCAAGGAGAACAGCATTAGAACAGCCATTGTTCGTTTTGAGCCCTTCGCCAAGAAACGGTTCTTACCCCTCCCTGTTGTTCAAAGGAGAACAACATTAGAACAGCCATTGTTCTTGAGCCCCTAGACAAGAGACGGTTCTCATCCCCCCCTTTGTTCAGAACAGAACAACCTAGAACAGCCATTGTTCGTCAAGCCGATCGTCGAGTAACGGTTCTCCTTTCCAAGACGCCACGTCAGGATCCTTTTATCCCCCCCCCCTTCGGCTGGAACTCGCCAGCGGACCGAATATTCCTTCAAGTACCTTCCACTGCACCCTAATGAAGTTACGTAAGCCAAGCGTCACCTTTTGAGTATTGATCCCTTATTTGTCAATTCTATCCTGTGCTTTAAATGGTTTATCGAACCATCCCATCTCTTTAACTCCATATTTGTTTTACCTTTTCTGATCCCTTAAATCCTTGGATTAGCCCGAGTCTCCACGACCCTTTCCATTCTGTTTGTCAATATTTTCCGTTTTTGTGTTTGCTGATAGTTATTATTAATAAAACTCTATTTTATTAATGATAGCAATATTATTATCCTTGAGCTCAGTTCCACTTCTTAAGCATTTTGAAGATACATAATATCGGCCGCCAGACAGTAAAAACGCACTCTAGAGATAATTAAGGAAGTTCCCTCAACGAATAGTGTATATATGGTATCGTCGGGAGTCATTCTACGACAAACTTATTCATGCATCATCGGCCTCTCAAGCCATTCGTCTTATAGGTGCCTTAATAAATATAACCCCCATCATGTAATGTTCTCAGGAATATCAGACTACCCTTTATCATCAGCTTTATTTATCACTTCCGAAAAAGATTTGATCACCATAAAATCAATAAAAATGTTCATCATCCCAATCTTTTGGGTGGTGCAACCATCTTATGACTATTATTCAACCAGCCTTTTATAATCCGGCTCCCCCCCCCAACTTTAAAACCTCTCCCTCTTTTCTTTCTTATTATTAGGCCAAATAATTTCCCTCACCAATGTTAAATCTGAATTACAACAATCTTGGAGGCCTTCCCCAAATGTGATACTTCCAAAACTCAGCCCCATCTCCATCAAAAACAACGCTCGTAAAATCCTGTCAAATTAAACAACAGGTTGTTTTGAATTAACATCATCCCAAAGCCTTTTTTAAACTAACATATTCTACTCAATAAACATCACTAAACCTCAAACTCACCAAATCTTAACATTCCTTACCTTATATACTAACTCTGTTTTACTAACTCTTCTTCATCCACAAAGTTCATTGAACAAAATATTGAAGAGTAAATTATGTGCAATGAAATATCACCTTAATGACCACAACGTAATATACAAAATATTTAATATAAATTTACAAGAAAAATAAGAGTCAAATGCAATCAATGTATTATAATCAAAATTATATCCCCCACCTTCGACTTGCAACCCATAACAATATTTCCCCTTTTACCATGTATAAACAAAGGATATGCAAACACTAACAGACAAAATCCCAACTCCACCTAATAATTCCTCTGATCTCTCCCAATACAGATATTGTGTGAAGGGCTGATATGGTATAACATAATAAGACTCATCCTTAGTATAAGCATTTGAATCCTCTGAAAATCATGTATTTTTAAAAAGATTTTGCTCCTACAATAAGAAAATATGGCACACCCATTTAAATGGGCTCTATGGAGCACTCTCTCTTAGTGTGACTCTCAGTTTTCATCACTGTGCATTGATAGGATAAAATTTATTGATGGATCAGGATTAAATGAAAGAATTATGCTTTGAACCATTTCATTTAATTTAGATTTGTTTTAGAGAGAATATTTAAAAAAAAATGTATAGATAATGAAGTTATTACAAGAATCGGCCGCATAAATATAAAGTGGCAGTCTTTAATGTGATTCATACCAGTTAAAAGAAAAATTCAGGAAAACTTACTCCTATATATTTTGAAGCATAAATCTATGAAACTGATAAATTATGACTGTATATTATATGCAGGCAATAATAAGAGGTTTGTCATAGGCTTCTACATCCGCATGACTTAAAATACAGATTCCTATTTCTTTGTATTATACTCAACAAAGGTCTGAATGTGCAATGGCACATTCTTCTTACACACACCACACCGTCGTTGGGTATCTCCCATCACAAAATAATGATCCGTTCTGTCGTAGCGTAAATGCTCGGGTGAAGTTAGTGGCACAGGTCTACGAGGTTTCTCTGATGGTTTTAGCAAGAAATGACAATTTTCCTCAGAAACTCTAGTTGTGACACTTTGTGGATCTTTCTGTAGGCAATCTAACCCATTTACAATCAAGCCAATCAGGAGAAAGAGGAAAAGAGGAAATTACCACACTCGCTTCCTCAATGAGACTCTATACTTTTCCCTAAACTGATTAAACATATCTACTCATCCCATTCCTTCGTTGTAAAGCTTCATAATGTTTAGTTTAGGGATTACTACCACCTCTTTCTTCTTTTTTGACTACTGTTTGCATTTGCTCATTGAAAGAGATGCACTGTCACTTCTATTTGTTGCCAGCCTAACATCAATGTTGTCAATCGATGTACAAATAGCAATCTTCTTTTCTTCTTCCTGAAACAGATCTGCCTCCCCTCTACCTTTTTTCTTGATGTCTGACACTGTTCTTACGAATTGTACCTATCAAACTAATATTAGCTTCTTGGAAAGACTAGAGAAGAGGCAGTGTTGTAAAAGGCTGTCAACATATCCACGGCTACCCTTAGGTACTGTTTTTTGGGCCAATGCATGGGCAACAGATTCACCCACAGGCATTCCTTCGTCAAACCCAGAGTATTTTCCTTCATACAAGCGGAAATTCATTAACAGTACTTCATGAGAGCATAGACACCAAAACTTTTAGCTAAATCTCACGGGCTTTCCTCTAACGAATTGTTTGAATCCATGTTGCCCATAATATGGTTCCATTGCTTCCTCAATGACCCATGTCATAGGAAGTGATTGAGTGATATCTATGAAGAGCTTGTTGAAATGTTTAAAAAGAGTGCTAATTTTTATCATCCGAGGCTTCTTTCAGTTGTCGACAAAGTGCAGGCTTCGCACGATCTCATGAAATCGGTTTATTGTTATTCCACACTGAGTTACAGCTAGATTTCGGATGTCCAACTGCTTTGCCCAATACAGCCGTCGGTTTGAAGCTTGGTTATAACCTGAGATAAGGAAGATGCCGAGTACCTGATGCAGTACTTTCCGTTTTGATCACCTCAATCAATTCTTTGTCCCCAAAGTATCTGAATATGTCCACAGGTGTAATTCCTTTATCTGCTCATTTTTCTACAATATATGGTTTCTGTATGTACTTCATGCAAATTTAGAGCATCACTTTCATCACAGATCTGAAATTCGCATTTCTCCACACATAAACAGGCTCCGAGCGTTTAGTTTCTTTCTCTTCGGTGGGCCTAGGTCTGCTACATGATCATCACACCCAAACTCTTCCTGACTTTAGAAAAATGATGCTCCTAATGCAGAAGAAGGGTTAGTGTGACTGTTTTGGCTTGTTAGATTTATATGGGAGGGTTGTGCCAAAAGTCTTGCACCCAGCAATCAAATATTATCTTGCTCCACAACAGCTATATACTCACTAACGTCGTCTACATCAGATTCTTTCCCATTTTCGGGAGGCTCCAAAGCAATTTCGATCATGTCATTTTCTTCGTTAGGTAATGAAAACAGGAAACTGACTGGCTCTTCAACATCTATTAGACATCTGAAAGAGAAAACACATGTCAATAAGAAGGAAAGCAAGAAAAAGGATCAGTTGTTTTACCCGAGAATACATTGTAATATTGAGAAAACCCCAAGTTATTATATACATTAGTAACAAACAGTCTTTTACGATCCTAAATATATATTCATATACGTACTGATGCGTGGAGATAAGAATATATCAAATATCATCAAAATAAAGAAACATAAACATTAAGAGTGAATAATTATTTTGATTCAAGTATTTCTTTTAGGCTACACTGCCCTGACTGACTTCCATAGAGCCCATTTAAATGGGCATCATATTTTAACTGATAATAAAAGTGACAGAATGTGATTTCCCCTCAAATAAAAATATTCACACATTAAAACAAGTCTTGATATGTCCTTTTTATCATGACTCACTATAAGAAATTCCATATGCAGCAATGTATAGACAATAACTTACCTAAGTCCAGACATTTTGCTAGAAGCAATGAAATAGGTCTCATTCCTTCCGTCAGTTACTTGTTTGCAAAGCTTGTTGGAAGTTTAATATCAGCTGTGAAGATTAACATTTTCTTTACATCCTGCACCAAAAAGAAGGTAAATTCTCTGGTAAACTTAGACAAAATTAATGTTTACCAAAGTAATTTTTCGCCCGTTTAAATGGGCTCTATGCGTTTGTGGGTTAAGGATTAAATTCCAGTTCGCTAACGTTATTTGGGTCAGGGTTTGGTATTCTTCTCGCTATTTCCTCTGAATACTCTTTTTGGGATTTGATTTGGCTTGGAATTCAACAGTATCTTTTATTTGTTTTAGTGTCATCGATTTTGCTACCTCTGAAGTAATATTAAAGTATTTCTTAACGCAAACTCCTGCCTCTTTCGTTTTTTTTTACAGCAATTCTCTACTTCGCAGGTGTACTCATCGCAATATCTCAAGCATCAGAAAGATTGACATGGGGACAATTCTTGAGTCTTTTAACATTTAAAAATGTTGCACCTTTATCATTGTTAAGTTACATGTCCACTCACTAATATTACCCCACTGCTGATTCTTTTAGTCACTGTTTCTGCTTATATTGGAACTTTCGGGGATTCGCAAACTGTTGGCTTTTTCTTCAATTGCCCACTGGTCTTAAATACTATGTTGCATATTATTGCCCCTTTGTCCTTGATTTCTTTTGTTTCATACTCTATTTAGTAATCCTATTGTTACTACTTTTCCCACTCAAAACCCTTCAACCACTCACATTTGAACTTCTCAAAGCAGTCCATGATGCCGACTCTCTATCACAATTGCACAGCTATCTCTTATGGGGCTTCCGCCACTGCAAGGATTTTTACCTAAACTTAGAGTTATCTATATAATATCTTCACGATTTCTCTTTACCCTCATAGTAACTTAACTCTTATTGTCTAATCCAGAATTAACTCTCTTATTATCTTCGCCCCTCTTCAACTTTCTTCTTCCTAAAGCAATCATCTAAATTCTTCTCACTTAAAAATTTACATCAATTTCTTTCCTTCACGTTAGTAATCAATCTTAGTAGTGTAATACTCCTCCCTATTCTGAGATATGTCTGAAACTAACCCACTTACGTAAATTATTGACTTTCAGTCAGAAATGGCTGGTCATCTGAATAAGATTTACAACCTAACACTTGGATCAGTCATCGATCTCTATGCGATTTTACTTCACTAATCACAAAGACATTGGAACACCTAATTTCGGGCTGAACTGGGTCAGCCTGGAACCTTACTTGGCAGCGATCAAATTTACAAGTCACTTCGCAGGCTTTCATTATAATTTTCTTCATGGTAAGGCCTATTATAATTGGGGGCTGGGGGAACTGACTTGTGCCTTTAATAATTGGTGCCCCTGATATAGCCTTTTCCTGTATGAATAACATATGATCCCCACTTCTCCCTCCTGCTCTCACTTTGTTAGTCGTGGGAGTTATAATCAAAGAAGGAGCGGGCACAGGGTGAACGGTTTAACAGAACATAAATCCATGGATGACAAAAGCCACAAGAGACTATTAAAGGCCATCCGCATCCATCAACTCCCCCTCCCCCCCACACTGCATCTATAGGATTGTGTTAGATCATGCATCTACAATATACAATTAAAACCACCCGCAGTAATGCATCAAAAAGAAAAAGAATCATCATCAAGGCTCCTAAAAATCTAAATCACGAATAATCTACCATGGATGTTAGGTGTGGTAGATTGTATTGTTATTATTAGGTAGGTGAGGGTTGGTAGCGTTAGGTTGTGGTGGCTTGAATATAGTACATCATCTGTCATCGCGATTGTTCTCTGAGAGGAATGCAGTTGTGAGGTTCTCCATGGCTTCGGCGGTGAACCATCCAAGTACTGATCCAATCCAATGTTGCTTAACAGTGAGGATCTCGTTATAGGGCCACACGGCAACCTGGCGCTGACCCAAGGCTGACTCCAATTGTTCGAGGGAAGATAATACTCTCCCTCGGCTTGAGGTTAAGAGGATCGATAGGGATTACCAGTAGGAGAGAAAATCTTAAACAGCGGAATTTCTGCCTCTTTTTTTTCTTTTAGGCGTAGAACTCGGGTCGCTTCGGCCTCAGATGAATTCGAAAAGGGGCCTATTGTGTATTCGGGCGAGCCTACTCCTTGTTTGAGGTGGTATTATCTTGATTGACTGCGATTGTAATTGCGACAGTGCCAGTGACTCGGATTGACTGAATGACTGCAAGACTGACCTCCCACGGTCTACCCAAGATTTCAAACAAAGTAGTAGTTTGTGGGATGATTACGGCAACTTAGGAAGCAGTCGCCAGGTGGGCTCCTAAAATAAAAAAAAAGTTTGCTCCTCTTCTGTATTTGTGTTGGTGTGGTTACTATGAGACTCTTCCATAGCATTTCGCTTGATGGGGGGGGGGGGGGGGGGCTTCTCTGGAAACCAGAAGTTCCTGGCCGTGCCGTTTCTCCTTAAGAACTCCTTCAAAAAGACATTAGAAGTTTTATACTGGGAGAAGATAGAGAAAAAGAAGAAAAATATATATTTCAGAAGAAATTAATACTATAGAAAAGCTAACTAACTGCTTAATTCGATGCTGAAATGGAAACAGATATCCTTACCTTGGCAGTAGGCTACAGACTGAAGGTTTGCCAGCGAAGCTCAAGCTCTTCATGCAAAGAGGAGTGGCGAATCACTCCTCTTATTTTCTAAGGATTTTTTTTCGGAATTCTTTTGAAATACCGAAAAAAGAAACAACTGCAGAGCTGTTTTTTCCCTATATAACTTTTTCCTGTGTTGCCTACTTAATTTTCTTGACCCAATACCGGGCCTACCCTTTTTATGGGTTCAATTGTGCAACGCACACAGGCACCATTGCATTAGGGACGGCCGATTCTTAGTTCTCCATCCGCTAATTGACTCCCAATGGTGCCTCTGATTCGGCTCTCTCCTCTCTTCGCCCTTCAAAGTCTCCTGCGACGCAAACCTATCAGGAATGGCCTTCACATCCGGCCAACACTCAGTGGCGACCGGGACCGGCAAACTGGCTTTGCCTCTTTCCGCATTTCACCTGAAGAGCCTAATACTTTCCATAACCATCATCCGGTTCCCCAGGGCCAAAAGGGACAAGCTACCTCCAGATATTCTGCACCAACCTACCGGACCTACCGTGGTGAATATATCTCGAGTGTTCGGAAGGTCGGCGGGGAACGGACGCTACGCCGGAAGCTCAAACAACGCGGGGTGGTCCTTTCCGAACCTTCGGGGAACCTCAGAACGAGCTCGCGTCTTGCTCGGTCATGGCGGCCCATATGAGTATACACAATTCGAAAGCCTAGCATTAGGTTCACATTCAAAGGCGGTTGCCAGGCGTCGTTAGGCGCTACAAAGTTCAGAAAGATACATTTTAAAGCCTAAAATTCGTTATGGGGATCTTCTTAACATTGACCACTTCTCATTTGTGCCAAAATTATACTTCAAACCTTTCAAAAATCTGTCCGCCGCGCCTGCGTGTACTGCCGGGTTTCGAAACTTGTTGAAAATACTAAACAAACTACTACTCGGTTTGCCATTTAGTTTCGTTATCATTGAATTTCATTAATGGTATCTGATTACATTAGGTATTTATTCATGTTGCATGTCATTCTTTTATGCTATCCAGCCCATCGCCGAGCATCCCAGGGTAAAAAAGAAACAAAGGGGAAAGGAATCTCATGCGATGAAATGGACACACAAAAGGGAAAGATATCACATAAGGGAAGGGAAGTGGAAAGGAAGAGAAGGGAAAGGAACGTAGGAAGTGGGATATAGGAAAATTGGCGGAGAACTGGAGCTGAGACGAAACGAAAAGGGAGATTGAAAGTAAAGCAGGTTAAAATACTTTTTGACCCCGTTTAGCGGCCAGACACTTCTGCCCATACCGGAGCCCACCCTCCGCCGGGTATAGGCAGGAGGAACCCACCCGCGTGCAAGGGATGGGAGGTCAGGTTTTTGAACGTCTGTTTATTTCCCTTTCCATTTTAAGAAAGAGACAAGAATCCCTTAAAAACTTTCGAAAGCTTAATTTTGAAGGCAAATTAGATGTGGTTTCAAATGGGAGGCCAACTCCCTCCTGAATGGATCGAGCGAAAGCAAAGCCAACGACCCAATATTACAAGAACATTTCAAGCCACTGCTTCGTAATATAGGAACAAAGATCCGTTATTGCGGCCCCAAACAACAAAAAAATAGGCTATTCTTTGTTTTTCATCACATTTCTTGCATTTTGAAGAATGCTTTTTCAAAGGTCTATTATTAGAAGTTCTTTATTTTCCTTAACTGTTTCAACCGGACGAGATGTCTAATTCCAGCACGTTGGAGTCAGTTTAGGGAAACACTTTACAACAACTTCGTCAACCATTAAAGTTCGCTTAGTTCAAATGCTAAAAAATGACGACAAACTTCCTAATATTGAAAAAAAAATATTACATTCTGAAATTGCACGAACAGCTTGGGAAGAAAATAGCCTCTTGTATAGTTTCTCTAATCTTTGTTTCTACTCCATTAAGATCGCTTCCCATTACAGCAGCACCATTGTTTAAACACCCCATTTAACCGAATTGCCTTGTAGGTAAATCAGAAACCACTCCTACTCTTCTATCATTACTGACGTTATTGAATTTTATAAATCGCTCACAAATCTCTCCATGTTTATTAACATAGGAAACAACAGTAGTGTTGAGAAAACATTTGACATCAGATGTTTCATCTAATAAAATCCCCCCATACATGCATTCGATACGATCACTTTTTATTCTTTCTAACACAATTACACTAATAGATTGAATTGTGTCATTCTGATTCGCAGATGCTGTTTCCTTAAAACCATTTGCAATTTTTAAATGGTTTTGAATCTTTTCATCGAATCCTTCTACAACAAAATGCATATGGAATAGTTACCCCAAATGTCATAGTTTTCTTCATTGAGGCCGTGTAATGATAATTCTGGCCTACCGCAAAAGCTAATTGTTTAAAAAATTCTCGATTCTTATTCATTTCTTCGTTCTGTCTGGAAATGGCAACTGATTTTTGCTTGTTGATTCTTGAATTAATTCTTTCTGACTTTCCAAATGTTTTAAGATAAAAAAAAACGCATTTATGTGAACGACGCTCCCTCCTACATGTTTTGGAACCCTGGGCTCTGTATGGAATAGATAATATACCCGGTGTTACCTCCTGAAGACATCCTCGTATGTGTAGTTGTAGGATGCCGCCACCTCTAAATCCGAGGGGTCAGAGGAGGGAAGATTTTGAGGAAAGGCCTATTTCCAACTTCTGTCCTTGGCATAAGTTTGAGGAAAACATTTCTTAGTCTTTAAAATGTTTTCCTTCCCCTGACGACTGCCATTAAATCACAGGGATTGAAGATCGAGGGAAATAATGGGGTAAAACCACGTTTTTCGTCGTTTATTTACCAAAACAAATGTTTCTAAACCGATATTTCTATTCACGTAATTGCGATAGCGAGTCTCTACCTTGGTACTACCATTGTCCCCCTTTCAAGAACGTGTATATACAATAAATTGAATCTTTTTTTACTAATTGTAATTATTTTATGATATAAATTAAAGTTCTTTATTTTATTTGCAACGAGTTCGAGAAGTTCACTGCGTGGGCGGCGGAGGTCAAACATTTGTTTTTCCCGCGAAATTCGACGGAGAAAAACGGGAAAAATCAATGATCCAAGCTCCTAAGTTGTCTCGTCAAAAAATGCGGCAACGTTTCGTCGGTTGCTTAGAATGAATTATAATATTCGCATTTAATCTAAAAGGGATCAAATTCAGTTCATATTATGGCCCCTTTCAATTTGAGGGGGAGTATTTGTCTAGCCATGAGAGGTTTCATTGGGTTTATCGAGTTAAAGGTTTATTGCCTGTTTCTTATAGCGAATAAACAGCTGCCTTCGATCACTTAACATTTTTATGCAGTTTCTTCATCCAGTCGGTCAACATACTACTGTTTCTTTTAAAAATTGAAATTAAAGTGTATAAGGACCCTTGTTACTGGTGAGTACCCTACTTATAAGTCAATTCCACTTGTGTACTTCGTCCGAGTCGAGTGACCTCTCGCCCAAAAGAATTTAATCCTCTCCATTTTCACTGAATTCTTTCGAGTTTGTATCAGATCTTAATTTTCACCCCCTGTAATGTTCGTTAACGGGCAGTTAGCAGTCATTTAATGCATTTAATGCTTAGATCTAAATCGTGGCAAAGAGAGTCAAACTAGAAGCTAGATTTGAATCGAAGTTGTGTGAAAAGAGTCGAAATTATTCCTCGAATTTGTGACATTTTTGAGAGAGGAGTGGACACGCCATGCCGTTACCGGTTCGTAACTTGTCCCCATTGTGTCGACCCTTACCCACCTCGACTCGGAATGTGAGTTTGTTATCCCCAAGGACCGGTAAATTCATTTATCCCTAACTAGGGCCAGTAAGAGACATTCCAGTCCGTGGGAAAGAAAATTGGGCAACACTGCTGTTTGCATCGATTGCCCCGCGTGACGGGAGGTGGGGGAGGGGAGGATCTACCCAGTACTTATACTCATGCTGATTCCCCCTCCATTCAGGGTCAACGTCGTGGTCTGCCACACATCTACACCCATTCGAAAGTTGGGCAACCTCTTGGCTCTGAGGTGCGCCCCAAGTAGTCTCCTCTCTCAGGTATTCTTGCTTTGTCTTTCACAAATTTTGCCCTCGTTTATGTTTTTTTTAATCTATGTTAAATGGAAATTGGTGGAGAGAGGAGGGCCTCAAACCCCTCACTGGTCCTACTCCTTGGCTGTTCCTTTTTCGACCGCCAATTCGGCTTAAAAATCTTTTCTAGGTAGGGCCAAATACCCCCTTTAATGGTAGGGAAATTCTACCCCACATTACGATTTTTGATAACTCGTATTATAGGCAAATCGAAAGCCTACCATTAATTCTGGTATTGAGTTGAGAAGCTAATGTTTGGTTTTCGGTTTGCCTATAATACGAGTTGATTAACAAAACTAGGGATATGTGGGGGTGGTTCGTTGGCATCTAGTAAATGAGTAAGAAAAGAAAAAAAACACCCATCTCTCCTTTGTGCGAGATGCCCTCGTTGGTTTTGCTTTATATTTTATCACCGAAATCCAGTTCTCCCTCGTGGCTACCATTCCCCCCTTTCCCCGTTGTGCTTTCCCCTCCTCCATCTCCCTATTCCTACTCCTAAACGGGGCACAGATCCGTCAATCGGCAGTCACTCCCCCCCATCCCTACCAGTTTGGGGCACGGCGATTTGGCTTCCTGGCCGCCGTGCTGATGGCACTGAGATTACATCTAAGAAAAAATGGGTAGTGCCCCAAAAGGCTTACCCTTTTTAAGGGAAAATGAGATCCCGATTTACCCTTTCCAATATGGGTAAATTATTCTATATTTTGCGCTTTTCTCATAAGTGAAGTTACAGCCCATATTTTCCCCTTTCAGTTACCCTTTCGGATATAGGTAAATTATTCTATATTTAGCCCTTTTTCATAAGGTGAAGTTACATTTTTTTAAAGTTTTAATAGCCCATCTGGCGACTGCCTACTTGGCCATTAGTCACCGTATTCAACACTGCCTAGTACTATGCTTCTTTAAAATATTATGCAAAAAGACAAACAAACAAAAAAACAACAATAAAAATATAAAAAAGGCAAGAAGCAGGAAGCAAGCTCCCCAGGCACAGGAACGCGCGACATACAAAGAAAACAACAAAAAAACAAAAAACAAAACAAAACCTAGTTAAATAAATGGAAGAGGGGCGGCCTCCCCCCAAAAGTCTATGAGGTCCACCAGTCAAGGTGCACGAACTCGTCCCGAGTACAAGGAACAAGAGGTAGCGACCCCGTCCATCCCGGTACCATGACAGGTAACGTGCGCGGAGATCGCCCAGACTGGGACATTCAACATAAATGTGCAGAACAGTCTGGGGGACAACGCAATCTTGACAGTAAGGCGCTGGCGAACGCTCCATCAAATGGCAATGCGTCCCGCGAGTGTATCCAATTCGGAGACGACAGAAAGCAACCTGAAGTCTTTGCGGCATTGGTGGGTAGGTCCATGGGAACAGTTGCGGCGCAATGGCAGTCAACTTTAAGTTCCCTTCGACCGTTTCCATATTCTTTGCCAAACAGCCCGGAGAGCTGCTCGTATTCCTGCACTGTAGTCGGTGTGCGGAAGATCGAAACGCTGGTCCCGGCGCTGTTCCTCGCGGACCTTTTGGAGCCCTTATAGACGCGCTCATTTCCCGCAATTCCTGCATGTCCAGGAACCCAGCAGAAGATAATCTCTACATCCGGCCGGTTTGCTAAAACCGTGGCGTCACAGATATCGCAAACCAAGGGATGAAGAGATTCCAATGCCCCGAGAGCATTCAGGGCGCTTTGTGAGTCGCTATAAATCACAATCCGGTCTCCGAACCTGGCACGTCGCGTAATCTCCTGTACCGAGTGGTGTATTGCCACCAGCTCTGTCGTGAAAGCAGAGCCCCGCTGACTTCAAACAGAGGGAAAACGGTGTGGAAGGCGACCCCCTCTTGGGACTTGGCGTAATCTGTATACACTGGCACGGTTCCAGCGTGACACGATGGAACCGCCGAAAAGGTCGAACGAAATACTCCCAGCTCTGTACAAGCTTTGAGAGCTGAGGCGTGGTGACAAATAGCCAAAGGTGGTAGCCTCCAGGGTGGAGTCCTGGGCAGAAGCAGGGGCGTCACCGGCCCAAGCACTATACTTAGTTCTTTGAGGAGTTTCCTAAGCCTAAACCCAAAGGCTTAGGGTATGACTGGCGTCTCTCGGCGGCATAGGCACCGTCGAAATCAGCTGCGGATGGAGTGAGAGCTGTTAGTGACTAAGGAAGGCGCCGAGCTCGCGCGTACAGGCGAATAATGCATTGTGCACGGCGTAAAGCGAGTGGCATCTTCCCAGCATCGACAAGTAGGTTTTCAATGGGCAAAGTGCGGAAGGCACCGGTCTCCAGGGAAAGGCCGGTGTGGTGGATCGAGTCCACCTTCCGCAATACACGCTCACTCAGCTGCGGATGCATAAAACTCGCATCTGTAGTCGAGCTTTGAACGAACAAATGATCGATAAAAAAGTAGGGCAGTAGCCCTATCAGCGCCCCAAGCATTAAACGTCAAGGAACGAAGAATATCCATTGCGCGGGTAAAAAATACCCTAAGGCTGCGAATATGAGCCTCCTGGATGACGTGTCGATCAAATACAAGACCAGGAAACAATGCGATTTAACCACTTCCAGGGGTACCCCATTGAAAAACAATCCTGGGTTGAGTGGAACCGTTGATAGCGGCAGAAGTGTGCCACCCTAGTCTTGGCCAAGGAAAACCGAAACCTGTGCGCTTCGGCATAGGGAGAGACACGGTTCAATGCCTGTTGTAGTCGACGCTCCAAAGTTGGCATCTGAGCAGTGCCAAGAGAGATCGAAAGGTCATCCACGTAGAGCGTAGCGAGAACATCTCCCGGCAGCACCGAGGTGATGTCGTTGATGCTCAGGGCAAAGAGTGTGATACTGAAGAAACTTCAATGCAAGACACCCTCTTCCTGCTCGATTGGGCAGGGAAGGGCTCCCCACACTCGTACGCGGAATCGATGATCTTATAAAAATTCAGATATAAATCCTAGGAGGCGTCCCCTCGCCCCCATCGTGTGGAGAGTCTCCATGATACTGTATTGTCATGCGATATCATATGCCTTCTCCAGTTCGAAAAACACCGTGGTGTAGTGCTTTCTACGAAGGAAGGCCTCCCAGACGGCATTTTCTAGTCGGAGTAGAGCATCCGACGTGGAGTGGAACTTGCAGAAGACAAATGGCCTCCGTTGTCCAGGAGAAAGGCTATTCTAATATTTACCAATTTCTCCATCAACTTGCATACGCAAGAGGTTAGAGAGATTGGGCGGCAACCGGCCGGAGTAGAGTGATCTCTCCCCTGTTAGCGAAAGGCTAGCACAGTAGCAATTCGCCAGGAATCCGGCGGAGACCCAGCGCCCAGATCCTGTTGAACAAATCTAAACGAAAGGTCATGCCTCGCCGACCCAGGTGTCGAAGCATGGCGTACGGAACATCGTCCGGACCATGGGCGGTTTCCGCATACGAAGCAAGAGTGGAAAGCAACTCACTCAAAGTAAATCTGTCGTTGAAAGGTTCTCCGCCCCTGGAGGTAAAGTCCAGCCGGCGGCCTTCCTCGACATTACGACGTTCATTGAATGCTGGCGGAGCAGCATTCTGGCTGGAGAAAGCGGTCACGAAGGATTCCGCAACGGACGCGGAGTCCGAGATTACGGTCCCATTCTCCTGGAGAATGGGAGGGGGTCATGTGAGAACTTGCCCCGAATCCTTTTGACTCGCTTTGGCACCTCTGCTAGAGGGGTCTTCCCGTTAAGTGAAGACACCTATGCTCGTCAAGAAGAGCAGCATGCATGCTTTGAAATATACCGGAACCTAGCCCTAGCCCGACGAAATTCATCGACAGTGAAATCGTTTGGGCGGCGCTTATAGCGCATGTTGGCGTAACGCTTCTGTTTGAGGGCCGTCTCACACTCGGCCGACCTCTACGGGAGTGGTCGATCAGGTCATCAGGGACTCGACCCCATGGATTAATCGAGTAATCTACCGTTTAGATTTTCGAGCAAGAGAAATGGTCTCTGCAACCGTGCGGAAATCCCGCGCGTCGAAGTCGACGGACGGTGGAATGCACGCGGAATAACAGTATACCTCCAATCAAGGTGCAGCTGCACAACTACTGCCTGAAAGGAGTTATCCAAAGCGAAGAGAAGAATGGAGACATCATGCCGGGTGTAAATCACGCATCCTCCCGCCCAGCCCCCGTCCCATGGTGGTGGGGTCACAAAACCATTATACCTCGGGAGGGTGGGCAGGCGGCATGCACCCAGGATGGTCTCCTGCAGAAGGATAGCTAACGGGGAACGGGAGGAGACGAGCCTCCCCAACTCCTCTTAGTTGGCCAGCAGTCGACGGCAATTCCATTGAAGAAATATGTCCTCCAGGCATAGCTCTGAGGAGGTGCGAGTGCCCTCTTCGAAGAGAAGACCCTCACGGGAATGGCCATACGCTTGCCGTAGGCCGAACTCCGGGCGCTGGCGCATTCGAGGATCTATTTAGGGACGTTGAGCGGGCGGGCGGAGCGCCCTCGGAGGCTCCACAGTCTCCGAGTCACCCAGCCCACCACTGGGCGTGGGCGAATGAGCCGAACCTCCTTTAGTGCTGTCCTCCTTTCGGGGGCAGCTTTATGAACCCCGGAAGATGGCCTGGCGACCAACTTTAGGCGTCATGCCTCCTGTGAGTCTAACGACTTGGTGGAGGCACGTGGCTGTTTCGCCTTACGGGAAACGGTCACGCTGGGTGAAGGGGGAAGGTTTTAGTCTCTAGTTTTGTGCCTCTAGTTTTCCCAGGGGAACGCCCGGGGTGTGTAGAACCCACAGAAGGCTTCCGAACGGGCTAGGGAACGACCGTACTCGTAGGCCTGGATGGGCCAGGAGCAGAGGGTGTTTTTTTCAACATTAAGGAATAGGACGTCCCGGGCGCGCCAGGACCAAGTCCTTAGCCTAGCGAAATGAGAAACTATCTTGAGCCTGAATGGCCAGGATTTCCTTCTCAAGGAGATGCGTACCACATTGTTTCGAAGAAGCGAGGTGCGGCTCTCCGCAATTGACACACTTGGCCACACACGATTTGGACTTATCGGGTGCGGCCTTGGAGCAACTTACACAGGTTTCAGGTAACTCCGATTTGCACGTGAACAGGAGCAATTAGTATGGCCGAAACGGTGGCAGTAATATCACCGAGGCAGTGGCACGAATTCCTTCACGCACGTGGTAGGGATACCAAACGGCACGCACCGACTCAGGGAGCTTGTCACAGTCGAATGTGACGGAGAGTTTAGGGATGGGTCTCGAGGCCCATCCATGTATTCTCATCACACGTTCGACCTTGAACGCCCCATGGTCGACCAGCTCTAAGGTGATGTCGCTTATGGAGTACTCTGCGAGTTCCCTCGCATAAACTATTACTTTCATGAAGTTCATGGTAGAGTGTGGTGTCACACTCACGGGCGTGCCATCAAGTGTCCGAAGGGCGCTATTCATAGCCTCCCCGGAGGGATTCGACGCATTCGCTAAAAGGCTCTCATCCCAGAAGCTGGTCACCTTCGGCTCTCTACCATTCACACTAGACAAAGCTCTGTTCTGATCGATCATGTTGCTCTTAGCAAACATGCTGCCATCAGGGGAGTGAATAACCAGGAAGCGTTTGAATCCAGTGGGCTCGAAAACGCCGGGTAGTCTCTGAATGAGGAGCCCCGATGTAATCGAGGCCCTGCTTTGTGCACTTGTACCTTTCGTCTTTGTAAGGGACCCTGCAGTCGGAAGGGGAATGGGGCGAGCAGGGCCGGACGTGACGATCTTGGCTTGGTCGCAGCCAGCCCCCGCGGATGGAGAGGAGCCTCGGGTCTTTTTTGTCTTTTATTATTATTATTATTATATTAGGTGTTTACCACCGTAGACACCATAGAGTGATTCAACAGTGAATCTTGAGTAGAATTATGTGGCTAAAATTTCGGGAATATAAGAAGCAATCTGCAGTATAAAAAGGGTACACGAAAATAAGATATATCTTTTATAGTGAGATCAGGAGCTTTCAGTAAACAGGCATAAAAATAAAATTTAAGTCATATTTAAAATCATAAATTTCTAATAAGAGCATATCTAACTAAATAACAATATAATAGTAATTTGGATAAAAGCAACACATTATAGGTTTCGAAGGAGACCTATGTCTGTTAAGTATCGATACAGGTGGCCATGTAGATTACTGTTCTTGTTCCCCAATAATAAGTCCAGTCTATAAGGACCTGGACGAAAATATCGTTGACGATATTCCAGATATGTTGGGGACTCCATCAGGATATGGTATATAGTCAAATTGACTAAACAGTCATCACATAAGGGTCGATGGTGTCGTTTCATATAGTAGCTGTGTGTGAGTTTTGTGTGGCTAATGCGCCGTCTACACAAGGGATACATGGGAGGTGATACTGTCAGAATGTGTGTAAATGAGAATCCACACTCTCTTCAATGCTTTCTTCATTTGAAAGAAACAAGTATGACTATAATTGTGCATGTGCACATCCTCTTGGCTAGACGCTCAGGATCAACACCCCTGAAGTTGCTTGTGAGGGCATCTTTCGAGGATCTTAAAGCTGCCCCCCTCCCCCCCCCCAAAGGAGGACAGCACTAAAGGGGCTTCGGCTCCTACACCCAAACTGAGTGCTAGGCTGGGTAACTCGAAGGCGGTGGATCCTCCAAAGGAGAGACCCCGCCTGCCCAAGGTTTCGAGTCGGAGGGAAGAAAAGGCTCATGGCGAGGACAACCTCCCTCGATAAGCCTTCAAAGGCGACGTCGCCTTCAGCGCCCGGGGTTCTGTCTCAGGGAAGCGTACGGCATTCCCGCGAGGGCCTTCTCTTCTAAAAGAGCCCCCCGATCTAGTCCGAGCTAGGCCTGGAGTGCATATTCCTTGAATGGAATTACCACGGACTTTGGGACAACTGGGAGGATCTGTGGAGGCTCGTCTCTGCCCCTTTCCCCTCAGCTATCTTTTTTGCAGTAGTCCGTGCTGGGTGCGTGCAAAGGGGTATAAGGGTTTTGAGACCCCACCACCATAAGATGGGGTGGGCAGTGGGATGCACCATTTACACACGGTATGATGTATGCGTTCTTCTCTTTGCTTTAGCTACCTCCTCTCAGGCAGTAGGTGTGCAGATGCACCTGGATAGGAGGTATACTGGGTTTTTTTGGCGTAAATTCAGCATCAGCTGACTTTGACGCGGGGAACTTCCGCCGCGTTGTGGCACAGTTCCGGAGGCCATTTCTCTTACTCGGAGATCTGAAAGGTAGACTACCCCCTCTGGGAAGACTACTCGATTAATCACAGGTTCAATCCTCACATACCTCATCGATAAGCTGGAGATAGGTGTCCTAAATGGGGATGAGTTTACCTATCACTGTCCGAGAAGCACTTCATTTACCTGCATCGATGTATCTTTGTGCTTTTCAGATGCACAGCCAGATTTTGGATGGGGGTGGTCGATGACCTCCATGGTAGTGATAACTTTCAGATTCAAATATCATTTTCTGGCCCGCTGTCGCCCGAGAGCCCGATCCAGTGGTGCTTGGCGCGGCCTCGGTGGTCCGCATTTCAGGAAATGACTGATTACTCTGTTTCAGTGGACGAGTTTAGGTCCATAGATGAGCCCGTTGAGTTCTTCTCCGGCAACCTCATCTCTGTGGGATTAACTACTATTCCTAGAACATCTGGCCGTTTTGTACACTGCCCGCTCGCGGGGTGGTCAGCCTAATGTGAGACGGCCCTCAAACAGAAGCGTTATGCCTACATACGCTACAAGCACCTCCCAACGATTTCACAACAGGGAATTTCGTGGAACTAGGGCTAGGTTTCGGTATTTTCTAAGCACGCCAGCCCCTCTTCTTGGCGGGCATACGTGTCTTCACTTAACGGGAAGACTCCTCTAGCCGAGATGTGGAAGCGAGTCAAAAGGATTCTGGACAAGTTCTCGCAGGACCCCCCCCCCCCCCCGTCCCTCAGGTTCTCCAGGAGAATGGGACCGCAATTTCGGACCCCGCGTCCGTGGCGGAATCATTTGCGACCGCTTTCTCCGCATTCTCTACCGGGATGCTGTTCCGCCAGCATTCAATGCGCGTCGCGTTTTCGCGGAAGGCGGCCGCCTGGACTTTACCTCCGGAGGCGGAGAACCCTTCAACGACAGGTTTACTCTGAGTGATTTGCGTTCTGCTCTCTCTTCGTGCCCGGAATCTTTCCTTGGTCCGGAAGATGTCCCGTACGATATCCCGTACGCCATACCTTGACACCTAGATGTTTGAGCCGCGAGGCATAGCATTTCGGTAAGATTTGTTCAACAGGATCTGGGTAGAAGGTATTCTCCCAGACTCCTTTCCAATCGCTACTGTACTCGTTTTTCGGAAACCGGGGAGATATCTTTCTATCCCGGCCAGGTGTAGCCCAATATTTCTAACATCCTGCGTGTGCAAGTTGATGGAGAAATTAGGAAATGTTAGATTTGCCTTTTTTCTGCATAGGGTAGGCACATTGCGGCTTCTGCAAGTTTTGCCAGATCGGCTCCTACAATTAAAAAAAAGCTTAGCAAGTTCCACTCCACGTCGGAATTTCGGCTCCGACTGGAAAAATGCCTTCTGCGAGGCCTTCCTTTGTAGACAGCACTACACGCCGGGTTTTTTTTTATCTGGGGCAGCCTATGATACCGCATGGCGAGGTGGTATCTTAGAAACTCAACACGATGGGGCCGAGGGGACGTCTCCCAATATTTATATGTGAATTTCTGCAAAATCGTTGATTCCGACTACGGGTGAGGGGAGCCCTCTCTTGCTCAATGGAGCAGGAAGAGGTTGTTCCGCAGGGAAGTGTCTTCAGTGTCACACTCCTTGCCCTGAGCATCAACGGAATCATCTCGGTGCTGCCGGAAGATGTTATCGCTACGCTCGACGTGGACGACCTTTCGATCTCTTTTGGCGCGGGCCAGATGTCAACTCTTGAGCGTTGACTTCAACAGGCATTAAACTGTGTCTCTGGCTATGCCGAAGTGGACAGGCTTCGCTTTTCCTTGACCAAGACTAAGGTGGTGCATTTCTGCCGCAATCCACGGCTCCACCCTGAACAAGACTTGTTTCTAAATTAGGTTTGCCTGGAAGTGGTGGGCTTCCGCCGTTTCCTTGGTCTTTTATTTAACCGAAGCCTCTCCTGGTAGGCTCATATTTGCAGCCTTAGGGTCCCTTGTACCAGTGCCATGGATATTCTTCGCTCCACGACGTTTAGCGCAAGGGGCACAGATAGGACCCCCTGCTTTTTATTGATCCTTTGTTCGTTAGAAGCGACTACGGATGCGAGTTTTATACATCCCCAACCGAGCGTGTATTGCAGAAGGTGGACATTATTCACCACATCGTCCTTCGTCTGGTGTCTTGTGCCTTCTGCACTTGCCCTATTGAGAACCTACCTGTCGATGCTGGGAGATGCCACTCGCTCTGCGCCGTGCATTATTTGGCTGTATGCGCGAGCGAGGGGCCTCCCTCAGTTGCCAACAGCTCTCACTGCATCCGCAGATGATCTCAATGGTGCATATGCCGCCGAGAGACACCAGTGATACCCAAAGCCCTCTGCGTTTAGGGATAAGAAACTCCTTCGAGAGCCCGGTATACCTCTCAGGCCTTTGGCTTGCCTGGTTCTGCCCAGGACGCCACCCTGGAAGGTACTATCTTTGACTATTTGTCACCACGCCTCTTTTTCCAAAGCTTCTACAGCGCCCGGACTACTACGTTCGGCCTTTTTGCAGCACACTTCGTGTCACGTTGGAACAGTGCCAGTGAATGCAGATGGCTCCAAGTCCCAAGATAGGGCCGGCTTCCAAACGGTATCCCCTCTGTTTGAAGTCAGCGGGTCTCTGCCAGGCGCTGCGTCTGTCTTCACGGCCGAGCTGGTGGCAATACACCACTCGGTACGGGAGATAACGCGACGTCTCCGGTTCGGAGACTGGGCGACCATACCAGCGTTTCGCTCTTCCTCACACGGACTACATGCCAGGAATACGGGCGGCTTGACAAAGAAGATTGGAGACAGTCGAGGGGAACTTAAATTTATGTGCCATTGTAATGTGACTGTTCCCATGGACCTAACCCCCAATGCCACGACGGCTTCACGCTCCTTTATGTCGTCTCTGAATTGGACACACTCGCGAGACACACCGTCATTTGATGGAGCGCTCGCCTGCGCCTTATTCCGAAGACCTCGTTGCCCCCCAGACTGTTCTGCACATTCTTGTTTAATGTCCCAGTCTAGGTGATCTTCTTACACGTTACTTGTCTTGGTACCGGAACGAGAGAGGCGTCACTACCGTTTGTCCCCTGTGCTCTGATCTGGCTCGTGCACACCGACTTGTTGACTATACGACTTTTTGGAGGAGGCTTGGTCTCCTCGGCTTTGACTATTTTTGTCCGCATGTTCCTGCGCTGGGCCTTCTCCCGACGCTGGAGCGCGCTTCCTTTTTGCCTTTCGCTTTGTTTTCTTGTTATTGTTTTGGCCTTTGTCCTTTTTATCGTTATTTGTTATTTACATATTGTTATTTTTTTAAATATAGCCTAGTTGTAGTTTGTGTTGTGTACGGCGACCTATGCCTAAGTATACAGTCACCAGTTGGGCTACCACAATGAAAAAAAATGTGACATTTAGATGGGCACCGGCTACCAACTCCCCTGCCTACTTTATTTGCCCACCCATCACATGTTCGCCCCTTTTCAATAAGTAGCACCCAATACTATTCGCCGTGGACCTGAACGCCAGGAACAGGATGGCAGGCTGCGCAAGTGCAGATGTAATACGCAGAAATCTAGACCTGTTATGAAGGGCCATCGTAGATCCCAACGGGCCGGGCTTCTCTATATTCCTGTATCCAGAGACAACCACAAAAACCGATGTCCTGTATCTCCCTGATGTGGATGGCACAACCTCAGAAGATCTTGACGAAGAGCTGACTGCTCTCAACGGCTCCCTTTCAAACGCAGACACATTATCCATCCCGGAAACCTCTCCCAAAGTTCTGCTGCCAACCAACCCTACAAAGCAGAGAGTGGGTTTAAAAAAAAATCCCTTCAGCCGACAACCGCATCTTCTACATGGGCTATACAAGCCCTATAGTCTTCCAACGCGTTCACCAACTCGAGAGACAGCTGAACACAGAGCTGACACATGAACTGAGGAAGAAGTGGAACCTTGTGATCGAAAGGTTAGACACCGACAGGGATCCGAAGTCTTTATGTCCGCCATCAACACGCTAAAAGGAACAACAAGAGCTCACGACCAAACTACAATATTACAGAACTGAACAACGGCGCCCTGTCCTTCTAAGAAAGGGAGTTTCTTCCGTGGGGTCTGGAAGGATGTTTTTAAAATCTCCCAGGCTTTAAAGGACCAGGTTCTTGAGTAATGGGGAGGAGGGAAGACAGGTTCATTCCATATAGAACCGCGAACCTCACTCGGCTCCATCGGGACTCACGAGGGGGCAATAGTGTCACCAGCACTGATTTTTGGGAGGCAATCTCTTCCTCCGGCCGCAGCCAATTCATAATCAGGCACCTGAAGGATTACGTATCACACTGCTAAACCTAGTCGAAGTGTCCCAGGCAA
Source organism: Ceratothoa steindachneri (assembly GCA_963969495.1). Lineage (NCBI taxonomy): Eukaryota > Metazoa > Arthropoda > Malacostraca > Isopoda > Cymothoidae > Ceratothoa > Ceratothoa steindachneri. The sequence goes on from OZ018333.1 coordinate 88,715,973, forward strand.
TGGGATATTTTCCTGACGGCCTAAAAACTTGGAAGATGATTTTCATCCGGAAGCCCGGAAATCTGGCTAATTAGGTGATGAGCTTCAGCCTGGAACTCTGGCTAATCAGGTGATGAGCTTCGTGAACCCCTACGACATTGCTGGAGATCATTGGGTAGGTCTCTGAGAAAGTTCTCAACTTTCCCATCTGGCGACAACCTACTAGGACAAAAGTCGCCGATCTCTCGTTATAGTCTGATACTAGGCTAGATTAAATATATATATATATATATATATATATATATATATATATATATATATATATATATATATATATATATATATATATATATATCTGCGAAAGCCAAATAACATATATAGAAATAAAAGTGTTTCTTACTCCTTTTCTCTCTCACCCATAATTCTACTGCCTTTGACATGTATCAAAACACATTTTTTGCTTCAAAATTCTTTCAACCCGTAGGCGCTTTCTTAGGTCCTAAGAAATTATATGTTTATAAGTTTAGGAGGAGTGGTTTGATAAGTGCGTGTAGCAGTTCTAGGCAGGGCCATATTCCTTCCTGTCTGTCCTCATTATCACACCTGACCAGTGGTAGATCGAAGATATAAATTAGGGTGGGATGGCGGTTAACCTGTTCTCCTCCCTCTGAGTAGTCTGAGAAAAGGACATTGATGATTGATAATGGTTATCTTGCACAGCAATGATGATTGATAATGGTTATCTTACACAACATTGATGATTAATAATGGTTATCTTACACAGCATTGATAAATAATAATGGTTATCTTACACAACATTGATGATTAACAATGGTTATCTTACACAGCATTGGTGATTATAAAACTGAGGTATAAAACTGAATTTAATCATTATTTTTGAGATTTCTCTCTATTTTATACATGTATCATATAAGATACATTCGATCTCACGGCTTAAAAAACTGTTTTTATATATTCCATATTATTACATAACTCTTACTAAATAGAAGTATCCAAGTATGGATTAATAAAGAAATATCATAAACTGACCTGAAAAGGCCACCCCCTAAGAGTATTTAGAAAAGGGAGGATTTGGAAGGTTCCTTACTTCCAGTCTCGGCCTCTCATGCATCCACGCCGGCATATTTAGTCGCCTCTCACGACGCGCAACTCGCATGACGCCGGCGCCATTCTAGTTGCCCTATCAAATAAGTGAAATGGTGTGAAAGAGAGAAGATGCAAATGTGAAAATGCGTAGAATGCTCACTCACTCTAAATTGATGGCTTTTGTTTTGTTTTAGGTGTTTGGGAGCGGCCGTTTCCCTAGTGGTCCAATTCTGCTTGAGACCCACCTTCGGCCCAATTGGTCACCACCCCATTGTCTCCTCCTCACCCTTGGCACTCCGACCTCGCCCTTGAAGAGAAAATGACAAGGAGCTTTGAAGACCTCCCTGATTTGGTCATGGGAAGAATCTTCTCCTTGTTAGAACCGTCCTTCTTGGGTAATAAGGTCCAGTTTGTTAACAACCGCTGGAATGACCTGATTCGAGGCTCCTCTGTCTGGAACTTGATCAGGTACGTCCGTCTGGAGGACGAGACAATGGGTAGCCCCTTCATCCAAAAGGTCCTCGAGAAGTGTCGCCATTTGGAACATTTGGTGATGGTTATGTTCCATCCACTGAAATCGTCGCGTTGTTCGTCTTTAACAAAAGTGTGCCTACCTCGATTGCAGTCTTTATCTTTATCTCTCTACATTCTAGAGATGGAAATCATCAGTACGAGCATTATTTAATGCGCCCCGCTTCTTCGACATGTTAAGGTGGAAGGGATAACGACACAAGCATTGGTCGATGCCATCTCCGAGCTAAGGGAATTATCCTCCATTGACCTGAACTTATGCTACCAAGACTTATCTTTAACACGACTTTTTCAAAAGTGTTCCAACTTAGAAGTGTTTAAGTTTCTGGGTACGTTCAAAGCCGGTAAAGAAGACCTTAAAACCCTCCTGAGCCGCAACTCCACTACCCTAAAGAGTCTCAGTTGGATGACTCCGACCAGGGACGACGACGTCATGCTCATATCAAGATGGACCACGTTGTCCGAGCTAAGTCTCTTCTGTTGCCACTTTACTGATAACTCCTTGAAATTGATCCAGATGTCATCCTTGACGTGTCTCATCTTAGATAATTGCAATTTTTCATCAGAGGGTCTCGAGCGATTCTTTGAAGACGGTTCCTTCCCTAAATTGAAGAGACTCGGTCTCAGGAACCTAATGAATTTCAGTGACCCGGTCCTTGATGCCATATCACACAAGTACCCAAATCTGGAGGCTTTGGAGATTAAAAGTTGCAGCTCTCCTTCAGTAGAGGAATTTGGTCGCTTCCTGCGACGTTGTGGTCACATACGAGTTCTAAATCTTTCTCTTACAGATTTAGATTCATCTCTTCTTATTAGCGACCTTTCAAATTACCTTCCGGGATTGACCTATCTTGAGGTGGACATGACTATTCTACGTAATCCCAAATTTGCGGAGACATTCATCACTTCCCACCCTAATTATAAATGCCACGAATATATTAAATATAAATTAAAATATGGTGAGAGGAACGACCTCTATGAAAGGCACCTCAAATATCCCCATTTGAGCCCCGTCCTGGTAGATGGTGACAGTGATGTAGCTAGGGGGAGGGCAGAGGGGGCACAAATTTAAAAGTTACCCTAGTCCCCCGTTAGAGGGGGTCCCCCAAAGAGGGTCCCATCCCTTTTTTGAAAGGAAAAAACAGTTAATAAAACGGTTAAATATAAACCCATAAAAATATAGACAAATATTAGGTCCAGCCTTAGTCAAGCGAAGTATAAAAAGTTACTTAAAGTGAAATTTTTGTGATGCCGTTGTATTTTACGATGTAAGTAGAGGAGCTGCTCACTCTCATATCCTAAAAAAGATATAGGTCTCGCCTCTATCAACGTGTTTATGCTGAGGCCAAGATTGGATAGCCGGAAAAGTATAAGCACAGAAGTAACGTTATAATAAGATATTGCTAAGTCTACCTTAGTATTAGGTAAAATAATTGATTCGAATGATGGCAAAAATGTGTTTGAACACAATCCTCTGGATGCATTTTGCGGGCAGGTGATGACGCATGCGGGTGACCTTTGGTAGACCCTTGTGACCTTTGTCATCCGTGAAATAATGATTATTCTGAATTAAACTGTGTTTATCACTATTAATATTGTCCATGTGTAAGACTGATAAAATGTATCCTTATAAATTTTGACTGGTATATTTGATAAATATAATATCTCGGTTTCACATTTTGTACTTTTTTTCTTGTCATCATTCATAAATATTGTGTATTAAAATGTTTTAATAATTACTTTTATTGTTGCTGGATCAGACTGATGGAATGTATCAATATGAATTTTGACTATTATATTTGTCTAATATCTAATATCTGGGTTTCATATATTCTAGTTTATTTTTTTAAACATACTTAGGTATTTCCTATTAAAGTGTCTTACTTATTTTTATTGTTTATTGGACACACTACCAGACATACCAGAGTGAGCCAAAGAAATGCAGGAGGAGTTGTTTTCATTCTATTCATCATATCAAACATTCGAATGTTGGGGCTCTCAAAGGAGACAATCTCCCCGGATCCCCAGATCCCTAGCTACGCCACTGGATGGTGGTCTTGGTTGGCTCCATGAAATCCCCCCTGGTTACCAACGTGGGTGACGGCTCTAAACGGGCTTCTCAATGATGCTTCACACCTTATCATTTCAGGGGTGAAAATCTTCCATGGGGACAAATAAATACACTTTTCTCTACTTAATTTCTGTTCTTTTGATTTCCCCTTTGGTTTCACAGGGCGAGGTTAGTTGGTATCAACACACCCGCCCATTACCGCCATTGAGCCCCGTTCGCAGCTCAGCGGCCACTATCAAGGTTTAGTCGTCTTTCCTTCCCAGGGAAGATGAACGCAACCTCTTCCCCCTTGGCTGCGCAAGAGGATCTTAGACGATCCTTGAACACTAGTGTGCCCTCCAGGCCCCAGCACCGAAGTTTGCCTTGCCTCGCTCGTAATCTTCAAACCTCCCCTTCTTCGTCACCATTCGACCCCCCTCCCCTCCTTGATCGTCCGATGGGTGTCGTCGGTCGTAGGAATCTTACAGAGTGCTTCATGAGGGAAGGGGTCCCCTAGGGGCCAAGGATAATCAACCCTCTTCTTGCCCCTTCTTTGGGTCCTTTATTTATTATAAGATCAAAATACAAATAATAAAAGAAGAGTAAAAAGATGCGAAAATAAAAATGGGGAAAAATTCTCTGAGGAAAAGGAGGAAAGGTCCGGGTGGGCGGTTGGGGGAAATAAAGTACCCGAAGGTGGTGTTGATGGTCGAAAATGGGGGTCCCGGGGGACTTATATACCCTCAAGGTATGGCCACTAGGACCGGCATAACTTGTGCGAGATGTGGTGAAGAGTAGATCCGCTGAGATGGTCTCGGATTCCTTGGGGTATTTTCCCTAGACGTGTTTTGGGATGCAGTCCGACGAGAGTCCGGCGTTACGGACGATTAGCAGAGTTAATCACAAAATGAAGGACAGGTAGTGGAAGAAGAATTGTGGTAGCTTGAAACAGATGGTGGCAATAACTAAGGAGACGAAACCACGGGTGATGGCCGTGGTGGAGGCCTTGTCTCCCCCAGACCTCAAAGCGCGTGTCGATGAGAGGAATGAGTAAGTAGAATCTTTCCTCCTGGAGGTAATGGAGATTATTAGGATTGTAAAGCTTTGTCCAGAAAAAAGGAAGTTGGAGGATGGTTAATTAGGAGATGGTTATGCGTACCTTATCGCGCATGGGTGAAGGTAGAGCTGTTGATTTGGGTCAAGATTTAAGCGGACGCCGAGGTATTGGATACTAGAGGTTGGTGTGAAGATGGTTTTAGCGCTGTTCAGTTGTAGAGAGCTGCCGAGCAGGCTATTTAAATTGCTCACCAGAAGCACATCGTCTAAGTAAGTAGAGGCATGTATATTTTTAGAGCTGGCCCAGGAATTAGCGATGCTTTCAAAACTGGTCTAAATTAAGAAGGAGCTCCCCCAAAAGACCATGAGTAGTCTTTCGAATTGCCAGCACTTGTCCCCGATCTTCACCCAGACTGTGTAGTAAAACTAAATCTACAAGATGTTTTATCAGTTGATTGGATCCATAATGAATTCTACAATCTTACTTCTCTGTTGCCAAACATGGACAAGGCTTCCAGTCATTGAGAAGTGGAACAACTATTTACCGAATTCAAGGAACTTAAGAACCTCTTAACCCCTCCAAATGTTCAGGTGGAGAGTGTGTTCTCCCTGATAGCCCATGGGGTGGGTGCAGGAACACATGCAGTATAGAGCTGATCAAGCCGGAGCTACAGATACATTGCTATTTCACACTGTCCTGTTTCGAGTTCATCACATATGCTCAAACCACTTGAGAGCAGATGGATCCAGTGAAAAGTATGACAAATAAAAAATGAAATACTAACAACAAGAGGAGAAAATAATTTTAAAAAGATTATGGAAAAGTTTTCATATGCACTATATTTTCTGCAATTTACTGAATATATTCTACCAAGTCACTTTAGTTATAATATTTGTTAAAACTCTAAAATATGCATGATTACAATATTGTAATGCTTTGTCACGTGTAATGAACAGCTGTTTGTAGCAAGATCTACAATGAAAAAAAGAAAAGTTAATGAAGTAAGTCCTACACCACCTGGACCCCAGCTGAGAGGGACTTCGCGCTGCGTGCGTAACTTCACGGAAGTTGTATGGGTCCTGCATATTGTTCAACTACCTGTCCAATTTAGGTGTCCCTTATTTCAGTTTTCAAAATCTGGTCACCCTAAGTGAGATTGACCTAACTTCGTCCAGGTTGACATTGATCACTTCCCGAATACTCTATGGTGGGGGATGGGGGGAAGGGGGTGTCTTCTATGTTATGGTAATGTGGCCACCCCCTGTAAGTGAGGGCTTGCCTCTTGAGTGATAATCCTCCGTACCAATAAGGGGTTTGGTTGCCCGGTTAGTGGTAACGTTGCTACTCAAAGGGGTGAGCTTGGTAGGATAGGGATAACGCTTGCCACCGGCAATGGTAACAAGTTATTTGAATGCACAACGGAAATATCCCTTTAGGTAGCCTTGTACTTGATCCGAGAAGAGGGTACCAGCTGGGATGAATAAAAGAATCTGTTTATAGATGTAAACAATTCTCCGTCTATTTATTTTACTTTGCACCGAATAAGAAATACTCCGAATACAATTCCAAGATTCGATTTTCAAACAAAGTAATGCGGGAAAATGGAAGAGTGACCGGACGATTATAATGATTGACTTATTGACTTAATAAACGCGTAACAATTACATTGCTAATAATGAATGACCTTTTTAACTTATCTGCACCCATTTATAAAGGGGGAGTAGTGTCCATCGAGTAAACCTTACTCCCCGCCTACAAATGACGTTGGCGCCCGTGTTTCGTTGCTCATTCCCTGAGCCCACCTCCTGATTGGTTTAAATTAATCCTTTATTTAATTTTGATTGGATGGTGGCTAAACTGCCGTACCTCGTTATTGGTCAATATTTCTATAAGGCGGAGCTTTATCATAGGACATACATTTGTTTAATTTCTGGCTATCTTTGTTACAGAATAGTGAAATGCTTTATCACACGTCCTTGTATTATCTCCAGACATTCTCAGTTTCCCAATGTTTATTCTCTGTCGCCCGTCTGACTTCAGCGCAGATACAGAAACTACCACTTTATTACAGTGAGAAAATCGAGCCTTTACCTCGACATTCCAGACTCGCTTTCTCTCCCAGCCATCGGGTTCCGTTGTGTAGGGTATTAACATGTACACCCTTCAGATGAATACATGTGTGCCCTACAACTCCCCCCGGGAGGTAGCCCCGTGTCTATATCCCATTCCGCGCCCAAATAAATACTGTCGCCCATGAAGACCTAATTCTCTCAGAGACAGGAAATATGGGCTCGTAATTAAAAGGAGGAAAAATGAGGTTTAAGGCAAGGAACCAGTTTGGTAGCTGCCCAATCCAAGTGGCTTCTAAATGGCTATAAAAAGGAGAGAAGACCATCAGCTTGCCCACGCAGGAGGTTAGATTGGGCCGAAACCGGCCGGGGTAGAGGAGTCTCTACCCGGTTTGCGAAAAGAGAGAAAGAAAAGAGGCGCTTGCCACAAGAGGAGAGTCGCGGGGGGTAAACCTTCAAAATGGAGGAGGAGGAGGAGGAGAAGGAAACCGCCAAACTAGAGGAAAGGGAGAGACGCTCTCTTCGCTAGGACTCTTTAGGGGCGGCACTGATGAAGTATAGTGGGCTCGACGCTACTCTAGGTCCCTAAAGGTAGCACGATACAAGGGAGTGAGGGGAGAAACTCCCGAACCCGTAAATTTTAGATAAGGGAAAATTCCTCATTAAGGAGAATTTTGGAGCGGCCTGGGGAGCTCCTAAGCATAAAGGGGAACCATCTTTATCAATTAGGCAAATGACGCTGGAACGGGCAGGATACGCCATCACTACAACTCTTTGGGAACCCCATACCAAAACCTAACGATGGGGTTGTAGACGGATTGAACTGGTGACCTGCCTCGGACGGGTCGGGGTCACCACGCCAAGTAGTTCGGGGATGGCAGTAGAACAAGGGGACCAAGAAAGGTCAGGAAGATGTAGTAGTGGAAGGGGAACAGAAAAGGGCCGGCGCATGTACCATCTTCCTCAAGAGCTGTACCCAGAGTGAGGGTCTCCTCTGTGTTGGGTATATCATTGGGGGCATTATGTTTGTTGTGGTCAATTGTGCCCATATGGGGACCAGAAATGGGGGCTACGCGTCCTCTGAGTCTCAGGGTGCATGAAATGCCCCCCGGAAAACAAAGGGTGACCCGCCCTATGTGGAGTCGCCCGAGACAAATCTACAAAAGGAAGAAAGGGCGAAACCTCCGAATTCCTAGCAATTAGAGAGGGTTAAATGGCTGCAAAAAAGAGACCTGTGCAGTTGAACGTCTCCACCTTTAGAAATTCACACTGTTGCGGATGAATAAAATTCGCATCAGTCAAGTTTCGAGGAAATAAAGGGAGGGTAGAAGAGGAAGGTATTGCGCTATCAACATCCCGGGTGCCGAAGTTCAGGGATCGAACAATGTCCATGACGCGGGTATAAGAGACGCTAAAGCTGCGAATACGGGATTCTTGGATGAGCATTCGGTCGAAAACAAGACCAGGGTGAAGGTGCGACCCTATCATGTAAAAGCTAGTCGGCGTCGAAGTGAAACCCTGGTAAGTGGGATAATTGCCTTACCTTAGTCTCAGTCGAAGTAAACGGAGATCCATCCGCTTGGCTACAGGGGAGATGCGGTTCAAAGCATGGTGGACTGGACGCTCCAGAGTTATGTGGTAAGAGAGGAAGAATGTGTGGATAAGGAGGAAGGCGGATGACATCCATCACCCGAATGGTTGATGGTGTAGCAGGTGATGGTTTCCTTCACCATTTAGTTTCCTTCACAGGTGAAGGCACTTTCACCTGTCCAAAAATGAAAGGTGTAAATTTTATTGACAACTGGACACAGTTTAAAGACCTATTTTCATTTATGATAATTAAAAGAATTAAATTTGTAAATATTTAAAAAGATACTTTCGGAGTTTATTTTAAAAATAAACGAATAAGTATGATTGCAGTTTAAAGGTTTTTAAAGATGATAATTTTTTTTACTCATTATTACTTTTTATTTATTCCAGCTTGTCCACTTTCCCTAAGGACGAGTTAATTAAGTTATCAACTATATTTTACTGTTATTCTTTTATATTTTCAACCCAACCACCCCCAGGATGGAGGCCAGGCAGGAGGATGTGCTATTTATACCCAGCATGAGGTCTCCCTTCTTCTTTTCGCTTTAGAAACTTCCTTTCAGACAGTAGCTGTACAGCTACAACTGGAAATGAGGTATACTGTTATTTCTGCGTAGATTCCACCGTCAGCCGACTTCGACGGGGGAGTACTTTTGCCGCGTAGTGTCACGGTTGCTGAGGCCCTTTATCTTGCTCGGGGACTTGAACGGGAAAAACCCATTATCAGTAGACTAATCGATCAATCTCAAAGGTCAGGTCCTTGTTGACCTGATTGACAAGCTGTAGATAGGTATCTTAAAAGTGGATGGGTTTACGCTTCACTGCCCGAGAACCGCTTCATTTTCCTGTCTCAAGCTAATCTCTGTGTTCTCCGGGTGTACAGCCTGATTTTGGGTTGGGGGTAGTCGACGACCTCCATGGGAGTGTTCTCTTCCCATACAATTATCATTTTCTGGGCCGATCCGTCTGAGAGCACGCCCCGGTGGTGCTTGGTGCGGGTGAAGTTGTTCGCATTTCAGGAAATAACTGATTTTTCTATCTTAGTCGAGGAGTCTAGATCAGTAGATGAGGCCGTTGAGTTCTCCGGCAACCTCATCGCCGCGGGCCTAACTACCATTTCTAGAACGTCTGGCTTTTTGTACGCCACCTCCTGTCTTGGTGTTGGGCCGAGTGGGAGGCGGCCTTAAAACAAGCGTTATGCCTACGTCGGCTATCATTCTCACACGAACACTTTTACTATTGATAAATTTTGTCGAGTTTGGTATGTTTCTAATAATGCCCGCCGATATTAATGGCGAGCATCCGTTTCTTCCCAGAAGTGGAAATCCCCTCTAGCAGAGTTGTGGAAGCGAGTCAAAAGGATTCAGGGCTATTTCTCGTAAGACTTTCCCCCTCCCGTTCTGCAGAAGAATGAGACCGCAATCTAGGACCCCGCTACCGTTGCGGAGTCCTTCGTGACCACTTTCTCCGCATTCTCTAGCCGGAAAGCTGCTCCGCCAGCATTTAATGCACGTCGTGATATTGGACCCTACCTCCAGAGGTGAAGAACCCTTCAACAACAGGTTTACATTGAGTGAATTCTGTTTCGCTCTCGCTTCGTGCGTTGACACCACCCCTGGTCCGGACGATATCCCGTACGCCATGCTCTGACACCTTTATGAGCAAGGTATGTCTTTTCTTTTAGATTCGTTCAACATGATATAGATAGAGAGTATCCTCCCAGACTCCTTGCGAATCATTACTGTGTTCACTTTTATCAAGCGGGGAGAGATCACTCTATGCCGCCCGGTTTTCGCCCATTCCCTCTAACCTCCTGCGTGTTCATGTTGGTGGAGAAATTGGTAAATAATAGATTAGCCTTTTTTTCTGGACACTTAAAGCCACCTGTCTTCCTCACAGTGCGGCTTCCACAAGTTCCACTAAGCGTCGGCTATTCCACTCCGATTGGAAAATGCCGTCTGCAAGGCCTTCCTTCCTAGATAGCACTACGACACAATGCGTTTTAATCTGTAAAAAGCCTACGATACCGAATGACTATACGGTATCATGGAGCCTCCAAACGATGGGTTTGAGGGGACGCCCCCCAATAATTATATTTGAATTTTTGCGAGCTCGTCGATTCCGATTAGAGTTCGGGGAGCCCTTTCCGACCCAAGGGAGCATGCAGAGTATCTCTCGCAGGAAGTGTCCTCAGTGTCACACTCTTTTCCCTGAGCATTAACGGCAGATATTCTCGCTACACTCTACGTGGACTACCTTTTGATCTCTTTTTTGGTGGCTCAGATGCCAATTGTAGAGAGTCGACTCAAATACGCATTGGGCTTTGTCTCTTGCTATGCCGAAGCACACATGGTTTGGTTTTCTTTGGCCAAGAATAAGTTGGTGCATTTCTACCGCCATCCACGGCTCCAACCTCACCGAGCCTGACAGCAAGTATCACGCTGGTACTGTCCCAGTGTATACGGATAGCTACAAGTCCCAAGAGGGGGTCGGTGTCCACGCCGTATCTTCTCTGTTAGAAGTCAGCGGGGCTCTGGCAGGCTCTGCGTCTGTCTTCACGGTCGAACTGGTTGTAATTCATCACTCGTTACGGGAGATAACGTGACGTACCCGGTTTGGGGAACAGAATGTGATTTATAAAGACTCCCAAAGCGTCTTGAGGGCTCTCGAGGCAATGGAATCTCTGCATTCCTTTTGTGCAGATGTCAGTGACGCCACAGTTTTGGCGAGCTGGCAGATGTCGAGATTATCTTTTTCTTGATTCCTGGACATGTAGAAATTGCGGGAAATGAGGGCGCCAAAAAGTCGGTGAGGACTGGGTGACCAGACTAGCGTCTTGGTCCTTCTCACACCACACCGATTACATGGCAGGAATACGGGCATCTCTCCCAGTTGTTTGACAAAGAAGATCAGAGATGTTCGAAGATGTCCTATTGCGCTGCGACTGTTCCCAATGTCGCGATGGCTTTAGGTTACCTTTTGTCGTCTCCGAAATGGACACACCCGTGGCACGCACTGCCAGTTAATGGAGCGCTCGCCTGCGTCACATTGTGACGATTGCGTTGTACCCCCAGAATGTTGAATGTCCCAGTCTGGGTGATCTTTGCGCACGCTACCTGTCCTGGTACCGGGTTGAGCGGGGTTGCTATCGCTTGTGCCTTGTACTCGCGACTGTTTCATGTACACAGACTTGCGAACGATGCAACTTTTTGGAGGATGCTGGCCTCCTCTACTTTGACTGTTTATTGTTGGTTTCATGTTCCTGCGCCGGAGGGGTGGGGGAAGCGGGCCTAACCCCCACGCCGAAGCTTACTTCCTTCTTGTTGCCTTTTGCTTTTTCTTATCTGTGTTGGGTATTTTTTGCCCGTTTTTTATCGCTGCCACTTATTATATACTTATTGTTATGTGTTTTGGGGTGGTTGGGGGGTAGCTTAGAGGTAAGTAGGCTGTGGTGAGTACGGAGGCTTTTGCCCTAGTAGGGATTCCCTCCCTCGTCTCGGAAAGGACGAGGGAATTCGAAGCTCCCTTCCGGCCAGTGGAGAGGCTGCCCTGTTACCACCGCCACGCTGCAAAGGGTTTTCCCCTCTGTCATCTTTGGGGCCACTCTCCTCTCGGGCATCTCCACTTCTGCAAAGGTGACCACCCCTTTGCTTGATCCGGAGCCACTCTAACTCACTTCTACCGGATAAGAGGTTTACTTCTCTCCTATAGTTATGGGTGCGTGGCCTCCACTCTCACAACCTTCTTTGGAGGCGACCATATCTGCCTCCCAACGGCTGTCCCTCATTTCCTCTCACAGGCCACTGCCAAGAGAGGAGGCAGGTGGCCAAAAGGTTATCTCTCCCTGTCAGAGTTGTTCAATAGGGCCAACCCCCTTAGGCGGACAAGGGAGAGGAAGGCCCCTAAAGCCCTGCATTTTAAGACTGCAGGACTAGATGAAACACGACAAGACAGAGTACTCGAATGGGATCCGTGATGGCTGGGGAGGTGGCACATGGAGGCCCTTCCCTGAGATGGATATGGTGCCGGAAGCCACCCAGGCGCGTATGGCAGGATCTTACATAGGGGTGAACCTGTGCTCGGCGCCAAACACTCAACCTACATCCGCCCATGTGCAAGCTTTTCTTCGCCTGGCTTGGGCACCGCGGGCCCACAAGGAGGACTCCTCTCTCGTTTGGTGACTCTTTGATAGCTAAAACATTTTCACCATCGAGTAGGATCTTGCTGAATTCCGTCAGTCCCACTGACCTAGGGGTTCCTTCCTGTAGTGGAGAGAAGCGCGTTCATTCTCCGCACTTCTCTACCCAAAGAAAAAGAAAAACTAAGATGGGGGAAAAAATTTTCTTCTCGCTCATCAGGGGTTCCGAGGACTGACGGATCCAATGCTCTCTCGGCGAGAGACCTGGCCTTGATCGGCGCGTCCTATTCCTAGGCTTCCTTAGGGGGGAGGGCCCAGAGTAAGTCCAAACTCACAAGGGCGCTGATCGTATCTTAGATTACGCCGGGACCAGTCATTGAGAGAGTACCTGGTGTGTTCGAGCCCTCTGGCTTCAAAAGCTTCTGTTATTCGCTCCACTGATGGCATCATGTTGCCCAGGGGCAATACGGTCCATCAAATGAGAGCATTAGCTGGCTATATTTTTGGTGAGCCAAATGTTACCCATTTCTCAGACGGGAGCCTTTCTAGCGAATACGCTGAATCCCTTCGAAGTGACCATGATTAGTGCCCTTTGGACACTTAATGCCTCGCCGGTGAGTGTGACGCCGCACTCTACTATGAAGTTTTTGAATTGAGTGGTTTAAGTGAGGGAATCGGGGGACTACTACATAGAAGACATCACCTTAGAGGGCCCAATCATGGGTCATGTATGGTCCAAAGTGTGATTGAAAAACAAGAAGTGGCCTCGAGACCCAGCCCTACATTCTTCAGCATGCTGTACCCTGACAGGCTTCTTTAGTTGGTGGTGCCGATTGGTATTCCTGCGGCGTAAAGGCATTCGTTCCACTGCCGTGGTGCTGCTCCCCCGAGCAGGGAGTCCCAGACCAAGACCAAAAGTGCGCAGAGGGAAGCCTTGAAGTAAGGAAGCAGGGTAAGAAGACAGAGTGTCAGAAAGAAGAAGAGGCTAAGCTGGGGCCGGACAGGGCGCTGGTCCCTTCAGCACATCGGCCGGAAGTCAAATCGCCCTGCCCATTGCGGTATGTAGCTTCACTAAAGAAGCCACGAGAGCAAGTACGGCGGCATATTTTTTCATAAGGTCTTAATATGCTAGTTGAATATAAGACCTATGAATTTAGATATGTTGGCAACTTTGATTGGCGATCCAGAAATAGCAAAGCATATCTTAGGAATCTATTTGTCTCGGTTATAAATAAAGGCCGTTGTTTCAGGGAGGTAGATGGTTAATCCAATCGATGAGGAATGAGCTACTATTGAATCGACAGCTTGCTGGAACAGAGTGGTGGCCATCGCGGCGGACGAGCTCACCCCACCCCACCCCCAGAGGGCAAGCGGTAATTTTTGTTTTGAGAAAGAATAGATGGCAATTATAAAAAGAGTAGTGCTAAGCACGCTCCCTGGAGGAGGGGGGGGAAGGCTTTCATATAGTATGAGCATTGAGAGCGGGTGAATCGAAAATCGACATAGAAGCAGCTGTCTTTTATGAAGTTACATATAAACAATGCCAAGGGTCCACGAACTCTCGTGTCATATAGCTGTTGTAGAATCAAGCGCCGCCAGAGTGTATGTATATTCTAAGTCGAAGAAGATTGGTTGACAAAGTTTCTTCTAGAGAAAGCAAGGCCAATAACATGGTCAAGTAGAGTAAGAGAGTCCAGTGTGGAGTAATGTAGGCGAAACCCAAATTGGGACGGAGAGAGAAGCTCCTGTTTTTCATGATACAGCATGAGGCGGGACTTCACCATGCGCGCGAGAACCTTGCATAGACACGAGGTGAGGGCAATTGGGCAGTAATTTGTTCGATTGGAAGGGTCTTTTCCTGGTTTGAAGAAGGGGAGGATAGTGTCGTAGCGCGATTCTGGGAAAAATTCCGAGACGAAAATATCATTAAAAATTGTTAAGAGACACTACAGGGCATCTACAGGGGCGTGCTGAATGAGAGTATATGATATTAAGTCATCTGAGGGCTGGAGTTCTTACACGATTAAAGTGCCTCCTGGAGTTCTTTAATCGAGAATAGTTCGTTGTAGCAGTTTTCTGGACGTTTCAAACATTAATGGTTACGATTCTATTAGTTTTTTTATGTCGGTTGAATTCGGGGAGGAGGGATCCATGGGAGATTGAGCTGAGCGTGTTCGCAATTAGCTATGACGGAGGATGGATCGGTGTGGGTGTCGTGAGGAGCCACGGACTTTATGTCTTCTTTCCCAGAACTTGGCTAGAGGAGAGTAGGGTGAGGTGGAGGATGTGAATCGAATTCAGGAGTGATGTTTTGCCTGGCAGAAGGTCCGGCGGGTGAGGGCGCATTGTCTTTTATAATTAATGTAAGACGACGTGTGGGAATTATCTCGAAAGCTACGATAGAGCATATTTCGTTCGCGCTTAGCTGTGCTACACTCATTGTTCCACCATGTGACCGCTGATTTGAGTCGAACGTTGTGGTTTGGGACATGTTTGTGGGTCGTTGCTGTAAAAGCTCCATAAACTGTTATAAGTGGCATGTACCATCAGGTGTTTTATCAGACAAGGTTATGGAAGAGGACGACGTTACAAAAGCTTTCCAGTCAGCTTTCGGGTACGCCCAATACCGTCTTGTAAAGATGGGGAAAGGGGGAGTAGATATGTGAGCAGGGGTTAATGATAGCTTCCACACAGATCATCAGAGACTCTTAAGCAAGCTATCGGGCGAGAAATCAGTTGAGCACAGACAGAGATCTATGTAGGTAAAATACTCTGTCTGGGGATAACAATGAGTAGGAGCTTCGTCGTTGAGGACTTTCAGGTTTTGTTGTAAGTCTACGGCTAGTAGAACATATCCTTAGCTGTTGTTTATGATATTGTACCAGCACTGATTACGACAGTACTAGTTGAAAGAATGGTTTTGGAGTTGGGAGGCAAGTTCATTCATTTCTTGGAAGGTGGATGGTTTATTGTTCTCACAGTTAAGAACATAGATCGGTGAAATTGAACAGCGAGGGCGTTAATGTTTGTGCGGAGGGGGATGTTGGTAAATAGTATATCTGTGTGGACTAAGAGGAGATTGACATAAAATTGGGGTTGTAGAAGGCTGACCTAGGTGTAGTCAGCGGAAGAAGAGTAAATGGGGTCTGGGAGCTTTGTTTCACTTAGGCAACTCACTTCAGGGAAACACTGTTTTAAGCAGGCCTGCAGCCATAGTTTGCCCGGAATACAATACAGGGATATTCGATGTCAGACAGAAGTTTGAAGACGTTGGAATGTTATGAGTTGAGTTAGGCAAAGGGGCGGAAGTATGTTACATCTGTTTTACTCCAGGTATGCTCAGAGAGGAGGCAGTATATTATCAGTGAGTACATCACGAGCGTGGGTTAAAAGGTTTGATGGCGATTGAAGGGTAGTTTTCTTGGTGGTCGGAGAAGAATCTGGAGAGGATGATGTCTGGTTGTAGGATGCTATATTGGTATCTGTACAACCTAAAGATAGATCGTAATCTGTAATCAGGAAGGTGCGGTTAGGTAGTGCAAGGGGCATAAGGTAAGGTGATGAGTCAGCCAGGTGATCACCTGAGTGACGGGTCAATAGTTAGGGAGATCTCGGGTTTTTTATTTAATCATGGTGATATCCGAGTGTTATTGTTATCGGTACAGTCAAGGGATCTGGTGTACCGTTTCCATGTATTTTATCAAACGAGCGGTCTACAAGATCTCGTGTCGGGTGATGGTATTTTCTCTGATAGTATGCTTTGCAAGGGGCCATACGATGTATATGATTTAATGTCTTAAAGTCACGTTTCTTCTGAAGAGCCTATTGCTCCAGGCGAGGGTGGGGCGTCATCCTCGGGTCGGGTGCGTTTGTCGTTGAAGGGGCTCAAAAAGGAGTAATCGGAGAGAGAAGGTAGAGAACGCTTACAATCTCCACCTCTTTCACGATTGGCCAGCGGGTGACTAAGGGATCCACTATCGGGTGCGACATTGGGTAGTGATAGCCTGCAGTGAAGGAAACCGGGCAGCGGCTTACTTGGGGAAATAATAGCTTTCACATTCATCGGGCCTTTAGCAGTGGAAGGCACCAGAGTAGATGTAGGATCTATAAGTTCATCATCGTGAGGATCGTAGAGGGTTAGGTGTAGTTTTTACATGGGCGGGTTCATGATTGGCTACATCTAAAGGGGAGGGAGGTGATTGAGTTCGGTCTTTTCCTTTCCGATGGTTCTTCTTGCGATTATGGGAAGAATCGTATTTTGAAGATAGTTGAACGAGAAGTACTTCGGGCGAGAGTGGCACTCTTCAACGGAGAGAGATGGGTTGCGATTCATCAAGATCGGGAGGTGATATTGCTTCCTCTATTGCGTCACCTTGATGCCAAGGCGTAGCTAGGTGTGTTTGCAAAGGTTCCTTGTTGCGTTGTTTCAAGGGAGAAGCGACTGTTGGAGATAGAGAGGCTGGTGTTGGGTGGTCGGTTCTGAGCGTTGATGTGCTATGCGCAGATAGAGAGCCGATAATGCTAGGAGCACAACTCGTCAAAGCGAAAAAGGCGGGTGTTGACAGTGTGATTCCTTCCTCACGCATGTCTAGTTTCGCTTGGCATCTAGAGCTACCGCATGGTAGAGACTGAGCGCGGATATCTTGGTGATAGAAGTATTTGGAGCACTTATGTGGTGGGCATGATATGGGCCGCCACAGTTGAGGCAGTGCTTCTCTTTTGTACAATGTGGGACATCGTGTCCAAATTGTCCACATCGGAAGCACGGATTCCCGTTGCTCTTACAATATATATATATATATATATATATATATATATATATATATATATATATATATATATATATATATATATATATATATATCAGATTTAGCAAATCTACTGCAGTTACATCACTGTGGCGTGGGGAGTTCTTCTTGAGCTCGTATGCTTGTTCCTACGAATTTTATAAAAATTCGTACCGTTTGCCGCTTTAGAGTTATCTTAGCAACCCTAAATGGAGTGGAAGAACGGGAAGATGACTTTTAAAAAAAATACTGTTGACTCAACATTATGTTGTTGGTCGGTAAAGACTTCTTTGATGACAGAAACGTTGAACTCTTCTGTGGCGGCAGGTTTGGGGAAGAAGTTATCCAAGGGATCGTGCAGGTCCGGACATTAAATTCGTTCTGGTCACTGGCAAAATTTTTTAGAGAGGCGAAAGATTGTAGGCTAGGCAGGCGTTAAGAAAATGACTTGGGTAGCACGAATTATTATCTCCGCACGTGAGTCCGAAATTCCGAAGTCAGGGGCGGATTTAGGAAACTTTTCTTTTAAGGCGTTGTGTGTAAGCCATAGACCTTTTATTCTTCTGGAATACGTAAAGATATATAGAGACATCAAGCAGAGGGAACTGGGATGCTATGTAGGTTTCTCATCGCTTTTCAGCGAAGGTTAAGGTGCTGTTGAGCACTAGATGGTTGGTTGATATTGCAGGGTGTTGACCTCGAAGTTGTTGCTGGGACGATTTCCGTTTGAGGGCGAGATATAGGCTGTCGTGTAGACGAGTTTAGTTCGATGATCTATTAGCATGTCGCGCGCACAGTCTATTAAAAGATCATAATGTCTCAAAATGTCAATGCCTAATAACGGAGAGCTGGTATCTGCTGCAATGAACGATAACCTAAACGATCAGTGAAGCTTGGGGACAACTATATCCGCATGAATTTCGCCGTGGACTTTAATTTTTCCGCCATTGGCTGTTAAAATCTTAATGCTAGATTCAGGTACATCACCTGATTTCACGAGTTTAGCAGCCGTGTTTAATATTACATGCCCTCTTAGTTTTCCGCCGCTGCTGGCGAAGATGGTTTGGAGGACGGTTGCATTTGCACGGATCCTTCTTCTTTCGACCACCTGCATCAGGGTTTACAGAATTTAGCCTTTTCGCCGAAATATATATGCCAGCGACAAACTACAGATTTGGGGGCTTTATGGATGGGTTGCAATCTCCCCGGTGGATCATTCACACTGTAAATACTTTCGACCACTGATTACGCATTTCTCATGGAATTATCTGTATAGTTAGTACTCATATTATTATAGGGCATAAATGCATTTAAAACGGCACTGCGTCCTCTCGACTCACTATATGTATTTATATTATGGCACTGCGCTCGGTTGAATGGTTCAAGTTCATTCTTAAGTTTTCCTAATTGTGCTAGGCTTAATTCTTTTTAAGTGGCGATTATCGGCGCGATATTAGGTGGCAATGATTGTATAAACATATGACGCACGAGGTCTTCACCCACTCCTACCTGAATGGCTGCCTTCCGTATCTCTTCTAAGTTAGTTGAGGGTTGGCCTGTGAGCGGGGAGGATTCGATGAGCTTATCAAAGAGCTCGGGCTTGTTCCTCTCGAATAGGCCAATAACTTTAAACACTGGTAGTTAGGACTGGTATAATGTCTGTCGGAAGACGATTAATAGTCTCGGGAGGTAATGAGGCCAAAATATGAAAAAAAACACGAGTCTCCTTATCCCTCCCAGAGATGTAAAATTGGGCCTCCACAATTTGAAACCGACCTGAGACTGATGCTTCACTGAAGATGAGTAGCTTGTCGCTGACTGAGTTCAAGAAATGCCCTTCACCTTGTCCTGTCTGGCGATTGCTTGCCAATTCCATTCTTTACTTAATGCTTTCTCTGTCCAGTCAAAAGATGGGTCACCAGTTATGGGGTGTTTGGTAAATGGTACTGTAGACGACTGGGTTACCAGTTGTGTAGATCCGGATGACGGTGAAACAATTTTATGTGAATGAAAGAGGTTTCTGTAATCACCACCTTATAAGGGCGCGACGAGTTCCATTGGAGTTACAGAGATTTATGTGAATCCAAAGATAAATAATTTTAAGGTGGTTTTCTACTAAGCTGGGCTTACCGAAGGTTTTAAGGCAAAAATGGACATCCGAAAATAAACACTTTATTCTAATAACGGAATATTACGGGCAAGCAGCGCAACACGAAGCGTACTATGCGAGAAACTAGTAGTCTATATATTATCAACGTTAGTACCGACAAGTTAAGAGCCAGACAAGACTCAGTGGCTAAGAAACGGGAGCGTGAACGCGACTGAATTCGTTAAAATTGGATGTATTAATCAATGAATGAAATCTGCATATTTTCTTTTTTTTATCTATGCGCTCCTAATGGAGAGGTCGTGACCTGGAAATGACGGTGCGATGACCTACCTCTTTTGTGGTTGCATTTCTCCACTCTCTGAGCGGGGCTAGCAAGCCTGTGCACAGTATGTACATTTACATGATTAGACGCTTGTGTAATTTATACGATTGTCGCAGCACCACTTTTTACGGTCAACAACGGTGTTGACCCAAGCTTCTAATTAAATATCCATCTTTGATAATTCTATCGAGACACTACTTGGGCAGTTTTATCAGCAGGTGTTCAACCATTTTAATTTTCCTATGTAGGGTGAGGAGGGGGAATACCCACCGAATGCTCTGGTACGATAACAATTTCAAATTGCCCGCCGCTACTCACCACCAACACAACACTCAGCCTGAGTGAACAATAGGTTTCCGCCATCACGATGTGTGTGTTTACCAGGTAAGAAAATTTATTTTTTCGATGTCTGTTATTATTTTTCACGGTTCTCATATAGTGTCACGTCGGTGAACATGGCGTGATTGTTTTGGATTAAATTTCATCATGATATTTAGCCATATTAACATGTTATCGAGTGAAATGAAGTGCGTCCTTTCCAAGTGGCCACCATGGCATTGTTGTAAAAAAAAATGGTGGTGCGGGAGAACATCGACCGCCAACATTTGGGGAAACACCGATGCGTGAATTTTTAAAAATTCGATATACTTTGAAAAACAACAAAAAGTTACTGATTGTGGGCACAGTTTGCACTCGCTCAGGTACAAAATGGAATTTTTATGCAAGTTTTTCTACTAATAGGTCGGTGTTCCCCCACCCTACCCTAATCGAAAATTGAACATCTTATGTATTTCGTACGTTGAATATAAATTCGGTATTAGAATACACAAATAGTAAAACATTGATATTATATCGACAAAAAAGTGGCTAGGGTTATCATATATGTTGATTTCAGGCAAAAAAAACAAACCATGTTTTTTGTTTTATGGGCTTCAAAAATAAGGATCAATGTTTCCCTGCGGTAGGGAAACAACAATCGAGGTACCCCCAAAATTTTGAAGTATCCAAAATGACACTTATTTTTTAAGTTGAGGATTTATGAGTATACCATGGGTGGGCCATGTTGTGAAGTTTATTTTGGGCACAGTTTGCACTCGCTCAAGTACAAAATGGAATTTTTATGCGTTTTTCTATTAAGGTGATAGGTTCCACCACCCCACCCTATATCATTTACAAATCATATTTGTCATACAATATTGAATCTTTACATTATATATATATTAGTCAGGCATTCTTGGATTTAATAGGATCACTTTGCGGAGGTATCTTTTGGGTCTATAAAATCTAGCAATTTTGGTGCCAGAAGCCTACCTATTGAGTAGTCCGATTACTACAAGCCTACCTACTGCGTAGTCCGACCACACCAAAACTCGCCTGGTCCGAAGAGAAGTCCATGATCGCATCCAGTGGGGGAGCAAGTGTCGGGTGATAAAGAGTTTTCATTGAAGGGCATCAAGGACCCTGTTATTATTGCGGGATGCAAACGCTAATCACCCTCCACAGTAGCCAGCTATACAACTGATACGAGGCCACCGAAGCTAGCTGCCGCCATTTAAGGCCTCACCTCCAGCCCAGTGACCAGGCAACCCATCAGCATGGCGGCTCCAACCTTGGGCTGGGCGTAAAGTTAACAAGCTGCGAAAATAAAGAGAATGCATGCGAGGAAGATGAGGGTAGGAATGAAGTAGGTTACTAAAAACCCACCACCCCATACCGGAACTCAGGGGTGAGGGGGCAACGTACCCTCCCCTCAGCCCGATCCGGGATAGTTGGGCGAGAAGAAGCTGGTCGGCGTCTTCCCTGTGAAATTAGAGGCCAGCCAGAGATAGTTGAGGGAAAGTGAGGAAGAATGGTAAGGAGACAGGGTGTCAGAAAGAAGCTAAGCTGTGGCTGGACGAGGCGCTGAGTACCGTCGGCCAGGAAAGTAAATCGCCGTGCCCCGGACAGAAACTAATATTACATAAACACTCCGGTAGAGTCGGGTCTGACAGGCCTAACTTATACAATTCCATCTAACACGAGCACATCCAACGAGCAATTTCACATAACTGACATCACCTTTTATCTCTAACCTCACAATGCCGCATTATCACAGAAGTTGGATGAGCGTATTGCCACGCCTACCTATTAAGAGACCCAGGTGTAACCTTTAAGGGTTAAAGCCCTAATCTGAATGAGTTTCTTAAATGGATACTGCTTTAGCTTGAAATACCATTTTGAGATCAAAACGATGACAGGATGATAAAATTATGCCATAATATTAAAGTGTATCCCATGAAGTTTATCCATCATCAGGCTTGTGGTTTGAGAATGAAGTTTAGAAATGTATATTTTTTCTCCTCCTTCTATGGTGGGCAGGAAGACTATCCATATCGTCCTCCAGCGAGTGTAGTAAAAGGCGGCTAAACCCAGTTAATATTTATATTCGAAGTTCTTAGAGCCCCTCATAATGTCCAATCTGGCCAACTCTGCGGTTTTTTTTCAAAATCTCTTTAGCAAAGACATTCCCTCGTTTTTCGCACGCCTGCAGCACTCCCCGGAAAATGCGACCAACACCCCAAAATAAATAAATTGGAGTTGGGCAGCATCCTTTTGTTTTCCGCCGACCGTCTCACACCCGGTTGATCTACGGAAGCGCCTGGTGAATTCACCCATGGTGCAAAAGTACAGAGGGCGCTTGTGGAGCATTGAGACATTTTGCTTCTCTTTAAGGTTTATTTATCACCAGTGTGGGTTCTTAAATGTGCCACAAGATTGTCCTTTCTCTTATCCTGATACGGACAAAGACTGCATTTGGACGACTCATCGCCTGTGTGAGTACGTGAATGGCCTTTGAGCTGATATTTCCTTGCAGCTTGATAAGGGCAAAGGCCGCATTTGAAAGCCTTCTCGCCAGTGTGAGTATATAAATGACTTTTAAGGTGACCTTTCGTTGCAGCTCGATAAGGGCAAACGTTGCATTTGAAAGACTTCTCGCCAGTGTGAGTAAGTGAATGCATCTTAACTTGTCCTTTCGTTGCAGCCTGATAAGGGCAAAGGCTGCATTTGAAAGGTTTCTCATCTGTGTGAGCATATAAATGGATTTTAAGACAAAATTTCCTTGAAGTCTGATAAGGGCAAAGGCTGCATTTGAAAGACTTCTCGCCGGTGTGAGTAAGTGAATGCCTCTTGATCTGTCGTTTCCTTGCAGCCTGATAAGGGCAATAGCTGCATTTGAAAGGCTTCTCATCTGTGTGAGTATATAAATGGCTTTTAAGGAGACCTTTCGTTGCAGCCTGATAAGGGCAAAGGCCGCATTTGAACGACTTCTCACCAGTGTGGGTACGTGAATGCATCTTAACTTGTCCTTTCGTTGCAGCCTGGTAAAGGCAGAAGCTGCATTTAAAAGGCTTTTCACCAGTGTGAATCATTGAATGTCTTGTAACATCTCTTTTCGTTGCAGCCTGATAAGGGCAAACGATGCATTTGAAAGGCTTTTCGTCAGAGTGAGTATATGAATGGCATTTAAGTTGACCTTTTCTTGCGGCCTGATACGGGCAAAGGCTGCATTTGAAAGGCTTTTGGCCAGTGTGAGTCATTGAATGTCTTATAACATCCTTTTTCGTTGCAGCCTGATACGGGCAAAGGCTGCATTTGAAAGGCTTTTCGCCAGAGTGAGTATATGAAGAATGGCTTTTAAGTAGACCTTTCGTTGCGGCCTGATAAGCGCAAAGGCTACATTTGAAAGGTTTCTCACCAGTGTGATTATATAAATGTTTCTTAAGATCTTCTTTTCTGGCAGCCTGATAATGGCAAAGGTCACATTTAAAAGGCTTCTCGCCAGTGTGGGTCCTTAGATGTATGCTTAAAACTCCCTTATGTGCAGTCTGATAAGGACAGGAGCAGCATTTATAGGTTTCCTTAGTCATTCTTGCATGATGTAGCGCATGTGAATTTGTGTGTGCCGAGTGGGAAGGTTTGGAGTTTTTTTCGGCGCATTTTCCTGTGCTTTCAGATCTTGAATATGCCCCAGTAGTCCAATTTGGGTCATACTCAACGGCTCGAGGTGGCGTTGATATCATACTACTAACTTGTGGAATAATCATAAGGCTATTTGACGAACGCAATTTCATCACCTGAAAAAGAAACAATTAGTTATTTTACAATCTCTCGTTCTCAATTTTTCTGGTGTACAGGAGAGCATTCCGTGAATATAAAGAAAGGGTAACATCCTCCTCATTCCAAATTAATTCTTTACGACTCCCACCTGACAATGACCTCAACAAAATGTGATATTATGTCTTGAGGCATTCCGCATCAGACACCCACGAATTTCTTGGACAAGGCGACAAGAAGAACCAAAGGAAAGAAGGGATTCCAATATTTCTAGACTCAGTACGAATAAAATTATGAGAAGTAAAAATAAGGCGGAAATTACAAAAAAACTCATAATTCAACAGTTAGAGAGGATATTATAGGTAAGGTGAGCTGCAGAGGTGACAGATACACTGTTACTGCGCCCTAATTGCGGCTAGACTTTAAACATTCTATATGGATTGAGCATAAAATCTTTTTTTACTTCAAGAACGCTATGTTGGTAGTGCCACTGAGGCCATGATCACCGAGTCATGTTTGAGAAACAAAGAGCCGAGTAGAGAGGGGTCACGGGATCCATTTTGAAGATGCCACATGCCTCTAGAAATGTTGAAGGAGAGGCTCACTATAGTGCACATATTGATAGAATAGGCGGCAAAACAGGGACACCCATGCAGGTAATATGGTTGCCCATTGAGTGTCCTAGGTGTTTGGGCATGGAGGGTAGCCTATCGGAGGCTGCTAGTGAGGGAGTCGCAAAAATGGCACTTGTTAGCTGCTTAAGAGAATGTATGCACACCTTCAGTATGAAAGTGGCAAGATGCCACTCTTGATTGACTTTAGTGATAGGTGATGAGTCCACTTGAAAACAGCAACAAGGAGCAGTTGCCACAATTATACTTAGCCTATTTTAAAAGACAAAAAAAAAGAAACAAACCTAAAACAGGTCAAGGGTCACTTTCCCCCGGCATGTCTCATGGAGGAAGGCCTGCTTCCTCCAGAAATTAAAAAATGTTGCAGTCGGGTAGCACGAATTTATCCTAAGTAAAAGGACAAGCAGTAGCCACCATGCCCATCCTTGGACATTCAGAAAGAACGTGCTGGACACTCTGGGGGGTCAGTCAGTCATTGCTTTAGGGTGCAGGGGTGCAGCACTCCATCAAATGGGTGTGTGCATCATGAGTGTGTCTGTTCCAGAGATCACTTGTTTTTTCTTAAAAGGGGCCATGCAGGCAACTGCTTTGGAAATTACAAAGTGAGGTAAAGCCACTGTACTAGTGTGGGGTAGGTCCATGAGAACTATAGCAGGGACAATGATACAACTTTAGGTTTCAGTTGCCAGATTTAGAGTTACTTTGTCAGGTAGGTCAAAGGGATAACCTGATTCCTGCTATGTAATTAGTATGGGAGGAGTAAAAAGGTGGTCTGTAGGCCAAGTCTTTGCAGACCCTTAGGCTCCCTCATTTCCTACAATACATGTCCAGGATAATTTTTTTTTAAAATTTTACGAGCCCATCTGGCGACTGCCTACTAGGGCAAAAGTCACCGTACTCACCAGAGCCTATATTAATGAACAAATAAGAATATGTAAATAAAAAATAACGATAAAAAAGAAAGGCTATAAAACAAGAGAAAGGAAAAAGGCAACACCAAGGAAGCGCGCTCAGGGGTAGGAGGGACGCTCGCTTCCCCCGCGCAGGAACATGAGACCTACATCGGCGCGATTATTCTCCGCAATTCCTAAATTTCCAGGAGCACAGAAGAATATATTCTAGACATGCGCCCGCCTGACGAAAACCGTAGCTTTTAGGATATCGTGACCAAGGAGATGTGGAGAATCCAATGCCCCGAGAGCATTTAGGCACTTTGTGAGTCGCTATAAAACACAATCCGGTTCCGAACCAGGCACGTCGCGTAATCTCCCGTAACGAGCAGTGTATTGCAACCAGCGCGGCAGGGAAGGCAGACGCAGAGACACGCTGACTTCAAACAGAGGGGATACGATGTAGAAACTGACCCCGTCTTGGGATTTGGAGCCATCCGTAGACACTGGCATGGTTCCAGCATGACACGAAGTGTGATCCAAAAGGCCGAACGTAATGCTCCCGGCGCTGCACAAGCCTTGGGAGCAGAGGCGTGGGAATAAATGTTCAAATGTGGTACCCTCCAAGGTGGCGTCCTGGGCAGAACCAGGGGCGCCACCGGCCGAGAGCTATACCTAGCTCTCGAAGGAGTTTCCTCGCCCTAAACCCAAACGGCTTAGGGTATGACTGGCGTCTCTCGGCGGCATAAGCACCGTAGAAATCAGCTGCAGATGCAGTGAGAGCTGTTGGCGACTGGGGGAGGCGCCGGGCTCGCGCGTCAGACTAATAATGCACTGTACACGGCGTAGAGCGAATGGTATCCCCCAGCATCGACTAGTATGCTCTCAATGAGAAAAGTGCAGAAGCCACCGGTCACCAAGTGAAAGCCGGTGTGGTGGATCGAGTCCACCTTTCACAATAACGCTCGGCTGCGTATGCATAAAACTCGCATCCGTAGTCAAGCTTCGAGCGAACAAAGGATCATTGAAAAAGCAAGGCTAGCCCCATCAGCGCCCCAGGCGCGGAATGTTAGCGATCAAAAAATATAGTCGACGCTCCAGAGTTGGCATTTGGGCCGCACCAAAAAGATAGATAGGTCTGCTACGTAAAGAGTGGCGAGAACACTTTCCGCACCACCGAGTTGATGCTCAGTGCAATGAGTGCGACACCGAGGACAATTCCCTGCGGGACACCCTCTTCCTGCTCGATTGGACCGGAGAGGGTTTCCTCCACCCCCACACATAGCGAATTCGACGATCTTGCAAAAATTCAGATATAAACATTAGGAGGTGTCCCCTCGCTCCCGTCGTTTGGAGAGTCTCCATGATGCAGTATCGCCATACGGTATCATAGGTCTTCTCCAGATCGAAAAACACTGCTGTCTACGAAGGAATGCCTCGCATACGGCTTTTTCCAGTCGGAGCAGAATATCCGACATGAAGTGGAACTTGCGGAAGGCGCACTGTGAAAAAGAGATGGCCTACGTTGTCTAGAAAAAAGGCTATCTAATATTTATCAATTTTTCATTAACCTGCACACCCAGGAGGTTTGGTGAGTTTGGGCGGAAACCAGCCTGGGTAGAGTAATCTCTCCCCGGTTTGCGAAAAGAAACCACAGTAAGGATTGCCAGTAATCTGGTATGATACCCTCAACCCAGATCCCATTGAAAAAATCTAACAGGAAGGCTATGCCTCGCTTTTCCATGTGTTAATTCATGGAGTACGTGATATCACTCAATTAAACCTGTCGATGAAGGGTTCTCCGCGTCTGGAGGTAAAGTCTAGTTGGCGGCATTCCACGACATCAAGACGCGCATTGAATGCTGACGGAGCAGCATCCTAGAGAGAGTACTCGGAAAAAGCGGTCGCAAAGGATTCCGCCACGAAGGTGGGTTCCGAGATTGGGGTCCCTTTCTCCTCGAGAACGGTTGGGGGGTCCTGCGAGAACTTGCCTCGAATCATTTTGACTCGCTTCAACACCTCTGTTAGAGGGGTTTTCCTGTGAAATGAAGACACGTATGCCCGCCAAGAAGACCGGCGATCGTGCTTTGAAATATACCGGAACCTAGTGCTAGCTCGACAAAATTCACCGACAATAAAATCGTCTGGACGGAGCGTATAGCGCGTATGGGCACAACGCGCTTGTTTGAGGGATGTCTCACATACGGTTGACTACCACGGGAGCGGTTGGCGTGCAAAACAGCCAGACGTTCTAGGAATAGTAGTTAGGCCCACGGCGATGAGGTTGCCGGAGAACTCAACGGCCTCATCTACCGACCAAAACTCCTCGACTGAGACAGATAAATCAGTCCATTTCCTGAAATGCGGACCACCACGCACGCACCAAGTACCACCGTGGTGGGATCTAAGGCAGCAGCAGCCCATAAAATATTTGAATGGGAAAGTGATCACTATCATGGAGGTAATCGAAAAGCCCCAACCAAAATCAGGCTGTGCATGCGGAGAGCACAAAGATAGATCGAGGCATCAAAATAAGGCAGTTCTAGGGCAGTGATGCGTAAACTCATCCAGCCTTACGACAGCTATCTCCAACTCGTCAATCAGGTGAACAACATAACATAGTTTCACGGATGACAAAAGCCACAAAGGCCTATCAAAGGTCATCCGCATCTTTCAAAACCCACCCATAAAATGCATCCAGAGGATTGTGTCCGATCATGCATCTACAATATACAATTCGAACCATACATAAGAATGTGTCAAAAACAAAAAGCATCATCATCAAGACTCATCAAAATCCAAATCAATCGTAATATACGATAATAAAAAACTGAATCCATAGGAATGAGTCCAAAATAACCCCGAAAGTTAACCCTCCCTCCCCATATAATCATCTAATCTGCGTTTGAATACATTCAAGTTTGGACTGTCTACCGTCTCAGATGGCAAACTATTCCAGTATCTACCCCTCTATTAGTGAAAATATATTTTCTAATATCCAACCTGCACCTCTGTTTTTTTTATTTTTAAGTGGTGACCGCTCGTCCTATTACTACATTCCAACACAAATAACTATCTAAAATCCAACCTATCCATCCCAGAACACATTTTATAAAGCTCAATCATATCTCCCCTCACCTATCTCTCAAATAAGAACATATTTAGTACCCCTCCTTTGTACTGACTCTAGCAGGCTGATGTCATGTCTAAAATGTGGTGACCATGCTTGTATACACTACTCTAAATGTGGCCTAACATACGAGTTGTAGAGTTTAAGGATAACCTCTTTACTCTTTTGTAGCTAACATTCCTGTTAATGTATCCTAGCACCCTATTTACTCTAGTTTTTGCCTCACTACACTGCTTTGAAAACTTCAGTGACTTATCTACTAGTACGCCTAAGTCTTTCTCATCCTCAACTGAATTCAGCGAATGCCCATCCATTTCATAGCTAAGTTCCCTATTATCCCTTCCCATGTTAAGAAATTTACATTTTTGAAGGTTAAAAGGCATCTGCCACTTCTGAGCCCCAAATAATAACTTATTTAAGTCACTCTGCACTTTAAAGAACCTCAACTTCTTTGACTACAGCTGCCAATTTAGTGTCATTGGCAAAAATTGACACTTTGCTATTTACAGCCTCCTCAAGATCATTTATATAAACTATGAATAAAAAAGGGCCTAGAATGGATCCCTGAGGTACGGCACTGATAACGTCCCTCTACTGTGACCTCACACCATTCAGCACAACCTTTTGTTTCCTGTCTTTCAGCTATTCAGTTATCCAATTCAAAATTCTACCACATATCCATTGCATTTTTAATTTGTGAACTAATCTCCTATGTGGAACCTTATCAAAAGCTTTGCTAAAATCTAAGTAAATTACATCAACATTCTCTCACTTATCTAATTGTTTAGTAACATAATCCATAAAATCCAGTAAATTTGTTAAGCACGATCTACCTCTTCTAAACTCATGCTGAGTATCATTTATTAACCTACCACACTCCAGATGGTCAGAAATCCCCTTCTTCACTATCTTCTCAAGAATTTTACAAATGATAGAAGTTAAGCTTACAGGCCTAAAGTTATTTGGGTCTTCTTTACTTCCCTTTTTAAAAATTGGCACTACATTCACTAATTTCCAATCATTAGGTTAACTCCAAACTCTAGTGATCTAGTATATATCTTCTCAAGAGCTACTGTAATACTATCTACACCTTTAAGTGACCTAGAATAAATGTTGTCTTGGCCAGATGACTTACTAGTATTTAACTCCAATATAAGCCCTTTAATTATTTCCCTGTTCACATTAATGGTATTCAACAGTACTTCCCTTGACCTAGAATTATCATCAATTAATCTATATTGATTCTCTTGTGTAAATACTGAAGAAAAATGACCATTAAGAACATCTATTATTTCCTCATCAGATTCTTTCAAAACCCCTTCATATCTAATAGGCCCTATTTTATCACTGTTAGATGTTATTAATTCTATAATAGCTAAAGAATTTTCTTGGATCTTTATTATTATTATGAGCTAAATTAATTTCTGCCGCCCTTTTGCTCTTCTTAATAATCTTATTCAGCTCATTTCTGGTCGACCTATAATGATTTAAATTGTCAAAAGTACTTTCTCTCTGTAATCTATGGTATGCCCTTTTCTTCTCAGAAATCTTTCTAGCTATCTCCTGATTCCACCACAACGGCTTCCTACATTTCTTCCTAATAGCCTTCATTGGAATACACTGCTCCTGGACTATGTTTAGTATAGTCTTAAAAGTGTCCCACATCTCATAAGTATTCTTCCCTCTGAATTCTATATCCCACCTAATCTGATTTAGCAAGTTTCGTAATTTATCGTAATCTGCCCGGTGATTAATCGAGCTTGTCCCCAGAGGAGGTGTCTACCTACTAGCTAGTGGTTGAAAGGAGGTATATAAAGTAGAAAGAAGAACGGAGATATCCTGCCAGGTGTAAATCGCGCAAAATTTTTATACCCCGGGAGGGTGGGCAGGGAACACGCGCCCAATATAGTCTCCTGCAAGTAGATAGATAACGGAAACGGGATGAGATAAGCCTCCGCAGCTCCTCCCAGTTGGCCCGGAGTCGGCGGCAATTCCATTGAATGAATATGCCCTCTAGCCCTAGCTCGCAAGAGATGCAAGGACTCTCTTAGAAGAGAAAACCCCCGCGGCAATGGCTGTACCTTTCCGGAGGCGGAACTCCGGGCGCTGTTGACCAAACAATGCGCTGAAGGCACTGTCGCATTCAAGGACTTATCGGGACATTGGGCTCGGCATGAAAATAGTTTCCTTCCTCCGCTTCGAAACCTTACGTAGGCAGGGCGGCTTCAGAGGCGGGATTCCGTCTTTTGGAGGATACACCGTCTCCGAGCTATCCAGCCTACCACTGGGCGTGGGCGAAGGAACCGAAGCTACTTTAGTGTTGTCCTCGTTTTGGGAGGGAGCTTCAGAAACCCGGGAAAATGGCCTCACGACCAACTTCAGGGGTGTTGCCTCCTATGAGTCTAACGACTCGGGGGAGGCGCGCAGCTTTTTCGACTTACAGGAAACCGTCAAGCTGGGGGAGGGGGAGAATCCTAGTTTTAGCCGGGACTGGGTAAGCACTTTTGTGCCGCCAGCTTTACCAGGGGAGCCCCCGGGGTGGGTAGAACCCATATATGGGTTACGAATCGGCTTGGAAACTACCGCACTCGTAGGCCTGTAGGGGGCAGGATCAGAGGGTGTCTTTAACATTGAGTTAGAGGACCTCCTAGTTAGCGCGGGGCACGCCAGGACTATGTCCTAGGCCTCGCAAAATGAGAGACGACCCTGGGAGACCAGGATTTCTTTTTCAGGTTAATACTAACCGCATTGCTTCGAAGAAGCAGCGTGTGGCTCTCCGATTTGGACTTATCGTGTGTGGCTTTGGAGCAACTTAAACAGATTTCGGGTAACCCTGACTTTTCACGTCTACAGGAATGATTCGCATGGCTGAAGCGGTGGCAGTAGAAGTACCTCCGTGGCAGTCGGACGAATGCCTTCACGCGGTAGCGATACCAACCGACACGCACCGACTCAGGGAGCTTGTCACAGTCGAACGTAACGAAGAGTGTAGGAGTGGATGTAGAGTCTCGAGTGAGTCTCCTCTGATGGATCCTGTTGCCTTTGGCCAACATGCTGCCATAAGTGGGGGCCATAACGAGGAAACGTTTGAAGCAAGGGGGCTCGAAAATGCCAGCTAACTTCTGAATTGGGCACCCCCATAATCGAAACTCCACTCTGCGCCTTTGCAATTTGGGGCTTAGTCAGGGACTCCTCACCCAGGGAAAACCGCAGCTGACCGGTGCTTCTCTGCCGCTCCCGTAGAAGGAGAAGAGCCCAGAGGCTTTTTTTTCGTTTTTTTTTTGGGAGAGGGGGGCGGGGAATGAACCCGTTTCTCCCCTGAGCAGGCAGGAGTCCCTAAGCCAGATGGACCGACCTTAGTAACATCCTTCTCTGAAATTCTGAAATGGATAAGGAAGGTCTTGGCTGTCACGGGGCTACCAGAGAAGGGAGGAGATCCATCCTCTCCCTGCGAAGCCTCGGGAAACCGAGTCGTCTGAGGAGGCGCTTGCAGAGGGGCGGACTCGGGTTCCGTGCGTGGTACCGAAGCCGGGGTTGATCCCATGGAAGATCATAGCGTCTGCGGCTGGGTCACATTAGGGACCATGTCCATCTAAAGGGGCAAGGCTCCATGTGGCCACCCCTTACCCAAGAGATCAGAGATCCAATTCTGTGTTGTTTTTTTATCATCTAATGTCGGGGAACCAGGATTGTAAGGGAAGAATGATGGGGGCAGGGGCGGGTACACTGACCCACAGTAAACTTGTCATGGATTCAAGCAGGACATTAGTGGGCACAGGCCGACTTTCATGCCATCCCTTAACTCCCTAAAGTGCTTGACCCTATCGACGGGCTCCCAGCGCGAGGGGTCAATATTGGGCCGCATGCGTACTTTCTTGACAGTCCCATGTGAAAGAAATGGAGGGACTGCCGCTGGAGACAGGGAAGCGCTCAAGGGCACCTCCTGAAAATGGTGTTAGGAGGACTCTACTGCACACGTAGGCAGAGAAAGAGAGTAAACCTTCTCTCCGGTAAAAGAAATTTGGAGTGTCCCATAAAAAAGCACAGGAGGGTGGCGGATCTCCTTTTCTGCTGTGGAACTGTCCGAAGTCGGCTCCACCCCTAGCCTCGATCCTGAATGGTTGTGTGAGAGGCAGCTGGTCGGCATCTACCCTGTGAAATTAGAGGCCAAGCAGAGAAAGTTGTGGGAGAGGTTGTATAGAGAGTAGGCAAGCAGGATACGAAGAAAGGGTGTCAGAATTTCACGGGGTCTCTGAGTCCCGCCAACACGGTAATCAGAAAAGCAAGTCGCCTTACCTCTTATGGGGCTCAGTTGGTCCGGAGTCCGCAGCAATTCTATTGAAGAAATATGCCCTCCAGGCCTAGTTCAGAGGAGATGCGGTGCCCTCTTCGAAGAGAAGACCCGCATGGAAATGGCAGTACGCTTTTGCCTCCGGGCGCTGTTGGCTGGACCATGCACTGAAGGCACTGTCGTCTTAGAGGACTTATAGGTGGAGGTTGGGCTCGCCATGAAGATCTTTGCCGCCCTCGCGCCTCAAAACTTTATGCAGACCGGGCGGCTTTGAATGTGGATGTCCTTCATTTAGAGGATCCACCTTCTTCGAGTCACCTAACCTAGAACCGGGTGTGAGAGTAGGAGACAAAGCTCCTTTGGCGATGTTCTTCTTTCGGGAAGCAGCTTTACGAACCCCGGAGGACGGCCTCATGACCAACTTCAGAGGGCTTGCCTCGTGTGAGTCTAATGACTCGGTGGAGGTGCATGGCTGTTTCGCCTTAAGGAAAACGGTCAGGCTAGGGAAACGGAAGGAGCCCTGATTTAATCGGGGCTGGGTTAAGAATGGGCGCAGAAAGGCCGGATTTCCTTCTCAAGAAGATACGCACCACATTGCTTCGAAAAAGCGGTACGCGGCTCTCACCAATTGACACACTTCGCCACACGATTTGGAGTTATGTTCCGTTTTGGAGAATCTTACACAAAAGTCGGGTGACCGCGACTTCTCACGTCTACAGGAGCTATTATTCTGGATCTGGCCGAAGCAGCGGCAGAGTAGCATTTCCGCGGTAGTGGCACGAAAGCCTTCATATAGTAGCGATACCAACCATTACGCACCGATAAGTTAGCTTGACACAGTCAAACAGGATGATGAGTGTAGCGATGGGTCTGAAGACCCTTCCGGTTTTCTCATTACGCGTTCGACTTTGACCGCCCGATGGTGGGTCAGCTCTAAGGTGATGCCATCTATAGAGTAGTCACCAAGTTCCCTCGCATAAACTACTTTCACAAAGTTCAGTGTATAGTGTGGCATCACACTCACAGGCGTGTCCGAAGAGCACTAATCTTGACTGCCTGTGAGGGATCCGATGCATTCGCCAGAGGGCTCCCGTCCAAGAAACGGGTCACCTTCAACTTTCTATCAGGTTAGCTAGACCTCTTCTCGGATGGAACATGTTGCCCTTGGCCAATATTCTGCCATCAGTGGAGCGAATAACCAGAAAGCGTTTGAAGCCAGCGGGCTCGAAAACACCAGATAACCACTGAATGAGGGGCCCCGACGTAAGAGAGGTTTCTCTCTGAGCACCTGCAATTTTGGTCTTTGTCAGCACTGGGACGGACGTTCAGAACTCGGCTTGGTCGCAAATTGAAACGGCAGCGGACCCGTCCACCCCCGGGGCTACCGCGGAGGGAGAGGAGCGGCGAGTCTACTAGTTTCTTTTCTTTTTACGAGACAAGGGTAAGGAATAAGCCTGCCTTTTTCCGTCGCCGGAAGGAGCCATAGGCCAGATGGACACGACTCAGCAAGATCCATCACTGAAGTGGAGAAGGTATTAGCAGTCAAAGGGGCACCAGCTAGGTAAAGAGGTCCCTCCTCTCCTTGTGATTCCTCGGGGTCTAGAGCCATCTGAGGAAAAGTTTGCACATGACAGGACTCAGGTTCTGTGCTCAGCACCGAGCCCGGTTTGGACCCCATGGAGGATCCTAGCGTCTAGGGCTTGGTCAACTCGGGGACGATGTCCATGTAAAGGAAGGGCTCTATGTGGCCATCCCTCCCCCACCCTACCAGATATCACTTTTATCATCTGATGACAGCAAACCAGCATCCGCAAGGGAACAAGAAAGGGGAGCAGGTACACTGACCCCAGGTAAACTCGTCACGCATGCAAATTGGACATTAGGGGTCAAGGGCCAATGGGTACTGTTATCCAGTGCTCCCTTAAGAGGGTTGGCCCTATCAAGCAGCTCCCACTTATAGTAGTCAATTATAGGCGATCTGCTTGCTCTCTTGCCAGTCCCCCTTGAAAGTATGGGGGGACTGTCCCTGGAAAGAGTAGGTCACCCAATGGCGCCTACAGAAAAGGGGAAGTCCCCTCCACCCGTAGGGTTATGAGAGGAGTAAGCCTTCTCTATGGCAGAGAAGTTAGCACGGATCCTTGAGAAAGCACAGGAGGGGACCTCCCTTTCTGTGCTAGAGCTGCCCAAGAGCAGCTTACGATGATGGTAGAGGGGAAGATAAAGGGTAAGTATTTCAAAGGAAAATCTCATTGTTTTCACGGGATGCAAGCGCTAATCACCCCACGCAGTAGCCCGCTCTTCGAGGGGTGAATACAGGGTCGGCAAAGCCAGCTGCCACCATTTGGACCACTCCTCCTGCCCAGTGGACTGGCGGCCCATTGGCCCTGGAAAAAAAATAGGGGGTAGGTGAGGAGGGTGCGGATGGGGGTGAGGCTGGTCGTAAGAAACCCACCATTCCAAATCAGAGAGCTGAGGAGGAATGAGATGATTGTTACCCTCCCCACAGTCCCGATCCAAGATTGCTGGGTGAGACGAAGTTGCTGGGTATCAATCCTGTAAAATTAGATGTCAACTAGAGAAAGTTGTGGGAGAGTTTGTATTGGAAAGTGAGGAAGCAGGATAATAAGACAGTGTCAGAAAGGAGCGGAGGGTAAGTTGGGGCCAGATGGTGTGCCGAGCCCTTCAGCACTGGGGGCCAGGAAAGCAAATTAACGTGCCCCTTATGGGATGAATTTAATAGAATGATGAAATACAATGAGTCATACCATCAAGAAATAAATGATTTTTTTTTTTCTATTGTAACATTTTTCCTAGTATCAAATAATCCATGCATGGGTAATGATCAAACCAAAAATACTGAGAGGCAAGTTCCACTTTAATCTCATTTAAAGCATTGCCTTAGGTCACTCGGCTAGCATCTGAACAAAAATTCTCATGAACTGGCTTTCAATAAAGGACTAGATAAAATTCAACCCTCTCAACTTATTTATCTTTAACCTATAATAGGTTGTATCGAGATTTAGTTACCATGGGAACATTGTTAAATATTATAAGAAGCAACTCATTGTAACTACCTCTTTGACTGGGCATTCTTTTAACAGCAATTCATTAGAACCATCAACAACTGCTCGTTCTTGACCTGTGACCAATTTTACTTCATTTCCATGATCTGAATCAGACAACTCTTCCTTCATTTCTTTGATGGCGGTTTCTTTATAAATATCCTAATATGAAAAAAAGTTAACTTACTTTCTGTAACTATGCACAAGTAATGATTTACATGTTAATCATTAGATAGGTAAGAAGTATATTAACTAAAATGTATACAAAAGAAGGATGCTTACATTTTTATCATCTAGATGAAAATTAAGTGTAAAATCAATATCTTCCTTTTTCACTTCTTCCATTTTTGAAACCACTGAAGAAATCCTATAACAAATAAAAGCAAAGTTGTTTCAATTTCCTAAAAAAATTAATTCATTGCCTCATTAGTTAATTAATATGTCTGTATTTTGGGAGAATAGTTAAGTGGCTGGAGCTTAGTTGTCTATAAGTACTCTCTCTGACATGGGTGGTAATTTGTCTATAAGTACTCTCTAGGACATGTGTGGTAATTTTTCTGAGTTGTGACTCATTTAGTCTTGTTTGGTGGGAGGTTGTTTAAGTGTATGTGAATACAGGGTAGAATGGATGTGTTTTAATAAGTCGTGAACTGGAGAGGGAAGAACAAAGCTATTATGCTGCTATTGCTAGGATTGGGCTTGTAATTAATTTGGAGGATGGATAAAGGTAGTTTTCTTGTAGGTTGATGGTTGGGATGAGATTGATTTAAGATCATTTCATATCAAAATTAATGAATGTTTATTGACATGAATGAGAAAAGATATATAGTACCTACTAGCTTAAGTGGTTCTGGCTGGAGATGTCAAGCCATGAACTTTTTAAAAAGGTATATATGAGGTAATCAATGTTTAAATGTCACATTTCAGTTATGATATTTAGAAAACTCATTCTAAAATATTAATGTGAAACATAATGAGACAAAATACAATAATTTTGACCTTTTATAAATAAAAGTATGTCATTTTTGGTATTCAACCAAAGAATATCTTCTGGTAATCAGAAATTTGTTCTAAATGCTTTTACACAAAGCTGATTCAAATGGTATAAGTCATGTGCAAAGTATAGTTTTGCCTAATGTATATCTAAAAGTTGCTGTTCTTTTTGTTAGTTTTTTAACATGTTAAATTTAGTTACAACTTTAGTGGCCATGCATAGCGAAAAGAACACAAGATCAACTTTTGAATTAAAAAAGTATAGCAAAGAATGAACAGGCCAATGATTGACTGATTTTGCAAAAGAATATGCTAAGGTCATAACAAACTCTAGGCTGAAAGTGAAAAAAATAAACAGGATTTTTCAGGAATGACAATTTAGAGGTACTGTAATATTGAATAACCCTAGAACTTTTACTTGCATTGAAATGTTCATATATATTTTTTTATTATGAGGGTAACTATTTAGGCCCCAGAACATATTATCTTTAATTACTTGTATTTAAATGGGAAATAATTATTTGGTTTTGTCATTTCTAGTTTTTGACCTCCCAAGAACTAAATAATGGCAAGAACTGAGAGTCCAGTTTATATTATATAAACTGGAACCTTTAATATACTATATTATAGTATATTAGAGCCTAAAACTTTTACAATATACACTGCATTTTTAGCTTTAAGGTGCAAGTAACCGTCTTCACGCCCCTCCACAAGGTTGGGTGGGTAACGATTTAGAAATAGGAAGTTCCAAAATGTTGTAAAAATTATATAAACTTATCAATACCCCAAAATGTGATGGCTTGGGAACACTGAAAAGCAAGGGTTTGGTGGGCTGTATCCAGTCATTATTGCCTATCCTATTTAGGGTTTACCGACTTTTAGTGGCCACCCAATGAGTGGCAATATTAATGTTTGCCAACTGTGCAGTGACCAGTGGTTGCCCAGTGGACCAGTCTCAAACCAAATGTGCATTACTCAACTGAGCAGCTAGAATGCAGGCCAACAGGATAGAATTCTTTAATAAGATACAAATCCTCGACAGGACAGCCAAGATCTGAGAGTTTTAGTTGGTCTGGTAGCCAACAAGGCAGGAAAGTTTGCACACCATAAAAGTATAGCCTTACACACCTATGAAGAGCTGCAGGGAGGTGGTCATCCCCCAAAACATGCAGATTGGTTATTGGCAATATCTTCCAACTAATCATGCCCCACTGCCCAGGGTCCCTAAAGTCCTGGCCCTTGGGACCTGTGGGCATTGATTATTAAGGTTCCAAAGCCTCTCTTCTGACACAGTATGATATAGCTTGTCAGGCCTAGCTGAGACAGAAGATTGAGGGGATAGTTATACAAAAAAAGAATGTTAGACAGAAAATAGGGAGGCCCAACAACACAGAGGCTTAGGGTATATGGTCAGGGTTTCTCATTGGCCATAGAAAAAAAGAGAGATGTTTGTGACTAAGGGAGGTGCTGGAATCACATGTACAAATGCATAGTGCATGCCAAAAAGAAAGTGGCAGCACCCTTTCATCAAAAAGGAAGTTCTCTATCAGGGACATGCAGGAAGGCACTAGTCACCAAGCATAGACCAGTGTGTGGTGGATCAAATCCATTTTCAACACTAGATGTTCAGATGTAGAGTAGTGAATCTTACAACCAGTCTAGTTTTGAGCAAACAAAGGAACAGTACAAGATAGAAGCGTAAACCTAGCAAAACAACACAAAATGAAAAATATCCATGGCTCAGGTACCAAACACCCTAAGGCTATAAATATAAACAAATTATCTCCACACTTTTCACAAAACAGCTGATGAAATCATCCACAACCTCAAGCACTCACCTGCCCATGCCCCAGACCTCAGTAATATAGAATACAAGTTAGAAAGGTTTAAAATTACAGCTACTTACACAAGGCAATATCCCAAATTTAGAAGCATTATGTAATCCTCATGATACCAAAAATCAATACTACCTTTATCGCACTGTCCACTCCTGTTCCTCTGTACCCTATCCAAATCATTAAGCACCTCATCATAAATAGATGACTCCACACCTTCCTTTGACACATTACTTAATATATTAAAGAATTTACTTAATTTATATAAATGTTAATGTCATACTAAACTTTTCTTTATATACATGTTTGATAATTATAAATAATTAAATAGCTATAGTTGATAAAAAACCTTCACTTTATCAAAATAAGGCAGTATGAAATTTGTTTAAGAAATTCAAATTGATAAATTGGGAAAAGCCATAGACTGGCGCTGAGCTGCGACAACTCACTAATTGGACTATCATACCATTCACCCATCATCAACTCCTTGGTCTACTGAGTTCTTTGTTGACTTAGAATTTATCTTATACAAAAGATGGCTTCAGACCAATATCCTCAACAAACAATCTTCTTAAAGATTTGACACAAAGAGTCAATGATACCTTCAACCAAGCACTAGATTTGATACTACTAGTAACTATGAATATCAACAAGGCTTTCTAATCCATCCTAGACCACAACCTCATACACAAAATATATAACACCAACAAGCATAGCAATATGAAAAGATGGTTACTAACTATCTGAAGGGTAAACACACACATGATATTTGATGGCTAGCCAACAAGCAAACAAACTTCACAAAATCTCCATACTCAGCTTTACATGTAAAACATAGTGAAACCACATAAAATTACATAAAATTATTGTATATGTAAAGAAAATAATAAATGTATTGTGTTTCCCTCCACTGGCTGACTTACTTCATAGGTGCATTCCACAAAACTAAAATCTATGCTGGTTACCAGTACAGGTATCAAATACACCCCTTCCTTACAAACACTCACACACTATGTTCCAGCAATGCACAATCACATACCACACTTCTTTCCTGGCCTCACTTGTATCCAAGTTTCCCCCCTCCACACACACAAATGAGATCAAAACCATTGCTAAGATAACATTAACATAATTTCACAGATGACAAAAGCCACAAGGGCCTATGAAAGGTCATCTGTGTCTGTAAAAACCTGCACACAAAATGAATCCATAGAATTGTGTCAGATTGTAAATCTAGAATATACAATTTAAATAATCCATAGGATAGGGTCAGATCCTGTATCTCATCATCATCC
Organism: Ceratothoa steindachneri; assembly: GCA_963969495.1. Lineage (NCBI taxonomy): Eukaryota > Metazoa > Arthropoda > Malacostraca > Isopoda > Cymothoidae > Ceratothoa > Ceratothoa steindachneri. The sequence goes on from OZ018333.1 coordinate 88,755,936, forward strand.
TTTTTGAAGGCTCCATATATGCTTACCAGTGTTGACCATATTCACCTAATGGCAGCGCTCCATGCTGCTCGATCTCTGGCTGTTTCTCTATGAGGTCACTCTGTATGACCTCATTCCATGTCTTCCTCAGTATCCCTCTGGCAGAAGCATGGGTTAGAAGTGACTGAAACATCTCAATCTGCCCCTTCTCACTACCACACTAATGCATTCTATCCCCAACCTACCCCTTAATTCACAGTTTGCAACTCCAGGCCTTAAATTCAGAGATGCATCACACATCCATCTCACTATTCTTATCTCAGTCTGCTTGAACCTCTGGATGTCCTATTCCTTCACAGGCAAGTTTTGCTGCCATACAACATTTCACTTCATACACACGCAGCGTACAGACATCCCGTAGCTTAGAGGGAAAAAAACCCTCAGCGTCAGGAGAAGAAACATCTCTCTGAACTTTTTCCACCTACTTCTAACCCTTGCCACAGAACTAGCCCCAGCACCTCCCCCTGCACTGATCATATCATCCAGATAGCAGAAATCCTATACACATTCAATGACACACCATCAAATACAATCCTCTCATGTCTACTATCCTCCATTTACTATCCTCTGACAAAGTGCACTGAAATTCTCCATCATCCTGCATCCTGCTCCTGATACCAATACATTTTTTATGCACCCACAAACCACATCCATTACACAGGATAGAGTTATTCCCTACCCTTCTGTGACAGACTGCACATGGCCCATACCCTCAATGATGTCATTAACACTACCCACTCTTGAAATCATCATCTTTGTTTTATCCAAATTCACTCTCAGCACTATGGAATTTATCTCTTCCCTCCACAACCTAAACTTCTCAAGTCTCGTTCTAGTAGTGTGTTGCTGTCCGCCTCCCCTCCCCATCTCTAATCCCTTTGTTCTTTTTCATGGTGTGGGGCCTGTGAGTTGGGATGTCTTCACTCCGGGTGGGAAACTCGATAGATTTCTATCGAGTCCACCCCATTTATTCCTGTATCTTTCTCAGGCATAGGAATTTAAAAGTGTTTAAGTTAAAAAGTTATTAAGGAACTCTATACTTGTGGTTGATGGTCGGCAATTAAAGTGTCTGAGGTGATCAGAGAATAACGAAGAGCCAAATGGAAGGAGAATAGGTGAGTGTTACTCCGGCATGGAAGTGTGTTGGGTGTAAGGATGTTTGAGTGTGGCAGTGAATCAGTAACTGAATGTGCCTTCTTTTTTCCAGCTCTGTGGTGCCGATAAGTCAATCAACATCTGGCTTCTGGAGACGGCTGAAGCCAGTCCTGATCCTTGCACGTAGGAAAGAAGTGAGTGAGAGTGAAAGTGATGCTGAGGTTCATCGGAGTGTATTGATCAGAGAAGTGCCAAAGTTAAATAAGTTTAGAGTGAAAGAAACAAAAGATGCGAAAGTGTTTTTGAAAGAGTATGGAAGTTATTGTAAGGAGAAATTTTAAGAGAATAATAGGTTTGGGGTGAAAGAGTTGGGTGAGTTTCTAGAAGGGCGTTTAAAAGACTTTTACCAGACGATTATGAGTGTGGGTGAGCCTAAGTGGGATGTTATGAAAGAGAGAATGATAGAGCAATGTAAGAGGATGAAGATGAGTGTGGAATATAAGAAAACAAATGGGTTTGAGGAAGCGAGAATGGGGAAGAATGAGGATGTGAATTCTTATGCGCATCGCTTAGAGTCCTTGGCGAGAATGAGATTTGGAGATGACGGAATAAATGGGAATAAGGAGCTGATGAAGAAGTTTTTAAATACGGTTCTGAATGAAGTGAGTATGTGACATATAAGAGGAAAGAGAAGATGAAATGGGCTGGTGAAAGATTGCTATGGAAGGATGTACTAGACATGTTACAGGACCGTGAAGTTAAGGATTATGGAAGGGAGGAGGCCTCGATTCACGCTATGCGCAACTCAAATATGAGTAATTTCCCCAGTTCCGGTCATATCAGGAGGCGCTGGTAGAGAACAGGATAGAGATAGTCAAAATTTTGGAGAATTATAAGGACAGAATGAACAGCAGTGTGTGTATGTTGGCCGTGAACCAAGAGGGAATAAAAGTAAGAGTGAGAGGCAGCATGGTTGGCATAAGGTTCAGAATGGTCGCAGTAGTGGTCACCTGAATGGTAGGAATAGCAGTAGACCTAGAGTGAATGAGCCTAGGTGTCTGAGGTGCAAGAAAGTTGGGCACATGAGGGCTGACTGTCGCTGGTCACAAGGAAGTTGCTTTGGCTGTGGGCAAATGGGGCATATGATAAAAGATCGTGGTCGTGCGAGAGAAAGAGTGTGTTATGGATGTGAAAGAATGGGCCACTTGGCACGAGATTGCAGGGAAGGTGGTCGAGTGAATATGAGTGGACCTGGAGTGTGTGTATTTTTGGGCAGATAGGGCATTATGCCAGGATGTGTGCCAGTCCAAGAACTACCGGTGGTAAATGTGGAATGGTAGGTCATGCCATAAGGTTGTGTAGGACTGGCTGGTGATAGATGCGTGATAGAAAGAATGAATGGGAATGATGCAAGTAATCAAGATGGTAAGACTCAGGGAATGAGAGTGTTCCTTTTGGTGAATTCTTGAGAGTGCAAGTGATGAATGTGAGAGAAGGATTGTCAAATTGTGGAGTGAATTGGGGTCAGAGAGTGAATAGGTGTATGTGTGTTAAAGTTAAGTGTGGAGAAATATCATTTGACTAGATTATGTAAGCAGGATGTGTCGATTGTGGCGAGGTTTAGAGAGTGTGTTGATTGCAGGTGTCCAAATGAATGAGGATGAATTTTGTGTAGTAGAAGGTGTTATTAGGTTATAAGTTTTTGAGAGGGAATGGTATCGTGATTCACCTTGATGTAGAGATGATTGAATGTAAGAAGAATGGAAATTTGAAGTATCAATGGTATGTGGATCCAGATGGAAGTGTGAGAGTGAATATCATGAAAGGTCTGGAGGTAAATGCGATTGAGCGTGTGCCTGTGAAGTAGAATGAAACATTGAGTATAAGGATTGGATGGAATTCTGATTTTTATGTTAAGATAAGTGAGAATGATAGGAATATTTATGTCTTGGATGGTAGTACTGCAAACTATTAATTGAGGCGAGTTGTGCATGTGCTTGAAGGTGTAATTGATATGAAAGATCTGCGAAGGAAGAGTTTGAGAGGTGTGCAAGTGGGAGATAAATTGGGTGTGTTAAATACAGTGGGAAATTTGGAGAATGACACGCATGTGGTGAATGCAAGTGTGTTTTTCATGAATGTAATGTCTGATGTTTGCAAGTATGAAGATTTGATTGAGTAAGTGAAGTTGGAAGAAAAGTTGAGTGAATGTGAAAAGCAAAAAGTTTACAGGATGTTGTGGAATAGGAGAGGTGCCTTGAGTCAAGGGGCTGAGGACTTTGGCAACACTCGCTTGCCTGAGTTCAGAATAATTTTGAGCGACGATACGCCAATTTATCAAAGGCTTTGTCATTTCTTTCTCCCCGTGGCTCAAGAGATCGAAGAACATTATGATGAATTAGAGAGAATTGGTGTAATTGAGCCGAGTGTGAGTGCCTGGAATAGTCCGAGTGTACCTGTACAAAAGCCAGATGGACAGTTGCAACTGTGTATTGACTATAGAAGCGTGAATGAACAAACATTGAAAGACAAGTTTCCTATGAGTGTTGTGTCTGAGTGTGTGTATGCTATGTATGGAATGAAAGTATTTTCTAAGATGGATCTGGTACATGGTTACTACCAGATGCTTGTGGCTGTTATGGCATTCTCAACCTCAAAGTGCCATTATTAGTTTAGAAACCTGAGTTTTGGGTTGGCGAACGCCCTGGCTGCTTTTCAGCGCGCTATGAATGTAGAGTTGAGTGGTTTTCCGTGTAAGAATGTACACATGTTTTTTGGATGAAAATATTTTGTTGATGAGTGAGAACATGGAAGAACATATGACATTGGTGAATGATGTTTTAAGAAAGTTGGACCCGAGTGAGGTCAAAGTGAAGTTGTCTAAATGTGTGTGGTTTGCTAGTGAAGTTGAGTTTTGGGGAGATAAGGTGAGTGCCGCTGGATTGCATAAATTGGAGAAGTTTGTGGAAAAGGTTAGGAATTTCCCTAAGCCTACCACAGTGAGAGAGCTAAATGGATTTCTTGGTTTGGTTGAGTTTGGAAGAAAGTTTATGAAAGATTGTTCATGTGTGATGAAACCATTATGTGTATGGACTGGAAAAAAGAAGAGTACTGCGATTAAGTGGAATGACTCTATGAATGCAGCGATGAGAAGTTAAAAGCAGAAGTTGCAAAAGATGTGGAACTTGCGTATCCAGCGTATGGAACAAATGCAAGAATGGTTCAAGTGTATATGGATGCAAGTGGTCATTTGATAGGTGGATGTTTGATGCAAGATCAGATGGAGAATGGGGTTGAAAGGAAGCAAGTAATTGCATATGTTTACAATGCATTTAGTGTGGCAGAATGTGCATATTTGATAATTGAAATAGAGTTGGCTGCATTAAGATTCTGTCTCAAGTCATTACGACCATTTCTGTATGGAGTACCGTTTGTAGTGAGAACAGGTCACCAGCCACTAGTGTATTTGCAGCGTATGAGGTTAGTTGATAGTAGGCTTGCAAGGACGATGGAAGATTTGAGTGATTTTGATTTTGTGGTTGAGTATTTGCCAGGTGAAAGGAATGTGATTGCTGATTTGATGTCATGTTTGCGATGTAGTTTAAATGAGAGTAAGAATGTAAGCATAAATCCTCCATATTTGTCAATGGGTGTAGTTGTTGGAAGAAAATGTAAAGGTGGAGGTGATTCTATGTTTGAAAGTGTGTTGTATGGCTTATGAGACTTGAATGATGGATTGCTTGAGAAGGTGCCAGAAAGTGTGAATGCGTTGCGAAAGGTGGTTATGGGAGAAGCGTGAAAAAGACAAGAGCAATTGAGAATGGAAAATTCAAGTAGGTTAAGAAAAGAGTTGAGAAGTATGTTCACCCCAGGAGTGATGACATCTCAGGAAGTGTTAGTGATAGTGAGTAAGCTGTTTGGTGTGAAAGTATATGTGCCTTATGGTGTGGAGAAGCCAGTGATGTATCGTGGTAAGGGTGTAGACAGAGAATGAGTGTGAGTTGCATCTGCAATGTTTGAATGGTGTGCATTATAATTGGTTGATTGAGAAGAAGAATTATGTAAGAAGAGAGATTGATGAAGTTTGCAAAGAAATTGTTCCTATTAAAAGATGAAGGTTTAGATGTTGCAGAAGTGTTTGTTGAATGTAATGTGTGAGCATGGAATTGAAGAAAGGGTGCATGTTACTTTGACTATGAATGGGAAGAGCTATTGTGGAATGATTGATACAGGTGCGCAAATTTCATGGGTGAATGCAAAAGTTGTGCATGATGCTGATAGTATAAGTTAGAATGTTTCTACAAAAGGTGTAACAGTTTCGATAAGTGGACTCGGAAGTGGACATATTATGGCATGGGAGGAAGTGAGTTTGTCTGTATGCATGAGGAAGTTGAATGATGTACTGCATGAATTTGTTGTGTTAAGTGAGAATGAGTTACCATATTGTTATCTGTTTGTGATTGATTTTCTGTGTAAGAATAGGATTTCAGTGGATGTATGTAATGAATGTTTAGTAAAAGATGGTGTAACAGTTGGGAATTTACAGAGTGAGCTTGTAAGCTCAACCGGATTTGTAGGAGTGGCAGGTATCGATTTAAGTGAAGAGCTGTTGACTGCTGAAAATATAGAGAGCATGCAAAGTCATGTCTAATGATGCGTGAATTGAAAGCTTGCGTGATGACTAGTGTTCCTGTGAATGAATGGAGTTGCATATTAAGAGAGTTTAGAAGGTTTGCTGGAAACTTTGTACTGTGCAAGGGTTTAGTGTATTTTGTTCAATGTATAGATAATGAGGATGTATATATTCCGGTGTTTTCTGTGTGTAGCATGATTGGAATGGTGAAGATTGTTAATGATATGTTTGGATGCATGGGTAAGACTAAATTGTGGAAATGTATGAAAGGATGTGTGTTTAGCCCCTTTTTGAGAAATATTTGCGTGGATATAGTAACTACGTGTGATGTGTACCAGAAGGGAAAGTATCAGAGAGTATGCTGCCCCACCAGTATTAAAGTTGAGTGTGAATGAACCCTTTGAAATGGTAGCGATTGATTGTGTGTCTTTTCCAAGGACTGCGAGAGGGTATGTAGGAATGGTTGTGATGGTGGATCTTAAGAGTAAATTTGCGTATGCTGCAACTGTGACAAATAAATCATCAGTGAATGTTACTAGAGTAGTGAGCAAGAGATGTTGCCCATGTGCAGGTGTAAGCCTGCACGAATGTTGAGTGACTATGGACCTGAGTTTGTGGGACGTGATTTTGAGGAGATGTTGAGTGAATGGGGGATAGATCATATGCGAACGATGCCGTATATGCGTAGTCGAATGGTTGGCTGAAAGAACGATAAGAACTTTGAGTGAGATGTTGAGATTGATGCTGAAAGATGGAAAAGAATGGGATGAATGTTTGGGAAGAGTGCTTTGGGCATATAACATCAAAGTGCATAAGGCAACTGAAATGTCACCATGTAAGTATTTGTTGAACTTTGAAAGAATGATTAGGTGACATATGGGATGTGGTGAAAGTGATTGTGAGTTGTAGAGAAAAGGGAATGAGAGTTTTGAGTTTTCTGTTGGTGATAAAGTACTAAAGGAGATTGAGACAAAAGGTAGACTGAATGTGGATAAGTTGAAAGAGAAATTTGAAGGTCCATTTGTAGTAAGAAAGGTTTGGTCAAATAGGGTAGATTATGTGATAGTTTGTGAAAGAGAGGATGGAAGTTTGGATGAGCGTAGAGCGCATCAATGTTAGTTGCGAAAGTGGCGTGAACTTCCTGAATATTTGGTGCAACACGGGTGAATGAATATCTGTCTAAAAGCATGGAAGACGTAAAAGGGTGGATGATATAGCTAGTGCTTTAGAGGGGAAGCAGTTAGTATTAGTTGAACATGGAAGGGGGAAGCGTAAGAGTGAATGGTTGAGAAAGGATGAATGGATGGAACAGTTTGGTGAGTGAGGTGGGAGAGTTTTCTGGATTTATGCAAGTTAGAGATGGAGTATATAATAGAGCGTATAGTATTTGTAAGTTTTCTTTGAATGAGTGTCTATGCTAGCGAGTATAAATGGAATAAGTGTGCAATTGGAGCAAGAGTCGATGAATGCTATGAAAGAATGGGAAGGTTTGATGGATCAAGTAGAGAGGTTGGTTGAGGATTTCAGTGAAATTGATCAGGAAATGTCAGATATGTGTGTGGATGAAGTACATAGAGAAGGGGCCATGGATAGACATGATGAAGAGACATTACAAGAGATGACAGAGACAGTTGATGGACCTGTGACTAGGAGGAGAGGCAGAGTGAAAGAGTATGACTGGGTGATGTCAAAAGCATTGTGAATGAATGCAATGTGTCTATAAAGATAGGGATTAAGACATGGTGAGGTGAGGCGGATTTAGCTGGGAGGGATGTAGTAGTGTGTTGGTGTCTGCCTTCCCTCGCCCGTCTCTAATCCCTTTCTCCTTTTTCAAGGTGTTTGGAATGAGGAGGATGCAGCGAAGTCACTCCGGGTGAGGGACTTGATGGATTTCTATCGAGTCCACCCTATTTATTCCTGTATCTTCCTCAGGCATAGGAATTTAAAAGTGTTTAAGTTAAAAGTTATTAAAGACTCTATACTTGTGGTTGATGCTCGGTAATTAAAGTGCCTGAGGTGATCAGAGAATAGCAGAGACAAATGGAAAGAGAATAGGTGAGTGTTACTCCGGTATGGAAGTGTGTTTGATGAGGAAGTTGCAATCCTGCTGCCACACCATCCTCTCATCCTCAGCAATCAGCTCTAGGTCATCAGTGTACAACTCAAATGGCATTCCTGTTCTAAAATTCTGTGACAGCACTTCCAGGACCATAACAAGAAGCAAGTAACTCAAAATGGATCACTGATGCACACAACTTTTATAGAGAAGTCATCACTCAATTCCCCATTTATCCTCACCTGGGTTGTTGAACCTTCATACATAGCCATGACCCCCCTAACCAACCACTCATTGATCCCTAATTTTCTCATTGCCTACCTAACCACATCTCTTGGTACCCTATCAAAAGCTTGTTCCAGGTCAGAAAAAATAGAATAAAACGCTCTTTTCCTAGCAATGTACTTCTCCTGGAGCTGTCTAACTATAAATAGAGGATCTGTGGTTTCTTTTCCATTCATGAACCCAAACTGCATGAAATCAAACTTTATCCTTTGACATACAAGTTGTAGACTTTAAGGATATCCTCTTTACTCTTGTTGCTAACATTCCTCTTAATGTATCCTAGCACCAAGTTTGCTCTATTTTTTGCCTCAATATATTGCCTGGAAAACTTCAATGACTTATCTACTACAAAGTATAAGTCCTTCTCATCCCCAACTAAATTCAGCCAATGCCTATCCATTTTATAGCTAAATTCCCTATTTTCCCTTTCCATGTAAATAACTTTGAATTTTTTTGAGGTTAAAAGTCATCTGCTACTACTGAGCCTAAATTAATCAATTATTTAAGTCACTCTGCATTTTAAAGCTACCCTCAACTTTTTGACTATAGCTGCTAATTTAGTATCAGCAAAAAATAACACTTTGCTATTTACAGCCTCCCCGGGATCTTTTATATAAACTGAATAAAAAAATTACCTAGAACTGATCCCTGAGGTATGCCACTGATAACATACCTCCACTGTAACCTCACCCCATTCAGTACAGATCTGTTTCCTGTCTTATAGTCATTCAACTATCCAATTCAATACTTTTCCACATATCCCATCCATTTTTAATTTGTGAATTTGTCCCCTGTGTGAAATGTTATCAAAAGCTTTGCTAAAATCTAAGTAAATTACATGTACACTCTTATTTTGTTACATAATCCATAAAATTTGTAAAAATAATCTACTTCTCTAAACCCATGCTGAGCATCATTTATTAGCCTACTAGTCTCTAGGTGGTCAGAAATTCATTTCTTATCTATCTGCTCAAGAACTTTACAAACTATAGAAGATAAGCTTACTGGTCTTCTTTACTTCCATTCTTTAAAAGGGGCACTACATTCGCTAAGGTCTAATCATTAGGTATTTCTCCAAACTCTTGTGATCTAGTATATATCTTCTCAAGAACTACTGCATAGTATCTGAACTTTCTTTGAGTAACCTATAATGGATGTCTGGGCCTAGTGCCTTACTAGTATTTAATTCCAAAATAAGCCCTCTAATTATTTCACTGTTCACATTAATGATATTCAACACTACTTCCATTGACCTACATAGAATTATCATCAATTAATCTATCTAGGTTCTCTTCTGTAAATACTCAAGGAAAATGATCATTGAGACCCTCTACTACTTCCTAATCAGATTCTTTCAAAACACCTTCATATCTAATAGGCCCTATTTTATCACTGTTTGATTTGTATAGATTCAAAAATAGCTAGAGAATTTTGTTGGATCTTTAATATTATTTTGAGCTAAATTAATTTGTCACCCTTTTGCTCTTCTTAATAATCTTATTTAGCTCCTTTTTAGTCAACCTATAATGATTTAAATTCTCCAAAGTATTTTCTCTCTGCAATCTTTGGTATGCTCTTTTCTTCTGAGAAATTTTCCTAGGTATCCCCGAATTCCACCACAATGTTTCCTATATTTCTTCCTAATAACCTTCATTGGGATACACTGCTACTAGACTATGTTTAATATAGTCTTAATAGTGTTCCACATCTCATATGTATTTTTTCCACTGAATTCTATATTCCACCTGATCTGATTTCTCAATTTGCTTAATTATTGTACTCGCCCGAATAAAAATTCGGAGTTTTCGTGGAGTTTGTTGATGTTCTACTTTCACTATTCCAAATTAAAATGAACCAAGTGATCATCATTTGGCACCCATTGTTGTCTTAGTAAAAGATAGAGTAAAAAAAGATTATCCTCAAAGCGGTTTATAAACTTACAACTTGCTTTCTCTCTTCCTATCATATTTTACAGGTACACAGAATTGAAATGAAAGTCACCAAGAATAACTGTACCTACTTCACATCTTTTACATATTTCCCTGATCATTAAGTCATATTTACAATCAGTCTGTTGGGTGGTCTGTAAAGGGCTCTCAAGTGTATTATCCTATTTTTTACTGACCCTAATACCTATCCACAGTGACTCAACTTCTCATTGCTTTATAGAATCATATAGATTTGAAGCAATGCTGTTTTTTATATAAATAATCAACCCACAACCATTCCTCTCTCTCCTTTGACTAGTGTACATATAACCATGTAGTTCAAATTCACTCACATTGTCATTAAATTTATTTTCATTAACTCATGCTTCTATTACACATATTGTATCTATATTTTCATCAATAATATAACTAAATAACTCATATTTCTTATTTCTAAGACTACGAGCATTAGTATAAAGACAACTCAACCCTCCTATCCCTAAAGCACCTCTTTTGCCTGTATACCTTCCACTCTATCTTCTCTGCATCTCTTTACTTTCTCTTGCCAAACCTATGCTCTTGTATTTCTATGACCACTATCAGTAACTAGTTTACTGCCTGCCAAGACCTAATGACATTATCTAACTCTTGCCACAACAAATTAACCCCAGCCCAGCTTAGATGGAGTCCATCCAATGCATACAATGCCTTAATCCCCCAAAAGCCATTCCATACATCTACAAATACTAGTCCTGACTCCTCTCACAGGCCTTTCACATACTCATTCAGTTCAATTGCATGAGAAAACCATTCCATCCAAACATCCAATCTCGGAAGCACACCTGAAGGAACACCTTTCACTCTACTTTCACTCATCCTTTCAACTAACATACACAAACCCACCTTCTTTACATCATTTATTCCCACAGGCATAATCACAACTGTATCCCTCTCACACCCAGACACCAGACTATCATACCTCTCAGACAAATCATTTATACCAGCACCCAGCAAACGAACTCTCAGTCCCTTCAATTTGCTCGCACTCAACTTCCTATCTAAATATCTAATCTGAGTCACCCATCACAAGCACCTCAGTCATCCCTTCTAGGCCTAATTTCACCCTCTCTCTTGTTCTCATTCAAACTATCACTTATTCTACTTTCTGCCACATACATCAGATAAATCATTTTCAACCACTCCTCTGTCAGGGCATCAAATCTGTTAGTCAACCTAACAGGTTCCATGTCCCTCTTACTCATACACCTAACCTGTTCTAACCTAGCCAATCTATCTATATTCAACCACCATTCATCTTCAATTACAGCAGTCACTTGTTTCTCTCCAGTTCCTAGGCAAGGCCTATCTTCCATCCTCCTGCTCCCAGCCACATTCTTCTTACTTACACTTGCATGCCTTCACACTTCAACCCCCAATCATTTAATCTCTTACATTCATCACACAACTGACTCACGGTGTGGTGGGGCAAATGTGAGTGTGTGTAAAAGGGCCATTCTCTCACCCCTTTTCTCAGTACCCTCTCCCTCCCTCTGTAAGAATGTGTGTGAATGGGAATGGGTTTGTTTTATTTTTGTTTAATTCATGTATAAAATGATTACCATGTTTTTCTTTCTTTCCAGGCGTTATTCTGGAAAGATAGGACTTAGTTTTGTATATCCTTATATTACAAACAAAGCATTATATCCTGGAAAGCTATATATTAATATTGTTAATAAATAAAGGCCAATAGTATAGCTTAATGAAGGAGGGCTTATAATAGCCACGCAAGCTTTTTAAGGTCATTATCTTCCATCAAGCGCATTGGCGCCACATTTGTTGTAAGTCCTAGGCATTTTGCTCGCTCGAGTGGCAGGTGGCTGGACATCTCCCCATCCTCTTTGAATAAAGTGAGGCCTTGTTTGTTGTTTATATATTGACTGTTGTAGTCAGGATTTTTTTTTGGTTGTTTGATTTTTCATGTTTATTAGGATAGATTAAATAGTATTCATATATATAGGATTTTCTTTTTGTATTTTTTGGTGAAAAGTAAGATCTCCAATATAATCGCCCCTCTCTATTGTAGATATTTTGTGCATATTTACCCATATTTTTTTGTAAATATTGTATTTTTTTGTTAGTAAAGGACTGTACATACAATCCGTTTCATTCTCCTTCGATTTCTCACGTCCGAATTAGTATAGGGAGCGGGTTGGATCGATTGGGGTTAGTCTAATTTTTTTTCGGCCCGCTACATTTGGCGCCCGAATAGGGACGTGAGACTTCGAAACTGGGAGCGTGACTGGATTGGATTGCAGTCCATACCCAATTAGTGTGACAAGTAGTTTGATTGATTTTTCCCTCCTCCTATCTTTTTACTAACTTGGGAACAATGGCTGTAGCGGAAACATTGAATGAAGAAGTAGTGCGATTGAGACTGGAGTTGAGAAAGAAAGAAGAGGAGTGTGAAATGTTACGGGGAATGATGGAGGGAATGGAGAATAAAATAAAAGGGATGAATGAAAAGACTGATAGGATGAAGAAGGAAATGGGAGACCGACAGGATCAGACGGACCGACGGATGCAGGACCTGTATGACATGATGAAGGGGTCAGGACCGGCCCTAGGACCCTCGACCTTGACCCCTGCTCCGACTGAAGGGGATAAGACCAATGGGATCAATGGGAGTGTGTGCGAGTCTAGAGAGGATAGGGTGATTATGAGTGATAGGAAGGACGGAGAATGGAAGAGTTGAATGCAAGAGAAGAAGGAAGAGTGGTGCAAAGGGTAAGGATAGGAAGGTAAGAGGCAAGAGTGTGGACTCATTGTACTCGGATGAAGGAGAGAGTGATGGTATGATTGATATGAGTGAGAGTGAAGGCAGCTCAAGTGAGAGTGAAGTGAATGTGGGAAAGGGTATTTTGATAAGGGAAGTGCCAAAGATAGATAGATTTAGGTTACATGGTGGGAAAAGTGTGGAAAAATTCTTCGGGGAATTTGAGCGATATTGTAAGCTCAAGTACCCGGAGAATAAGGGATACTGGATGAATGTTTTGGGGGAATGTTTGGAGGGAAAAGTATTGGAGTTTTTCTGCGTGATTACAAGTGAGGGGGAACCAAGGTACGATGTGGTGAAGAAGCGGATGAATGGACAGGTGAAACGAATGAAAGAGTGTGAAGTATAAAAGGGTAAATGAATTTGAGAAGGCTCGAATGGGGAAGAGTGAAAGTGTGAATATGTATGCACATAGGCTTGAGAGTATGGCAAGAACGAGGTATGGTGATGATGATGTAAATGAATGTAAACCACTCATGAGGAAGTTTTTGGACACGATCCCACGAAAGGTGAGTGAATGGCTGGGTGGAAAGAGAAAGGAGAGAGTGAGACTGACAGGTAAACGGTTGATGTGGGAGGATGTGTTGGAACTGTTAGAAGATGGACGATTTGATGATGAAAGCGATCTAGAAGAGGATGGATGGTACAGTGTGAATGTTGGGGGTAAGAAGCCCAGGAGCTTTCATCCACCCCAGCAGTTTGTCAGCTACAGGGATGCCCTGAAGGCTGCACCAGCTGGAGTGATGTCAAACTTCCTGGGCCGGCAGAATGGATGGGCAAATGGAGGGTGGTCGAATGGAAGGGGGCAGATGAATTTCAAGCGTGGGAACGGATATATGAGAGAGAAACCGAGGTATGTCCCAGCAAATGAGAGACCGAATGGTGTGAGAAAGATTGTGGAATGTCGTCGGTGTGGAAGGAAAGGTCATATGTTGGCAGAATGTAGGTGGACATCTGGTGCATGTTTTGGGTGTGGTAAGAAAGGGCATATGATAAAGGATTGCAGGAAAGTGTGAAAGAGTGCTTCGAGTGTAAAGAAATAGGCCATTTGAAGAAAGATTGTCCGAGGTTGAATGGTGGAGCAAATGCTGGGGAAAGTATGAAATATGCATGTGGTAATTGTGGAAAGGCTGGTCATTATGCAAGGATGTGTCGTGACCAGACGAATGTATGTAGCTATTGTGCGATGGAAGGACATTCAAGTGAAAAGTGTTGGATTAGACTGAGAGCGCAAGGTGTGAATGGAAAGTCTGAAGCAGGAAACTGAATGGTAAGAGGGTACCTGCTGAAGTATCTTCTGGGTGCATGAGTGTGAGTAATGTGTTGGTAAGTCTGTCTAGTGTGAAAGTGCTGTCTGGTAGGAAGTATGAGTGTCTGAGTGTGAAGGTGGAGTTGAATGGAATTGAGTGTTTGGCTTTAATAGATTCTGGATGCAAGGCGAGCTTGGTGTATAAAGATGTGTATGACAAGTTTAGCGAAAAAGCCCTCCTGTCTGAGTGCAAGGGTAGTTTAGTAGGTATTGGTAATAGGAGAGTGCCTGTGATTGGAATGATAAGGTCACCTGTTCGAATGCATGGTATGATGATGAATGAATGTGAATTTTCTGTGATTGATAAGGTGAGTAGTGAGTATGGTGTGATTTTGGGCTATGATTTTATGAAAATGAATCGTATGGTTGTGCATCCTGCGAGTGATCAGATTGAGAGAAAGATTGGTAAAAATGGGGTGTATAAGTTGTATGTAGGGAAAGATCGTAGCATTTTGAGGAGTGTGTTTACTGGTATTGAGGTGACTGCTATGGAGAGTGTAAGGCTTGTGAAGGGTGAAAGGGTGTCTGTTAGAGTGAGTTGGAGTAAGGATGTTAGTTTGAATGTGAGTGAGAACACTGTGATATTGGATGGAAAGGATGTGTGTTATAAGGTAAGGCGTGTTGCTTGTGTGTTTGATGGCTTGATGAGAATGAATGATCCTTTTGTATGTGTGCAGGCAGACCCCAGTGTGAAAGGGCAGGTGAGGGGAATCCAAGTCGGAGATGTACTGGGCCACCTCTCCACTGTCAATGAGGTAGGTATGGATGATAGTACGGATATCAGGGTGAATGTTGCGAATGAAAAGACATGTGAATGGATGTATAATGACGAAGGTCATGGTGAAGTTGGATGGATGTTTGACTGAGTATGAAAGAGAGGATGTGTATCGAACAAAAGGGAGCCCTCAATAAGGGTGATCTGGATTTCGGGGTTGCAAAGCTCCCGGAATTCAAGATTGTCCTGCAGGATGACTCCCCAATCTATCAGCGGCCGAGGCATTTCCCACATCCGGTTGCTGAAGAGATTGAGGAGCAGTGTTTGGAATTGGAGCAATTGGGGGTGATTGAGGAGAGTGAGAGTGCATGGAATAGTCCAATTGTACCTGTACGTAAGCCGGATGAAAGATTGCGTCTGTGTGTGGATTATCGAAAGGTGAATGAAAGGACTGTGAAAGAAAGGTTTCCGATGTGTGTGGTATCTGAGTGTGTGTATAGTATGCATGGGATGGAGTGGTTTACGAAGCTGGATCTGGTATGGGGGTATTACCAGATGCCCATTGCTGAGGAGAGCCGGCCAGTAACTGCCTTCTCTTCCTCAAAGAGGCATTACCAGTTCCGGAACCTCAGCTTTGGGTTGGCTAATGCTCCCGGAGCCTTCCAGCGGGCAATGAATGTTGTGTTGAGTAAGTTTGCGAGTAAGAATGTGATTGCGTTTATAGATGATATTTTGATTATGACTGAGACTTTTGAGGAGCATATGAGATTGGTGAATGATGTGTTGAGAACATTGGAGAGTGTTGGTGTGAAGGTGAAAGTGGCGAAGTGTGAATGGTTTGCGAAAGAAGTGGAATTCCTTGGGCATATGGTGAGTGAGAATGGATTGCGTAAATCATCGAAGTATGTTGAGAAGGTGCGAATGTTTCCTAAACCGGTGACTGTGAAGCAACTGAAGTTATTTTTGGGTTTGATTGAGTTCCAGCGAAAGTTTATACGTGATTGTTCTGGTGTGAGTAAGCCTCTGACTGAGTGGATGGGCAAGAAAGGTAGTACGGTTGTCAAGTGGAATGATAAGATGAATGAGGCGTATGAGAGACTGAAGGAGGCAGCGGCTGAAGATGTTGAATTAGCTTACCCAGATTATAGTGTAAATGCTAAAATGCTTGAATTGTATACAGATGCGAGTGGGTAGTGTATGGGAGGTTTTCTGATGCAAGAGCAGCGTTTGAATGGAGAGAATGTCAGGCGAATAATTGGGTATGTATCCAAGGCTATGAATGTTGCAGAACGAAAGTATTCGACTGTGGAACGAGAGCTGGCTGCGATAAGATATTGTTTGAAAGTGTTGCGTCCATTTTTGTATGGTGTGAGGTTTGTGATAAAAAACGATCATCAACCTCTTGTGTATCTGCAGCGTATGAAGTGGGCTGATAGTAGGATTGCAAGGACTTTGGAAGATTTGAGTGACTTTGACTATGTGATTGAGTATGTGCCTGGTGAACGGAATGGAGTGGCTGATTTGATGTCAAGGTATCCTGGTACGAATGATGAAAATGTGTGTGGAGTGAGTGATCCTGAGTATTTGCCGAAAGGAATTATGAATGGAAAAGAGAGTAAGGGTGGTGGTGATTCCTTGTTTGAGAGTGTATGGAATGGTTTGCAAGATTTGAAGAGTGATGGAGT
The DNA here is from genome assembly GCA_963969495.1 of Ceratothoa steindachneri. Lineage (NCBI taxonomy): Eukaryota > Metazoa > Arthropoda > Malacostraca > Isopoda > Cymothoidae > Ceratothoa > Ceratothoa steindachneri. The sequence continues at coordinate 88,772,514 of OZ018333.1, forward strand.
AGATGTGAGAGTGCCCGATAGTGTAGATGATTTAAGGAAGGAGGTAATGAATGAAGTGTGTAGTAAGCCTGAAACCATTGGTATGGCAAAGGTGCGGAACTTCATGAAAGAATTGAGAGCGATGTGTATGCAAGGGGTCCCGCCATTTCAGGAAGTGTTGATTGTAGTGAGTCGTTTGTATGGAGTGATTGTTTATGTGCACTTTGGTGGTGAGAGGCCGATTGTGTACAAGGATGAGAAGATGAAGGGTTTGAATCCTAATGTGGTACATCTGCAATGTTTGAGCGGTGTGCACTACAATTGGGTGATTGAAAAGTGTTCATATATAAGAGAGAAGAATGATTGTCTGGATGAAGATGAGTGTGTGTTGAGTGATGATATGGGAGTTAATGACAGTGTGGATATCAGTGCTGATGTTGGAGTGCTTGTTCCTTCGGTGTATTGCGATCATGGTGGACCTAATATGATGGAAGCGAGAGTGAAAGTTGGTGAAAGGTTGTTCTGTGGTTTGATTGATACTGGAGTGCAGGTGTCTTTAGTGAATGAGAAGATTCTGAGTAAGTATGATGAGTTTAGATGTTGCGAGCATAAACCTGTGAAGTTACGGATAAGTGGATTAGGGAATGGCATGATAGTGGCATGGGAACAGGTTAGTCTGAAAGTGAGTTTGGGTAATGGTGTGAATGTGAAGCATGACTTTGTGATTCTGAAAGGTGAGCAAATGCCTTGTTGTTTCTTGCTTGGTGTAGACTTTATGAGATTAAATGATTTGTCTTTGGATGCTGATAAGGATTGTCTTATGAAAGGTGAATGTGAGGTGATGAAGTTGAATGAGTGTGCAAAGAATGTTGTCAAGTTTTGCGGTATGATTGAGTTGGTCATGGATGATGAGAATGAGATTTTAAGTGATGATGATATTCTAGAGATGCAAGAGATGTGTCCTTTTGTTAGTGAGTTGAAGAGGTGTGTAATGATGCGTGTTGATTTGAATGAATGGCCAGAGTGTTTAAGTGATTTTAAAAGGTATGCTAAGGATTTTGTTGTTTGTATGGATGTTGTATATTTTGTGAGGCATGTGAAGGGTGGTGATGATATGTATGTACCTGTGATGTCCTTAGTTGGTATGATTGGTCTGGTGAAGGTTGTGCATGATAATTATGGGCATATGGGTAAATTTAAGCTGTGGGAGTGTATGAAGGAGCGTGTGTTCCATCCGTTTCTGAGAACTGTTGTGAATGATGTTGCAACTACGTGTGAAAGGTGTCAGAAGCGAAAGGTGCAAGGTGTGCAAGTGAAACCACCGATATTGAAAGTTGATGGGAAAGAACCCTTTGAATTGGTAGTGATTGATTGTGTGTCTTTGCCGCGTACGAGTGCTGGGAATGTTGGTATAGTTGTGATGGTTGACCATAAAAGTAAGTTTGTGTATGCAGCGCCTGTGAGAGATAAAAGGAGTGTGACTGTTGCGTGTGTGGTTGAGCAGTTGTTTTTTCCTATGTGTGTATGGAAGCCTAGAAGATGTCTGAGTGATAATGGTCCTGAATTTGTAGGGGAAGTGTTTGAGCAAATGTTGAGAGAGAATGGTGAGGAGCATGTGAGAACAACTCCGTATGTACCGTCTTCAAATGGATTGGCTGAACGGACTATAAGAACCTTGTGTGAGATGTTGAGAATGATGAGTACGACAGTGAATGACTGGGATGTGTGTCTGGGGAGAGTGTTGTGGGCATATAATTCAACTGTGCATAGTGCAACTGGAATGTCCCCATGTCAGTTTGTGATGAATTTTGAAAGGCGAGTGAAAGATAGGTTTCGTTTGAGTGAAAGTGAGCAGAGTGTATGGCGTGAGGCGCATGAAAGGTTCCGTTCATTTGAATTAGGTACGAAAGTATTGAAAGTGAAAGAAGTGAAGGGTAGGTTGAATGTATCAAAGATGAGTGAGAAGTTTGATGGACCTTATAGAGTTGTGAGAGTTTGGGAAAATGGGGTAACGTATGTTTTGGAGAGTTTGAATGACGGCATGACTGAGAGAGTGCGGGCTCATCAGAGTCAGTTAAGGAGATGGAGAGAACCTCCTGACTACCTGGTGAGCCATCCGGTGTATGGACTGTGTAGAGAGAGAGGTAAAGTGCATGATGATGAGATTGAATGTGATAGTATGGATCTGTCTGGGAAAGAGCTAGTCTTAGTCTCGAGGAGTAGAAAGCGTACAAAGAAGAGTGAAAGGAAGAATGCAAGTACGAATGAAAGTAAGTCTGAGCAGAGTGTTTCTGGTATGGGGGATCTTGAAAGGGAGATTGAGTTTTTGCGTAAACAGGTGAGTGATTTGGCTGGTATAAGTAGACGAGTGAGTGAGCTGCCTGTGCCTGATTTTTCTGGTTTTGGGAACAGTATGAATGATAGTGTGTTTGGGCAGAATGAACCTAGTGTGGCTGATTTTTCGGGTTTTATGAATGGTAATAGTAGGGGTGAGTTTGATGTAGTGAATGATGAAGTGGCTGATTTTTCAGGTTTCTGGTGGGAACCAGTCGAAGGGGTTTCTGGTATGCCTGTTGAAAATACAGGGGATGTGAGTGACCTGTCTGTTTTGCAAGAATGTACCTTGAGTTGGATGAGAGCTGTGAGTGAGGAGCTGATGAATGGGGGTATGAAGAGTGAGGGTTCTGAACGGAAGAGTATGAAAGAATTCTGTCGTGAGATGGGAGAACTGGTAATGAGGGCTAAGAGTATGGTTGATGAGATGATCAATAGTGACGATGAGACTGACAGGACGACTGACGAACAACCCCGACTAATTGCTACGCGTAGCCAGGGACCAGTAGAAGAGTGTGAATGGGTGCAGAAGGGTGCGATTGAGCACAAGTGGTACCGTGGAGAGTGATTGAAAGGGTTTAGTGAGTGGCTGGTCGAATGGCTTAAGGAAGGAGGGGTGTGGTGGGGCGAATGTGAGTGTGTGTAAAAGGGCCATTCTCCCACCCCTTTTCTCAGTACCCTCTCCCTCCCTCTGTAAGAATGTGTGTGAATGGGAATGGGTTTGTTTTATTTTTGTTTAATTCATGTATAAAATGATTACCATGTTTTTCTTTCTTTCCAGGCGTTATTCTGGAAAGATAGGACTTAGTTTTGTATATCCTTATATTACAAACAAAGCGTTATATCCTGGAAAGCTATATATTATTATTGTTAATAAATAAAGGCCAATAGTATAGCTTAATGAAGGAGGGCTTATAATAGCCACGCAAGCTTTTTAAGGTCATTATCTTCCATCAAGCGCATTGGCGCCACATTTGTTGTAAGTCCTAGGCATTTTGCTCGCTCGAGTGGCAGGTGGCTGGACATCTCCCCATCCTCTTTGAATAAAGTGAGGCCTTGTTTGTTGTTTATATATTGACTGTTGTAGTCAGGATTTTTTTTGGTTGTTTGATTTTTCATGTTTATTAGGATAGATTAAATAGTATTCATATATATAGGATTTTCTTTTTATATTTTTTGGTGAAAAGTAAGATCTCCAATATAATCGCCCCTCTCTATTGTAGATATTTTGTGCATATTTACCCATATTTTTTTGTAAATATTGTATTTTTTTGTTAGTAAAGGACTGTACATACAATCCGTTTCATTCTCCTTCGATTTCTCACGTCCGAATTAGTATAGGGAGTGGGTTGGATCGATTGGGGTTAGTCTAATTTTTTTTCGGCCCGCTACAACCTCCTCTATTAAAGCCACATTTGCATGAATCACACTATACAAAAGGCATTCAGCTACATTTGCTCTTCTTTCAACACCACAAAAATCACACAATAACATACTTACATCAAATGGCATACTAACTTCATCTAAAGCAACAGCCAGAGTGAGAAAATTTTTCAAAACCCTTTAATTAAGCAATCAAGAAAAGTGCAAATAAAAGGGGGAGAAAGTTAGGCCACTCTGAAACAAACAAATGGGAGCTATTTCACAATTTAATTTTAGATATAATTAAAAATTCTTTGACTATTTTGTGTAACACTCAATATGATACACAATGTGATTTCCCAAACTTAAATATATTATACCAAAAGAAACAGAAGTCACTGAATAGAGTACTCGCTGAGAACATGTCCATTTACTAGCGCTGCCATTTGTTATCCTTCAACTAAACATGAACAGTATAAGCAACAAAGAAATAGACTCAACGAATTCCTATCCATGACAACATATGTATATCTAAATCATCCAGGAATCAACATCAAACAAATAAAAAGGTACCACATTACAGGCACATCTCTTCCTAACCAAGATGTAATGGAAATACAAATTATTGGTTAAATTTAAGAAAATGTCTGCCCTCAATTTTCGTGAGCGCTTTGTATAAATATCCATATTTTTGAAAAATATACAAATACTATATAGAGTATATCAAAGATATACTCTATATAGCACTTTCACTAGCCTCTTGGCTAGTATAGCGGTTAGCATGCTTACCTGGCAAACAATGAATTGGCAGTTTGAATCTCAGTCCAGATTCTTTTTAAGCTGACACTATTTAATAGGAGGGTTACCTCTGTGACTGGGCATCACGGTGGAGAGTTAGAACTTGCTCTTGCTAACATCTGCCTGATAAGCAGCAACAAAGCAGCTTCATAGGACTGAAACCAACAAACTTTAACTTTAAAATAGATTGGTCATCATCTTGGGACGCACACTGTTATATCATTTTGAAGGCCAAATACACTTTCTTCAGAATTAAAATCTAACAAAATTTCATATTAATCAATTTTAAGGAAAACTTGATTGATTTAAATAGCATTCAGGGATGAGTCTTATATGTCTGAAGTCAAGCAACGTGGTATAAGAACTAGAGGCATACTGACATCAGTCAAGTGGCTTTGAATTCAAATCTAATGATAGGCTTTCAAATTAGGAATACTACGAGTTTATTTGAAAATAGTGGTGGTTAAAACCACAACAATTAAAGAGGTATGGATTGAAGCCTCCCATTAAGGAATTGCCCTAAAAATTATATATAAGACAATATGCGATTGCAAGAACCAAACAAAATAAAATCCTTTTTGTAATTTGCCTGGGAAAAAAACTGTCTCTAAATTAAAAGCACTTTTGTTTAAGCAAAAATATATATGAATTATCAAGAGAAATTGAGGGTGGGCATTTTCTGAAATTTAAATTATCTAATCAAGCATAGGATGAGAGAACCCAACTTTCATGAATCTGCATCTACCTCCTCCTCTATCCTGCTTACAAAGTTGCACGGATGCGGGGTCCGAGATTGCGGTCCCATTCTCAGGGAGAACGGGAGGGGGGTCCTGCGAGAACTTGCCCCGAATCCTTTTGACTCACTTCCACACCTCTACCAATGGGATCTTCCCATTAAGTGGAGACACATATGCCAGCCAAGAAGAGCAGGGGGCGTGCTTCAAAATATACCGGAACCTAGCCCTAGCCCAACGAAATTTACCGACAATGAAACCGTTCGGGCGGCGCTTATAGCACATGTAGGCATAACGCTTCTGTATGAGGGCCGTCTCACACTCGGTCGACCACCATGGGAGTGGTCGGCGTGCAAAGCGGCCAGACATTCTAGGAATAGTAGTCAGGCCCCTGGCGATGAGATTGCCGGAGAAGAACTCAACGGCCTCATCTACCGACCTAAACTCCTCGACTGAGATAGAGAATTCAGTCATTTCCTGAAATGCAGGCAATTGCGCCCGAGCCAAGCACCACCGAGGTGGGCTCTCAGGCGGCAGTGGCATTGAAATTTTTATTTTTTTTTTTAATTTTACAGAGCCCATCTGGCAACTGCCCACTTGGGCATAAGTCGCTCAAAAACACGACAGCCTGGAACTAGGCTACTTTAAAATAAAAATATGAAAACATAACAATGATTTTAATTGGAAAAACTTAACCAAGAAGCAATCTCCGGCAGCGGGGGGAGGTCTCCCTCCCCCGGTGCAGAAAACAACAACAAAAAGAACCTTAAATAAAGGGGAGAAGCCCGGCATCCCCCCAAAAGTCAACAAGTCAATGTGCACGAATCCGTCCCGAGCACAAGGGACAGGCAGTAGCGACCCCGCACATCCCGGTACTGGGACAGGTATCGTGAACGAAGATCACCCAGACTGGGACATTCGACAAGAATGTGGCAAACAGTATGGGGAACGACGCAGTCGTCGCAATAGGGCGCTGGCGAGCGCTGCATCAGATAGCGATGCGTAACACGAGTGTGTCCGATAAGGAGACGACAGAAAGCGACCGGAAGCCGTCGCGGCATTGGGGGATAAGTCCATGGGAACGGTCGCGGCGCAATAGCACGCAACTTTAAGTTCCCTTCGACTGTCTCCCATCTTCTTTGCCAAGCAGTCTGAAGAGCTGCCCGGATTCCTGCCATGTAGTCGGTGTGAGGAAGAGCGAAACGCTGGTCCGGTCGCAGAGTCCTCACGGACTCTTTGGCGCCCTCATTCCCCGCAATTCCTACATGTCCAGGAACCCAGCAGAAGATAATCTCATAATCCGCCCGGCTCGCCAAAACCAGGACGTCACGGATATCACGAACCAGGGGATGCGGAGATTCCAATGCCCCGAGAGCACTCAGGGCGCTTTGTGAGTCGCTATAGATCACAATCCGGTCTCCGAACCGGGCACGTCGCGTAATCTCCCGTACCGAGTGGTGTATTGCCACCAGCTCGGCCGTGAAGACAGACGAAGCGCCTGGTAGAGCCCTGCTGCCTTCAAACAGAGGGGATACGGCGTGGAAACCAACGCCCTCTTGGAACTTGGAGCAATCCGTATACACTGGCACGGTTCCAGCATGACATGATGTGTGCTCCAAAAAGGTCGAATGCAATACTCCCGGCGCCGTAAACGCTTTGGGATCAGAGGCGTGTCGACAAATAGCTAAATGTGGTACCCTCTAGGGTGGCGTTCTGGGCAGAACCAGGGGCACCACCGGCCCGAGAGCTATATCTAGCTCTCGAAGGAGTTTTCTGGCCCTAAACCCCAAGGGCTTAGGGTATGACTGTCGTCTCTCGGCGGCATAGGCATCATTGAGATCAGCTGTGGATGTAGTGAGAGCTGTTAGCGACTGAGGGAGGCGCCGGGCTCTCGCGTACAGGCGAGTGATGTACTACACGCGGCGCAGAGCGAGCGAGTGTCATCTCCCCTCATCGACCAACAGGCTCTCAATGAAAGAAGTGCGGAAGGCAACGGTCGCAAGGCGAAGGCCAGTGTGGTGGATCGAATCCACCTTCCGCAATAAACGGTCGGCTGCGGATGCATAAAATTCGCATCCGTAGTCGAGCTTCGAACGAACAAAGGATCAATAAAAAAGTAGGGCAGTAGCCCTATCAGCCCACCAAGAACTGAACGTCATGGAACGGAGAATGTCCATGGCGCGGGTACAAGAGACCCTAAAGCTGTGAATATGAGCCTCCCAGGTGAGGCGTCGGTCGAATACAAGACCAAGGAAACGGTGCGACTCAACCACATCCAGGCGCACCCTATTAAGAAACAAATCTGGGTCGTGGTGAAGCCGTGGATGGCGGCAGAAATGCACCAGCTTAGTCTTGGCCAAAGAAAACCGAAACCTGTGCGCTTCGGCATAGCGAGAGACGCGGTTTAATGCCTGTTGGAGTCGACGCTCCAGAGTTGGCATCTGGGCCGCGCCAAAAGAGATCGAAAGGTCGTCCACGTAGAGCGTAGCGAGAACATCTTCCGGCAGCCTCGAGGTGATGCCGTTGATGCTCAGGGCAAAGAGTGCGACACTGAGGACACTTCCCTGCGGGACACCCTCTTCCTGCTCCTTTGGGCCGGAGAGGGCTCCCCCCACCCGTACGCAGAATCGACGATCTCGCAAAAACTCAGGTATAAACATTGGGAGGCGTCCCCTCGCCCCCATTGTGTGGAGAGTCTCCATGATACCGCATCGCCATGCGGTATCATAGGCCTTCTCCCGAACGAAAAACACCGTGGCGTAGTGCTGTCTACGAAGGAAAGCCTCGCAGACGGCATTTTCCAGTCGGAGCAGAGCATCCGACGTGGAGTGGAACTTGCGGAAGCCGCACTGTGCAGAAGACAGATGGCCTCCACTGTCCAGGAAAAAGGCTAGTCTAACATTTACCAATTTCTCCATCAACTTGCACACGCAAGAGGTTAGAGAGATTGGGCGGAAACCGGTCGGAGTAGAGTGATCTCTCCCCGGTTTGCGAAAGGCAAGCACAGTAGCGATTCACCAGGAGTCTGGGAGAAGACCCTCCACCCAGATCCTGTTCAACAAATCTAACAGAAACGCCATGCCTCGTTCACTCAGGTGTCGAAGCATGGCGTACGGGACATCGTCCGGACCATGGGCGGTGTCCACGCACGAAGCGCAACTCATTCACAGTAAACTTGTCGTTGAAGGTTTATCCGCCTCTGGAGGTAAAGTCCAGTCGGCGGCCTTCGGCGACATAACGACGTGCATTAAATGCTGGCGGAGCAGACCCGGCTAGAGAATGCGGAAAAGGCAGTCGCTAAGGATTCCGCCAAGGACGCGGGGTCAGAGATTGCGGTCCTATTATCCTGGAGAACGGGAGGGGGGTCCTGCGAGAACTTGCTCCGAATCCTTTTCACTCGCTTCACAACCTCAGCTAAAGGGGTCTTCCCGTTAAGTGAAGACACGTATGCCCGACAAGAAGAAGGGCGGACGTGCTTCGAGATATACCAGAACCTAGCCCTAGCCAAACGAAATTCAGCGACAGTGAAATCGTTCGGGCGGCGATTATAGCGCATGTAGGCATAACGCTTCTGTTTGAGGGCCGTCTCACACTTGGCCGACCACCATGGAAGTGGTCGGCGTGCAAAACGGCCAGACGTCCTAGGAATAGTAGTCAGGCTCACGGCGATGAGGTTGCTGGAGAAGAACTCAACGGCCTCATCCACCGACCTAAACTCCTCGACTGAGATAGAGAATTCAGTCATTTCCTGAAATGCAGGCCACCGCGCTCGCGCCAAGCACCACCGAGGTGGGCTCTCAGGCGGCAGTTGCCCTGAAAATGATATTTGAATGAAAAATTGATCACTAACATGGAGGTCATCGACTACCCCCAAATCAAAATCAGGCTGTGCATCCGAAGAGCAAAAAGATAGGTCAAGGCAAGAAAATGAAGCGGTTCTCGGACAGTGATGAGTAAACTCATCCACGTTTAGGACACCCATCTCAAGCTCTTAGATCAGATCGGCAAGGACTTGTCCCCTGGGATTTATTGAGTAATCTCCCCAGAGAGGATGCCTGCCATTCAGATCTCCCAGCAAGAGAAAGGGCCTCGGTAACGGTGCCACAACGCGGCGCAAGTCCCCGCGTCGAAGTCAGCTGACGGTGGAATGTACGCAGAAATGAAGGTATACCTCCTATCCAGGTGCAGCTGCACAGCCACTGCCTGAAAGGAGGTATCTAAAGAGAAAGGAAGAACGGAGACATCATGCCGGGTGTAAACCGCGCATCCCCCAGCCCGGCCATCCCGTGGTGGTAGGGTCGCAAATCCCTAATATCCCGGGAGGGCGGGCAGGGGGCACGCGCCTAGCATGGTCTCCTGCAGAAAGATAGCTAACGGGGAGCGGGACGAGACGAGCCTCCGCAGCTCCTCCCAGTTGGCCGGAGTTCACGGCAATTCCATTGAAGGAATATGCCCACCAGGCCTAGCTCAGAGGAAACGCGGGGGCCCTCCTCAAACTGAATACCCTCACGGGAATGGCCGTACGCTTCCCGGAGGCAGAACCCCGGGCGCTGTTGGACGGACAAAGCGCTGAAGGCGCTATCGCCTTCGAGGACTTATTGTGGAATGTTGGGGTGGCCATGCAAGTCTTTTCCTCCCTCCGCCTCGAAACCTTAGGCAGGCGTTGCGGCTTCGGAGGCGGGGGGGCCTCCTTTCGAGGAACTACCGTCTCCGAGCCACTCGCTCCACCACTATGCGTGGGAGAAGGAGCCAAAGCTCTTTTGTTCCTGTCCTCCTTTCTGGGAACAGCTTTAGGAACCTCGGAAGATGGCCTGGCGACCAACTTCAGGGGTGTTGCCCCCTGTGAGTCTAACGACTCGGTGGAGGCAAGTGGCCGTTTCGCCTTACGGGAAACGTTCACGCTGGGGGAAGAGGGGTGAGCCCTGGTTTTAGCCGAGGCTGGGAGGAACCCTTTTTGCCGCCAGCTTTACCAGGGGAGCGCCCGGGTTGAGTAAAGGCCGCAGAAGGGCTCCGAATGGGAGCGAAAACAACCGTGCTCGTTGGCCTGGATGAGCCAGGAGCAGAGGGTCCCTTTCTAACTATTGAGGCATATGACGTCCCAGGAAGAGCCGGACGCGCCAGGAGCAAATCCTTAGCCGCGCGAAATGAGAGTCGATCCTGGTCCTGAATGGCTAGGATTTCTTTCTCAAGGAGGTATGCACCACATTGCTTCGAAGAAGCGGGGTGCGGCTCTCTGCAATTGACACACTTGGCCACACATGATTTAGACTTATCGTGTGCGGCCTTGGAGAAATTTACCCAAACTTCGGGTGACTCCGACTTTGCACGTCTACAAGAACGATTCCTATGGCCGAAGCGGTGACAGTAATAGCACCACCGCGGCAGTGGCACGAATGCCTTCACGTGGTAGCGGTACCAACTGGCATGAATGACTTCATGCGGTAGCGGTACCAACCGGCACGCACCGACTCAGGGAGCTTGTCACAGTCGAACGTGACGAAGAGTGTAGGGGGTGGGTCTCGAAGCCCCTCCCTGTTTTCTCATCACACGTTCCACCTTGACCGCCCCATGGTCGGCCAGCTATAAGGTGATGTCCTCAATGGTGTAGTCAACGAGTTCCCTCGCATAAACTACTCCTTACACAAAGTTCATCGTAGAGTGCGGCGTCACACTCACCGGGGTACCATGAAGTGTCCCAAGAGCACTTATCTTGGCTCCTCGGCGGGATTCGCCACATTCGCCAGAAGGCTCCCGTCCGAGAAAAGGGTCAATTGCACTAGCTAATCCTCTCCTCTGATGTATCATGTGGCCCTTGGCCAACATGGTGCCATCAGTGGAGCGAATAACGAGGAAGCGTTTGAAGCTAGCGGGCTCGAAAACGCCAGATAACCTCTGAATCAGGAGGCCCTGATGTCATCGAGGCTCCACCCTGTGCACTTTTGGTCTTTGTCATAGTCAGGGAGTCTGCACCCGGAGGGGAAAGAAGGACCAAATTTGCCAATCTTGACTTGGTCGCTTGCCAAAGTGGCAGCAGACCCATCCGTCCCCGCAGCCACCGCGGATGGAGAGGAGCCCCGAGTCTTTTTGGTCCTTTTCTTTTTTGGAGAGGAGGGTGGGGAATGAACCCGCTTGTCACCTCCGGCAGCAGAAGCCCCTAGGCCAGATGGACCAGCCTCAGCCAGGTCCTTGTCCAAAATGAAGAAGGTCCTGGTAGTTGTAGGGGCACCGGTCGAAGGAGATCCCTCCCCTCCTTGTAGTGCCTCAGAAACCCTAGTTGTTTGAGGAGGACCTTGCATAGGGGCGGATTCGGGTTCGGTGTTTGGCGGTGAGCCCGGATTCCACCCCATGGAAGGCCCTACTGTCTGAGGCTGGGTTTCCTCCAGGCCCATGTCTATCACAGGAGGGGCCTCCAGTTGGCCATTCCCTCCTAAGACATCGCAGGTCCCCTTGGCAGTGTCATCAGTCTTGTATGGGGAAGCACAGCCCTTGACCCCGAAAGGTTTAATATTCTTGCCAGTAAGTCTTTTGAGGGAAGCGACCGAAGGGGCCTAGCTTCCCTCTCCCCCCTAAGGGGGTTTACCCTACTGAGCCGCTTCGATGGGGAGCAGTTGGCTATGGGCTTCCTGCTGGCTTTCTTGGCAGTCCCCTTAAAAAGAAAAGAGGGGACTGCCGCTGGAAAATGGGAGGTGCCCAAAAGCCCCTCCAGAGAAGTGGGTGAGGGGGAGTCCCCAGCACCCGTAGGCGAAGTAGAGGAGTAAGCCTCCTCTCCAGTTAGAGAAATATGGAGGGTCCCCTGTTCAAGCACAGGGGAGGGGACCTCCATTTTTTTGCTGGAACTGCCTGAGGGCGGCTCCGTCGTTGTTTCAGGGGGAGTTGAAGGGGTTTGTTTTGTTTTTTCTCATCATTGGGCATGGTGACCCTATTTGTACCACGGGACGCAATAGCTCATCACCTCTCGCAGTTGCCCACACTACAAGAGGTGCTTACAGGCCTGGCAGAGCCAGGCGTCGCCATTTGGGATCACCCTTCCCGCCTGGTAGCCTGGCAGTCCATCAGCATGGCGGCTCCACCTTGGACACAGCATAAAACAGTGTGAAGAGGAAAGGAAAAGGGATGTGAGGAAGGTATGGGTGGGGATATAGCAGGTTGTTAAAAAAAACCCATCCCGAACCGGAGCTCAGGGGTTAGGGAACGTTGTCCCCTCCCTCTTCAGCCCCGATCCGGGATGGTTGGCTGAGAAGGTCAGCTTCTATCCTGTGAAATTAGAGGCTGACCAGATAAAGTTGAGGGGAGAGGTTGTATGAAAAGCGACGAATTAGGGGAGAAATACAGGCTATCTGAAGGAAGGAGGAGAGGCTAAGCTGGGGCTGGACGGAGCGCTGGATCCCGTCAGCACGGCGGCCAGGATGGAAAATCGCCGCGCCCCTTATGGGGCTATCTGGGTAGTATGGCCTTGGCTCTTGTATGTTATTCTGTTCTCTTGCTTCTTGCAAAAGAAAGTGGTTGCAATGGCCAAGTTGAAGGAAACTGCCAAGACCAGTATCTGATCTCCATCTGTATTCATGTTTCTCAAGCCATGGCCTCCATGTATTCTTTCACATTCCTCATTGTCCACCCCCACATGTCCATTCAGGTCTGTCCCAAGTACTACTGTCTCTTCTGCAGTTATGCTTCCCACTTCATTGTCTAGCTTCCTCCAGAACTCATCCTTCTCCTTGTGTTGTTCCTGTCTGCATTGCATATGCACTGACCACATTTAAGATTCCTTTCCCACAATCTAACCTTACCATTATCAACCGGTCTCCTCCTCTCTTTACTTCAATCATATGTTCCTTCATATCCTTCTCCACCACCACTCCAACTCCATTCCTTCCCCCTGCTGTTGCACTGCTGTAGTATAGTTTGTATCCCTCTTACAACTCCTTGGCTTTGTTGCTTCTCCACTTGGTCTCCTCTCCATCAGCTCCACCACTTCTCTTCCCAGACCTGTCAAGGTCCCAAAATTGTGTTGCCACTCTCATGGCAACAGGAGCTTACTTCTTTAGCCGCACCCGCTTCTGATGTGGTAGCCCTTGCATAATCGCAGACGTCAGGTTGTGGTGGAGCAAATGCGAGTGTTTGTGTAAGGGGCCATTCTCCCACCCTTTTTCCCAATACACTCTCCTTACTTCTTTAAGAATGTGTGTGCGTTAATGGAAATGGGTTTGTTTTGTTTTTTGGTTATTTTATGTATAAATAAATTACCATGTTTTTTGTTTTTTCCAGGCCCCATATTCTGGAAAGGACTTAGTCTAGCACATCTTTATATAGCAAACAAAATATTACTTTGTCTTAAGTAAATTTAATGAAGAGCCCTATTAGTATTGTTAATAAAAAAAGGGAGGTGCCCGAAAGCACCTCCAGAGAAGGGGGTTATGGGGAGTCCCCTGCACCCGTAGGCGAAGGAGAGGAGTAAGCCTCCTCTCCGGTTAGAGAAATATGGAGGGTCCCCTGTGCAAGCACAGGGGGGGATACCTCCATTTTTTGGCTGGAGCTGCCCGAGGGCGGCTCCGTTGATGTTTCAGGGAAAGTTGGGGGTTGAGTTTTTATTTTTTTGGTCTTTATCATTGGGCATGGTGACCCTTTTTTTTAACACGGGATGCAATAGCGCACACCTCTCGCAGTAGCCCAAACTGCGAGAGGTGCTTACAAGCCCGCCAGAGCCAGGTGCCGCCAATTGGGACCACCCCTCCCGCCTGGTGGCCTGGTAGTCCATCGGCATGGCGGCTCCACCTTGAACACGGCGTAAAATATATAGATTGTGAAGAGGAGAGGAAAAGGGATGTGAGGAAGGTATGGGTGGAGATGAAGCAGGTTGTTAAAAACCAGCCACCCCAGACCGGAGCTCAGGGGTTAGGGAACATTGTCCCCCACCCCCTCAGCCCCGATGTGGGACGGTTGGCTGAGAGGAAGTTCCGCATCTACCCTGTGAAATTAGAGGCTGACCAGAGAAAGTTGTGGGAGAGGTTGTGTGAAAAGAGAGGAAACAAGTGTTTTGAAGGAAGGAAGAGAGGCTAAGCTGGGGCCGGACGGAGCGCTGGATCCCGTCAGCACGGCGGCCATGATGGCAAATCGCCGCGCCCCTTACAGGGTTGAGGGGTAAGAAGCCCAGGAGCTTTCATCCACCCCAGCAGTTTGTCAGCTACAGGGATGCCATGAAGGCTGGGCCAGCTGGAGTGATGTCAAACTTCCTGGGCCGGGCAGAATGGCTGGGTAAATGGAGGGTGGTCGAATCGAAGGGGACAGATGAATTTCAAGTGTGGGAACGGATATATGAGAGAGAAACTGAGGTATGTCCCAGCAAATGAGAGATCGAATGGCGGGAGAAAGATTGTGGAATATCGTTGGTGTGGAAGGAAAGGTCATATGTTGGCAGAATGTAGGTGGACGTCTGATGCATGTTTTGGGTGTAGTAAGAAAGGGCATATGATAAAGGATTGCCAGGAAAGTGTGAAAGAGTGCTTCGAGTGTAAAGAAATAGGCCATTTGAAGAAAGATTGTCCGAGGTTGAATGGTGGAGCAACTGCTGGGGGGAGTGTGAAGTATGCTTGTGGTAATTGTGGAAAGGCTGGTCATTATGCGAGGATGTGTCATGACCAGAGGAATGTATGTAGCTATTGTGTGATGGAAGGACATTTGAGCGAAAAGTGTTGGATTAGACTAAGAGCGCAAGGTGTGAATGGAAAGTCTGAAGCGGGAAACTGAATTGTAACAGGGTACCTGCTGAAGTATCCTCTGGGTGTATGAGTGTGAGTAATGTGTTGGTAAGTCTGTCTAGTATGAAAGTGCTGTCTGGTAGGAAATATGAGTGTCTGAGTGTGAAGGTGGAATTGAGTGTTTGGCTTTAATAGATTCTGGATGCAAGGCAAGCTTGTTGTATAAAGATGTGTATGACAAGGTTAGCAAGAAACCCCTCCTGTCTGAGTGCAAGGGTAGTTTGGTAGGTATTGGTAATAGGAGAGTGCCTGTGATTGGAATGATAAGGTCAGTTGTTCGAATGCATGATATGTTGATGAATGAATGTGAATGATAAGGTGATTAGTGAGTATGGTGTGATTTGGGGCTATGATTTTAGGAAAATGAATTGTATGGTTGTGAATCCTGCAAGTGATCAGATTGAGAGAAAGATTGGTAAAAATAGGGTGTATAAGTTATATGTAGTGTTTTGAAGTGTGTGTTTACGGGTATTGAAGTGACTACTATGGAGAATGTAAGGCTTGTGAAGGGTGAAAGGGTGTCTATTAGAGTGAGTTGGAGTAAGGATGTTAGTTTGAATGTGGGTGAGAACACTGTGATATGGGATAGAAAGGATGCATGTTATAAGGTAAGGCGTGTTGCTTGTGTGTTTGATGGCTTGATGAGAATGAATGATCCGTTTGTATGTGTGCAGGCGGACACCAGGGTGAAAGGACAGGTGAGGGGTATCCAAGTCGGAGATGTACTAGGTCACCTCTCTACTGTCAATGAGGTAGGTATGGATGATAGCACAGATGTCGGGTGAATGTTGCAAATGAAAAGACATGTGAATGGACGTATAATGAAGTGAAGAGCATGGTGGAATTCGATGGATGTTTGACTGAGTATGAAAGGGAGGATGTGTATCGAATGATATTTAAATGAAAGGGAGCCCTCAGTAAGGGTGATCTGGATTTCGGGGTTGCAAAGCTCCCGGAATTCAAGATTTTCCTGAAGGAGGACTCCCCAATCTATCAGTGGCCGAGGCATTTCCCACATCCGGTTGCTGATGAGATTGAGGAGCAGTGTTTGGAATTAGAGCAATTGAGGGTGATTGAAGAGAGCGAGAGTGCATGGAATAGTCCAATTGTGCCTGTACATAAGCCGGATGGAAGATTGCATCTGTGTGTGGATTATCAAAAGGTGAATGAAAGGACTGTGAGAGGAAGGTTTCCGATGTCTGTGGTATCTGAGTGTGTGTATAGTATGCATGGGATGGAGTGGTTTACGAAGCTGGATCTGGTATGGGGGTATTACCAGATGCCCATTGCTGAGGAGAGCCGGCCAGTAACTGCCTTCTCTTCCTCAAAGAGGCATTACCAGTTCCGGAACCTCAGCTTTGGGTTGGCTAATGCTCCCGGAGCCTTCCAGCGGGCAATGAATGTTGTGTTGAGTAAGTTTGCGAGTAAGAATGTGATTGCGTTTATAGATGATATTTTGATTATGACTGAGACTTTTGAGGAGCATATGAGATTGGTGAATGATGTGTTGAGAACATTGGAGAGTGTTGGTGTGAAGGTGAAAGTGGCGAAGTGTGAATGGTTTGCGAAAGAAGTGGAATTCCTTGGGCATATGGTGAGTGAGAATGGATTGCGTAAATCATCGAAGTATGTTGAGAAGGTGCGAATGTTTCCTAAACCGGTGACTGTGAAGCAACTGAAGTTATTTTTGGGTTTGATTGAGTTCCAGCGAAAGTTTATACGTGATTGTTCTGTGAGTAAGCCTCTGACTGAGTGGATGGGCAAGAAAGGTAGTACGGTTGTCAGGTGGAATGATAAGATGAATGAGGCGTATGAGAAACTGAAGGAGGCAGCAGGAAAGAATGTTGAATTGACGTATCCAGATTATAGTGTGAATGCTAAAATGCTCGAATTGTATACAGATGCGAGTGGGTATTGTATGGGAGGTTTTCTGATGCAAGAGCAGCAGTTGAATGGAGAGAATGTCAGGCAAATAATTGGGTATGTATCCAAGGCTATGAATGTTGCAGAACGAAAGTAAGTATTCGACTGTGGAACGAGAGTTGGCTGCGATAAGATATTGTTTGAAAGTGTTGCGTTCATTTTTGTATGGTGTGAGGTTTGTGATCAAAACAGATCATCAACCTCTTGTGTATCTGCAGCGTATGAAGTGGGCTGATAGTAGGATTGCAAGGACTTTGGAAGATTTGAGTGACTTTGACTATGTGATTGAGTATGTGCCTGGTGAACGGAATGGAGTGGCTGATTTGATGTCAAGGTATCCTGGTACGAATGATGAAAATGTGTGTGGAGCGAGTGCTCCTGAGTATTTGCTGAAAGGGATTATGAATGGAAAGGAGAGTAAGGGTGGTGGTGATTCCTTGTTTGAGAGTGTATGGAATGGTTTGCAAGATTTGAAGAGTGATGGAGTAGACGTGAGAGTGCCCAATAGTGTGGATGACTTAAGGAAGGAGGTAATGAATTTAATATGTAGGAAGCCTGAAACCATTGGTATGGCAAAGGTGCGGAACTTCATGAAAGAATTGAGAGCGATGTGTATGCAAGGGGTCCCGCCATTTCAGGAAGTGTTGATTGTAGTGAGTCGTTTGTATGGAGTGATTGTTTATGTGCACTTTGGTGGTGAGAGGCCGATTGTGTACAAGGATGAGAAGATGAAGGGTTTGAATCCTAATGTGGTACATCTGCAATGTTTGAGCGGTGTGCACTACAATTGGGTGATTGAAAAGTGTTCATATATAAGAGAGAAGAATGATTGTCTGGATGAAGATGAGTGTGTGTTGAGTGATGATATGGGAGTTGATGACAGTGTGGATATCAGTGCTAATGTTGGTGTGCTTGTTCCTTCTGTGTATTGCGAACATGGTGGACCTTGTGGTGGAGCGAATGTGAGTGTGTGTAAAAGGGCCATTCTCCCACCCCTTTTCTCAGCACCCTCTCCCTCCCTCTGTAAGAATGTGTGTGAGTGGGAATGAGGTTTTTTATATTTTCTCTTTGTATATATATGTATTTGATTTCATGTATTAATTGTTTTCTCTTTCTCAGATTGTACTTTGCTTAAAATAATCTTTTATCAAAATTCTACTTTGTTTATAATATTCTTTTAGCAAAGCGCCATATTCTGGAAAGAAAGAGTGGAAGCGTGGACTGACAGCAAGAAGGGTTCTCTAGACGAGTGCTCCGCCCAGCCCTGAGATGGAGGGCTTTCATACCTCGCTAACCACCTGAACCACCATACCCGCCTTCATTGACAATCCTGCCTCCTTCTAAGTTAGCCTACTACCACCCACCTCCAGCACACAAGTGATAGCGCGTGCCCCTTTTCGTTCGGTTGTTGTCGTGTTTTTTTATGTTTTGTGTAGATATATAAGTAAATTTGTTGTATTCGCCTGTTATAAAATTCTCTTTTGGTATCGTATTTGGATTGGGGAATTTGGCCTCATTTTGAAGTGTGCACACTTCCCTTGTAAATATAAAATTGTTGTAAATATAAGCTGTAATTATCATTGTACTTTTTTTCTGTTAGTAAAGAACTGTACATACAATCCGTTTCATTCTCCTTCGATTTCTCACGTCCGGATTAGTATAGGAAGCGGGTTGGATTGATTGGGGTTAGTCTAAATTTTTCGGCCCGCTACATTTGCCGCCCGAATAGGGACATGAGACTTCGAAACTGGGAGCGTGACTGGATTGGATTGCAGTCCATACCCAATTAGTGTGACAAGTAGTTTGATTGATTTTTCCCTCCTCCTATCTTTTTACTAACTTGGAAACAATGGCTGTAGCGGAAACATTGAATGAAGAAGTAGTGCGATTGAGACTGGAGTTGACAAAGAAAGAAGAGGAGTGTGAAATGTTGCGGGGAATGATGGAGGGAATGGAGAATAAAATAAAAGGGATGAATGAAAAGACTGATAGAGTGAAGAAGGAAATGGGAGACCGACAGGATCAGACGGACCGACGGATGCAGGACCTGTATAACATGATGACAGGGGCTGGATCAGTCCCAGGACCTACAACCCTGACCCCTGCTCCTACTGAAGGGACTCCGCTAAATGGAATGGATGGCAGTAGGATTGAGTCTAAAGAAGATACTGTGAGTGGTAGGAAAGGGGGTGAATGGAAGAGAGTGGAAAGTAAGAGAGGAAGTAAGCATGGTTCTAAGGTTAAGGATAGGAAGGCGAGAGGGAAGAGTGTGGATTCGCTATACTCAGATGAGGGAGAGAGTGACGATATGATTGGAATGAGTGAGACCGAGAGTAGCTCTTCGGAGAGTGAAGTGAATGTGGGGAAAGGAATTTTGATTAGGGAAGTGCCATGGATTGATAAGTTTAGATTGCATGGGGGAAAGAGTATGGATAAGTTCTTCGGGGATTTTGAGCGGTACTGCAAGCTCAAGTACCCGAAGAACAAGGGTCACTGGGTGAGTGTTCTGGGAGATTGTTTGGATGGGAAAGTGTTGGAGTTCTTGCGAGTGATAACGAGTGTGGGAGAGCCTAAGTACGATGTAGTGAAGAAGAGATTGATTGGGCAGGTGAAACGAATGAAAGAGAGTGTGAAGTATAAAAGGGTGAATGAATTTGAGAAGGCTCGAATGGGGAAGAGTGAAAGTGTGAATATGTATGCACATAGGCTTGAGAGTATGGCAAGAACGAGGTATGGTGATGATGTAAATGAATGTAAACCACTCATGAGGAAGTTTTTGGACACGATCCCGCGAAAGGTGAGTGAATGGCTGAGTGGAAAGAGAAAGGAGAGAGTGAGACTGACAGGTGAACGGTTGATGTGTGAAGTATAAAAGGGTGAATAAATTTGAGAAGGCTCGAATGGGGATGAGTGAAAGTGTGAATATGTATGCACATAGGCTTGAGAGTATGGCAAGAACGAGGTATGGTGATGATGTAAATGAATGTAAACCATTCATGAGGAAGTTTTTGGACACAATCCCGCGAAAGGTGAGTGAATGGCTGAGTGGAAAGAGAAAGGAGAGAGTGAGACTGACAGGTGAACGGTTGATGTGGGAGGATGTGTTGGAACTGTTAGAAGATGGACGATTTGATGATGAAAGCGATTTAGAAGAGGATGGATGGTACAGTGTGAATGTTGGAGGTAAGAAGCCCAGGAGCTTTCATCCACCCCAGCAGTTTGTCAGCTACAGGGATGCCCTGAAGGCTGCACCAGCTGGAGTGATGTCAAACTTCCTGGGCCGGCAGAATGGATGGGCAAATGGAGGGTGGTCGAATGGAAGGAGGCAGATGAATGTCAAGCGTGGGAACGGATATACGAGGGGGAGTCAAAAAGTTCTCAGATAAATGGCATAAAATTTTTATTTGTAATAATACTGTAATCATTTTTCTACATAAGCTCCATTAACATCTATACACTTTCTTAATCTATGAATCCAACGGTAAAGACCATCTTTGTAGAATTCACGGGGTTGTCTCTGGCACCAAGTAATGACCTGCTTTTTTGCTTCATCTAATGATTGAAACCGGGTTCCTTTTAGGTGTCCCTTTAAATTTGGTTAGGTTAGGTAACCTAACCTAACCTAACCTAACCTAACCTAACCTAACCTAACCTAACCTAACCTAACCTAACCTAACCTAACCTAACCTAACCTAACCTAACCTAACCTAACCTAACCTAACCTAACCAAATTTAAAGGGCCCTTAAAAGGAACCCGGTTTCAATCATTAGATGAAGCAAAAAAGCAGGTCATTACTTGGTGCCAGAGACAACCCCGTGAATTCTACAAGGATGGTCTTTACCGTTGGATTCATAGATTAAGAAAGTGTATAGATGTTAATGGAGCTTATGTAGAAAAATGATTACAGTATTATTACAAATAAAAATTTTATGCCATTTGTCTGAGAACTTTTTGACTCACCTACGTATGAGAGAGAAACCGAGGTATGTCCCAGCAAACGAGAGACCGAATAGTGGGAGAAAGATTGTGGAATGTCGTCGGTGTGGAAGGAAAGGTCATATGTTGGCAGAATGTAGGTGGACATCTGGTGCATGTTTTGGGTGTAGTAAGAAAGGGCATATGATAAAGGATTGCCAGGAAAGTGTGAAAGAGTGCTTCGAGTGTAAAGAAATAGGCCATTTGAAGAAAGATTGTCCGAGGTTGAATGGTGGAGCAACTGGTGGGGAAAGTATGAAATATGCATGTGGTAATTGTGGAAAGGCTGGTCATTATGCAAGGATGTGTCGTGACCAGACGAATGTATGTAGCTATTGTGCGATGGAAGGACATTCAAGTGAAAAGTGTTGGATTAGACTGAGAGCGCAAGGTGTGAATGGAAAGTCTGAAGCGGGAAACTGAATGGTAAGAGGGTACCTGCTGAAGTATCCTCTGGGTGCATGAGTGTGAGTAATGTGTTGGTAAGTCTGTCTAGTGTGAAAGTGCTGTCTGGTAGGAAGTATGAGTGTCTGAGTGTTAAGGTGGAATTGAATGGAATTGAGTGTTTGGCTTCAATAGATTCTGGATGCAAGGTGAGCTTGGTGTATAAACATGTGTATGACAAGGTTAGCGAGAAAGCCCTCCTGTCTGAGTGCAAGGGTAGTTTGGTAGGTATTGGTAATAGGAGAGTGCCTGTGATTGGAATGATAAGGTCAGCTGTTCGAATGCATGGTATGATGATGAATGAATGTGAATTTTCTGTGATTGATAAGGTGAGTAGTGAGTATGGTGTGATTTTGGGCTATGATTTTATGAAAATGAATTGTATGGTTGTGCATCCTGCGAGTGATCAGATTGAGAGAAAGATTGGTAAAAATGGGGTGTATAAGTTGTATATAGGGAAAGATGGTAGCGTTTTGAGGAGTGTGTTACTGGTATTGAGGTGACTGCTATAGAGAATGTAAGGCTTGTGAAGGGTGAAAGGGTGTCTGTTAGGGAGTTGGAGTAAGGATGTTAGTTTGGATGTGAGTGAGAACACTGTGATATTGGATGGAAAGGATGTGTGTTATAAGGTAAGGCGTGTTGCTTGTGTGTTTGATGGCTTGATGAGAATGAATGATCCGTTTGTATGTGTGCAGGCGGACCCCAGTGTGAAAGGGCAGGTGAGGGGTATCCAAGTCAGAGATGTACTGGGCCACCTCTCCACTGTCAATGAGGTAGGTATAGATGATAGTACGGATATCAGGGTGAATGTTGCGAATGAAAAGACATGTGAATGGATGTATAATGAGGTGAAGGACATGGTGAAATTGGATGGATGTTTGACTGAGTATGAAAGGGAGGATGTGTATCAAATGATATTTGAGCGAAAGGGAGCACTCAGTAAGGGTGATCTGGATTTCGGGGTTGCAAAGCTCCCAGAATTCAAGATTGTCCTGAAGGAGGACTCCCCAATCTATCAGCGGCCGAGGCATTTCCCACGTCCGGTTGCTGATGAGATTGAGGAGCAGTGTTTGAAATTGGAGCAATTGGGAGTGATTGAAGAGAGCGAGAGTGCATGGAATAGTCCAATTGTACCTGTACGTAAGCCGGATGGAAGATTGCATCTGTGTGTGGATTATCAAAAGGTGAATGAAAGGACTGTGAAAGAAAGGTTTCCGATGTGTGTGGTATCTGAGTGTGTGTATAGTATGCATGGGATGGAGTGGTTTACGAAGCTGGATCTGGTACAGGGGTATTACCAGATGCCCATTGCTGAGCAGAGCCGGCCAGTAACTGCCTTCTCTTCCTCAAAGAGGCATTACCAGTTCCGGAACCTCAGCTTTGGGTTGGCTAATGCTCCCGGAGCCTTCCAGCGGGCAATAAATGTTGTGTTGAGTAAGTTTGCGAGTAAGAATGTGATTGCATTTATAGATGATATTTTGATTATGACTGAGACTTTTGAGGAGCATATGAGATTGGTGAATGATGTGTTGCGAATGTTGGAGAGTATTGGTGTGAAGGTGAAAGTGGCGAAGTGTGAATGGTTTGCGAAAGAAGTGGAATTCCTTGGGCATATGGTAAGTGAGAATGGGTTGCGTAAATCACCGAAGTATGTTGAGAAGGTGCGAATGTTTCCTAAACCGGTGACTGTGAAGCAACTGAAGTTATTTTTGGGTTTGATTGAGTTCCAGCGAAAGTTTATACATGATTGTTCTGGTGTGAGTAAGCCTCTGACTGAGTGGATGGGCAAGAAAGGTAGTACGGTTGTCAAGTGGAATGATAAGATGAATGAGGCGTATGAGAGACTGAAAGAGGCTGCGGCTGAAGATGTTGAATTGGCTTACCCAGATTATAGTGTGAATGCTAAAATGCTTGAATTGTATACAGATGCGAGTGGGTATTGTATGGGAGGTTTTCTGATGCAAGAGCAGCGTTTAAATGGAGAGAATGTCAGGCGAATAATTGGGTATGTATCCAAGGCTATGAATGTTGCAGAACGAAAGTATTCGACTGTGGAGCGAGAGTTGGCTGCGATAAGGTATTGTTTGAAAGTGTTGCGTCCATTTTTGTATGGTGTGAGATTTGTGATCAAAACAGATCATCAACCTCTTGTGTATCTGCAGCGTATGAAGTGGGCTGATAGTAGGATTGCAAGGACTTTGGAAGATTTGAGTGACTTTGACTATGTGATTGAGTATGTGCCTGGTGAACGGAATGGAGTGGCTGATTTGATGTCAAGGTATCCTGGTACGAATGATGAAAATGTGTGTGGAGTGAGTGATCCTGAACTTTGCCGAAAGGGATTATGAATGGAAAAGAGAGTAAGGGTGGTGGTGATTCCTTGTTTGAGAGTGTATGGAATGGTTTGCAAGATTTGAAGAGTGATGGAGTAGATGTGAGAGTGCCCGATAGTGTAGATGATTTAAGGAAGGAGGTAATGAATGAAGTGTGTAGGAAGCCTGAAAGCATTGGTGTGGCAAAGGTGCAGAACTTCATGAAAGAATTGAGAGCGATGTGTATGCAAGGGGTCCCGCCATTTCAGTAAGTGTTGATTGTAGTGAGTCGTTTGTATGGAGTGATTGTTTATGTGCACTTTGGTGGTGAGAGGCCGATTGTGTACAAGGATGAGAAGATGAAGGGTTTGAATCCTAATGTGGTACATCTGCAATGTTTGAGCGGTGTGCACTACAATTGGGTGATTGAAAAGTGTTCATATATAAGAGAGAAGAATGATTGTCTGGATGAAGATGAGTGTGTGTTGAGTGATGATATGGGAGTTAATGACAGTGTGGATATAAGTGCTGATGTTGGTGTGCTTGTTCCTTCGATGTATTGCGAACATGGTGGACCTGATATGATGGAAGCGAGAGTGAAAGTTGGTGAAAGGTTGTTCTGTGGTTTGATTGATACTGGAGCGCAGGTGTCTTTAGTGAATGAGAGGATTCTGAGTAAGTATGATGAGTTTAAATGTTGCGAGCTTAAACCTGTGAAGTTACGGATAAGTGGATTAGGGAATGGCTTCATAGTGGCATGGGAACAGGTTAGTCTGAAAGTGAGTTTAGGGAATGGTGTGAATGTGTAGCATGACTTTGTGATTCTGAAGGATGAGCAAATGCCGTGTTGTTTCCTGCTTGGTGTAGACTTTATGAGATTAAATGATTTGTCTTTGGATGCTGATAAGGATTGTCTTATGAAAGGTGAATGTGAGGTGATGAAGTTGAATGAGTGTGCGAAGAATGTTGTCAAATTTTGTGGCATGATTGAGTTGGTCATGGATGATGAGAATGAGATTTTAGTCATGATGATATTCTAGAGATGCAAGAGATGTGTCCTTTTGTTAGTGAGTTGAAGAAGTGTGTAATGATACGTGTTGATTTGAATGAATGGCCAGAGTGTTTAAGTGATTTTAAAAGGTATGCTAAGGATTTTGTTGTTTGTATGGATGTTGTATATTTTGTGAGGCATGTGAAGGGTGGTGATGATATGTATGTACCTATGATGTCCTTAGTTGGTATGATTGGTCTGGTGAAGGTTGTGCATGATAATTATGGGCATATGGGTAAGTTTAAGCTGTGGGAGTGTATGAAGGAGCGTGTGTTCCATCCGTTTCTGAGAACTGTTGTGAATGATGTTGCAACTACGTGTGAAAGGTGTCAGAAGCGAAAGGTGCAAGGTGTGCAAGTGAAACCACCGATGTTGAAAGTTGATGCGAAAGAACCCTTTGAATTGGTAGTGATTGATTGTGTGTCTTTGCCGCGTACGAGTGCTGGGAATGTTGGTATGGTTGTTATGGTTGATCATAAAAGTAAGTTTGTGTATGCAGCGCCTGTGAGAGATAAAAGGAGTGTGACTGTTGCGCGTGTGGTTGAGCAGTTGTTTTTTCCTATGTGTGTATGGAAGCCTAGAAGATGTCTGAGTGATAATGGGCCTGAATTTGTAGGGGAAGTGTTTGAGCAAATGTTGAGAGAGAATGGTGTGGAGCATGTGAGAACAACTCCGTATGTACCGTCTTCAAATGGATTGGCTGAACGAACTATAAGAACCTTGTGTGAGATGTTGAGAATGATGAGTACGACAGTGAATGACTGGGATGTGTGTCTGGGGAGAGTGTTGTGGGTGTATAATTCAACTGTGCATAGTGCAACTGGAATCTCCCCATGTCAGTTTGTGATGAATTTTGAAAGGCGAGTGAAAGATAGGTTTCGTTGGAGTGAAAGTGAGCAGAGTGTATGGCGTGAGGCACATGAAAAGTTCCATCCTTTTGAATTAGGTGCAAAAGTATTGAAGGTGAAAGAAGTGAAGGGTAGGTTGAATGTGTCAAAGATCAGTGAGAAGTTTGATGGACCTTATAGAGTTGTGAGGGTTTGGGAAAATGGAGTGACGTATTTTTTGGAGAGTTTGAATGACGGCATGACTGAGAGAGTGCAGGCTCATCAGAGTCAGTTAAGGAGATGGAGAGAACCTCCTGACTACCTGGTGAGCCATCCGGTGTATGGACTGTGTAGAGAGAGAGGTAAAGTGCATGATGATGAGATTGAATGTGAGAGTATGGATCTGTCTGGGAAAGAGCTAGTCTTAGTCTCGAGGAGTAGAAAGCGTACAAAGAAGAGTGAAAGGAAGAATGCAAGTACGAATGAAAGTAAGTCAGAGCAGAGTGTTTCTGGTATGGGGGATCTTGAAAGGGAGATTGAGTTTTTGTGTAAACAGGTGAGTGATTTGGCTGGTATAAGTAGACGAGTGAGTGAGCTGCCTGTGCCTGATTTTTCTGGTTTTGGGAACAGTATGAATGATAGTGTGTTTGGGCAGAATGAACCTAGTGTGACTGATTTTTCGGGTTTTACGAATGGTAATAGTAGGGGTGAGTTTGATGTAGTGAATGATGAAGTGGCTGATTTTTCAGGTTTCTGGTGGGAACCAGTCAAAGGGGTTTCTGGTATGCCTGTTGAGAATACAGGGGATGTGAGTGACCTGTCTGTTTCGCAAGAATGTACCTTGAGTTGGATGAGAGATGATGAATGGGGGTATGAAGAGTGAGGGTTCTGAACGGAAGAGTATGAAAGAATTCTGTCGTGAGATGGGAGAACTGGTAATGAGGGCTAAGAGTATGGTTGATGAGATGATCAATAGTGACGATGAGACTGACAGGACGACTGACGAACAACCACGACTAATTGCTACGCGTAGCCAGGGACAAGTAGAAGTGTGAATGGGTGCAGAAGGGTGCTATTGAGCACAAGTGGTACCATGAAGAGTGATTGAAAGGGTTTTGTGAGTGGCTGGTCGAATGGCTTAAGGAAGGAGGGGTGTGGTGGAGCGAATGTGAGTGTGTGTAAAAGGGCCATTCTCCCACCCCTTTTCTCAGTACCCTCTCTCTTCCTCAGAATGTGTGTGTGAGTGGGAATGAGGTTTGTTATATTTTCTCTTTGTATATATATGTATTTGATTTCATGTATTAATTGTATTCTCTTTCTCAGATTGTACTTTGCTTAAAATAATCTTTTATCAAAATTCTACTTTGTTTATAATATTCTTTTAGCAAAGCGCCATATTCTGGAAAGAAAGAGTGGAAGCGTGGACTGACAGCAAGAAGGGTTGTCTAGAAGAGTGCTCCGCCCAGCCCTGAGACGGAGGGCTTTCATACCTCGCTAACCACCTGAACCACCATACCCGCCTTCGTTGACAATCCTGCCTCCTTCTAAGTTAGCCTACTACCACCCACCTCCAGCACACAAGTGATAGCGCGTGCCCATTTTCGTTTGGTTGTTGTTGTGTTTTTTTATGTTTTGTGTAGATATATAAGTAAATTTGTTGTATTCGCCTGTTATAAAATTCTCTTTTGGTATCGTATATGGATTGGGGAATTTGGCCTCATTTTGAAGTGTGCACACTTCCCTTGTAAATATAAAATTGTTGTAAATATAAGCTGTAATTATCATTGTACTTTTTTTCTGTTAGTAAAGAACTGTACATACAATCCGTTTCATTCTCCTTCAATTTCTCACGTCCGGATTAGTATAGGAAGCGGGTTGGATCGATTGGGGTTAGTCTAAATTTTTCGGCCCGCTACAACCTGATATGATGGAAGCGAGAGTGAAAGTTGGTGAAAGGTTGTTCTGTGGTTTGATTGATACTGGAGCGCAAGTGTCTTTAGTGAATGAAAGGATTCTGAGTAAGTATGATGAGTTTAGATGTTGTGAGCATAAACCTGTGAAGTTACGGATAAGTGGATTAGGGAATGGCATGATAGTGGCATAGGAACAGGTTAGTCCAAATGTGAGTTTGACTAATGGTGTGAATGTAAAGCATGATTTGTGATTCTGAAAGATGAGCAAATGCTGTGTTGTTTCTTGCTTGGTGTAGACTTTATGAGATTGAATGATTTGTCTTTGGATGCTGATAAGGATTGTCTTATGAAAGGTGAGTGTGAGGTGATTAGGTTGAATAAGTGTGCAAAGAATGTTGTCAAGTTTTGCGGTATGATTGAGTTGGTTATGGATGATGAAAATGAGATTTTAAGTGATGATGAGATTCTAGAGATGCAAGAGATGTGTCCTTTTGTTAGTGAGTTGAAGAGGTGTGTAATGATGTGTGTTGATTTGAATGAATGGCCTGAGTGTTTGAGTGATTTTAAAAGGTATGCTAAGGATTTTGTTGTTTGTATGGATGTTGTATATTTTGTGAGGCATGTGAAGGGTGGTGATGATATGTATGTACCTGTAATGTCCTTGGTTGGTATGATTGGTCTGGTCAAGGTTGCGCATGCTAATTATGGGCAAGTTTAAGCTGTGGGAGTGTATGAAGGAGCATGTGTTCCATCCGTTTCTGAGAACTATTGTGAATGATGTAGCGACTACGTGTGAAAGCTGTCAGAAGCGAAAGGTGCAAGGTGTGCAAGTGAAACCACCGATGTGGAAAGTTGATACGAAAGAACCCTTTGAATTGGTAGTGATTGATTGTGTGTCTTTGACAGGTACGAGTGCTGGGAATGTTGGTATGGTTGTTATGGTTGATCGTAAAAGTAAGTTTGTGTATGCAGCGCCTGTGAGAGATAAAAGGAGTGTGACTGTTGCGTGTGTGGTTGAGCAGTTGTTTTTTCCAATGTGTGTATGGAAGCCTAGATGATGTCTGAGTGATAATGGGCCTGAATTTGTAGGAGAAGTGTTTGAGCAAATGTTGAGAGAGAATGGTGTGGAGCATGTGAGAATGACTCTGTATCTACCGTCTTCAAATGGATTGGCTGAACGTACTATAAGAACCTTGTGTGAGATGTTGAGAATGATGAGTACGACAGTGAATGACTGGGATGTATGGCTGGGAAGAGTGTTGTGGGCGTATAATTAGACTGTGCATAGTACAACTGGAATGTCCCCATGTCAGTTTGTGATGAATTTTGAAAGGCGAGTGAAAGATAGGTTTTGTTTGAGTGAAAGTGAGCAGAGTGTATGGCGTGAGGCACATGAAAAGTTCCATCCTTTTGAATTAGGTGCAAAAGTATTGAAGGTGAAAGAAGTGAAGGGTAGGTTGAATGTGTCAAAGATCAGTGAGAAGTTTGATGGACCTTATAGAGTTGTGAGGGTTTGGGAAAATGGAGTGACGTATTTTTTGGAGAGTTTGAATGACGGCATGACTGAGAGAGTGCAGGCTCATCAGAGTCAGTTAAGGAGATGGAGAGAACCTCCTGACTACCTGGTGAGCCATCCGGTGTATGGACTGTGTAGAGAGAGAGGTAAAGTGCATGATGATGAGATTGAATGTGAGAGTATGGATCTGTCTGGGAAAGAGCTAGTCTTAGTCTCGAGGAGTAGAAAGCGTACAAAGAAGAGTGAAAGGAAGAATGCAAGTACGAATGAAAGTAAGTCAGAGCAGAGTGTTTCTGGTATGGGGGATCTTGAAAGGGAGATTGAGTTTTTGTGTAAACAGGTGAGTGATTTGGCTGGTATAAGTAGACGAGTGAGTGAGCTGCCTGTGCCTGATTTTTCTGGTTTTGGGAACAGTATGAATGATAGTGTGTTTGGGCAGAATGAACCTAGTGTGACTGATTTTTCGGGTTTTACGAATGGTAATAGTAGGGGTGAGTTTGATGTAGTGAATGATGAAGTGGCTGATTTTTCAGGTTTCTGGTGGGAACCAGTCAAAGGGGTTTCTGGTATGCCTGTTGAGAATACAGGGGATGTGAGTGACCTGTCTGTTTCGCAAGAATGTACCTTGAGTTGGATGAGAGATGATGAATGGGGGTATGAAGAGTGAGGGTTCTGAACGGAAGAGTATGAAAGAATTCTGTCGTGAGATGGGAGAACTGGTAATGAGGGCTAAGAGTATGGTTGATGAGATGATCAATAGTGACGATGAGACTGACAGGACGACTGACGAACAACCACGACTAATTGCTACGCGTAGCCAGGGACAAGTAGAAGTGTGAATGGGTGCAGAAGGGTGCTATTGAGCACAAGTGGTACCATGAAGAGTGATTGAAAGGGTTTTGTGAGTGGCTGGTCGAATGGCTTAAGGAAGGAGGGGTGTGGTGGAGCGAATGTGAGTGTGTGTAAAAGGGCCATTCTCCCACCCCTTTTCTCAGTACCCTCTCCCTTCCTCAGAATGTGTGTGTGAGTGGGAATGAGGTTTGTTATATTTTCTCTTTGTATATATATGTATTTGATTTCATGTATTAATTGTATTCTCTTTCTCAGATTGTACTTTGCTTAAAATAATCTTTTATCAAAATTCTACTTTGTTTATAATATTCTTTTAGCAAAGCGCCATATTCTGGAAAGAAAGAGTGGAAGCGTGGACTGACAGCAAGAAGGGTTGTCTAGAAGAGTGCTCCGCCCAGCCCTGAGACGGAGGGCTTTCATACCTCGCTAACCACCTGAACCACCATACCCGCCTTCGTTGACAATCCTGCCTCCTTCTAAGTTAGCCTACTACCACCCACCTCCAGCACACAAGTGATAGCGCGTGCCCATTTTCGTTTGGTTGTTGTTGTGTTTTTTTATGTTTTGTGTAGATATATAAGTAAATTTGTTGTATTCGCCTGTTATAAAATTCTCTTTTGGTATCGTATATGGATTGGGGAATTTGGCCTCATTTTGAAGTGTGCACACTTCCCTTGTAAATATAAAATTGTTGTAAATATAAGCTGTAATTATCATTGTACTTTTTTTCTGTTAGTAAAGAACTGTACATACAATCCGTTTCATTCTCCTTCAATTTCTCACGTCCGGATTAGTATAGGAAGCGGGTTGGATCGATTGGGGTTAGTCTAAATTTTTCGGCCCGCTACAACCGGATATGATGGAAGCGAGAGTGAAAGTTGGTGAAAGGTTGTTCTGTGGTTTGATTGATACTGGAGCGCAAGTGTCTTTAGTGAATGAAAGGATTCTGAGTAAGTATGATGAGTTTAGATGTTGTGAGCATAAACCTGTGAAGTTACGGATAAGTGGATTAGGGAATGGCATGATAGTGGCATAGGAACAGGTTAGTCCAAATGTGAGTTTGACTAATGGTGTGAATGTAAAGCATGATTTGTGATTCTGAAAGATGAGCAAATGCTGTGTTGTTTCTTGCTTGGTGTAGACTTTATGAGATTGAATGATTTGTCTTTGGATGCTGATAAGGATTGTCTTATGAAAGGTGAGTGTGAGGTGATTAGGTTGAATAAGTGTGCAAAGAATGTTGTCAAGTTTTGCGGTATGATTGAGTTGGTTATGGATGATGAAAATGAGATTTTAAGTGATGATGAGATTCTAGAGATGCAAGAGATGTGTCCTTTTGTTAGTGAGTTGAAGAGGTGTGTAATGATGTGTGTTGATTTGAATGAATGGCCTGAGTGTTTGAGTGATTTTAAAAGGTATGCTAAGGATTTTGTTGTTTGTATGGATGTTGTATATTTTGTGAGGCATGTGAAGGGTGGTGATGATATGTATGTACCTGTAATGTCCTTGGTTGGTATGATTGGTCTGGTCAAGGTTGCGCATGCTAATTATGGGCAAGTTTAAGCTGTGGGAGTGTATGAAGGAGCATGTGTTCCATCCGTTTCTGAGAACTATTGTGAATGATGTAGCGACTACGTGTGAAAGCTGTCAGAAGCGAAAGGTGCAAGGTGTGCAAGTGAAACCACCGATGTGGAAAGTTGATACGAAAGAACCCTTTGAATTGGTAGTGATTGATTGTGTGTCTTTGACAGGTACGAGTGCTGGGAATGTTGGTATGGTTGTTATGGTTGATCGTAAAAGTAAGTTTGTGTATGCAGCGCCTGTGAGAGATAAAAGGAGTGTGACTGTTGCGTGTGTGGTTGAGCAGTTGTTTTTTCCAATGTGTGTATGGAAGCCTAGATGATGTCTGAGTGATAATGGGCCTGAATTTGTAGGAGAAGTGTTTGAGCAAATGTTGAGAGAGAATGGTGTGGAGCATGTGAGAATGACTCTGTATCTACCGTCTTCAAATGGATTGGCTGAACGTACTATAAGAACCTTGTGTGAGATGTTGAGAATGATGAGTACGACAGTGAATGACTGGGATGTATGGCTGGGAAGAGTGTTGTGGGCGTATAATTAGACTGTGCATAGTACAACTGGAATGTCCCCATGTCAGTTTGTGATGAATTTTGAAAGGCGAGTGAAAGATAGGTTTTGTTTGAGTGAAAGTGAGCAGAGTGTATGGCGTGAGGCACATGAAAAGTTCCATCCTTTTGAATTAGGTGCAAAAGTATTGAAGGTGAAAGAAGTGAAGGGTAGGTTGAATGTGTCAAAGATCAGTGAGAAGTTTGATGGACCTTATAGAGTTGTGAGTTTGGGAAAATGTGGTGACGTATGTTTTGGAGAATTTGAATGACGGTATGACTGAGAGAGTGCGGGCTCATCAGAGTCAGTTAAGGAGATGGAGAGAACCTCCTGACTACCTGGTGAGCCATCTGGTGTATGAATTGTGCAAAGAGAGAAATAGGGTGCCTGATGATGAGAAGGCGTGTGATAGTATGGATCTGTCTGGGAAAGAGCTTGTCTTGGTCTCAAGGCGTAAAAAGCGTACAAAGAAGAGTGAAAGGAAGGCTGCAAGTATGAATGAAAGTAAGTCTGAGCAGAGTCTTTTTGGTATGGGGGATCTTGAAAGGAAGATTGAGTTTTTGTGTAAACAGGTGAGTGATTTGGCTGGTATAAGTAGACGAGTGAGTGAGTTGCCTGTGCCTGATTTTTCTGGTTTTGGGAACAGTATGAATGATAAGTGTGTTTGGGCAGAATGAACCTAGTGTGGCTGATTTTTCGGGTTTTGTGAATGGTAATAATAGGGGTGAGTTTGATGTAGTGAATAATGAAGTGGCTGATTTTTCAGGTTTCTGGTGGGAACCAGTCAAAAGGGTTTCAGGTATGCCTGTTGAGAATACAGGGGATGTGAGTGACCTGTCTGTTTTGCAAGAGTGTGCTTTGAGTTTGATGAGGGCTGTGAGTGAGGAGCTGATGAATGGGGGTATGAAGAGTCAAGGTTATGAATGGAAGAGTATGAAAGAGTTCTGTTGTGAGATGCGAGAACTGGTAATGAGGGCTAAAAGTATGGTGGATGATATGATCAAAAGTGACAATGAGACTGACAGGACGACTGAGGAACAAACCCGACTGATTGCTACGCATAGCCAGGGACCAGTAGACAAGTGTGAATGGGTGCAGAAGGGTGCCATTGAGTATAAAAGGGTACCGTGAGTAAGGATTGAGAGTGTAATGTGAGTGACTGTGGTCGAATGGCTTAAGGAAGGAGGGGTGTGGGGGAGCGAATGCGAGTGTGTGTGTAAGGGGCCATTCTCCCACCCTTTTTCCCAATACACTCTCCCTCCTTCTGTAAGAATGTGTGCGTGTGTTAATGGGAATGGGTTTGTTTTGTTTTTTAGTTATTTTATGTATAAATAAATTACCATGTTTTTTGTTTTTTCCAGGCCCCATATTCTGGAAAGGACTTAGTCTAGCACATCTTTATATAGCAAACAAAATATTACTTTGTCTTAAGTAAATTTAATGAAGAGCCCTATTAGTATTGTTAATAAAAGAGGGCTTAGAATAGCCATGCAAGAGTGATAAGATCACTTATCTTCCATCAAGCGCAGAGGCGCCAAGTGTTTGGAAGACATAGGCATTTTGCTCACTTGAGTGGTAGGTGGCTGGACGCCCCCCTCCCCTCTTTGTACCGCGTGAGGCCTTATCTTTTTTTTGTAAACTATATATTGACTGTTATAGTGCGGATCTTTTGGGGGGGCTGTTGATTTTTTCTTAATGTTTCTTAGGATGAATTAATAGGATTTGTAAGTAGGATTTTTTTATTTTTTTTTATTGCGGGTATAAAGGAAATTTAGCTATATTTTTGTGTGTGAATAGGAAAGAGATCTTTAATATATCACCCCTCTCCATTGTAATTATCATTGTACATTTTTTTTGTAAGTAAAGGGACTGTATATACAATCCGTTTCATTCTCCTTCGATTTCTCACATCCGGATTAGTGTAGGAGCGGGTTGGATCGATTGGGGGTTAGTCTAGATTTTCGGCCCGCTACAAGGTGCTGCCTCTGTGCATCGCTTGTAACGGAGTATGCTCTGGCACAGTCTAATACTCCTTGGTTGTTGCTCATCTTGGTTTTGGCTTGGTTTTACAGTCAAATGCCCTTTCTGACAACAACCCTCCTCATTTATCCGGGACCGGCATAGAGTTGTGCTGGCTTGCACACTGTATGGCTGGGGGGGCTTGGGAATTATATTAAATTATATTATTATAATATAATATTATTTTTATATATATTATTTATTTTTAAAATAAATTTAAAATGACTCAAAAAGATATATCACAAAATATCAGTATAAATGATAGTAAAAAGTAGATGGATGGCATACTTTCATCCATAGCTCGTTTCTCCTCTTCTTTCTAAATTAAGTACCTGATAGCGTTGATCTTTCCTATACATTTGCAGTTATTTTATTTTATTTACTTAACTATTTAACCAAACCTATAAAAATAACATTACATATGTTAAAGTATTAAGTATAAGACTTTATTCCCAATAGTATACTAATCTGTAAACATTGGAGAACAAATAGGCCTATTAAGAAATTTTGCGTAGTGCATGTCTTTTAAGGGAAGGTTTATGGCAGAGATGACATTGATTAAATCACTTGATTTTTTCAATTTTATTTATTCTTTAAAAAAAATTCAAATTGTTAAAAAAATTCAGTTCTCTATTATAAAATTTTTAAACTATTATAATGAAAAACTGAATTCTAAACTGAGCTGATTTTCTATTTTTGTCATTCGGTGGTAATATATTATTTTGGGGAAACATCACAATATTTTTTTTATATTAACAAAGAATATATACATTTATTTTTTATGATTTATTCTATTTCAATTTATAACTTTATTCTTATTTTTATAGTTTTAGACGGGCGCTCATGCAGCCCCTTAACAGGTGCCACCCTGGGCAGCTGCCCATATTGCCCATAAACAGAACCACCACTGCACAAGAATGTGTCAGAATCAAAAAGCATCAACATTAAGACTTGTCAAAATCCAAATCAATCATTATATACAATAATATAAAACTGCATTCACAGGAATGAGTCCAGAATAACCAACTCCCACAAAAAAAAGTTAACCCTCCCTTCCCATATAAGCATCTAATCTGCATTTGAAAATATTCAAGCTTGGACTGTCTACTGTCTCAGATGGCAAACTATTCCAATAATCTACCACTCTATTAGTGAAAAAATATTTTCTAACATCCAACCTGCACCTCTGTTTTTTAATTTTTAAGGGGCAACCTTAGTCCTATTACTACCTTCCAACTCAAATAACTTAGTAAAATCCAACTTATCCATCCCAGAAAAGACTATAATAAAGCTCAATCATATCTCCCCTCACACATCTTCTCTTTAATACCCTCAGTCTATCTTCATATATAAGGTCCTTCAGGAAAGGTATTATTTTTGTTGCCCTCCTTTGTACTTACTAAGAGGTTGATGTTATGTCTCAAATGTGGTAACCATGCTTGTATACAGTACTCTATATGTGGCCTGACATAGGAGTTGTAGAATTTAAGGATAACCTCCTTACTCTTGTAGCTAATATTCCTGTTAATATATCCTAGCACCCTATTTGCTCTATTTTTTGCCTCAATACACGGCTTTGAAAACTTCAGTGACCTATCTACTACTACACCTAAGTCTTTCTCATCCTCAATTAATGCCTATCCATTTCATAGCTAAATTCCCTATTATCCCTTCCCATGTTAAGAAATTTGAATTTTTTAAGGTTAAAAGTCATTTGCCACTACTGAGCCCAAGCTAAAAACTTATTTAATTCACTCTGCACTTTAAAGCTACCCTCAACTTCTTTGACTACAGCTGCCAAAATTGACACTTTGCTATTTACAGCCTCCCCAAGATCATTTATATAAATTATGAATAATAAAGGGCCTAGAACGGATCCCTGAAGTACACCACTGATACTGTCCCTCCGCTGTGACCTCACTCCATTCAGCACAACTCTGTTTCCTGTCTTTCAGCCATTCAGTTATCTAATTCAAAACTTTGCCACATATGCCATGGATTTTTAATTTGTGAACTAGTCTCCTATGTGGAACCTTATCAAAAGCTTTGCTAAAATCTAAGTAAATTACATCAACATCAGATAAATTACTTTCAACCACTTCTCTTTCAGGGCATTGAATGTGTCCTAACCTAACCATTCTATCTATATTCACCTAACATTCATCTTCACTTACATATGTCACTTCTTTCTCTCCAGTCTCTAAACTAGGCCTATCTTACACCTTCCTGCTCCGAGTCACATTATTCATGCATACACTTGCATCCCTTCACACTTCAACACCCAAATCATTTAATCTCTTACATTCATCACACAACTGACTCACCACCTCTATTAAAGCCACACTTGCATGAGTCACATTACACAAGGAGCATTCAGATACATTTGCTCTTAACATAACATAACATAATTTCATGAATGACAAAAGCCACAAGGGCCTATCAAAGGTCATCCGTATCCATCAAATCCCACCCATATAATGCATCCATAGGATTTTGTCAGATCATGAATCTAAAATATACAATTTAACAATCCATAGGAATTATAAGAACTTTTAATGAGTTAAACTTAACATGAGCAAAGAGAATGATAAAAGATTGGCTTACCTTGGGAAAAGGACTAGTACTGTATTTATGATATTTCGTTCCAGAGAATATCGTTGCTGTCTGGAGTAGCTTATTCCTCTTGTTAGTATTTTGGGTAAGCTATCTTAAAACTTTCTCTTGTAACTATGAATTTATTGAAAAAGATGTCCAGAATGCCTTTAGTTATGAATACGTGAAAGTTGACCCTTTTTTTGAGAACTGAGAGAGCCGACGCTTTTACTTCTGCGCCGAAGCCTTTGTCATGAGTCACGCAATATTAAATTCTAGTGAAAAAACTATCACCTGGTTAACATAAAAGTTTAGCCAAGCATATTATCATTCTCTAGAAAAAATTAATGAATATTTAATATTTAAATTAATGGCTGAAATATATAGAATAATGAAAATGACAATGACATCAAACATAAATTATTATAGAATGTCCAACCATGCATCTACAATATATAATTTGAAGCCTCCATAGGAGTCTGTCAAAAACAAAATCAAGGTCCCCAAAAATATACAATAAAAAGAAACTGCATCCACAGGAATGAGTCAAGAAACATATCCACATACCGAAAAGTAAGAAATTAACCCTCCCTTCCCATATAATAATCCAATCTGTGCTTGAAAACATTCAAGTTTGGGCTGTCTACAGTCTCAGGTGGCAAACTATTTCAATAATCCACCACTCTGTTAGTGAAAAAATATTTTCTAACATCCAGTCTGCACCTCTGTTTTTTAATCTTTAAGTGGTGGCCTCTAGTTCTATTACTACCTTCTAACTCAAATAACTTGCTGAAATCCAATTTATCCATCCCAGAAAAGATTTTAAAAAGCTCAATCATATCTCCCCTCACACACCTTTCAAATGAAAGCATATTTAATACCCTCAGTCTATCTTCATATTCAAGGTGCTTCAATGATGGTATTATTTTTGTTGCCCTCCTTTGTACCGACTCTAATAAGTTTATATCATGTCTAAAATGTGGTGACCATGCCTGTATACAGTACTCTAAATGTGGCCTGACATAAGAGTTGTATAGTTTAAGGATGACCTCATTACTCTTGTAGCTAACATTTCTTTTAATGTAACCTAGCACCCTATTTGCTCTATTTTTTGCCTCAATACACTGCTTTGAAAATTTCAGTGACCTATCTACTACCACTCCTAAGTCCTTCTCATGTTCAACTGAATTAAGCCAATATCCATCCATCTCATAGCTAAATTCCCTATTATCTCTCCCCATGTTAATAACTTTGCATTTATTAAGGTTAAAAGTCATCTGCCACTTCTGAGCCCAAGCTAACAACTTATCTAAGTCACCCTGGACTTTAAAGCTACCCTCAACCTCTTTGACTACAGCTGCCAATTTAGTGTCATCAGCAAAAATTGACACTTTGCTATTTACACCTTGCCCAAGATTATTTACATAGATTATAAATAATAAAGGGCCTAAAACTGATCCCTGAGGTATGCCACTAATAATATTCCTCCACTCTGACCTCACTCTATTCAGTACAACTCTCTGTTTCCTATTTTTCAGCCATTCAGTTATCTAATTTAAAACCTTCCCACATATCCCATGCAGCTTTAATTTATGAACTAGTCTTCTATGTGGAACCTTATCAAAAGCTTTGCTGAAATCTAAGTAGATCACATCAACTTTCTCACCCCTATCTAATTCATAAGTTACATAATCCATAAAATCCAGTAAATTAGTTAAACACGATCTATCTTTTCTAAGACCATGCTGAGCATCATTAATTAACCTGCTACTCTTGAGATGATCAGAAATTTCCTTCTTAACCATCTTCTCAAGAATTTTACAGACTATAGAAGTTAAGCTTACCGGTCTAAAGTTATTTGGGGCCTCTTTGCTTCCCTTTTTAAAAATTGCCACTACATTTGCCAATTTCCAATCATTTGGTATTTCTCCAGACTCTAGTGATCTAATAAATATCTTCTCCTCAAGAGCTACTGCAATACTTTCTACACCTTCTTTGAGTATCCTAGAATGAATGTTATCAGGGCCAGATGCCTTATTAGTATTTAACTGCATTATAAGCCCTTTAATTTCTTCTCTGTCTATATTAATAGAATTTATCACTACTTCCCTTGACCTAGAATTATCATCAATTAATCTAACTGGTTTCTTTTCTATGAATACTGAAGCAAAATGATCATTAAGGACCTCTACTATTTCCTCATCAGATTCTTTCAAAACCTCTTCATATTTAATAGGCCCTATTTTATCACTGTTAGATTTATTATTGATTCTATAATAGCTAAAGAATTTTTTAGGATCTTTATTATTATTTTTAGCTAAATTAATTTCGGCTGTCCTTTTGGTCTTCTTATTAATCTTATTTAGTTAATTTCTGGTTGACCTATAATGGTTTAAATTATCTAAACTACTCTCACTTTGTAATCTCTGGTATGCCCTTTTTTTCTCTGAAACTTTATTAGCTATTTCTTGATTCCACCATAATGGTTTCCTAATAGGCTTCATTGGAATACACTGTTTCTGAACCATGTTTAATATAGTCTTAAAAATATCCCACATCTCATAAGTATTCTTTCCATGGAATTCTATATTCCACCTAATCTGATTTAGCATGCTGCGTAATTTATCGTAATCTCCCCTATAAAAATTTGGAATTTTTGTGGAGTTTGTCATTGTTCTACCCTTAACTATTTGCAAATAAAACCTAACCATCTGATGATCACTGTTTCCCAATGATTCCCCTACACTCAATCCTTGAACTAAGTGATTATCATTTGAAAGAATTAGATCTAATATATTGGCACCCCTCATTGGCTTATTAACAAATTGGGTCAAAAAGTTATCCTCAAAACACTCCATAAACTTACAACTTGCTCTATCTCTTCCTATCATATTTTTCCAGTCTACAGAAGTTAAATTAAAGTCACCAAGAATAACTATCTTCTTTGCATGCTTTACTTATTTCCCTAATCATTAACTCATCGATGCAATCAGTCTGTCCTGGTGGTCTATAAAAAGCTCCCAAGTGTATTTTCCTATTTTTACCAACCTTAATATCTATCCATAATGATTCACCATCTCCTTGCTTTACAGGGTTATTTAGATTTGATGAAATGCTATTTCTGATATAAATAATCAACCCACCACCAGTCCTATCTCTCCTTTGACTAATGTACATAGTATAACCTTCTAGTTCAAATTCACTGACATTATCATTAAATATATTTTCACTAACCCATGTTCAACTATACATATTATATCTTATATCTTCCTCAATGATATTCATCCCTCTTATTTCTAAGACTACGAGCATTTGTGTAAAGACAACTCAGCCCACCTATCCCTGAAGAACCTAAGGGCCTATCTCCTCTGCATCTCCTTTCTCTCCTTCCCCGACCCTGTACTCTTGTATTTCCCTGACCACTATCACTACTCAAGTAATTTAACCCTAAAGCACTTCCATTAGCTTGCCTACCTTCTACAAATCTGTGTTTGCTTCCTTTCCCTGCCTCAC
Source organism: Ceratothoa steindachneri (assembly GCA_963969495.1). Classification (NCBI taxonomy): domain Eukaryota; kingdom Metazoa; phylum Arthropoda; class Malacostraca; order Isopoda; family Cymothoidae; genus Ceratothoa; species Ceratothoa steindachneri. The sequence goes on from OZ018333.1 coordinate 88,812,541, forward strand.
TTTGAGCCAATAAATTTCCCTGACCACTATAAAAACCTAGTTTCCCGCCTCTAAAGACCTAATAACACTATCTAATTCCCGCCACAAAACCTCAACCCCATCTCGGCTTAGATAAGAACATAAGAAAAGAAGGAGACTGCAAAAGACCATTCATGGCCTACACTTGGCAGCTCCTGTTCCAGTCAACACACAAAAGATTTCTTACTAGAGAAAAGTCATCAACATTGTCATCCTTTACAGGAGTTCATCAGATCTAATCTACAATATACATAAAATGCATCCAGAGGATTATGTCCATTCATGAAACCGCAAAATATAATCTCCCCACTCCTTAGAAAAATATATACATATGTACATAAAAAAAGTCAGTCCCATCTAGCAGCTTCATCCATATATTTATCTAATCTATTCTTAAAACTACCCAGAGAGGAGGCTTCTATCACATGTCTAGTGAGCCTATTCCATTCATCTACCACACGATTTGTAAACCAATTCCTCCCAATCTCCTTTCTAAACCTATACTTATCAAGCTTAAACCCATTGCTACATGTCCTGTCATGTTCACTAAGTATAAGAACCTTACCCAGATCCCCTTTATTATATCCTTTTACCCATTTGAAGACTTCAATCAATTCCCCTCTGACTCTTCTTTCCAATGTATGTAGATTTAGTTTTCTGAGCCTTTCACCATAAGGTAAGTTCCTTAGCCCACCAATCATCTTTGTCATCCTTCTATGCACAGACTCAAGCAAATCAATATCCTTCCTATAATATGGTGACCAAAATTGTACTGCATAGTCTAGATGAGCCCTAACTAGCGCCAGATACAGTTTTAGAATGACTTCAGCACTCTTATTGCTTAAACTCCTCCTAATGAATCCCAATATCCTATTAGCTTTATTCTTAGCATTTAGGCATTGCTTTCTAGGACGAAGGTCTGAACTTACCAAAATATCCAAGTCCCTCTCACAATCGGTCCTCCCTAAAATTCTCCCATTTAATTTATAACTATTCAATGGATTATTTCTACCTATACTAAGTACACTACATTTGTCTATGTTAAACTTCATTTGCCATTTCTCAGCCCAATTGGACAGAATGGTCAATTCCTCCTGTTTTACAACAGCATCAGAATCAGCCCTAATGGCCCTACCTAGCTTAGTATCATTAGCAAATTTACTCAGGTCACTACTTATACCCATGTCAAGATCATTAATATAAATTAAGAATAGCAAGGGACCAAAAACAGATCCTTACGGAACTCCACTGCTAACACACCCCCACTCAGATTTAACTCCATCTATACTAACTCTTTGCTGTCTGTCACCAAGCCATGACTGAATCCAGGTAAATATACTGCCATCGATCCTGTGTGCTTTAACTTTGCTCAGAAGCCATAAGTGTGGCACTCGATCAAAAGCCTTACTAAAGTCTAAGTATAAAATATCATAGTTTTCATCATTATCTGCTGCTTCATACACCTTGTAGCGGGCTGAAAATATATCTCTAATCCCAATCGATCCAACCCGCTTCCTACACTGTCCGGACGTGAGAAATCGAGGGAGAATGAAACGGATTGTATATACAGTCCCTTTACTTACAAAAAAAGTACAATGATAGTTACAGTTATATTTACAGCAATTTATATTTACAAGGGAAGTGTGCACACTTCAAAATGAGGCCAAATTCCCCAATCCAAATACGATACCAAAAGAGAATTTTATAACAGGCGAATACAACAAATTTACTTATATATCTACACAAAACATAAAAAAACACGACAACAACCGAACGAAAAGGGGCACGCGCTATCACTTGTGTGCTGGAGGTGGGTGGTAGTAGGCTAACTTAGAAGGAGGCAGGATTGTCAACGAAGGCGGGTATAGTGGTCCAGGTGTTTAGCGAGGTATGAAAGCCCTCCGTCTCAGGGCTGGGCGGAGCACTCGTCTAGAGCACACTTCTTGCAGTCTGTCCAAGCTTCCACTCTCTGAAGAAGAGATATATCCTCCGTTTATGATCCATTTACTTATACATGGAAGGGAAACTAATAAGTGGGCATTACCCGAGTAAATTTATCGACTAGCTTACCTCTTTCCAGAATATGGCGCTTTGCTAAAAGAATATTATAAACAAAGTACAATCTTGTTTTAATTATAGTGATATCTCAAAACTAGCTACTATCTTTCCAGAATATGACGCCTGGAAAAAAAGAAAAACATGGTAATCATTTTATACATAAAATAAACAAAAACAAAACAAACCCATTCCCATTCACACACATTCTTACAGAGGGAGGGAGAGGGTACCGAGAAAAGGGGTCGGAGAATGGCCCTTTTACACACACTCACATTCGCTCCACCACACCCCTCCTTCCTTAAGCCATTCGACCAGCCACTCACAAAACCCTTTCAATCACTCTTCACGGTACCACTTGTGCTCAATCGCACCCTTCTGCACCCATTCACACTCTTCTACTGGTCCCTGGCTAAGCGTAGCAATTAGTCGGGGTTGATCGTCAGTCGTCCTGTCAGTCTCATCGTCACTATTGATCATCTCATCAACCATACTCTTAGCCCTCATTACCAGTTCTCCCATCTCACGACAGAATTCTTTCATACTCTTCCGTTCAGAACCCTCACTCTTCATACCCCCATTCATCAGCTCCTCACTCACAGCTCTCATCCAACTCAAGGTACATTCTTGCGAAACAGACAGGTCAATCGCATCCCCTGTATTCTCAACAGGCATACCAGAAACCCCTTCGACTAGTTCCCACCAGAAACCTGAAAAATCAGCCACTTCATCATTCACTACATCAAACTCACCCCTACTATTACCATTCATAAAACCCGAAAAATCAGCCACACTAGGTTCATTCTCCCCAAACACACTATCATTCATACTGTTCCCAAAACCAGAAAAATCAGGCACAGGCAGCTCACTCACTCGTCTACTTATACCAGCCAAATCACTCACCTGTTTACGCAAAAACTCAATCTCCCTTTCAAGATCCCCCATACCAGAAACACTCTGCTCAGACTTACTTTTATTCGTACTTGCATTCTTCCTTTCACTCTTCTTTGTACGCTTTCTACTCCTCGAGACTAAGACTAGCTCTTTCCCAGACAGATCCATACTATCACATTCAATCTCATCATCATGCACTTTAACTCTCTCTCGACACAGTCCATACACCGGATGGCTCACCAGGTAGTCAGGAGGTTCTCTCCATCTCCTTAACTGACTCTGATGAGCCTGCACTCTCTCAGTCATACCGTCATTCAAACTCTCCAAAACATAGGTCACCCCATTTTCCCAAACCCTCACAACTCTATAAGGTCCATCAAACTTCTCACTCATCTTTGACACATTCAACCTACCCAGGAGAGTGAAGTCCAGCATAAGGGCGGCTAAGCGGTCTGAGGAACTCCAAGTGGCGAGACTCTGTAAAGAGAATCCCAAGGAGTTTTTTGGATATGTGAACAGCCGTAAACCAATCCGTCGAACGATTGGCCCTTTGAGGAATGAGGAGGGGACATTAAAGCATTCAGATGCAGAAAATGCTAACCTCCTCAACGACTACTTCTCTTCAGTGTTTACTGTAGTGTGGTCCCATTCCCCAGCCGACGGATTCCTACTCGGGAAAAAGCTGGAGGCAATGGATTCACCGAAGGAGAAATAAAGAAAAAGATCCCTGACCTAAAGACGAATAAGTCCCTTGGACCGGATGGGTTTCTACCTAAAGTGTTGAAGGAAGTGTGCGATGAAGTATCACGACATCTGTGCGCTATCTTTAACATGTCAATCCGGACCAAATGCGTTCCTAGAGACTGGCGTGAGGCGGAGGTGACTCCTATCTTCAAGAAAGGAGACCGTAACCAACCGTCGAACTACCGACCTATCAGTCTGACTTCGATAGTCGGTAAACTCATGGAAAGCATCATGGTGGACAAAGTGAAGTCGTATTTAGAGTCAAACCTGCTACTGAGGAGTTCCCAGCACGGCTTCCGAAGGCAACGGTCATGCCTGACGAACCTTGTGGAATTCTTCCACTTCGTTTTCAGTGAGCACGATCGGGACAAGGCGGTGGATGTGGTCTACCTAGACTTTCAGAAAGCCTTTGATAAGGTACCACACCGCCGCCTTCTCCGGAAAGTGCGAGCGCTTGGCATAGACGGAAAGGTAGCCAGCTGAGTCGAGAATTGGCTAAGTGGCAGACGGCAATGGGTGGTGGTAAATGGACAGTCTTCTGAGTGGGTGCCCGTTACTAGCGGGGTGCCTCAAGGTTCTGTCCTGGGACCACTAGTATTCATCATCTACGTCAACGACATGCACGGTGACATGGTTGCCAAGATTTCCAAATTTGCCGATGATACCAAGCTTGGTATGAACGTTGCAAAGGATGGAAATACTGCCCGCCTGCAGGAAGATCTTGGGAAGATTGGGGAGTGGTCGGACACGTGGCAAATGCCTTTTAACGTGGGCAAATGCAAAGTGATGCATATCGGCCACAGAAACCCCCAATCTCAGTATATCCTTAAGGGCACTGCTATTGAATCCACCGACACTGAGAAGGACTTGGGTGTAACAATCACTAGTGACCTCAAGTTCTCGAAACAGTGCATTGAGGCAGAGAAAAAGGCCCAAAGGATGCTAGGCTATATTAAGCGCCAGTTTGGTTATCGGAACCAGGAGATTGTACTGTGCCTGTACAACTCACTTGTCCGACCGCACCTGGAGTATGCCGTACAATTTTGGAGTCCTTCATTGCGAAAGGACATCGCGAGATTGGAACGTGTACAAGCCAGGGCAACGAAGCTGATTCCCTCTATCCGACATAATAGTTATGAGGATAGACTAAGGGAATTAGATCTGTTCTCGCTGGAAACCCGTAGACTGCGTGGTCAACTCATCGAAGTTTTCAAAATACTTCGATGGTTCGACAATGTTGACTACCGGGATATTTTCACACTGAGTGAGAACAGAACGCGCAATCACGGCTTCAAACTTGAACTGAAGCGTTACAACCGCAATCTGTGTGGAAATTTTTTCACCTACAGTATCTGCAGTAAGTGGAACGCACTTCCAGTGGAAGTTGTCTACAGTGAATCTGTTGACCAGTTCAAGTCAAGACCAGACAAAGTCTTGAAAAGTGGCCATTTAGGGACGCAAAACAATCGAGCAGCCTTGTGCCCGCTCGATTGCAAGTCCAATGGTACCCTCTTTGAATGGACCGTAAGGTCTCCTAGGGTACCTTCTTTCCTTGTTGTCCTTATCCTTCACTTCTTTCACCTTCAATACTTTTGCACCTAATTCAAATGAATGGAACCTTTCATGCGCCTCAAGCCATACACTCTGCTCACTTTCACTCGCCTTTCAAAATTCTTCACAAACTGACATGGGGACATTCCAGTTGCACTATGCACAGTTGAATTATATGCCCACAACACTCTGCCCAGACACACATCCCAGTCATTCACTGTCGTACTCATCATTCTCAACATCTCACACAAGGTTCTTATAGTCCGTTCAGCCAATCCATTTGAAGATGGTACATACGGAGTTGTTCTCACATGCTCCACACCATTCTCTCTCAACATTTGCTCAAACACTTCCCCTACAAATTCAGGCCCATTATCACTCAGACATCTTCTAGGCTTCCATACACACATAGGAAAAAACAACTGCTCAACCACACGCGCAACAGTCACACTCCTTTTATCTCTCACAGGCGCTGCATACACAAACTTACTTTTATGATCAACCATAACAACCATACCAACATCCCCAGCACTCGTACGTGGCAAAGACACACAATCAATCACTACCAATTCAAAGGGTTCTTTCGCATCAACTTTCAACATCGGTGGTTTCACTTGCACACCTTGCACCTTTCGCTTCTGACACCTTTCACACGTAGTTGCAACATCATTCACAACAGTTCTCAGAAACGGATGGAACACACGCTCCTTCATACACTCCCACAGCTTAAACTTACCCATATGCCCATAATTATCATGCACAACCTTCACCAGACCAATCATACCAACTAAGGACATCATAGGTACATACATATCATCACCACCCTTCACATGCCTCACAAAATATACAACATCCATACAAACAACAAAATCCTTAGCATACCTTTTAAAATCACTTAAACACTCTGGCCATTCATTCAAATCAACACGCATCATTACACACCTCTTCAACTCACTAACAAAAGGACACATCTCTTGCATCTCTAGAATATCATCATCACTTAAAATCTCATTCTCATCATCCATGACCAACTCAATCATGCCACAAAATTTGACAACATTCTTCGCACACTTATTTAACTTCATCACCTCACATTCACCTTTCATAAGACAATCCTTATCAGCATCCAAAGACAAATCATTTAATCTCATAAAGTCTACACCAAGCAAGAAACAACACGGCATTTGCTCATCCTTTAGAATCACAAAGTCATGCTTCACATTCACACCATTCCCTAAACTCACTTTCAGACTAACCTGTTCCCATGCCACTATGAAGCCATTCCCTAATCCACTTATCCGTAACTTCACAAGTTTATGCTCGCAACATTTAAACTCTTCATACTTACTCAGAATCCTCTCATTCACTAAAGACACCTGCGCTCCAGTATCAATCAAACCACAGAACAACCTTTCACCAACTTTCACTCTTGCTTCCATCATATCAGGTCCACCATGTTCGCAATACACCGAAGGAACAAGCACACCAACATCAGCACTGATATCCACACTGTCATTAACTCCCATATCATCACTCACCACACGCTCATCTTCATCCAGACAATCATTCTTCTCTCATATATGAACACTTTTCAATCACCCAATTGTAGTGCACACCGCTCAAACATTGCAGATGTACCACATTAGGATTCAAACCCTTCGTCTTCTCATCCTTGTACACAATCGGCCTCTCACCACCAAAGTGCACATAAACAATCACTCCATACAAATGATTCACTACAATCAACACTTACTGAAATGGCGGGACCCCTTGCATACACATCGCTCTCAATTCTTTCATGAAGTTCCGCACCTTTGCAATACAAATGGTTTTAGGCTTCCTACACACTTCAGTCATTACCTCCTTCCTTAAATCATCCACACTATCGGGCACACTCACGTCTACTCCATCACTCTTCAAATCTTGCAAACCATTCCATACACTCTCAAACAAGGAATCATCACCACCCTTACTCTCTTTTCCATTCATAATCCCTTTCGGCAAATACTCAGGATCACTCACTCCACACACATTTTCATCATTCGTACCAGGATACCTTGACATCAAATCAGCCAATCCATTCCGTTCACCAGGCACATACTCAATCACATAGTCAAAGTCACTCAAATCTTCCAAAGGCCTTGCAATCCTACTATCAGCCCACTTCATACGCTGCAGATACACAAGAGGTTGATGATCTGTTTTGATCACAAACCTCACACCATACAAAAACGGACGCAACACTTTCAAACAATACCTTATCGCAGCCAACTCTCGCTCCACAGTCGAATACTTTCGTTCTGCAACATTCATAGCCTTGGATACATACCCAATTATTCGCCTGACATTCTCTCCATTCAAACGCTGCTCTTGCATCAGAAAACCTCCCATACAATATCCACTCGCATCTGTATACAGTTCAAGCATTTTAGCATTTACACTATAATCTGGGTAAGCCAATTCAACATCTTCAGCCGCTGTCTCTCATACGTCTCATTCATCTTATCATTCCACTTGACAACCGTACTACCTTTCTTGCCCATCCACTCAGTCAGAGGCTTATTCACACCAGAACAATCACGTATAAACTTTCGCTGGAACTCAATCAAACCCAAAAACGACTTCAGTTGCTTCACAGTCACATTCACACTTCACCACTTTCACCTTCACACCAACACTCTCCAACGTTCTCAACACATCATTCACCAATCTCATATGCTCCTCAAAAGTCTCAGTCATAATCAAAATATCATCTATAAACGCAATCACATTCTTACTCGCAAACTTACTCAACACAACATTCATTGCCCGCTGGAAGGCTCCGGGAGCATTAGCCAACCCAAAGCTGAGGTTCCGGAACTGTTAATGCCTCTTTGAGGAAGAGAAGGCAGTTACCGGCCAGCTCTCCTCAGCAATGGGCATCTGGTAATACCCCCGTATCAGATCCAACTTCGTAAACCACTCCATCCCATGCATACTATACACACACTCAGATACCACACACATCGGAAACCTTTCTTTCACAGTCTTTTCATTCACCTTTCTATAATCCACACACAGACGCAATCTTCCATCCGGCTTACGTACAGGTACAATTGGACTATTCCATGCACTCTCGCTCTCTTCAATCACCCCCAATTGCTCCAATTCCAAGCACTGCTCCTCAATCTCATCAGCAACCGGACGTGGGAAATGCCTTGGCCGCTGATAGATTGGAGGGTCCTCCTTCAGGACAATCTTGAATTCCGGGAGCTTTGCAACCCCGAAATCCGGATCACCCTTACTGAGGGCTCCCTTTCGTTCAAATATCATTTGATACACATCCTTCCTTTCATACTCAGTTAAACATCCATCCAATTCCACCATGCTCTTCACATCATTATACGTCCATTCACACGTCTCTTCACCTGCAACATTCACCCTGACATCCGTACAGCTGAGGGTGTCTTTTTTGTGGACCTGTACGCCGTGTTCTATGGTAGAAAAGACCTCTACCAAAGGGACGGGGTGCACCTCTCCTTTAAGGGCAAGGCCTTCCTAGCCAACCTCATCCAGGATGTCGTGGAACGCACCCAAAGGAGTGTCCGGCCCATTGGGAAGGCGGACGTACGCCAGTACGCCCGAGTCACTCCCCAAACAACCTTCTCGGAGGTTGTCAAAAATGGTGCCACCACGACAAACAAGAAGCCGGGAAACGGAAGAGTATAGGGAGTCCTACATTAGGGGACTCCCTGAAAGTTCTTCTGTTCAATGCGAGGTCAATCAGGAACAAGTTTCCTGAGCTCCGTGGCCTCGTAGCGACGGAAGAACCCGAAATGTTAGCAATAACAGAATCGTGGATAAAAACCTCAAACCGAGACTTTGAAGGCGAATTCACGGTTTCTGGCTACCAACTCTTCCACAAAGATAGGCCAGACAGAGAGGGTGGCGGTGTAATGTTGTATGTCAAGGATACAATCAAATCTACGAACTCCAACGTTATATCCGACCACGAGCTCCTAGGCGTTGACCTAGAGATCGGTCCTGCCAAATACAGGACCCTGCTGCTTTACAGACCCCCTTCCCAACCTGTTGAGAAGGACAGGGAACTGTACCAGCTGCTGGGTGAGCTGGTTCAAGGCAGAGTGTGCATCGTTATGGGCGATTTCAACAGCCAAGTTGACTGGGAAACCAGAGCAGCCTGTGGCGAGAGCGCACTACTCCTGGAGTTCGCCAACAACGAGTTCCTCACTCAATGGGTCAGAGAACCGACGAGAGACAATATCCTCGACTTGGTCTTCACCTCTGAGGATGATATCGTTGAGGATATCTCTGTAGGCGAAGAGCTCGGTGGCAGTGATCACCAGCTAGTTAGATTTAGCGTCAAGATCCCGAAGGTAAGGTCTGTTGCCAGTCAATCAAAGAAACTTGACTTGAGAAGAGCAGACTTTGCAAGCCTTCGAGCTGGACTGACTGACGTGAGGCTAGAAGTGTGCGATGCCGTTGAAGACTCGTGGAATAGTTTCAAAACCACATTCATGAGTCTTCAATCGCGTTTCATCCCTCTGAAATGCCCCCGTCTGTCTTCTGTTCAACCTAAGTGGTTTAATCGAGAAATCGGCCAACTGCTTAGGGAGAAGAGAAATGTGTACCGGCAATCGAAGATCTCGGGTGACTTTGACGAATACCGGAGGCTAGCCAGGAGAGTGAAGTCCAGCATAAGGGCGGCTAAGCGGTCTGAGGAACTCCGAGTGGCGAGACTCTGTAAAGAGAATCCCAAGGAGTTTTTTGGATATGTGAACAGCCGTAAACCAATCCGTCGAACGATTGGCCCTTTGAGGAATGAGGAGGGGACATTAAAGCATTCAGATGCAGAAAATGCTAACCTCCTCAACGACTACTTCTCTTCAGTGTTTACTGAAGAGTGTGGTCCCATTCCCCAGCCGACGGATTCCTACTCGGGAGAAAAGCTGGAGGCAATGGACTTCACCGAAGGAGAAATAAAGAAAAAGATCGCTGACCTAAAGACGAATAAGTCCCCTGGACCGGACGGGTTTCTACCTAAAGTGTTGAAGGAAGTGTGCGATAAAGTATCACGATATCTGTGCGCTATCTTTAACATGTCAATCCGGACCGGATGCGTTCCTAGAGACTGGCGTGAGGCGGAGGTGACTCCTATCTTCAAGAAAGGAGACCGAGACCAACCGTCGAACTACCGACCTATCAGTCTGACTTCGATAGTCGGTAAACTCATGGAAAGCATCATGGTGGACAAAGTGACGTCGTATTTAGAGTCAAAGCTGCTACTGAGGAGTTCCCAGCACGGCTTCCGAAGGCAACGGTCATGCCTGACGAACCTTGTGGAATTCTTCCACTTCGTTTTCAGTGAGCACGATCGGGACAAGGCGGTGGATGTGGTCTACCTAGACTTTCAGAAAGCCTTTGATAAGGTACCACACCGCCGCCTTCTCCGGAAAGTGCGAGCGCGTGGCATAGACGGAAAGGTAGCCGGCTGGATCGAGAACTGGCTAAGTGGCAGACGGCAATGGGTGGTGGTAAATGGACAGTCTTCTGAGTGGGTGCCCGTTACTAGCGGGGTGCCTCAAGGTTCTGTCCTGGGACCGCTACTATTCATCATCTACGTCAACGACATGGACGGTGACGTGGTTGCCAAGATTTCCAAATTTGCCGACGATACCAAGCTTGGTATGAACGTTGCAAAGGATGGAAATACTGCCCGCCTGCAGGAAGATCTTGGGAAGATTGGGGAGTGGTCGGACACGTGGCAAATGCCTTTTAACGTGGGCAAATGCAAAGTGATGCATATCGTCCAAAGAAACCCCCAATCTCAGTATATCCTTAAGGGCACTGCTATGGAATCCACCGACACTGAGAAGGACTTGGGTGTAACAATCACTAGTGACCTCAAGTTCTCGAAACAGTGCATTGAGGCGGAGAGAAAGGCCCAAAGGATGCTAGGCTATATTAAGCGCCAGTTTGGTTATCGGAACCAGGAGATTGTACTGTGCCTGTACAACTCACTTGTCCGACCGCACCTGGAGTATGCCGTACAATTTTGGAGTCCTTCATTGCGAAAGGACATCGCGAGATTGGAATGCCTATAAGCCAGGGCAACCAAGCTGATTCCCTCTATCCGACATAAAAGTTATGAGGATAGACTAAGGGAATTAGATCTGTTCTCGCTGGAAACCCGTAGACTGCGTGGTCAGCTCATCGAGGTTTTCAAAATACTTTGAGGGTTCGACAATGTTGACTACCGGGATATTTTCACACTGAGTGAGAACAGAACGCGCAATCACAGCTTCAAACTTGAACTGAAGCGTTACAACCGCAATCTGTGTGGAAACTTTTTCACCTACAGTATCTGCGGTAAGTGGAACGCACTTCCAGTGGAAGTTGTCAACAGTGAATCTGTTGACCAGTTCAAGTCAAGACTAGACAAGGTCTTGAAAAGTGGCCGTTTAGGGACGCAAAACAATTGAGCAGCCTTGTGCCCGCTCGATTGCAAGTCCAATGGTACCCTCTTTGAATGGATCGTAAGGTCTCCTAGGGTACCTTCTTTCCTTGTTGTTACTCATTGACAGTGAAGAGGTGGCCCAGTACATCTCCGACTTGGATTCCCCTCATCTGCCCTTTTACACTGGGGTCTGCCTGCACACATACAAAAGGATCATTCATTCTCATCAAGCCATCAAACACACAAGCAACACGCCTTACCTTATAACACGCATCCTTTCCATCCAATATCACAGTGTTCTCACTCACATTCAAACTAACATCCTTACTCCAACTCACTCTAACAGACACCCTTTCACCCTTCACAAGCCTTACATTCTCCATAGCAGTCACCTCAATACCAGTAAACACACTCCTCAAAACGCTACCATCTTTCCCTACATACAACTTATACACCCCATTTTTACCAATCTTTCTCTCAATCTGATCACTCGCAGGATGCACAACCATACAATTTATTTTCATAAAATCATAGCCCAAAATCACAACATACTCACTACTCACTTTATCAATCACAGAAAATTCACATTCATTCATCATCATACCATGCATTCGAACAGCTGACCTTATCATTCCAATCACAGGCACTCTCCTATTACCAATACCTACCAAACTACCCTTGCACTCAGACAGGAGGGCTTTCTCGCTAACCTTGTCATACACATGTTTATACACCAAGCTCGCCTTGCATCCAGAAACTATTAAAGCCAAACACTCAATTCCATTCAACTCCACCTTTACACTCAGACACTCATACTTCCTACCAGACAGCACTTTCACACTAGACAGACTTACCAACACATTACTCACACTCATGCACCCAGAGGATACTTCAGCAGGTACCCTCTTACCATTCAGTTTCCCGCTTCAGACTTTCCATTCACACCTTGCGCTCTCAGTCTAATCCAACACTTTTCACTTGAATGTCCTTCCATCGCACAATTGCTACATACATTCGTCTGGTCACGACACATCCTTGCATAATGACCAGCCTTTCCACAATTACCACATGCATATTTCATACTTTCCCCACCAGTTGCTCCACCATTCAACCTCGGACAATCTTTCTTCAAATGGCCTATTTCTTTACACTCGAAGCACTCTTTCACACTTTCCTGGCAATCCTTTATCATATGCCCTTTCTTACCACACCCAAAACATGCACCAGATGTCCACCTACATTCTGCCAACATATGACCTTTCCTTCCACACCGACGACATTCCACAATCTTTCTCCCACCATTCGGTCTCTCGTTTGCTGGGACATACCTCGGTTTCTCTCTCATATATCCGTTCCCACGCTTGAAATTCATCTGCCCCCTTCCATTCGGCCACCCTCCATTTGCCCATCCATTCTGCCGGCCCAGGAAGTTTGACATCACTCCAGCTGGTGCAGCCTTCAGGGCATCCCTGTAGCTGACAAACTGCTGGGGTGGATGAAAGCTCCTGGGCTTCTTACCTCCAACATTCACACTGTACCATCCATCCTCTTCTAAATCGCTTTCATCATCAAATCGTCCATCTTCTAACAGTTCCAACACATCTTCCCACATCAACCGTTCACCTGTCAGTCTCACTCTCTCCTTTCTCTTTCCACTCAGCCATTCACTCACCTTTCGCGGGATCGTGTCCAAAAACTTCCTCATGAATGGTTTACATTCATTTACATCATCACCATACCTCGTTCTTGCCATACTCTCAAGCCTATGTGCATACATATTCACACTTTCACTCATCCCCATTCGAGCCTTCTCAAATTTATTCACCCTTTTATACTTCACACATCAACCGTTCACCTGTCAGTCTCACTCTCTCCTTTCTCTTTCCACTCACCTTTCGGGGGATCGTGTCCAAAAACTTCCTCATGAGTGGTTTACATTCATTTACATCATCATCACCATACCTCGTTCTTGCCATACTCTCAAGCCTATGTGCATACATATTCACACTTTCACTCTTCCCCATTCGAGCCTTCTCAAATTCATTCACCCTTTTATACTTCACACTCTCTTTCATTCGTTTCACCTGCCCATTCAATCTCTTCTTCACTACATCGTACTTTGGCTCTCCCACACTGGTTATCACTCACAAGAACTCCAACACTTTCCCATCCAAACGATCTCCCAGAACACTCACCCAGTGACCCTTGTTCTTCGGGTACTTGAGCTTGCAGTACCGCTCAAAATCCCCGAAGAACTTATCCATACTCTTTCCCCCATGCAATCTAAACTTATCAATCCTTGGCACTTTCCTAATCAAAATTCCTTTCCCCACATTCACTTCACTCTCCGAAGAGCTACTCTCGGTCTCACTCATTCCAATCATATCGTCACTCTCTCCCTCATCTGAGTATAGCGAATCCACACTCTTCCCTCTCGCCTTCCTATCCTTAACCTTAGAACCATGCTTACTTCCTCTCTTACTTTCCACTCTCTTCCATTCACCACCTTTCCTACCACTCACAGTATCTTCTTTAGACTCAATCATACTGCCATCCATTCCATTTAGCGGAGTCCCTTCAGTAGGAGCAGGGGTCAGGGTTGTAGGTCCTGGGACTGATCCAGCCCCTGTCATCATGTTATACAGGTCCTGCATCCGTCGGTCCGTCTGATCCTGTCGGTCTCCCATTTCCTTCTTCATCCTATCAGTCTTTTCATTCATCCCTTTTATTTTATTCTCCATTCCCTCCATCATTCCCCGCAACATTTCACACTCCTCTTCTTTCTTTCTCAACTCCAGTCTCAATCGTACTACTTCTTCATTCAATGTTTCCGATACAGCCATTGTTCCCAAGTTAGTAAAAAGATAGAAGGAGGGAAAAATCAATCAAACTACTTGTCACACTAATTGGGTATGGACTGCAATCCAATCCAGTCACGCTCCCGGTTTTGAAGTCTCACATCCCTATTCGGGCGCCAAATGTAGCGGGCCTAAAATATATCTCTAATCCCAATCGATCCAACTCGATTTCTCATGTCCGGACAGTGTAGGAAGCGGGTTGGATCGATTGGGATTACAGATATATTTTCGGCCCGCTACAACCTTACTATAAAAAGACAGCAAATTAGTCAGACAGGATTTACCCTTACTAAAGCCATGCTGTGATTCTTTTATCAACTTATGCTTATCCAAGTGATCTCTAATATTCCTTGCTATAATAGATTCCATCATTTTCCCTACCACTGATGTCAAACTTACTGGTCTGTAATTAGAAATATTTGTTTTATCCCCTTTCTTAAATATAGGTATCACATTGGCTTTCTTCCATTCCATTGGCACGCCACTCTCTAATGATTTTCTAAAGATGCATGCTAAGGGCTCACTTAACACATCCTTACATTCTTTCAAAATTCTAGGAAAGACCTCATCAGGACCGGGTGCTTTACTACTTTTGATTTTATCAATTTCCTTTGTCACTATCTCCTTTGTGATCAAGATATCCTTTAATTTCTCTTCATCATTACCCCGAAAGATCATTGACACCTCGGGTATATTTAGAGTATCCTCCTGTGTAAATACTGAGAGAAAAAAGTCATTTAGCATTCTAGCCATTGAGTCCCTATCACTCACTAATTCTCCATTGGAATCTATAAGTGGGCCTATTTTATCTCTAACCTTAGTTTTGTATAATTGATAAAAACTTTTAGGATCTTCCTTTGCCCTATTTGCCACTATAATTTAAAAATTGTGAGAGCATGCCGTTTGAAAGTAGTGTGTATGTGGTGTGTGATGCATGTGGAGTTGAAAGGAGAGTGAATGTAACTGAATGCCGTGTGTGTTTTCTGGAAGGGGAGGTTAGGAGGTTGAGTGGGGAATGTAAGAGGTTGAATGATTTGGTGTTTGAGGTGAGAAGAGATGCAAGTGTGCGATTGAAGGGTGAGATTAGTGCTAAGAGGGTGGAAGATAGGGCTAGGACTGGGAACAGTGTGGAAGTTGTGAGTGATGATGAATGGTGGGTGAAAATGGATAGGATAGATAAGTTAGGACAGGTTAGGTGTGTGAATGAGAGGGACATAGAACCTGTTAGGTTGACTAACAGATTCAATGTCCTGAGAGAGGAAGAGTGTGAAAGTGATTTGCCTGGTGTGATTGTGGATGAAAGCAGGATGGGTGGTGGTGTGACTGAGAGCAGGAGGGAGGGTAATGTTAGGCCAAGACAGAATAGGAGAATGACTGAGGTGCAAGTGATGGGCGACTCTCAGATTAGGTATTTAGATAGGAAGTTGAGTGATAGCAAGTGGAAGGGAATGAGAGTTTGTCTGCCGGGTGCTGGTGTAAGTGATGTTTGTGAGAGGTATGATAGGCTGATTTCTGGGTGTGAGAGGGATGCAGTTGTGATTACGCATGTGGGAGTGAAAGATGTAAAGAAGGTGGGTACATGTGAGTTACATGAGCAGTATAAAAGGTTAGTTGAAAGGATGAGTAAAAGCAGGGTAAAAGGTGTTGTTTCTGGTGTGCTTCCGAGATTGGATGTGGGGGTAGAATGGTTGTCGCGTGCAAATTGGTTTGAATGAATTTGTTAAAGGACTGTGTGAGGAGTTAGGATTGGTGTTTGTAGATGTCTGGGGAGGGTTTTACGGGAATAGGAGGTTGTATGCGATGGATGGGCTCCATCTTAGTCGGGCAGGTGTTGAGGTTCTATGGGATGAGCTGGATAGTGTAATTAGGTCCTTAGGGGTGGGAAACTAGAAGCTGTTAGAGGTAAGGGAATAACAGGAATAGGGGGCAGGTGTAGGAAATGGAAGGGATGCAGAGATAGAGGAATAGCTAAGGGAGAGGGCATACTGATGCGTTATAGGGGGACTAATGAACAAGTGAATGAGCAGATAACTAAGAATAGAAAAGCACGATGCAATGAAGATGGGAATAATAAAAAAACCTTAAAAATATACTACACAAATGGTCGGAGTATAAGGAATAAGATAGATCTCTTAAGAGCATTAGCGAGTGAAGAGAATTTTGATATAATTGCGATAACAGAGTCATGGCTTGATTTGGCAGGTAATCACTTTAGACCTGAGGTTGAGATTGAGGGCTTTAACATGTTCCATACAGATAGGAATAGGAAGAGAGGAGGAGGGGTTATTATTTATATTAAAGATAATCTCCAGTGTTGTGTAAACAGTACAATTAAATTAGATGATAACACAGAGTCATTATGGCTAAATGTAAAGGAAGGTAAAAACAAGCTTGTCATAGGATTATTATACAGACCACCAAATCTTAGTAAGGAAGCTTCAAATCTTCTGTGGCAGGAGATTGAACGGGCATGTAGAAGTAAGCATGTGTGTATAATGGGCGATTTTAATTACAGAAATATAGACTGGGAAGCTCTTGTGGGTGATCAGGAGGCTGAGGAATTTTTGAATGTTGTCCAAGATAATTTTCTGAGGCAGATTATTAACGAACCCACTAGAGGTAATAATATACTGGATTTAGTTCTGACAAATAGGCAAGAAGTTATTAAGGATACTGAGATTGGAGGAAATTTGGGTAATAGTGACCATTGTGAAATTAGATTCAAGATGAAATGGAATGGTATTGATAGTAGCATGAACAATGTTAAAATTCCTGACTTTAGAAGAGCAAATTATAATGAGCTAAGGACTTACCTGGAGGCAGTTGTACAGAAACCAGGCAATGAAATCAAACCAGGAATAGATTCAATGATATCAGTTAGTGGAGACAATAATCACCAGGAGGAAGAGATTACAATTGAAGAGGAGTATGAAAGAATAATTGAGCAATTAATTACAGGTCAGATGATTAACATTCATATAAAGAGATTAGGACTAAAAATAATGACCGAAAATGGATGACAGATAAAATTAAGCATTATATTGACATTAAAAAGGGCATTTATAGGAAAATAAAAAATGGAGAGGATCACTTAAGGCAGAGATATAATAAGAACATAAGAAAAGAAGGAGACTGCAAAAGACCATTCATGGCCTACACTTGGCAGCTCCTGTTCCAGTCAACACACAAAAGATTTCTTACCAGAGAAAAGTCATCAACATTGTCATCCTTTACAGGAGTTCGTCAGATCTAATCTACAATATACATAAAATGCATCCAGAGGATTATGTCCATTCATGCAACCGCAAAATGATCTCCCCACTCCTTAGAAAAATATATACATATGTACATAAAAAAGTCAGTCCCATCTAGCAGCTTCATTCATATATTTATCTAATCTATTCTTAAAACTACCCAGAGAGGAGGCTTCTATCACATGTCTAGTGAGCCTATTCCATTCATCTACCACACGATTTGTAAACCAATTCCTCCCAATCTCCTTTCTAAACCTATACTTATCAAGCTTAAACCCATTGCTACATGTCCTGTCATGTTCACTAAGTATAAGAACCTTACCCAGATCCCCTTTATTATATCCTTTTACCCATTTGAAGACTTCAATCAATTCCCCTCTGACTCTTCTCCTTTCCAATGTATGTAGATTTAGTTTTCTGAGCCTTTCACCATAAGGTAAGTTCCTTAGCCCACCAATCATCTTTGTCATCCTTCTCTGCACAGACTCAAGCAAATCAATATCCTTCCTATAATATGGTGACCAAAATTGTACTGCATAGTCTAGATGAGGCCTAACTAGCGCCAGATACAGTTTTAGAATGACTTCAGCACTCTTATTGCTTACACTCCTCCTAATGAATCCCAATATCCTATTAGCTTTATTCTTAGCATTTAGGCATTGCTTTCTAGGACGAAGGTCTGAACTTACCAAAATACCCAAGTCCCTCTCACAATCGGTCCTCCCTAAATTTCTCCCATTTAATTTATAACTATTCAGTGGATTATTTCTACCTATACTAAGTACACTACATTTGTCTATGTTAAACTTCATTTGCCATTTCTCGGCCCAATTGGACAGAATGGTCAATTCCTCCTGCATTACAACAGCATCAGAATCAGCCCTAATGGCCCTACCTAGCTTAGTATCATCAGCAAATTTACTCAGGTCACTACTTATACCTATGTCAAGATCATTAATATAAATTAAGAATAGCAAGGGACCCAAAACAGATCCTTGCGGAACTCCACTGCTAACACACCCCCACTCAGATTTAACTCCATCTATACTAACTCTTTGCTGTCTGTCACCAAGCCATGACTGTATCCACCTAAATATACTGCCATCGATCCCGTGTGCTTTAACTTTGCTCAGAAGTCGTAAGTGTGGCACTCGATCAAAAGCCTTACTAAAGTCCAAGTATAAAATATCATAGTTTTCATCATTATCTGCTGCTTCATACACCTTACTATAAAAAGACAGCAAATTAGTCAGACAGGATTTACCCTTATTAAAGCCATGCTGTGATTCTTTTATCAACTTATGCTTATCCAAGTGATCTCTAATATTCCTTGCTATAATAGATTCCATCATTTTCCCTACCACTGATGTCAAACTTACTGGTCTGTAATTAGAAATATTTGTTTTATCCCCTTTCTTAAATATAGGTATCACATTGGCTTTCTTCCATTCCATTGGCACGCCACTCTCTAATGATTTTCTAAAGATGCATGCTAAGGGCTCACTTAACACATCCTTACATTCTTTCAAAATTCTAACTAAACAATATATTTAAATGATCCCTCAAATATTTTTCTATTCAATAAATTTTCTTTAGTAATTTGCAATATTTTTCTTTTCCTTTACAAGTAATCTTGTGAGTCATTAACAGAGTGTAAATGCCTTTTATTGTAGCAGTGTGACCTAAGGAGGTGCCTAATCTTCAAATGAGTTATTTTAGGTGCCTCATCTTAAAATTAAACAAAACGCAGGTGCCTTATCTTGAATTGAATGAAATGCAGGTGCTTATTCTTGAATTGAATGACTTTAGGTGCCTAATCTTAAATTTATCCTTTTATTTTAATTTTAGTA
Organism: Ceratothoa steindachneri; assembly: GCA_963969495.1. Taxonomy (NCBI): domain Eukaryota; kingdom Metazoa; phylum Arthropoda; class Malacostraca; order Isopoda; family Cymothoidae; genus Ceratothoa; species Ceratothoa steindachneri. Next base: position 88,832,222 of record OZ018333.1, read on the forward strand.
TAATTTCTTGAATATACAATTATATCATGTAAAATCTTCAACTATATTAAATGAATGCCTTTATATACCATAGAAATTGCATTTACTTATCATATTTTTTAAAATATTTTCTCAGGAAAATTATTCTTATATTTTGCTTAGTAGTGTACAATTAAAGCAAATGCGTATATGATGAAAAAAATGGAAGTAGAACTAATTATTTTTTAAAGTTTTGTTTATTTTTATTTTACTTCTATGCTTATAAGTGAATTTACATTAAAATAATTCAATATATTAATGGAATCATTTTGTGGCTTCATTATTATTACTGCAAGAAATGGTTCAAATTAAGTAAATAATGTATAATTATCCAGCTACCTGGATGAATAGTAAAGCAATGGCTACTAGCTATATGAATGGATAATAAACCAATATCCAGCTATTTGGTCAGATACTTGAACTTAGACCTGATACAAATAGCAAAAAAATAAGCCATAAATGGGTAGAAACTGGATATCTGTTGTATCCCTACTAATAATCGAACAATTTAATTTCTAAGTATATAGGTTCTAAGCATTCAAAGGGTCAAATTCTTAAATGCAAATCAAAAGGTCATGAGCCGAGTGAATAAAAAATAAGCACTCACCTGTTCATTTTCTTCTACTATTTATATATATATATATATATAATAGACCTACTTAGCATTAAAATTTCAGTTCCCACAACTTTTATCCTTATTCTACCATTGCAATCAATAGAAAGTATAACAATTTCACGGATGACAAAAGCCACAAGGGCCCAACAAAAGTCGTATGCATTTGCCAAAACCTGCCCACAAAATGCAGCCATAGGATTGTGTCAGATCATGCATCTATAATAACATAACATAATTTCATGGATGACAAAAGCCACAAGGGCCTGTCAAAGGTCATCTGCATCCGTCAAAACCCACCCACAAAAAGCACCATCGCCAGGGGAAGACAAAATCAAAGTCCCCCACAATATAATATAACAGATGACAAAAGCCACAAGGGCGCATCATAGGTCATCCGAGTCAAACGGCCTCTTTTTTAAGGCACCCAAACTCCCAAGAAAACTACATCCAGAGGATTGCGTCCAGAAACAAATGTATCACCAATCAAGGCTTGTCAAGAACTAAATCATGCAGCTATATATATATAAAAACAATATTAATATATACAAAACTTAGGAACGATCACAACCTTCCCTTACCCATAAACTCAACCAACCTACTCTTAAATACATTTAAATTTGGACTACCTACTACCCTCCGCGGCAATTTGTTCCAGAAGTCTACCACTCTATTGGTGAAAAAATATTTTCTTAATTTAAACCATCCATAGTTTGTGCCAGATCATACATCTATAATATACAATTTAAACTATCCACAGGAATGCATCAAAATCAAAAGCATCATCATCAAGGCTTAACAAAATCAAAATCACCGATACTATACAATAATAAAAATCTGCATTCATCACGCAACAAACTCACCTGCACTACCAAAGCCACATTTACACAAGGGGCATTCAAATACATTTGACTTCTTTCAACAACACAAGAATCACAAACTACATATATAGCTCATGTGGTGATTGGTTTAATGACAAACTTGGCTAGATAGCAGCCATTAAACCTTGCTATATGAATTTTAAAGAGAAAATGATTGATTTAATCTGTTTTATAGGTGCTGAAACCCTATAAGGATTATTGACACCGTGAAATTACAGTCAAGATAGTCACCATCACCTCTTCAGTCTAGGGACTCCACTCCTAGACACTCAAGAATAAAGAGAAAGGTGGAGTCTGTTAGTATGAGAAGATAAGCTAAACTAGACGGTGCCAACAGTTACACAATTGTGTATACAAATACTCATATCTATATATGTACATAAATGGATATACAACCTGAAAAAAAAAATTAAAATAAAATAAAAATAAAAAAAAAATAAAATAAAAAAAAAAATAAATAAAATCAAATAAATTAAATGTGTCTATATAATGATGTATCTCTTAGAAACTTTAGTACTAGTTCAAATGGGACTGAGGAATTTAGGACAGTAGCATATGAAAATCTTAAGTTGTTTTCCAAGCAGAAATTTAATAAGGGTTTACGACTTAAAGCATATTCAGGGCATTGAGTTATAGCATGTTCTGGGGTAAGTTGTGTATTGCATTTTCCACAAAAGTGGAAAAGTGATGGATCAAAGAAGTAGCCATGGGATAGTCTACTGCAACCTAATCTTAGTCTAGTTAGTACGATACTGTCACGACGTGACATTCTATAAGGTCTGTTATTGTTTAAATTAGGAATTATTTGCGGGAGAATGCCAATATTTTGGGACCATTCATTTTGCCAGAGGTTGAAGACTGAGGGCTGCAGCATGCCTATCATTTCTGATACTGAGAACCCCAGGTGTGTCGTATTAGCATTGTGTATTGCTGCTTTAGCTGCTGTGTCAACCACTTCATTATCTTTTATACCTGCATGACTAGGAACCCATAAAAAAACAGCTTCCAGGTTGATTTTATGTATATAGTTAATTATACGGTGGGTTAAGTAGTGACTTTTTTGTTCTTTCACAGCTAGCAAACCTGATAGGGAGTCTGAAACTATGAGTAGTTTACAGTTGTCTAGTTTTTGATTTATGTACTTGAGTGAACTCAATATTGCATATAACTCAGCAGTAAATATAGAACAGTGATGGGGCAGTTTGAAGGTCTTTATGGTTTCCCTCCAGATAAAAGCACATGCTACTCCTTCATTACTTTTGGAACCATCTGTGAAAGTTACATTAAAACCTGAGGATTTATATAACTCAATTAATTCTAAGGACAATGTTTGGTAAATACATGAAGGAGTGTTGTTCTTAGGGTATGCAGTTAATGAGAGGTTAAAGTGAACTTTAGTTAGTGTTATATAGCAGTTAGATATTTTTATGGTGTTTAAATCAATGGGGTCATATCCTAAGTTCATTATATATTTTTTAATCCAACCACAAAAAGGTTTTGGATGAGGCCGAAGGTCATAGAAATTATACCAAAAGAATTGTAAAATACATATACGTGTGGGGTGATTTGCAATACTGAGTACTTTAATACCATATCTTAGCCCTAGCAATATCTTACGAAATTTAAGAGGCATTATATTAGCTTCTGCCTCTAAAAAATCAACTCTGGTACAATTTAATGCACCTATAGCTAGTCTAATAAACTTAAATTGTATTCTATCAAGTTTTAATAGGTTGCTTTCTGATGATGTATGGTATAGGAAAGAGCCATAGTCTATTTTACTTCTAACAAGGGATTTATATATATGTAATAGATGCATTCTATTTGATCCCCAGTTTGTATTTGCAAGATATTTTAGGAGCAAAATGCTAGATATACATTTCTCTATTAATGACGTAATATGAGCTGTCCAAGTTAGTCCCTGATCTAATACCATGCCCAAGTATTTATGAGTTTGCATGTAATTAATAGGGTAATTTAATATTATCAGTTCTGGCAAGTTATGTTTCCTAGGGCGTTTTGTAAAAATTATACACTTAGTTTTAGTAGGAGAAAAGGTGGTGCCCCATTTTTGTGACCAGTCAGATATAGAATCCATGATTTTTTGCATCTGGTTATGCATTTGATCCAAGTTTTCACCAGATAGCCACACTGCAATATCATCAGCATACAAGGCATGGTTTATGTCTAAATTTTTGAATAAATCATTTAACATGATTGAAAATAGGAGTGGACTTATAACGCTGCCCTGTGGTAAGCCGATTTGTACAGCAAATTTTTCTGAAGGGAGATTAGCTATAGAAACTCTTATAATTCTAGAGGAAATGAAATTTTTAATAAAGTTGGGGAGGTGGCCACGTAAACCCATCTTGTATAGTTTTTTATAAAGACCATGGTGCCAAATGGTATCATATGCTTTTTCAATGTCCAGAAAGATTGCCATTACATATTTATTGCAGAGGAACGCTTCCCTTATGTCACATTCTAAGCGTACCAAACTATCCATAGTTGAGAAGTGCTTTCTGAATCCACTTTGGTAGTATGATAAGTACTTTTTTTCATTAAGGTATTTCTGTAATCTAATGGTCAATATTCTCTCTAATGTCTTGCATAAGCAGCTTGTCAAGGCTATAGGGCGGTAAGAAGATGGTTCCTGACTTGGTTTCCCTGGCTTTAAAATAGGGATGAGTAAACTCTCTTTCCATGTATCTGGATAGGTATTATTTAGAAATAGGTGATTGTAGAAATTTAAGAGATTATGTTTATTTAGGTTACTAAGATTTGCTAGGAAGGGATATATTATGTCATCCATGCCAGGAGAGCTTGGTTTGTTTTGGGGAATAGCTTTTTCTAATTCATATAATGTAATTGGGCAGTTATATTCCTCATTGTTAGATACCCCAAATGAAATTTCATTAAATTCAGCCTCCACCATAGTGTATACAAAGGGTTCTATGTAGGAGTGAATACTGCTAATAGTAGCAAAGTGGCCGGCTAATATTTGGGCAGTCACAAATGGGTCAGAAGTAAAGTTACTGCCAGATTTTAATGTGACGAGTGGATGGGGTTTATGTCCTTTTGTAAGTCTCCCTATCTTATCCCAAACTTCTGCTGTATGAGTGTTATGATTAATAGTTTGTACGAACCTTCTCCAAGAGAGACGTTTCGATAATCTAATTACCCTTCTGGCTAAGGCTTTAGCTTTATGATATAACAGTAAAGACTCTGGATTCATGTACTTCTTAAATAGTTTATAGGCTTTTTTTTTAACTTTTATTGCATAGGCACAACTATCATTCCACCAGGGATTGTTATATTTAGGGAATATTCTTCTGTATGACTTTGGTATGGTTTTGGCTGCACATTTGGTGATAGCAGAGGTTACTAGAAGGCAAGCATCATTTGCATTAAGTGAAATATTGACTTTTGGAATTTGTAGCTCTTGATGAAATTTTTTTAAATTACCTTTATATAGCCATTTGGGCCTGGTATTATACTTCATTTCATACATCGTTTCCATAATTATGGGGAAGTGGTCACTATCATAAAGATCTGGTAGTACTTTCCACTCTAAGTTTAGTTTTAAAGAATGGGAGCATAGAGATATATCTATATGAGAAAAGTGTCCTCTAAATTCATTGCAATAGGTTGGGGCCTTTGAGTTTAGGATGTATAAATTTGCTTCTTCAATAAAATCTGTTATTTTATTTCCTCTAGGACAGCATTCTGATGAGCCCCACAGGTAGTGATGTCCATTCAAATCTCCAGATATTAATACTGGTGGAGGAAGTTGGTTATAAAGATTCATTAAGTCTTGTGTAGTTAAAGGAAATCTTGGAGGTATATAGATTGAACAAATTGTGAATTTTAAAGATGGTAAATTAATTCTAGCTGCTATAGCTTCCAGATCAGAGGTGATATTTAAAGTTACAAATGGTACCCAGGAGGCTATGGCAAGTAGAACTCCTCCTCCATTACGGCTTCTATCTTTTCTTAAGATGGAATATCCTTTTAAAGAAATGTTTTGCTCTATTCCTAACCTTGTTTCTTGTAGCATTACAATTGATGGGGAATATTCATTTAAGATCATCTGCAAGAATGGTAACCTAGTTGTATAACTGCGTATATTCCACTGACATATTCTAAAGTTCATTATCTATATATAATTTAAACTATTAATCACCAAATAATATTCTGTAACCATCCCTTGAATCAATTTTTTTTGTAAAGCCCATTTTATTAAACACTATAGCCATTTTGTTAACTGCCTGTTTAGGGGCAATGTTTGCTTCCATGATTTTCTTATATTCTTTAAGGATAGACCATAGGTATTCATTTGAGACATCTACATTATCAACATTTTGAGAGTTTTGTTTATCTTCATTATTAATACTTTTTGCAGGTAGAGATTGTGGTCTAGTAATGGGTAGGTCGCATTGTGTTTCTTTTGTAGCTTTTTCAGTTATAGTTTTTTTCTTGTTATTTGTATATATGTCACTTGCATTTATAGGATGATTTTTGAAATATACCTGTCAAGCTTCCAAGAAGGATAATTTTTTATCAATTTTTAAATGAATAATTTCTTTCTCCCTGATCCACACAGGACATTCCTTAGAATTTCCTAAATGGTTGGGAGAAGAACAGTGAATACATGTAGGAGCCTCCCTTGGAGCGATACAATCCTGAGAATTATGTTGCTCATTACAATAAAGACATCTAGATTTATTTGTACAGGTCCTACTTCCATGTCCAAAATGCCAGCAATTAAAGCACATCAAGGGATTAGGGTAGTGGTTATCAATACTGAACGTAAGGTATCCATAATATAATTTAGAAGGCAAGACATTTCCAGCAAAAGTTAATACTAACAAGGGAGGAGGGATTCGGGAAGGGCCTTTATTGCAGCGTCTAATTTTCATAACGGACTCATTTTGAATTTTTAATTCATTAAGTAATAATTCTTCCTCAAAGTATAGTAGATCAGGTGCATATATGATACCTTGAATAGTGTTTAAATTTTGTGCAACTGAGCATTCTACATCATATTGTCCATTGATAATGGTTTTTGTATTTAAAAGGGCTGTTGTCTGATCTGAGGATTTTGTATGTATTAAGAGGGATCCTGTTCTGCAATATTTAACCTCGATGACAGGGCCATGACAAATGGATTCAACAACTGTTTTAATTGTTAATGGACTTAATTTTGTCAAATTAACTGTTGGAGAACTTAAATATACCCAAGAAACAAATTTGGGATCAATATTCAATTTGGGGTCATTTTTGTTTATGGAAGTCACATTTATACTACCTGTATCATTGATCTTACTTTGTGATGTTACAGGAGCTTTATTACTGTGCGTTGAACTATGATATATAGCAGGGTAATTCGGGTACTTGTTCGATTTCTCTGAACCAGAAGTTGATGGCTGTGAAGAGAAACGAGAGACAGCTTGGTCAGTCTCTTTGATCACTTTGTGTAGTTGTTTTAGAGTAGGATCAACGTTAGGGGATTCGAGATCAGTATTAGAATTAGGTCGTTTTAGTTTAACTCGAGATTTGTCCTTTTGAGACATCTCGAGAGAAGAACGCCCCCGTGCCCTAGGGCACGGGCGACTTTCGTTAAAGAAAAGGTCTTAGGTTATTAAGGCAGTAGATATAAGGAGATAACCTAGGTTAAGCAAAATTCTCACTAAGGTACCTAACGATTAATCACTTATATCAAGCAAGATTTGGAAAGTGTGGAGCAATACAACCTTTCGGGAGAAAGTCTACAGAGGGGGAAAAAAAAGCTTTAAAGAGAAAATGTGAGAGAGGATAACTAATGCGGCCAGGAAGATTTCAAAATACTGAAGCATAAATTTAGCAAGATTTATTAAACTAACAAATAATGAGGGAATATGGCTTAATAATTCAATTGGATAATACGTTATTTAGTTGGATACTATGGCCAATGAATATAGTGTATTTTAATGAAATAATAAATATATATATATATATATATATATATATATAAGGGGCAGGATTGAGGTGAGGAGGTAGAGGTCGGTCAGAAAAAGAAAAGAATTGACCAGGAAGACGAAGTTGAGTACCGTAAACTAGTCCGCTGCAGAGCAGGCCAAATCCTCTTGCAAGGACAAACGAATGCCCAAGAAAACCAAGGGAGCTTGTCCACCCAAGTGATATTAGAATTGGTGGAATGTAAGCTTGCTTCGAGCGTCCGATACAAATGTTCGACGGCAGAGTTGCTTTGGGGGTGGTAGTTTGCGATACGAAAGCGAAGGGAACCCAAGCTCTGTCATAAGTGCATCCCATTAACGGGATTCAAATTGGCTGCCACGATCAGTCATGATCGTTGAGGGAACACCAAAACGAGCAACCCTGTTGAGAAGAAGGCTCGAGTGACTGTTGAAGCTCTGATGTCCGAGATAGGAACTGCCTCTGGCCTCCTTGTGAAACGATCAATCATGGTGAGAAGATAATTGCAACCACGAGAGTAAGGAAGAAGACCTACTAGATCAACGTGAAGGGCGTAAAAACATGACGAAGGAAGAGGAAAATAGACCAGAGTAGCTTTTGTGTGGCGATAAACTTCGGCGCGCTGGCATGGCAGGCATGAGCGAGTACGTTTTGCCACGTCGGCATTCATACCTGGCCAAACGAAGCGTTGGGCAATGATCTTGCGTGAGGCCTTGGCACTAAGATGAGAGATACCGTGAATTTGGTAAAAAAAATGTGCCGAGGGTAAGCGAGAGGACACGGACAGTCAGGTAATAAGTAGTCAACCAGGATGCGCCCGGAAGGACTGTCCGGCCAATCGATCTCACGAATGACGAGTTGAGAAGAGTGACGCAGCGTTTGCCTGTCTTCATCTTGTTCTTGGGCAAGCGCTATTGTCGCATGATCGATGGGCGCAATGTGGGAGCGTTGCGTGCCTGAAATCGCTGAAATGCGAGAGAGCGCGTCTGGGACGACGTTAGAAGAACCAGGAACATAGTGAATATCGTTCGTCAACTGCAGGATGAAGTGAAGATGACGAATGTCAACTGCAGTGTGTACTGACTATTGGTTGTTAGGTGGTTATTACGCCAATACAATAGACAGCTCTGGTCACAATAAACCCAATTACCTATATTTTCGTTATACAAGGGGAATTAAGTTAATCGCTAACGGGAAATCTGAATTTGCAGACGAAATTTCCTTAGGCCTAAATCGGCAACGTCTTGGGAATACGTGTATTAAAACAAAGAGATACGAAAAATATATATTAGAGAATGAACAGTTATGATTAAAAAGTGAAATTATAGTTTATGATTGGATTGAATTTTATGCGGTTGAATTAACTTTGCACGAGTTAATGAGAATTAGAGTACACATATGATGATTGACAAATATTAATTATATTATAGTTGAATGTTAAATGAATAAATATTATAAATGTATGATAAATATTTATATGGATTGATAAATAGATTATATGAGCAAATATATTATATAGTTAAATGGATAGGGTAAATATTAATATAGATTGATATGTATAAATAGATTGTATGGATTAAATTGGATACATAAATGGATTAAATAAATACATTGAATAAATACACTACAACGGAGTTGGAAGGGTCTGTAAATGAGAGAAAGAATCACGTATTAAAAACGAGATTCTTTGGGGATATATTTAGCTAAATATTCCAATTTCAATAATACAGACCTGATTCCGATGAGCCGAACAAAGTGAATGAATGAGCATGGGATTTTATTTGAAAACGCTCAAGAGATCGGGCGTACCAATCACACGATTTAAGTTATGTTTACCAACCCTTGTCAAAATAATATATATATATATATATATATATATATATATATATATATATATATATATATATATATATACAGTTGTGATTAAATATTTCCACTTGTAAGGGTGTAAACCGCTACACTGACGAAGTACTACGAGAAGAACAAGCACCGACCAAAGGCTTATGGTCCGTAAAATTGGTAAAGTCACGTCCTTCCAAGTATTTTCGGAAGTGACGGATTGCGAGGTATATTCCGAGGTGCTCTCGAGAGAACGTACTATACCTCTTTTGAGAGTCTGAAAGAGAGCGAGAGGAGAAAGCAAGAGGTTGCCATTGGTCACCAATTTTCTGCTGCAATGTTCACCTACGTGGGTTGAGAATGCTTCGGAGGCAACGCTGATGGGTGCTCCTGGAGAAGGATGAGTCAATTCCGCAGCTCAGGCAATAGCCTCTTTGGTACGAGAAAACGAATCGCACGCTTCGGCAGACCATTCAAGAGGAGAGTTCTTTTTAGTCTTGCTGAGCACAGTTGATAGGTTGCATGACCTTAGCACAGTTAGGTATGAATCTGTGGTAGAAATTAACCATGCCACGGAAACGCCTAAGTTGCTTGCGTGATGTGGGCTGAGAAAAGTTGCGCATCACGGTAACTTTATCTTCGAGTGGGCTAACCCTTCTACTTGAGACACGGTGACCCAAGAACGAGAGTTGAGAGACACCAAAAAGACATTTGGAAGTGTTGAGTACGATACCATACTCTTCAAGTCGAGCGAAAACGTGACGAAGGTGAGACAGGTGCTCCTCTAAAGACAAAAATGCTATCAGGAGGTTGTCTATGTAGCAGAAGACGAAAGGCAGACCTCTCAGAGCTTGATTCATAAAACGGTGGAAAGTCTGACCACTGTTACGAAGACCATAAGGCATCCTGTTCATGACGAAGGGACCAAATGTCGTGGTGATATCCGTCTTTGGGATGTCATCTGGAGGGATAGGGATCTGGTTAAAAACACGAAGCAGATCGAGTCCAGAAAATATCGAACAACCGAAAAAAGCAGAATTGAAATCTAACAGATCAGGCAGAGGATATCTAGCGGGGATAGTACAGGTATTGAACAGCCTGTAATCACTTACAGCTCTGTACTCACCGGGGTAGATTTGTGCACAATATGAAGCGGAGAGGCCCAAGGAGAAGTAGAGGGGCTAACTATGCCAGCTTCCACCATGAAGGTGAACTCCTGCTTCATTAAGGCGAGTTCATGTGAAGCTAATCGACGGGGGAGGGAAAATACAGGCCCCCCAGTAGTTTCTATCCGGTGAGCCACATTGTGTTTAATAGGCCTGTCTTTAGAGGATATATGCTAATTGTAGGAAACTCCTGTAGCAGGAGCTGAAACTGTGGATTGGCTGAAGAAAACTGGATAGAGAAGAGAACTCGGTGATGGGGAAATGAACTTGAAACTGTGAGCATTGTAGTGCGATCGATAAGCTTGCGGTTACTAGACTTGAGTAAAAGGTTATGGGCAGAGAGAAAATCGAAGCCCAGAATAGGAACATCGACCTCGGCAACAATAAAGGTCCATCGAAAAACTCTAGGGAGGTTGAGAGCCAACTGAAGGATGCACCTTCCATAACTCCTTAGGTCAGAGGAATTAGCGGCTTTAAGGACAATATCAGAGAAGGAACAAGCTTTATCTTCCAGATACGCTGAAATAACACTACATTAAGCACCAGTGTCAACTAAATATGAGAAATCAGAGAGTGGGTCATAAATGCAAAATGGTTGATCGACCTGGGATGAAGGAATGGCAGAGGTGATAGACCCATTGATCACTTGCGTTTTCATTTTAAATTAGTCGAAGAATTTGAATTATAATGGGAAGAATAAGTTGGAGCATTACTTTAGAGAGTGAATAGATTGTTGAGGTGAAATTGGTGGAATAGCGTTAGATTGAGGAGGTACTGGTTGTAAATATATGCATGACTGTATACTTTTTACGGCTTGTGCACCATATTTTTTGTGGTACTAGCACTAATTAGTTGGTTTGATGAAAGTAACATGATGATTAGAAGGACGAATTTGCGAAGAGTAAGCATTTGATTGAGAATGAGAATAGGATGATAGGTAGTATTGGCAAGGCTGTGTACAGTGTACAGCTTCGCTACCATATTTCTTATGGTACCAGCATAGACTCCTAGTTTGAGAGTAAGATAATTTAGGGAGTAGAGGGACAGGCGAAAGTATGAGCAGGGGAATGCTCTGCCTCAGCTCTTGTGCTGGAATGCTCAGGTTGGTTTCGTCTTCGAGAGGACGAAAGGCGCCTATCGTTTCATTCACCCAGGTAACCGTTCAGTCACTCAGTCCCACATTGGAGTTTTAGTTTTTGCAGCTCTCCCTTTATCCTCTCCAAAGCGGAAGCATAATCCAGTGATAAATGTGAAAAGTAGGCGTTACACGGGTCGGACCTATTGCCAGAAGGCGTTGTTGGTATCCGATTTTTTATTTTATTTTAAGGGGCTATCTTGCGACTGGCCACTTGGGCATGAGGCGCCGCAAACAAACAGCCTAGTTCCAGGCTACTTTAAAATAAAAATTTTAAAAAAAAACAACAATAAAAAGAGATAAGAATCAGGAAGCAAGCTTTGGCCTCGGGGGGATGTCCCCCTCCACCCGGGGTAGGAGCGTGTGACCTAGAAAGAAAACAATAACAAACAACAAAACCTAGTTAAATAAAAGGGGGAAGGCTGGCCTCCCCTCAAAAGTCAACAAGTCCACCAGTCAATGTGCACGCACACGTCCCGAGTACAAAGGACAGGAGGTAGCAACCCCGCCCATCCCGTTACCGGGACAGGTAACGTGCGCGAAGATCACTCAGACTGGGACATTCGACAAGAATGTGACGAACAGTCTGGGGGACGACGCAGTCGTCGCAATAGGGCGCAGGCGAGCGCTCCATCAAATAGCGATGCGTCACACGAGTGTGTCCGATTCGGAGACGACATAAAGCGAACAGAACTCGTTGCGGTATTGGGGGATAGGTCCATGGGAACAGTCGCGGCGCAATGGCACGCAACTTCAAGTTTCCCTCGACCGTCTCCCATCTTCTTTGCCAAGCAGTCCGAAGAGCTGCCCGTATTCGTGTAATGTAGTCGGTGTGAGGAAGAGCGAAAGGCTGGTCAGGGCGCAGAGTCCTCGCGGAATATTTAGCGCCATCATCGGCGCTCTCATTCTCCGCAATTCGTACATGTCCAGGAACCCAGCAGAAGAAAATCTCGACATCTAGATGCCTGGTTCGCCAAAACCAGGACGTCACGGATATCGCCAACCAGGGGATGCGGAGATTCCAAAGCCCCGAGAGCACTCAGGGAGCTTTGTGAGCCGCTATAGATCACAATCCGGTCTCCGAATCGGGCACGTCGCGTAATCTCCCGTACTGAGTGGTGGATTACCACCAGCTCGGCCGTGAAGACAGACGCAGTGCCTGGCAGAGCCCCGCTGACTTCAAACAGAGGGAATACGGCGTGGAAGCCGACAACTTCTTGGGACTTGGAACCATCCGTATACACTGGCACGGTTCCAACGTGACACGAGGTGTGCTCCAAAAAGGTCGAACGCAATACTCCCGGCGCTGTACAAGCTTTGGGAGCAGAGGCGTGGCGACAAATAGCCAAATGTGGTACCCTCCAGGGTGGCGTCCTGGGCAGAACCAGGGGCGCTACCAGCCCGAGAGCTATACCTAGCTCTCGAAGGAGTTTCCTGGCCCTAAACCCAAAGGGCTTAGCGTATGACTGGCGTCACTCGGCGGCATAGGCACCGTCGAGATCAGCTGCAGATGCAGTGAGCGCTGTTGGCGACTGAGGGAGGGGCCGGGCTAGCGCGTACAGGCGATTGAAGCACTGTACGCGGCGCAGAGCGAGTGGCACATCCCCACCATTGACCAAGAGGCTCTAAATGGGAGAATTGCGGAAGGCATCGGTCGCAAGACGAAGGCCGGTGTGGTGGATCAAGTCCATCCTCCGCAATAAACGCTCAGCTGTGAATGCATAAAACTCGCATCTGTAGTCGAGCTTCGAACGAACAAAGGATCGAAAAAAAAAGTAAGGCAGTAGCCCTATCAGCACCCCAAGCGCTGAACGTCACGGAACGGAGAATATCCATGGCGCGGGTGCAAGAGACCCTAAGGCTGTGAATATGAATCTCCTAGATGAGACGTCGGTCAAATACAAGACCAAGGAAACGATGTGATTCAACCCCTTCCAGGCGTATCCCATTAAGAAAGAAGTCTGGGTCTGGGAAGAGCCGTGGATGGCGGCAGAAGTGCGCCACCTTAGTCTTGGCCAAGGAAAACCGAAACCTGTGCCTTTCGGCATAGCGAGGGACGCGGTTCAATGCCTGTTGGAGTCGACGCTCCAGAGTTGGCATCTGGGCCGCGCCAAAAGAGATCGAAAGGTCGTCCACGTAGAGCGTAGCGAGAACATCTTCCGGCAGCACCGATGTGATGCCTTTAATGTTCAGGGCAAAGAATGTGACACTGAGGACACTTCCCTACGGGACCCCCTCTATCTGCTCCTTTGGGCCGGAGAGCCCCCCCCCACCCCCCACCCCACCCGTACGCGGAATCGACGATCTCGCAAAAATTCAGATATAAACATTGTGATGTGTCCCCTTGCCCCCATTGTGGGGAGAGTCTCCATGATGCCGTATTGCCATGCGGTTCATAGGCCTTCTCCAGATCGAAAAACACCGTGGCGTAGTGCTGTCTATGAAGGAAAGCCTCACAGACGGCATTTTCCAGTCAGAGCAGAGCATCCGACATGGAGTGGAAGTTGCGGAAGCCGCACTGTGCAGAACAGAAGACAGATGGCCTCCGCTGTCCAGGAAAAAGTCTAATCTAACGTTTACCAATTTCTCCTTCAACTTGCACACGCAAGAGGTTAGAGAGATTGTGCGGAAACCGGTCGGTGTAGAGTGATCTCTCCTCGGTTTGCGAAAGGCGAGCACAGTAGCGATTCGCCAAGAATCTGGGAGGAGACCCTCCACCCAGATCCTCTTGAACAAATGTAAGAGAAAGGCCATGCCTCGCTCATCCATGTGTCGATGCATGGCGTACGGGACAGTTCCGGACCATGGGCGGTGTCCGCGCACGAAGCGAGAGCGGAGCGCAACTCACTCACAGTAAACCTGTCGTTGAAGGGTTCTCCGCCTCTGGAGGTAAAGTCCACCCGGCGGCCTCCCGCGACAACAAGACGTGCATTGAATGCTGGCGGAGCAGCATCCCGGATAGAGAATGCAGAAAATGCGGTCGCGCGAAGGATTCCGCCACGGACGTGGGGTCTGAGATTGCGGTCCCATTCTCCTGGAGAATGGGAGGCGGGTCGTGCGAGAACTTACCCCGAATCCTTTTGACTCGATTCCACACCTCTGCTAAAGGGGTCTTCCCGTTAGGTGAAAAAACGTATGCCCGCCAAGAAGAGAGGCGGGCGTTCTTCGATATATACCGGAACCTAGCCCTAGCCCGACGAAATTCAGCGACAGTGAAATCGTTCGGGCGGCGCTTATAGCGCATGTAGGCATAACGCTTCTGTTTGAGGGCCATCTCTCACTCGGCCGACCACCATGGAAGTGGTCGGCGAGAAAAACGGCCAGACGTTCTGGGAATAGTAGTCAGGCCCGCGGCGATGACGTTGTCGGAGAAGAACTCAACGGCCTTATGTACCGACATAAACTCCTCGACTGAGATAGAGAATTCAGTCATTTCCTGAAATGTAGGCCACCACGCTTGTGCCAAGTACCACCGAGGTGGGCTCTCAGGCGGCAGTTGCCCTGTCAATGATATTTGAATAAGAAAGTGATGACTACCATGGAGGTCATCAACCACCCCCTAATCAAAATCAGGCTGTGCATCCGAAGAGCACAAAGAGAGGGCAAGGCAAGCAAATGAATTGGTTCTCAGACAGTGATGCGTAAACTCATCCTCGTTTAGGACACCCATCTCAAACACTTCGATCATATCGGCAAGACTTGTCCCCTGTGATTTCATTGAGTAATCTCCCGTGAGAGGATGCCTGCCTTTCAGATTTTCAATCAAGAGAAAGGGCCTCGGCGACTGTGCCAGGACGCGGCGGAAGTCCTCCGCGTCGAAGTCAGCTGACGGTGAAATGTACGCAGAAATGAGAGTATACATTCTATCCAGGTGCAGCTGCACAGCTACTGCTTGAAACGAGGCATCTAAAGTGAAAGGAAGAAGGGAGACATCATGCCGGGTGTAAACCACGAATCTCCCACCTCGGCCATCCCGTGGTGGTGGGGTCGCAAGACCCATATACCCCGAGAGGGCGGGCATGGGGCACGCGCCTAACATGGTCTCCTGTAGAAAAATAGCTAACGGGGAACAGGACGAGACAAGCCTCCGCAGTTACTCCCAGTTGGCCCAGAGTACACGGCAATTCCATTGTAGGAATATGCCCTCCACGCATAGCTCAGAGGAGACACGGGGTCCTCCTCGAACGAAAGACCCTCACGAGAATGGCCGTACGCTTCCCGGAGGCAGAACCCCGGGCCCTGTCGGCGGGACAAAGCGCTGAAGGCGCTGTCGCCTTCGAGGACTATTTGGGGGAGGCTGGGCTTGCCATGCGAGTCTTTTCCTCCCTCCGCCTCGAAACCTTAGGCGGGCATTGCGGCTTCGGATGCGGGGGGCCCTCTTTTCGGGGAACCATCGTATCCGAGCCACTCTGTCCACCAATAGGCATGGGCGAAGGAGCCGAAGCTCCTTTGTTGCTGTCCTCCTTTCGGGGGACAGCTTTAGGAACCCCTGAAGATTGCCTCTTGTGAGTCTAACAACTCCGTGGAGGCGCGTGTCGGTTTCGCCTTACGGGAAAAGGTCACGCTGGGGAAAGAGGGGCGAGCCCTGGTTTTAGCCGGGGCTGGGTGTGAACCCTTTTTCCTCCAAGCTTTACCAGGGAAGCGCCCGGGTTGAGTAGAGCCCGCAGAAGGGCTTCGAATGGGCGCGGAAACAACCGTGATCCTTGGCCTGGATGGACCAGGAACAGAGGGTGCCTTTCTAACTATTGAGACATATGACGTCCGAAGCAGAGCCGGGCTCACCAGGACCAAGTCCTTAGACTCACGGAATGAGAGTCGATCCTGCGCCGGAACGGCCAGGATTTCTTTCTCAAGGAGATATGCACCACATTGCTTCGAAGAAGCAGGGTGCGGCTCTCCGCAATTGACACACTTGGCCAAACACGATTTTTACTTATCGTGTGCAGCCTTCGAGCAATTTACATATACTTCGGGTGACCCCGACTTTGCACGTCTACAAAAAGGATTCATATGGCCGAAGCGGTGACAGTAATAGCACTGCCGCGGCATTGGCACGAATGCCTTCACGCGGTAGCGGTTCTAACAGGCACGCACCGACTCATGGAGCTTGTCACAGTCGAACTTGGCGAAGAGTGTAGGGGTGGATCTCGAGGTCCCTTCCTGTTTTTTCATCACACAAACGACCTTAACCACCCCATGGTCGGCCAGCTCTAAGGTGATGTTTTCAATGAAATCATCAACGAGTTTGCTCGCATAAACTACTCTTTTCACAAAGTTCATGTTAGAGTGCGGCGTTACACTCACCGGGGTGCCATGAAGTGTCCTTATAGCACTTATCTTAGCCGTCTCGGCGGGATTCACCGCATTCACCAGAAGGCTCCCGTCCGAGAAACGGGTCACCTTCGGCTCTCTACCAATTGTACTAGCTAATTCTCTCCTCTGATGGATCATGTTGCCCTTGGCCAACATGCTGCCATCAGTGGAGCGAATAATGAGGAAGCGTTTGAAGCCAGTGGGCTCAAAAATGGAAGGGTAAACTCTGAATCAGGGGCCCCGATGTCACCGAGGCTCTGCCCTGTGCACTTTTAGCCTTAATCATAGTTACGGGCTCCACACACGGGGAGGGGGGCGGGTAGAGGGGCCGGATGTGCCGATCCGGGCTTGGTCGCTTTCCAAAGTGGTAGCAGACCCATCCGTCCCTGCAGCTTCTTTTTTTTGTTTTTTTCTTCTTTGGACAGGAGGGCGGGGAATAAATCAACTACTCCCCTCCGTCGGTAGGAGCCCCTAGGCCAAAGAGAACGGCCTCAGCCAGGTCTTTCTCTGAAATGGAGAAGGTCATGGTGGTCACAGGGACACTAGTTGGAGGAGATCTCATCCTCTCCTTGTACTGTCTCGGAGACCCCAACCGCTTGAGGAGGACCTTGCGTATGGGCGGATTCGGGTTCGGTGCTTCGCGCCGAGCCCAGATTCCTTCCCATGGAAGGCCCTACCGTCTGAGGTTGTGTTGCCTTAAAGACCATGTCTATCGCAGGAGGAGCCTCCAGTTGGCCATCCCCTCCCAGGATATCGCAGGTCCTTTTGGCAGCGTCACCAGTCATGTGTGGGGAGGCACAGGCCTTGACCCCAGCAAGGTTCAATATTCTTGCCAGCAGGTCTTTTGAGGGAAGCGACCGAAGGGGCCTGGCTTCCTTCTCCCCCCAAGGGGGTTTGCCATACCTAGCCGCTTCAATGAGGGGCGGTCGGCAATGGGCTGCCTGCTGGCTTTCTTGGCAGTCCCCTTAGAAAGAAAAGGAGGGACTGCTGCTGGAAATAGGGAGGTGCCCGAAAGCACCTCCAGAGAAGGGAGTGAGGGGCAGTTCCTTACACCCGTAGTCGTAGGAGAGGGGTAAGCCTCCTCTCCGGTTAGAGAAATATGGATGGTCCCCTGCGCAAGCACAGGGGGGGGGGGACCTCCATTTTCTCTGTGGAGCTTCCCGAGGGCGGTTCCGTCGATGACACAGGGAAAGTTGAGGTTTGTGTTTTTTTTGGTTTTTCATCTATGGGCATGGTGACCTTAATTTTTTTCACGGGAAGCAATAGCTCATCACACCTCGCAGTAGCCAGCACTGCGGGGGACAGCTTCAGGAACCCCGGAAGATTGCCTCCTGTGAGTCTAACAACTCCGGGGAGGCACGTGTCGGTTTCGCCTTACGGGAAACGGTCACCCTGGGGAAAGAGGGGCGAGCCCTGGTTTTAGCTGGGGCTGGGTGTGAACCCTTTTTCCTCCCAGCTTTACCAGGGAAGCGCCCGGGTTGAGTAGAGCCCGCAGAAGGGCTTTGAATGGGCGCGGAAACAACCGTGATCCTTGGCCTGGATGGACCAGGAACAGAGGGTGCCTTTCTAACTATTGAGACATATGACGTCCGAAGCAGAGCCGGGCTCACCAGGACCAAGTCCTTAGACTCACGGAATGAGAGTCGATCCTGCGCCGGAACGGCCAGGATTTCTTTCTCAAGGAGATATGCACCACATTGCTTCGAAGAAGCAGGGTGCGGCTCTCCGCAATTGACACACTTGGCCAAACACGATTTTGACTTATCGTGTGCAGCCTTCGAGCAATTTACATATACTTCGGGTGACCCTGACTTTGCATGTCTACAAAAAGGATTCATATGGCCGAAGCGGTGACAGTAATAGCACTGCCCCGGCATTGGCATGAATGCCTTCACGCGGTAGCGGTTCTAACCGGCACGCACCGACTCATGGAGCTTGTCACAGTCGAACTTGGCGAAGAGTGTAGGGGTGGATCTCGAGGTCCCTTCCTGTTTTTTCATCACACAAACGACCTTAACCACCCCATGGTCGGCCAGCTCTAAGGTGATGTCCTCAATGAAGTCATCAACGAGTTTGCTCGCATAAACTACTCTTTTCACAAAGTTCATGTTAGAGTGCGGCGTTACACTCACCGGGGTGCCATGAAGTGTCCTTATAGCACTTATCTTAGCCGTCTCGGCGGGATTCACCGCATTCACCAGAAGGCTCCCGTCCGAGAAACGGGTCACCTTCGGCTCTCTACCAATTGTACTAGCTAATCCTCTCCTCTGATGGATCATGTTGCCCTTGGCCAACATGCTGCCATCAGTGGAGCGAATAATGAGGAAGCGTTTGAAGCCAGTGGGCTCAAAAATGGAAGGGTAAACTCTGAATCAGGGGCCCCGATGTCACCGAGGCTCTGCCCTGTGCACTTTTAGCCTTAATCATAGTTACGGGCTCCACACACGGGGGGGGGGGGGGCGGGTAGAGGGGCCGGATGTGCCGATCCGGGCTTGGTCGCTTTCCAAAGTGGTAGCAGACCCATCCGTCCCTGCAGCTTCTTTTTTTTGTTTTTTTCTTCTTTGGACAGGAGGGCGGGGAATAAATCAACTACTCCCCTCCGTCGGTAGTAGCCCATAGGCCAAAGAGACCGGCCTCAGCCAGGTCTTTCTCTGAAATGGAGAAGGTCATGGTGGTCGCAGGGACACTAGTTGGAGGAGATCTCTCCTCTCCTTGTACTGTCTCGGAGACCCCAACCGCTTGAGGAGGACCTTGCGTATGGGCGGATTCGGGTTCGGTGCTTCGCGCCGAGCCCAGATTCCTTCCCATGGAAGGCCCTACCGTCTGAGGTTGTGTTGCCTTAAAGACCATGTCTATCGCAGGAGGAGCCTCCAGTTGGCCATCCCCTCCCAGGATATCGCAGGTCCTTTTGGCAGCGTCACCAGTCATGTGTGGGGAGGCACAGGCCTTGACCCCAGCAAGGTTCAATATTCTTGCCAGCAGGTCTTTTGAGGGAAGCGACCGAAGGGGCCTGGCTTCCTTCTCCCCCCAAGGGGGTTTGCCATACCTAGCCGCTTCAATGAGGGGCGGTCGGCAATGGGCTGCCTGCTGGCTTTCTTGGCAGTCCCCTTAGAAAGAAAAGGAGGGACTGCTGCTGGAAATAGGGAGGTGCCCGAAAGCACCTCCAGAGAAGGGAGTGAGGGGCAGTTCCTTACACCCGTAGTCGTAGGAGAGGGGTAAGCCTCCTCTCCGGTTAGAGAAATATGGATGGTCCCCTGCGCAAGCACAGGGGGGGGGGACCTCCATTTTCTCTGTGGAGCTTCCCGAGGGCGGCTCCGTCGATGACACAGGGAAAGTTGAGGTTTGTGTTTTTTTTGGTTTTTCATCTATGGGCATGGTGACCTTAATTTTTTTCACGGGAAGCAATAGCTCATCACACCTCGCAGTAGCCAGCACTGCGGGGGACAGCTTTAGGAACCCCGGAAGATTGTCTCCTGTGAGTCTAACAACTCCGGGGAGGCGCGTGTCGGTTTCGCCTTACGGGAAACGGTCACCCTGGGGAAAGAGGGGCGAGCCCTGGTTTTTGCTGGGGCTGGGTGTGAACCCTTTTTCCTCCCAGCTTTACCAGGGAAGCGCCCGGGTTGAGTAGAGCCCGCAGAAGGGCTTCGAATGGGCGCGGAAACAACCGTGATCCTTGGCCTGGATGGACCAGGAACAGAGGGTGCCTTTCTAACTATTGAGACATATGACGTCCGAAGCAGAGCCGGGCTCACCAGGACCAAGTCCTTAGACTCACGGAATGAGAGTCGATCCTGCGCCGGAACGGCCAGGATTTCTTTCTCAAGGAGATATGCACCACATTGCTTCGAAGAAGCAGGGTGCGGCTCTCCGCAATTGACACACTTGGCCAAACACGATTTTGACTTATCGTGTGCAGCCTTCGAGCAATTTACATATACTTCGGGTGACCCCGACTTTGCATGTCTACAAAAAGGATTCATATGGCCGAAGCAGTGACAGTAATAGCACTGCCCCGGCATAAGCCTCCTCTCCGGTTAGAGAAATATGGATGGTCTCCTGCGCAAGCACAGGGGGGGGGGGGACCTCCATTTTCTCTGTGGAGCTGCCCGAGGGCGGCTCCGTCGATGACACAGGGAAAGTTGAGGTTTGTGTTTTTTTTGGTTTTTCATCTATGGGCATGGTGACCTTAATTTTTTTTCACGGGAAGCAATAGCTCATCACACCTCGCAGTAGCCAGCACTGCAAGAGGTGCTTACAGGCCTGGCAGATCCAGATGCTGCCATTTAGGACCACCCCTCTCGCCTGGTGGCCTGGCAGTCCATCGGCATGGCGGCTCCACCTTGAACACGGCGTAAAATTGATAGAGTGTGAAGAGGAAAGTAAAAGGGATGTGAGGAAGTTATGGGTGGGGATGAAGCGGGTTGTTAAAAGCCCCCATCCCGGACCGGAGCTCAGAGGTTAGGGAACATTGTCACCTTCCCCCTGTGCCCCGATCCGGGACGGTTGGCTGAGTAAAAGGTCAGCATCTACCCTGTGAAATTAGAGGCTGAACAGAGAAAGTTGTGCGAGAGGTTGTATGAAAAGCGACGAGGTAGGGGAGAAATACAAGCTATCTGAAGGAAGGAAGAGAGGCTAAGCTGGGGCAAGACGGAGCGCTGGATCCCGTCAGCACGACGGACAGGATGGCAAATCGCCGCGCCCTTTTCGGGGCGTTGATATCCGAACCTGCGAAATATATGGATTAGAGGAAGGTAGCGGACATTGTGGGACCGTCCCTTAGTGTACGTAAGGATTGAGATGTATTATCTCTGCTGCTTTGGCGATTTCACCCACGCTCTTGTGCTCACAAATCATGATAAGGGTCCTAATGTAGTCAGGGTTCCAACGCCTGAAAATTTCCGTTAGAAGCGAGTCAAAAAGCTCTGACTGAGCGTCCTTCGCTCTGATCAATTTTTTGAGATGTCCAAGGAACCACGTGGGACGCCTATCACCTAGGTGTTGAGTATTTAGTAGTTCCCTGTTATCTCCCAAATTAAAGCTTGTCAGCTTGCCTCAACTCCCGCCATGCACCATTTTTCCCACTTTCTAACAAAATTCCTCGAAACAAAATAAAGATACTTATTGGGACTTTTTGCGTGTTGCTTATTATGCGCTCTTAATCGGTTATGGCCTGATGTGCCATTAAAACCTCCCATTATTCAAACCACGTGATCGGATTGGTCGCATCGAAAGCGGGAAGCCTGATTGAAGTGTGGTTGATTCCTTGGGCTCTGACACCTTGGTTAATAGTTGCAGGTTGACTAATTGCCACGGGTGAGGCACATGTGGTCATGTAAATGAGGAGGCCTGGCTCGCTAGCGTGGTCGAGGCAGTTGAGTTAAACGTCGTGGCTTCACTATTAATGGCTAAGGGATGTTTGCTTTGGAAACTTTCGGTTAAGAAAAATAATTGAGGAAGTTGAGGTAAGATTAAAACAAATTTACAGTGAAAACAAAAGAAAGGCGGGGAGTAAACATATATAGAGAGAGAGAATAACAACACGGAAAGAATGTACTCTAGAAGACCATACAGTCCATTAAATGAGGGTACCTTTGGACTATCAGTCGAGCGGGCACATCTCTACTCCAATGCTTTACGTCCATTCACGGCCATTTTTCAAGGCCCTGTGTAGTCTTGACTTGAACTCGTCCGCAGAATCACTGTTGACAACTTCCACTGGAAGTCCATTCCAACTACTGCCGATACTGTACGTGAAATAGTTTCCACACAGATCGCGATTGTAACGCTTCAGTTCAAGCTTACAGCCGTGATTTCTTGTTCTGCTCTCAACAAGTGTGAAAATATCCCTGTAGTCAACATTGTTGAACCCTCAAAGTATTTCTAAAACCTCGCTGAGCTGACGACGCAGTCTACGGGTTTCCAACGAGAACAGATCTAATTCCCTTAATCTATCTTCATAACTTTTATGTCTGATACAGGAAATCAGTTTGGTTGCCCTGGCTTGCACACGTTCCAATCTCACGATGTCCTTTCGAAATGAAGGACTCCAAAATTGTACGGCATACTCTAGGTGCGGTCGTACAAGTGAGTTGTACAAACACAGTACAGTCTCCTTTTTCCGATATCCAAAACTGGTGCTTTTGTGTAGCCTAGCATCCTGTGGGCCTTTTTCCCCGCCTTAATGCACTGTTTCGAGAACTTGAGGTCACTAGTGATTGTTACACCCAAGTCCTTCTCAGTCTCAGTGGATTCAAGAGCAGTGCCCTTAAGGATATACATAGATTGGGGGTTTTGGTGGCCGATATGCATCACTTTGCATTTGCTCACATTAAAAGGCATTTGCCACGTGTCCGACCACTCCCCAATCTTCTGAAGATCTTCCTGCAGGCTTGCAGTATTTCCATCCTTTGCAACGTTCATACCAAGCATTGTTGGAATCGTCGTTAAGTTTGGAAATCTTGGCAACCACGTCACCGTCCATGTCGTTGACGTAGATGATGAATAGTAGCGGTCCCAGGACAGAACCTTGAGGCACCCCGCTAGTAACGGGCACCCACTCAGAAGCCTGTCCATTCACTACCACCCGTTGCCGTCTGCAACTTAGTCAGTTCTCGATCCAGCCGGCTACTTTTCCGTCTATGCCCAGCGCTCGCACTTTCCGGAGAAGGCGGCGGTGTGGTACCTTATCAAAGGCTTTCTGAAAGTCTAAGTACGCCACATCCAGCGCCTTGTCCCGATCGTGCTCACTGAAAACGAAGTAGAAGAATTCCACAAGGTTCGGCAGGCATGACCATTGCCTTCAGAAGCCTTGCTGGGAACTCCTCAGTAGCAGGTTTGACTCTAAATACGACGTCATTTTGTCCACCCTCATGCTTTCCATGAGTTTACCGACTATAGAAGTCAGACTGATAGGTCGGTAGTTTGACGGTTGGCTACGGTCTCCTTTCTTGGAGATAGGAGTCACCTCAGCTTCACGCCAATCTCTAGGAACGCATTCAGTCCTGATTGACATGTTGAAGATTGCGCTCAGCTCGTGACACTTGATCGCACACTTCTTTCAACACTTGAGGTAGAAACCCATACGGGCAAGGTGACTTATTCGTCATTAGATCAGTGATCTTCTTTTTTATTTCTCCTTCGGTGAAGTTCATATGCTCCAGCTTTTTCCCCGAGTAGGTATTCGTTGGCTGGGGGAAAAGACCATATTTTTAAGTAAACACTGAGAGTAGTAGTCGTTGAGGAGGTTAGCATTTTCTGCATCTAAGTGCTTTAATGTCCCCTCCTCATTCATCAAAGGGCCACTCGTTCGACGGATTGGTTTACAGCTGTTTACATATCCAAAGAACTCTTTGGGATTTTCTTTATAAAGTTTCGCCACTCGGAGTTCCTCAGACCGCTTAGCTGCCCTTATGCTGGACTTCACTCTTCTGGCTAACCTCCGGTATTTGTCATAGTCACCCGAGATCTTCGATTGCCGGTACACATTTCTCTTCTCCTTTAGCAGTTGGCCGATTTCTCGATTAAACGACTTTGGTTGAACAGAAGACCGACGTGGACATTTCAAAGGGATGAAATGCGATTGAAGACTCATGAATGTGGTTTTGAAACTGTTCCACGAGTCTTCAACAGCATCGCACACTTCTAGCCTCGCGTCAGTCAGTCCAGCACGAAAACCTGCAAAGCTGCTCTTCTCAAATCAAGGTTCCTCGATTTACTAGTTGCCGGCCCTGCCTTCGTGACTTTGACTACAAATCTAATTAGTCGGTGGTCACTGTCACCGAGCTCTTCGCCAACAGAGATGTCCTCAACGATGTCATACTCAGAGATGAAAACCGAGTCGAGGATATCGTCTCCTCTCGTTGGTTCTCTCACCCATTGAGTGAGGAACTCGTTGTTCGCGAACTCCAGGAGTAGTGCGTTCTCGCCACAGGGTTCTCTGGTTTCCCAGTCAAATTGTGTGTTTAAATCCCCCATGACGATACACACTCTGTCTTTTACAAGTTCGCCCAACAGCTGGTACAGAATCCTGTCCTGTTCTAAGAGTTGGGCAGGAGGTCTATAAGGCACCAGGGTCCTGTATTTGGCAGGGCAGGACCCATCTCTAGGTCTACATCTAGTAGTTCATGGTCGGATACGATGTTGCAATCCGTCGAGTTGAGAGTATCCTTGACCTACAACATCACACCGCCACCCTCTCTGTCTGGCCTATCTTTCAGGAAGAGCTGGTACCCGGGAATCGTGAATTCACCTTCAAAATCTCGGCTTTAGGTTGTTATCTACGACTCCGTTATGGCCACCATCTCAGGTTCTTCTGTTGCTACGAAGCCACGGAGCTCAATAAACTTGTGCCTGATTGACCTTGCATTGAACAGAAGAACTTTGAGGGAGTCCCCGAATGTAGGACTCCCTAATCTCTTCCGTTTCCCGGCTTGCTTGCTGGAGCGGTGCCATTCCTCTTTGCGACCTCCGAGAAGGTCGTTCCAGGAGTCACACGGGCGTACTGGCGTACGTCCGCCTTCACTTTAGGCCTGACACTACTTAGGGTCCGTTCCACGACATCATGTATCATGTGGCAGAGTACGGCCTTTCCCTTAAAGGATAGATGTACTCTATCTCTTTGGTAGAGATCATTTCTACCATAGAAGGTGCGGTAAAGGTCCACAAAATACACCACCTCCGCCGTACACAAATCTCTGAGGCATCGATTAAGGGAGACGTTCCTCGAGTGAGCGGTCGGGTTGGACCTCTTCTCGGGAGCATTCCGACCACTACACGTCTGCGTGTTTTCAGCTTACAGTCGCCCACAGCAACCACGACTGTGTTGAGAATCCTTTCTATGGGGCCTATCCTTCCTCCTCTCAGGTAGAGATCGTCGCCACTTACCATTATGGCAACGACTGAGTTCTCAGAAATCTGAGATTTCTCCGCCTCTACTCTGATCTGCTGGTTTCCCCTTCCTGGTAGGCAAGTTACCTTCACACTCGTGCGAAGGCGTGCTGCTAGCAGGGGTTGCAGGGCCCGTGCTTGAGATTCCTGAATAAGGTTGACCCTCGCACATTTGACTGCACTGTTTTCTTTCGCCCTAGACTCATATCTTTTCTCTTTCGTCTCCATATTTCCCTTGTATTTCTCCTTTTTCTTCTTCTTCTCTTTTTTCGATCTTCATTTGTCTTTTCTTCTGTTTTTCTTTTCTCTTCTTCTCTTTCCACTTTCCCTTGAGCACCAGTAACGCTCGAATCCTCTAGACTGTGAGGAGCTTCATTAAGGTCGTTTTTCTTCTTTTTCTTTCTCTTATTGGTTTCTCCGCATGGCTGAAGTGGGACTGCCAATGAAGTTTCAGCTCCTTAAGTTGGAGTCTAATCGGCGGAACCACCTAAGTCAGTGGGACTTTCGTCTCAAGCTTGAGCTGACTGGGCCGTTAGTTTAGAGGCTAGCTTTAGGATTCTCTCCTCGAGACGCCGAATCTGAAGCTCGTGCTGCGTTTCTAGGGTCTGTATTTTACTTTCCAGTGCCCTAGATTTTTCTTCAGAGGTTGTAAAGAGATCTTTGAGTTCAATGCAGTATACCACTGCCTCTCGGACTTCTCCTTTAAGGATGCAGTCGGTGCATATACTTCCCGGGTGGCATTTCGAAAAACATCCTTCCGGGCAGTCCAAGCACCACTTATCCTTTTGGCATATCGCACATGTATATTTGAGTGCAGCTGGACCTTTTTTCTTTGTCCATTTGAACACTTTCTCTCTCTCAAAACTTTGCGACCAATCAATAGTAAAAAAGGAGGTTGGTGAGTTCTCCCCGCGTGAGTCGCTCCCGCCTATCCTTTGGAGACTTTTCGGATCTTTCAGAAGGCACGCTCCATGTGCTGCTGTTCGTCCGACCGAGTCGTCAAACCTTGGCGTGCCGTGGCTCTCAACCAAGCAGCACTGACGGTCCCCGAAGTGGCCATCGATTTCTCACCAGGTGAACAACGGAGCACACCCCGTACTAAACTCCTACTAGTTCGCTTCCTGACGGCCAAGATCTCGGAGCAGCGTTCAATGAATATCCCGCCACACCAAGAGACTCGACCCAAGGCTTTTTATTGGCCTGGCAACCAACCTGGGAGCAAAGGGCCGTCTCCTCGGACCGATGCTACCAGAGGCACCCGTCAACGGTAACTGGGAATAGTCAATAATTACGCGCCAGGGAAGGGGTTAACGGGGCACTACCCTCATCCCATTCATCGTGCCCCAACGCCTAGGACACCTCTAGTCCTAGTCTCTCGCAACCAGTGAGCGTCGATTGGGGTTGTTTATAGAGGTTCCAAAGCCTCTCTTCTGACGCATGAGGTAGCTGCCAGGTCCTTATATTTAGAAAGATGGAAAAAAAGGTGAAAATGACTTGATAGTAGTAGGGTTTTGTTTGTTTTTTAAATTTTATTTTTATATAATAAGTGGAAGAAATAGGATAAAAGAGAAAAAGGAGAAGGATAGAGTAGAAAAAAGAATGACGCACCTAGCCTGGAACCTCGTTTCCGTCCAAATCGACAAGGGAAGCACGACTAAGTGTACCCAAAAGAGAGGTACCCCCGCCGACATAGCTCGCAAAGTCAAAGGTACACACAAGCTCTCTTCCCGCGACAAGGAGGCTTCCTCTCTCCCTCAAGTGAAAGTGTGTGAGAGAGTGTGTGTGTGCGTGTGAGAGAAAGAAAGAAAGAGAGAGAGAGAGAGAGGAAGAGAAAGAGAAAGAGAAATAGAAAGAGAAAAAGAGAGAGAGAAAGAGAAAGAGAGAAAGAGAGAGAGAAAGAGAGAGAGAGAGAGAGAGAGAAAAAGAGAGAGAGAAAGAGAGAGAGAAAAAGAGAGAGAGAAAGAGAGAGAGAAAGAGAAAGAGAGAGAGAGAGAGAGAGAGAGAGAGAGAGAGAGAGTATAACAAGGAAAGAAAGTACCCTAGGAGACCTTACGGTCCATTCAAGGAGGGTACCTTTGGACTAGCAATCGAGCGGGCACATGGCTGCTCAATTGTTTTGCGTCCCTAAACGGCCACTTTTCAAGACCTTGTCTAGTCTTGACTTGAACTGGTCAACAGATTCACTGTTGAAAACTTCCACTGGAAGTGCGTTCCACTTACCGCAGATACTGTAAGTGAAAAAGTTTCCACACAGATCGCGCTTGTAACGCTTCAGTTCAGGTTTAAATCCGCGATTTCTTTTTCTGCTCTCAACAAGTGTGAAAATATCCCCGTAGTCAACATTGTCAAACCCTCGAAGTATTTGGAAAACTTCGATGAGCTGACCACACAGTCTACGGATTTCCAGCGAGAACAGATGTAATTCCCTTAGTCTATGTTCTTAACTTTTATGTTGGATAGAAGGAATCAGTTTGTTTGCCCTAGCTTGTACGCGTTCCAACCTTGCGATGTCCTTTCGAAACAAAGGACTCCAAAAATGTACGGCATACTCCAGGTGCGGTCGGACAAGTGAGTTGTATGTACAAGCACAGTACAATCTCCTGGTTCCGATAACCAAACTGGCGCTTAATATAGCCTAGCATCCTTTAGGCCTTTTTCTCCGCCTCAATGCACTGTTTCGAGAACTTGAGGTCATTAGTGATTGTTACACCCAAGTCCTTCTCAGTGTCGGTGGATTCGATAGCAGGGCCCTTAAGGATATACTGAGATTGGGGGTTTCTGTGGCCGATATGCATCACTTTGCATTTCCCCACGTTAAAAGGCATTTGTCACGTGTCCGACCACTCCCCAATCCTCCGAAGATCTTCCTGCGGGTGGGCAGTATTTTGATTCTTTGCAACGTTCATACCAAGCTTGGTATCGTCGGCAAATTTGGAAATCTTGGCAACCATGTCACCGTCCATGTCTTGACGTAGATAATGAATAGTAGTGGTCCCAGGACAGAACCTTGAGGCACCCCGCTACTAACGGGCACCCACTTAGAAGCCTGTCCATTCACCACCACCCGTTGCCGTCTGCCACTTAGCCAGTTCTCGATCCCGCCGGCTACCTTTCCGTCTATGCCAAGCGCTCGCACTTTCCGGAGAAGGCGGCGGTGTAGTATATTATCAAAGACTTTTGGAAAGTCTAAGTAGACCCCCCCCCCCCCGCCTTGTCCCGATCGTGCTCACTGAACACGAAGTGGAAGAATTCCACAAGGTTCGTCAGGCATGACCGTTGCCTTCGGAAGCCGTGCTGGGAACTCCTCAGTAGCAGGTTTGATTCTAAATACGACGTCATTTTGTCAACCATCATGCTTTCCATGAGTTTACCGACTATCGAAGTCTGACTGATAGGTTGGTAGTTAGACGGTTGGCTACGGTCTCCTTTTTTGAAGATAGGAGTCACCTACACTTCACGCCAGTCTCTAGGAACGCATTCGGTCCGGATTGACATGTTGAAGATTGCGCTCAGGTGTCGTGATAGTTGATCGCGCACTTCTTTCAACACCTTAGGTGGAAACCCATTCCGGGCAGGTGACTTATTCGTCATAGGTCAGTCATCTTCTTTTCTATTTCTCCTTCGGTGAATTCCATATCCTCCAGCTTTTCCCCCGAGTAGGAATCCCTTGGCTGGGGTATGGGACCACACTCCTCAGTAAACACTGAAGAGAAGTAGTCGTTGAGGTTAGCATTTTCTGCATCTGAGTGCTTTAATGTCCCTATGGGGGGGGGCATTCTCCATTTTCAGTTTATCTTTATTCATCTATGTTACTTTTGATCATCTTGATTATCTCTATATTGACTGTGGTTGCCCCTTCAAACATTTTGTCTTCTCGTAATCTGACTCTTAGTATTCTTGTAGGCTGAGATTCCTTCTTCTTTAGTTGGCTGGGTTAGTACTTGATCTGGGTATTTCTTTCTTGATGTATCTTCATATTAACTTGCATTTATCTTGGTGTGATGATTCCTTCTCTTCATGACATGATGATTTCTTGATGCCGTGATGATTTCTTGATGAGTTGAGACGAGTTAGCCCTTGAAGTCGTTTTCTCTCCGTTTTCCTTGACATCGGTTTTCTCTTGAATCGATTTCTTGAGTTGTCCATAAGGCGCTGTCCGTTTTCTTCTGGGATCTTGTCCGTAAAAATTGTGGACTGTGGGATCGATCTTGGGTCTTTTGAATCCAGAGGCCAGCACTCTGCCGTCTCACTACGGCCAAGTCCGCTCTGACTTGGTAATTTAATGGGCTATTTATATTCTCACTGTTTGGAAGGAAGTTTTTTTTCTTTTTTACTCTTATACATTTTTGCACCGCTACACAGGGACCTTTCTAGAACGCGGAGCGAATTTGAGGATTGGGGAGAGACTAGTATTGGATTTCTCGATCGAGGATTACTAGTCGCTCTCCCTCCCCGACCTCCGAGTCAGCGGGATGAATGGAGTTAATTGGGTGGGATTGAGGAGAGCGAACGAAGCCTTGTCTCTTAATCAATGAGTAATATAGCATCACCTATCTGGATCTCCTGAAGTTCCCTGCAGCACCTTTTCTTAATCTCTAGTAGGAGAGCAGGTGCAGTTGTAACGAAGATCAGAAGATTGTTCGGCCTTTGAGGATCACCAGTTATGGGGGAGGCTCTTTCTTATAACTTTATTTATTTATCGATATCATTCATTTTGTTGATTTTCTGTATTCGTATATATGTATAATTTCTAGACTAAAGATGCCCCTTCAAACATTGACTCCATTTATCTGACTCTTCGTAATTCTTTCTTTTCTTGAATGTATCTTCCAATTAACTTTGCATTTTATCTCGATGTGATGATTCCTTCCAAATTCTTGATCAAAGTGATGTTTTCTTCTTAATTCTTGATGACGTGATGATTTCTTAAGGGGTTGAGACGAGTTATTCTTGCTTCTTGATGACGTGATTATTTCTTGATGAGTTGAGACGAGTTAGCCCTTGAAGTCGTTTTCTTTCAGTTTTCCTTGACATCGGTTTTCTCTTGAGTCGATTCCTTGAGTTGTCCATAAGCCGTATTCCATTTTCTTCTTGGATCTTCTCCTTTAAAAATTGTGGACTGTCTGGGATCGATCTCGGGTCTTTGAATCCAGAGGCCAGCACTCTGCCGTCAAGCTACGGCCAAGTCCGTTTTGACTTGCTAATTTAATGGGCTATTTATATTCTCGCTTTTTTGGGAGGGAAGTTTTTCTCTTATACATCTTCGCACCCCTACACAGGTCCCTTTCTATAACGCAGAGCGAATTTGAGGATTGGGGAGAGACTAGTCTTTGATTTCTTAATCGAGGATTACTAGTAGCTCTCCCTCCCCGACCTCCGAGTCTGCGGGATGAGTGGAGTTGATTCAGTGGAATTGAGGAGAGCGTGGCGAAGTCTCTTAATCAATGAGTAATAATAGCATCTCCTTCCCGGATCTCCTGAAGTTCCCTGCAGCACCTTTTCTTAATCTCTAGTAGGAGAGCAAGTGTAGTTGTAACGAAGATCAGAAGATTGTTCGGCCTTTTGAGGGTCACCAGTTATGGGGGGGGGGGCTCTTTCTTATAACTTTATTTTATTTATCAATATCATTCATCTTGTTGATTTTCTGTATTCGTATATATGTATTATTTCTAGACTGAAGATGGCCCTTCAAACATTGACTCCAATTATCTGACTCTTGGTAATATGGGGGGGGGGCATATTTATATTTATTTGTTTTTTATTTCTTGCTTGACGTTGCCCCTTGAAACATTTGACTCCATATTCTGACTCTTGGTATGCCTATTGGCTGCGTTACCTTCTTCTTTAAGTTGGCTGGGTTAATTCTTGATCTTCGTAATTTTTTCTTGATGTATCTTCATAATAACTTGCATTTATCTTGATATGATGATTCCTTCCAAATTCTTGATCAAAGTGATTATTTCTATATTGGCTGTAGTTGCCCCTTCAAACATTTTGTCTTCCCGTAATCTGACTCTTAGTATTCTTGCAGGCTGAGATTCCTTTTTCTTTAGTTGGCTGGGTTAGTACTTGATCTTGGTAATTCTTTCTTGATGCATCTTCATTTTAACTTGCATTTATCTTGGTGGATGATTCCTTCTCTTTATGACGTGATGATTTCTTGATGCCGTGATGATTTCTTGATGAGTTGAGACGAGTTAGCCCTTGAAGTCGTTTTCTCTCCGTTTTCCTTGACATCGGTTTTCTCTTGAATCGATTTCTTGAGTTGTCCATAAGGCGTTTTCCGTTTTCTCCTGGGATCTTTTCCGTAAAAATTGTGGACTGTGGGATCGATCTCGGGTCTTTTGAATCCAGAGGCCAGCACTCCGCCGTCACGCTACAGCCAAGTCCGTTCTGACTTGGTAATTTAATTGCGTATTTATATTCTCGCTTTTTGGAAGGAAGTTTTGTCTCTTGTACATCTTAGCACCCCTACATCCCCTCCTCATTCCTCAAAGGGCCAATCTTTCGACGGATTGGCTTACGGCTGTTTACATATCCAAAAAGCTCCTTGGGATTCTCTCTACAGAGTTTCACCACTCGGAATTCCTCAGACCGCTTAGCTGCCCTTATGCTGGACTTCATTTTCCTGGCTAGCCTCTGGTATTCGAAAAAGTCACCCTGAGATCTTCGATTGCCGGTAAATATTTCTCTGCTTCCTAAGCAGATGGCGGATTTCTCGATTAAACCACTTTGGTTGAACAGAAGACCGACGGGGACCTTTCAGAGGGATGAAACGCGAATGAAGACTCATGAATGTGGTTTTGAAACTGTTCCGCAAATCTTCAACAGCATAGCACACTTCTAGCCTGGCGTCAGTCAGTCTAGCACGAAAACCTGCAAAGTCTGCTCTTTTTAAATCAACTGCCTAGATTTACTAGTTGCAGGCTCTGCCTTGGAGACTTTGACTACAAATCTAAGTAGTCGGTGGTCACTGCCACCGAGCTCTTTACCAGCAGAGAGGTCCTCAACGATGTCATCCTAAGAAGTGAAAACCGTGTTGAGGATATCGTCTCCTCTCGTTGGTTTTCTCACCCATTGAGTGAGGAACTCATTGTTCACGAACTCCATGAGTAGTTCGTTCTCGCCACAGGGTTCTCTGGTTTCCCAGTCAAATTGTGTGTTTAAATCCCCCATGACGATACACACTCTGTCTTTTACAAGTTCGCCCAACAGCTGGTACAGAATCCTGTCCTGTTCTAAGAGTTGGGCAGGGGGTCTGTAAAGCACTAGGGTCCTGTATCTGACAGGATCTATCTCTTGGTCAACACCTAGTAGTTCATAGTTGGATACGATTTTGCAATCCGTCGAGTTGAGAGTACCCTTGACATACAACATCACACCGCCACCCTCTCTGTCTGGCCTATCTTTCAGGAAGAGCTGGTACCCGGGAATCGTGAATTCACCTTCAAAATCTCGGCTTGAGGTTTTTACCCACGATTCTGTT
The DNA here is from genome assembly GCA_963969495.1 of Ceratothoa steindachneri. Taxonomy (NCBI): domain Eukaryota; kingdom Metazoa; phylum Arthropoda; class Malacostraca; order Isopoda; family Cymothoidae; genus Ceratothoa; species Ceratothoa steindachneri. Next base: position 88,865,535 of record OZ018333.1, read on the forward strand.
ATGGCTACCAGTTCAGGTTCTTCCGTCGTTACGAGGCCACGAAGTTCAAGAAACTTGTTCCTGATCGACCTTGCATTAAACAGAAGAACTTTGAGGTAGTCCCCGACTGTAGGACTCCCTACGCTCTACCGTTTCCCGACTTGTTTGTTGGCGAGGAGTCACCGCTCTTTGCGACCTCTGAGAAGGTCGTTCCAGGAGTGACACGGGCGAACTGGCGTACGTCCGCCCTCACTTTGTGCCGGATACTCCTTTGAGTCCTCTCTACGACATCCTGGATCATGTTCGACAGAAAGGCCTTTCCTTTAAGGAAAGATGTACTCCATCCCTTTGGTAGATATCATTTCCCCTATAAAAAGTACGGTACAGGTACATAAAAAAAGACCCCTCTGCCGTACACAAATCTGCCAGGCGCCGGTTTAAAGAGACGTTCTTCGAGTGAGCGGTCCGTGTTGGACCTCTCCTCGGGAGCATCCCGACTACAACACGCTTGCGAGTTTTCAGCCCACAGTCGTCCACGGCACCCATGACCGTGTGGAGGATTTTATCCGTAGGGCCTACCCTACCTCCTCTCAGGTAGAGGTGGTTTCCACTGACCATCAGAACAACGACTGAGCTCTCAGAAATCTGTGATTTCTCAGCTTCTACTCTGATGTGGTGGTTACCACATCCTGGCACGCAGCTTACCTTCACACTAGTGAGGAGGCGGGCCGCTAGCAGGGGCTGCAGACGCCGTGCTTGAGAATCACCAATAACGGAGACTCTAACACATTTGTCTGAAGACGACAATCTTTCCTTTCGAAAGCGACTTGCCGCTTCCCTCTTGTATCCCTACATTTTCCTCTTCTTCTTCCCCTTCTTCTTCTTATTTTTCTTGTCTTCCTTTCATTTCTCTTCTTCATTTTCTTGTTTCTCTTCTTCTGCTTCTACTTTCTCATCCACTGTTTCCACTTTCTCTTCTTCTCTTTCTACTTTCTCTTCTTTATTTTATCTTTTCTTCATTTTGGCTCGTTGAGGCAGCCCTGCAGCAGAAGAAATCGGCTGTTGGAATGGGGGCGGGGGGGGGGGGGGAGGAAAGAGATTGAAAGAGAGAAAGAATTTTTTATTTTTTTCCTAAGGGGCTAACTGGCGACTGCCCACTTGGGCATAAATCGCCGCAAACAAACAGCCTAGTTCCAGGCTACTTCCCCCCCAAAAAATGAAAAGAAAACAACAATAAAAAGAGATGGCAATTAGGAAGCAAGCTACGGCGTTGGGGGAAGGTCCTCTTTCACCCAGCGTAGGAGCCTGCGACCTAGAAAGAAAACAATAAAAAAACAAGAACAAAACATAGTTAAATAAAAGAGAGAAGGCTTGCCTCCCCCCCCCCTCCTAAAGTCTAAAAGTCCACCAGTTACGGTACACGCACTCGTCCCCAGTACAAGGGATAGGCGGTAGTGACCCCGCCCATCCAGGTACCGGGACAGGTAACATGCGCAAAGATCTCCCAGAATGGGACATTCGACAAGAATGTGCCGAACAGTCTGGGAAACGACGCAGTCGTCACAATAGGGTGCTAGCGAGCGCTCCATCAAATAGGGATGCGTCACACGAGTATGTCCGATTTGGAGACGACAGAAAGCGACCTGAAGCCGTCGCGGCATTGGGGGATAAGTCCCTGGGAACAGTCACGGCGCAATGGCACGCAACTTTAAGTTCCATTCGACCGTCTCCCATCTTCTTTGCCAGCAGTCCGAAGAGCTGCCCGTATTCCTGCCATGTAGTCGGTGTGAGGAAGTGCGAAACGTTGGTCTGGTCGCAGAGTCCTCGCGGAGTCTTTGGCACCCTCATCGGCGTACTCATTTCCCGCAATTCCTACATGTCCAGGAGCCCAGAAGAAGATAATCTCTACATCCGCCCGGCTCGCCGAAACCGTGGCGTGACGGATATCACAAACCAGGGGATGCGGAGATTCAAATGCTCCGAGAGCACCCAGGGCGCTTTGTGAGTCCCTATAGATCACAATCCATTCTCCGAAACGTGCACGTCGCGTAATCTCCGGTAGCGAGTAGTGTATTGCTACCGGCTAGGCCGTGAAGACAGACGCAGCTCCTTGCAGAGCCACACTGACTTCAAACAAAGGGGATACGGCATGGAAGCCGACCCTTTCTTCGGACTTGGAGCCATCCGTATACACTGGCACGGTTCCAGCGTGACACGAGGTGAGCTCCAAAAAGGTCGAACGCAATACTCCGGCGCCGTACAAGCTTTGGGAACAGAGGCGTGGCGACAAATAGCCAAATGTGCTACCTTCCAGGGTATCGTCCTGGGCAGAACCAAGCGCACCACCAGCCCAAGAGCTATACCTAGCTCTCGAAGAGTTTCATGGCCCTAAAGCCAAAGGGCTTATGTTAAGACTGGCGTCTCTTGGGGGCATAGGCACCGTCGAGATCAGCTGTGGATGCAGTGATAGCGGTTGGCGACTGAGGGAGGCGCCGGGCTAACCCGTACAGGAAAGTGATGCACTGCACGCGGCGTAGAGCGAGTGGCGTCTCCCCAGCATCGACCAACAGGCTCTCAATGGGGAAAGTGCGGAAGGCACCGGTCGCAAAATGAAGGCCGGTGTGGTGGATAGAATCTACCTTCCGCAATAAACGCTCGGTTGCGGATGCATAAAACTCGCATCCGTAGTCGAGCGTCGAACGGACAAAGGATCGATTAAAAAGTAGGGCAGTTGCCCTATCAGCGCCCTAAGCGTTGAACGTCACGGAACGGAGGATATCCATGGCGCGGGTACAAGAGACCCTAAGGCAGCGAATATGAGCCTCGCAGGTGAGGTGTCGGTCGAATACAAGACCAAGGAATCGGTGCGATTCAACCACATTCAGGCGCACCCCATTAAGAAACAAATCTAGGTTGGGGTAGAGCCCTGGATGGCGGCAGAAGTGCACTACCTTAGTCTTGGCCTAAGAAAACCGAAACCTGTGCGCTTCGGCATAGCGAGAGACATGGTTCAATGCCTGTTGGTGTCGACGCTCCAGAGTTGGCATCTGGGCCGCGCTAAAAGAAATCGAATGGTCATCCACGTAGAGCGTAGCGAGGTCATCTTCCGGCAGCACTGAGGTGATGCCGTTGATGCTCAGAGCAAGGAGTGTGACACTGAGGACACTTCCCTGCGGGACACCCTCTTCCTGCTCTTTTGGGCCGGAGAGGGCTCACACCACACCACCCGTACGCGGAATCGACGATCTTGCAAAAATTCAAATACAATATTGGAAGGCGTCTCTTCGCCCCCATCGTGTGGAGAGTCTCCATGATACCGTATCGCCATGCGGTATCATAGGCCTTCTCCAGATCGAAAAACACCGTGGCGTAGTGCTGTCTACGAAGGAAGGCCTCGCAGACGGCATTTTCCAGTCGGAGCAGATCATCCGACGTGGAGTGGAACTTGCGGAAGCCGCACTGTGCAGAAGACAGATGGCCTCCGCTGTCCAGGAAATAGGCTAATCTAACATTTACCAATTTCTCCATCAACTTGCACACGCAAGAGGTTAGAGAGATTGGGCGGAAACCGGTCGGAGTAGAGTGATCTCTCCCCTATTTGCGAAAGGCGATCACAGTAGCGATTCGCCAGGAATCTGGGAGGAGACCCTCCACCCAGATCTGTTGAAAAAATTTAAGAGAAAGGCCATGCCTCGCTCACCCAGGTGTTGAAGCATGGCGTACGGGACATCGTCCGGACCATGGGCGGTGTCCGCGCACGAAGTAAGAGTGGAGCGCAACTCACTCACAGTAAACTTGTCGTTATAATTATAATAATAATTTGTCTGTTGTAATGCGCTCTACAAGTTCTCAGGCCTTTCCAGAGTGCACGGTATGCGGAGATGAGAATCGAATTTCAATGGAAATTCAAGAGGAAGGAGAAGGCAATTTTGAAAAGATGCGTTTTCAGGAGACGCTTAAATGTGGTAAGAGAGGAAGAAGACCTGATTTCAGCAGGAAGAGCATTCAACAACTTAGGGGCGCAGATTGAGAAGGAGCAGTACCCCATTGAGCAGAGGGATGAACGAGGAATATTCAAAAGAGGTGCATGTGATAACCGATGGGCCCGAGGGACATGGCCTGGCGAGAGGGAAGAAAAGAGGTATGACGGGGCCTTGTTGTTTAGGACCTTAAATGTGAAGAGAAGTATCTTGAAGTGAGTACGGGATCTGACAGGGAGCCAGTGCAGTTCATGCAGCAAGGGTTTCGAGGGAGAGAAGCGAGGGCGACGGAGGAGAACCTGGGCGGCATAGTTCTGTACAAGATGAAGGAGGGTGGAGAGAGGAGGAGGGCAGATTCACAAGCAGAGAGTTACAATAGTTAAGGCGTGAGGTGATGAAGGCATGAACAGCAGTCTCAAGACTTTGGCTGAAGGGTTCTCAGCCTCTGGAGGTAAATTCCAGCCGGCGGCCTTCCGCGACATCACGACGTGCTTTGAATGATGGCGGAGCAGCATCCTGGTTAGATAATGCGGAGAAAGCGGTCGCGAAGATTTCGGCCACGAACACCGGGTGCGAGATTGCGGTCCTATTCTCCTGGAAAACGGGAGGCGGTTCCTTCGAAATCTTGCCCCGAATCCTTTTGACTCGCTTCAACACCTCTGCTAGAGGGGTCTTTCCCGTTAAGTGAAAAGACGTATGCCCGCCAAGAAGATTGGCGGGCGTGCTTCGAAATACACCGGAACCTAGCCCTAGCCCGACGAAATTCACAGACAGTGAAATCGTTCGGGCGGCGCTTATAGCGCATGTAGGCATAACGCTTCTGTTTGAGGGCTGTCTCACACTCAGCCGACCACCATACGAGTGGTTGGCGTGCAAAACGACCAGATGTTCTAAAAAAAAGCAATCAGGCCCGCGGCGATGAGGTTGCCGGAGAAGAACTCAACGGCCTCAGCTACCGACCTAAACTCCTCGACTAAGATAGAGAATTCAGTCATTTCCTGAAATGCAGGCCACCGCACCCGCGCCAAGCACCACCGAGGTGGGCTCTCAGGCGGCGGTTGCCCAGGAAATGATATTTGAATTGGAAAATGATGACTACCATGGAGGTCATCGACCATCCCCCAATCAAAATCAGGCTATGCATCCGAAGAACACAAAGATCGGGCAAGGCAAGAAAATGAAGCAGTTCCCGGGCAGTGATGCGTAAACTCATCAACATTTAGGACACCTATCTCAAGCTCTTTGATCAGATCGGCAAGGACTTGTTCCCTGGGATTTATTGGGAAATCTTCCCAGAGAGGATGCCTGCAATTCAGATTTCCAAGCAAGAAAAAGGACCTCGCCAACCGTGCCACGACGCGGCGGAAGTCCCCGGCTTCGAAGTCAGCTGACGGTGGAATGTACGCAGAAATGATAGTATGCCTCCTATCCAGGTGAAGCTCCACAGCCACTGCCTGAAAGAAGGTATCTAAAGAGAAAGGAAGAACGGAGACATCATGCCGGGTGTAAACTGCGCATCCCCCAGCCCGGCCATCCCGTGGTGGTGGGGTCGCAAGACCCTTATACCCTGGGAGGGCGGGCAGGGGGCACGCGCCTAGCATGGTCTCCTGCAGAAAAATAGCTAACGGGAAACGGGACAAGACGAGCCTCTGCAGCTCCTCCCAGTTGGCCCGGAGTCAACGACAATTCCATTAAGGGAATATGCCTTCCAGGCCTAGCTCGGAGGACACGCGGGGGCCCTATTAGAACAGAAGACCCTCACGGGAATGGCCGTTCGCTTCGCGGAGGCAGAACCCCAGGCGCTGTTGGCCGGACAAAGCGCTAGAGGCGCTGTCGCCTTCGAGAACTTATCGGGGGAGGTTTGGCTCGTCATGCGAGTCTTTTCCTCCCTCCGCCTCGAAACCTTAGGCGGGCTTTGCGGTTTAGGAGGCAGGAGGCCCTCTTTTCGAGGAACCACCGTATCCGAGCCAATCAGCCCATCACTAGGTGTGGGTGAATGAGCCGAAGCTTCTTTCTTGATGTCTACTTTAGGGGCACAGCTTTAGGTTACCCGGTAGATGGCCTGGCGACCAACTTCAGGGGCGTTGCCTTCTGTGAGTCTACCGACTCGGTGGAGGCGCGTGGTCGTTTCGCCTTACGGGAAACGGTCACGCTAGGGGAAGAGGGGGGAGCCCTGGTTTTAGCCGAGGCTGGGTATGAACCCTTTTTGCCGACAGCTTTACCAGGGGAGCACCCGGGTTGTGTAGAACCCGCAGAAGGGCTCCGAATGGGCGCGGAAACAATCGAGATCCTTGGCCTAGATAGGCCAGGAGCACAGGGTGCCTTTCTAACTATTGAGGCATATGACGTCCCAGGCAGAGCCGGGCGCGCCAGGACCACGTCCTTAGCCTCGCGAAACGAGAGTCGATCCTGGGCCTGAACGGCCAGGATTTCTTTCCTCAAAGAGATATGCACCACATTGCTTCGAAGAAGCGGTGTGCGGCTCTCCGCAATTGACACACTTGGCCACACACGATTTAGACTTATCGTGTGCAATTTACACAGACTTCGGGTGACCCCGACCTTGCACGTCTACAAGAACATACGTATGGCCGAAGCGGTGACAGTAATAGCACCGCCGCGGCAGTGGCACGAATGCCCTCACGCGGTAGCGGTACCAACCGGCACGCACCGACTCAGGGAGCTTGTCACAGTCGAACTTGACGAAGAGTGTAGAGGTTGATCTCGAGGTCCCTCCCTAATTTTTCATCACACAAATGACCTTAACCGCCCCATGGTCGGCCAGCTCTAAGGTGATGTCCTCTATGGAGTAGTCAACGAGTTCCCTCGCATAAACTACTCTTTTCACAAAGTTTATGGTAGAGTGCGGCGTCACACTAACCGGGGTGCCATGAAGTATCTGAAGAGCATTTATCTTGGCCGCCTCGGCGGGATTCGCCGCATTAGCCAGAAGGCTCCCGTCCGAGAAACGGGTCGCCTTCTGCTCTCTACCAATTCCACTAGCTAATCCACTCCTCTGAAAGATCATGTTGCCCTTGGCCAACATGGTGCCATCAATGTAGCGAATAACGAGGAAGCGTTTAAAGCCACCGGGCGTGAAAACGCCAGGTAGCCTCTAAATTAGGGGCCTCGATGTTATCGAGGCTCCGCCCTTTGCTCTTTTCGTCTTAGTCGGGGGCTCCGGACCTGGCGGGCAGAGGGGCCGGATGTGCCGATCTTGGCTTGGTTGCTTTCCAAAGTGGCACCAGACCCCACCGTCTCCGCAGCCCCCCCGGATGGAGAGGAGCCCAGAGTCTTTTTATTCTTTTTCTTTTTGGGGGAGAAGGGCGGAGAATGAACACGCTTCTCACCCCTGCCGGTAGGAGACCCCTGGCCAGATGGACCGGCCTCAGCCAGGTCCTTCTCCGGAATGGAGAAGGTCCTGGTTGTCGTAGGGGCACCGGTCAGAGGAGATCCCTCCCCTCCTTGAACTGCATCGGAAAGCCCAGCCATTTGAGGGTGACCTTGCATAGGGGCGGATTCGGGTTTGGTGCTTGTCGCCAAGCCCGGATTCCCCCCAATGGAAGGCCCTACCGTCTGAGGTTGGGTTGCCTCAAGGACCATGTATATCTCAGGGGAAAGCCTCCAGTTGGAAAGGAAAGGGGATGTGAGGAAAGTATGGGTGGGGATGAAGCAGGTTGTTAAAAACCTTCATCCCGACCGGAGCTCAGGTGTTAGGGAACATTGTGCCCTCCTCCCTCAGCCCCGATCCGGGACGGTTGGCTGAGAAGGTCAGCATCTACCCTGTGAAATTAGAGGCCGACCAAAGAAAGTTGTGGGAGAGGTTGTATGAAAAGCGACGAAGTAGGGGAGAAATACAAGCTGTCTGAAAGAAGGAGAAGAGGCTAACCTGGGGTCGAACGGGGTGCTGAGTCCCGTCAGCACGGCGGCCAGGGTGGCAAATCGCCGCGCCCCTTAGGGGAGAGAGTCAGTGAGAAAGAGAGAGCTACAAGGAAAATAAGTGCTCTAGAAAACCTTACGGTCCATACAAGGAGGGTACTTTTGGCTCAATCCTCGAAGGTGTCCGTCAAAGATCACTCGCAAGGATCTTAACGGCGATTTCACAAGACATTATCTAGTCTTTACTTGAACTGGTCAACAGATTCACTGTTGACAACTTCCGTCGGAAGTGCGTTCCAACTACGGAAGATACTGTAAGTGAAGAATTTCCCTCACAGATCACGGTGGTATCGCTTCAGTTCAAGTTTAAAGTCGTGATTTCTTGTTCTCCACTCGTTGAGCCGGAAAATATCCCCGTTGTCCAGTCTGTCGAAGCCTCGAAGTATTTAAATCACTTCGATAAGCTGACCACGTAGTCTCCGGGTCTCCAGCAAGATCATAGCTAATTCCCTTAATCTATCTTCATAACTTTTATGTCTGATACAGGGAATCAGTTTGGTTGCCCTGGCTTGCCTGCGTTCCAATCTCGCGATGTCTTTTCGGAATGAAGGACTCCAAAATTGTACGGCATACTCCAGGTGCGGTCGGACGAGGGAGTTGTACAGACATCGTATTATCTCCTTGTTCTGATATCCAAACTGGCGCTTTATATACCCTAACATTCTTTGGGCTTTCTTCTCCACGTCAATACACTGTTTCGAGAACTTGAGGTCACTAGTGATGGTTGCATCCAAGACGTTTTCAGTGTCAGTGGATTCCAGAGCAGTGCCCTTAAGGATATAAGGTGATTGGGGATTTCGGTGGCCAATATGCACTACTTTGTATTTGTTTAAGTTGAAAGGCATTTGCCACATACGAGACCACTCCCCAATCTTTCGAAAATCATCTTGCAGGCGGGCAGTATTTCCATCCTTTGCAACGTTCATATCAAGCTTGGTATCGTCGGCAAATTTACAAATCTTGGCAACCATGTCACCGTCCCTGTCGTTGACGTAGATGATGAATAGTAGTAGTCCTAAGACAGAACCTTGAGGCAATCCGCTAGTAACAGCCAGCCACTCATAAGCATGTCCATTCACCACCACCCGTTGCCGTCTGCCATTTAGGCAGTTCTCTATCCAGCCGGCTACTTTTCCGTCTATGCCCAGCGCTCGCACTTTCCGGAGAAGGCAGTGGTGTAGTACCTTATCAAAGGCTTTCTGAAAGTCTAAGTACACCACATCCACCACCTTGTCCCGATCGTGCTCACTGAACACGAAGGGGAAGAATTCCACAAGGTTCGTCAGGCATGACCGTTGCTTTCGGAAACCGTGCTGGGAACTCCTCAGTAGCAGGTTTGATTCTAAATACCACGTCATTTTGTCCACCATCATGCTTTCCATGAGTTTACCGACTATCAAAGTCAGACTGATAGGTCGGGAGATCTACGGCTGGCTACGGTCTCCTTTTTTGAAGATTGGAGTCACCTCCGCTTCACGCCAGTCTCTAGGAACGCATTCAGTCCAGATTGACATGTTAAAGATTGCACTCAAGTGTCGTGACACTTGATCGCGCATCCGCGAACTTCTTTCAACACTTTAGTTAGAAACCCATCCGGGCCAGGTGACTTATTCGTCATTAGGTCACTGATCTTTTTTATTTCCCCTTCAGTGAAGTCCAAATCCTCCAGCTTTTCCCCCGAGTAGGAATCCCTTGGCTGGGGGATGGAACCACACTCTTCAGTAAACACCGAAGAGAAGTAGTCGTTGAAGTGGTTTTCATTTTCTGCATCTGAGTGCTTTAATGTCCCCTCCTCGTTCCTCAAAGGGCCAATCGTTCAAAAGATTGGTTTACGGCTGTTTACATATCCAAATAACTCCTTGGGATACTTTTTACAGAGTTTCGCCATCGGAGTTCCTCATACCGCTTAGCCGCCCTTGTGCTAGACTTCACTCTCCTGGCTAATCTCAGGGAATCGTAAAAGTTACCCGAGATCTTCGATTGCCGGT